>JALGAY010000007.1:4800000-6000000 GCA_029207805.1 Tribolium confusum | reverse complement strand
CGTTTTTATTTGCCATTTTCTCTAGTATTTCCAATAATAAAAACGGTTTTAACAACGCACTGTATACAGAGTGTTTTAGAGACCATTTTCAAGTCAAATCGCATTCAAAAATTAAGCGCTGTGAATGGTAGTTGTCGCAGTAACGTCTTAGATTTAAGCACCAATAACAACAAAAAGCAATTGTTTTATTCCTCTTTATTGCTTCTACTCTGTAATTAGATAATTCTCACCGTGACCTACCCTCTTTCTCTTATATACTCCAATTGTTTTCCAGTCAATCTTCTCGGCTCACCTTTACCATCAACAGCAACTGCATCAAGTTCATCAAAAGATGGCGCTACAAACAAATCTCTTAAATGATATTTCGTCTTACACCTCCCCAATGAACCATCTGAAGAAACATTTGACGTTGGGAAAGAATCACATTGAGAAACAGGACTCGGAAGGACTACAAAATTATTATTATTATTTCTGTAAACCAAAAAACACTAATGCCCGGTTGAACAAACGTTCATCAAAATTGATAATCCATTAATCTCTAATTAGCCAATCAGGGTGCAATATTTTGAACTAAACATAGTTTAATGGTCCGTCAATTTTGATTAACGTTTGTGCAACCAGGCTTTCCCCTTACTTATAGGAAAGGTTTTCCAGTGATAAAGAAACTGTTCGGCGACTTGTTTAATATTATTAACCAATTGTTCGACTTCTGGGGGTGCCCCCACTAGATTAACATCGAATCGAATTGGTTCCCGTTCTGGTTGGAGTGCGTCTGGACCAATAGCGTCAGGTTTAAGAGGGTAGAGGGATGTAGGGCGGGAGTAGTGGTGGCCATCGCCGTGCAAGCCTTGGGCTGACCGAAACTCGAGCTTAGTTGCCACTAAAATTTGTTGTTTATTTATTTATTTATAGAGTAGACTCAGTATAGAAATGAATCAGTATGTACAGCTCATAAAAATTGAAAACTTATCAAAAAGCTAGCATCCCTTCAAGTTAAATGTGCAAGATGGAGCCACTAATTTTTAGATTTACTTGTTATACACTGAGATGTTTTCTACTTTTTAATAAAATTTTTTGTGGTTTTTAGGATAATTTTAATCTTTGACTTTCGATTACTTGTCATATTATTTACAGTTATTACCCTTTGGATTTAAATTATGTATTCTTAGTTGCCTATAGTAAATCTAAAAATCAGTGGCTCCATCTTACACATTTAACTTGAAGAGATGCTAGTTTTTTGACAAGTTTCCCGTTTTTATCAGCTGTCCATACTGGAGTGGAGTGAAGTGTCTGAACTTACGTTGTGATCCGTTCGAATCAAGTCGTTCACGTTCGTTAACTCCCGATTTTGACCGAAGATGTCCGTGTTTTCTCTCTCGGTGATAATCGGAATCAAAACTCTGTCCCGAATCGGATCGATGATGGCCGGATCCGGACGAACTATGCCGGTGATGACCGCCCCCGGATTCGGCTCTCCGGTGACCGGTGGATGTTTTTGAGCCTGATCCGGGCCGAGAACTCATCGTGGGAGATTCAGAGGCTACGTTTGCCTCGGTTTGTGTCGTTTAATCATTTTTCTGGAAATGTTTTATTGATAATTTAGTCAAATTTTTATTAATTAATGCCTGGGGGCCTTTGGCCGAAAAACAAACGCAGAAAGTTGTTTCGAAATCGGCTTTGTTTATTAGTAATTGAGAATAGGTGAAGGTCATGTAGGTTTGCTAAATTGCTTTTATTTGGTAATAGTGGGTGGATTAAGTGACGTCACAAAGAGCAAAAAAATGTTTTATGGTAAAACAGGTGGTTAACAAGTGGTGTAAGAAAAAACGGATAAAAAAGGAAATGAAGTAGGTTTGATGGATGACCCTAAAAATAGTATTCTGAGTTGTCTTCAAAAAAAAAACCATAAATTTTTGTTAAATATTTTCGGAAGTGTGGAAATCTAACAAACGACTTGATTGTATCCTTATGGCCTGGATTAAGCAATTCAAGCTATAAATAAAATAATTTCGTTCCAGAATCTACTTTTAGATACACTGTGGCTCAATTTAATTTAATTTTTTTGAATTTAATAGCATTTTACAACAAAAAAAAAATCCCTAAGTTAAGAAGCCAACTTAATCGATGAATCGTGCTATTTATTGATCACCTGACTCCACTTTAATTACACCAATAAAGAAAAAAAAAAACTAAATGTAGACAGTTTAAGGTTATCGACCCAACTTGATCTATATTTAATCTTATTAAGTATTTATTTTATTGATAACATGACTTGAAGTTGTTTTACAGATTTAATATCTGAAAAAAAAATGTTTAATTTTTTGAAACTCAGCCATGTAAAAAATTGAGATCATTGATTTTCTAGTAACAATCTTCAAAATCTTAAAAAATTTAGAAACAAAATGACTGTTAGAAACGCTAGAATGCCAAAAATTCAAAAATAAGAATTTGACATCGTTGATTTCCTAATATTATTTAAGAGTCAGAGAGTTAGAAAACGCCGAAATTGAAAGCTAAATATCGTTGAGTTTCTAATAGGTTTAGAAATTATAAAAAATATATAGAAACAACGAAATGTTAGAAATCTTTTGTTACAGATAATCAAGAATCTTAGAATTTGACACTGTTGGCTTTCTAATACTCTTGAAGATAATTAGACAGTTATAAAACTCCAAAGTTTGGGAGTCTAAAATTATTGATTTTATAATAAACTTGATATCATTGGCTTTCTAAAAGTCTTGAAGGTGTTAGAGAGTTAGAAAACTCCAAAATTTAAGAATCAGAAATCGTTAATTTTGTAATAAATAATCTTAAAAATTCAGAAAACTAGAAATATCAAAATGTCATAAATCCAGAAAGTGAAAAAGTTGACAACGCTGATTTTCTAATACTCTTGAAGATAATAAGACAGTTGCAACAATCTGAAGTTTAAGTAATAAAAATTGGTGATTTTATAATAATTTTTAAAAAATCAGAGATGTAGAAATAGCCAAATATTAAAAGATCTTTATTTACTATAATTCAAAAATCTTAGAACTTTATATCGTCCGCTTTCTAATACTAGAATTTAAAGAGTTCAAAAACTTGAAAATTTAAGAGTTAAAAATCGTTGATTTTGTGACAATCTTAGAAATTCAGAAATGTAAAAAAAATCAAAATGTGGTAATTCTTTATTTACAAAAAGAATTAGAAAACTCAAAAATTTATAAAAAATCGTTGACTTAGATATTCAGAAAAGTAAAAATATCAATTTTCAGAACACCAAGAATTTAATATGGCTGAGTTTCTAATATTCTTATAAAACTATAAAATTTTAAAGTAAAAAATTATTATTATAACTTCTGTCATAGCAAAATGATAAAAATCTTTATTTATAAAATGTGAAGAACCAGAGAATTTGATATGGTTGGCTTTCTAATATTCTTGAAGATATTAGAGAGTTAGAAAACTCTGAAACTTAAAAGTCAAAAATCTTTGATTTTGTAATGATCTAATAAAAAACTGAGAAATGTGAAAATACTAAAATGTCGCAAATCCTAATTTCCAGAAAGTCAAAAATACTCTTGATGACAATTAGAGAGTCTTAAAATTCTGAAATTTGAAAGTCAAAAATTTTAAACACTGATTTTCTAATTTTTTTGAAGATATTGAGACAGTTATAAAAAACCAAAATTTGAGAATTAAAAATTGTTGATTTTATAATAATTTTAGCAAATTAGAAATACAGAAACACTTAAATGTTGCAAAATCTTTAATTACAAAAAATTAAAAATCTTAGAACTTGACATAGTTGCTTCTAAAGCTCTTGAAGACATTAGAGTGTTAGAAAAGCCCGAAATTTAAGAGTCAAAAAACGTCGATTTTGTAATAAATAACCTTAGCAATTCAGAAATGTAGAAATATCAAAATGCCATAAACCTTAATTTCCAAAAAGTCAAACGTCTGACAACGCTGATTTTCTAATACTCTTAAAAATATTTAGACAGTTATAAAAAGTCGAAATCCGAATTTAAAAAATACAAAAAATTGTGATTAAAATTGTAATAACAATCTTAAAGATCTTGGAAATTTAATTATTTAAAAAACTCGGTCATTTAAGAATCAACTATGAGTGACTTTCTAAAGCTCTTAAAGTTCTTAGAAATTCAGAAGGAAATACAAAAATCCTAAAAATGTATTGCCAAGTTTCTTAATTTTTAGAAATTCGGAAATCTACGAAACAAATCAGAGCCAAGACCATTCTAATATGCGATAATAGTAATAGATAATAGTGTAAATTATTATTCTCGTTGCATAAGACTGTAATTGTTGCTCTAATGGCTATAAAAGTAATAGCACATGTCCACCAGTTCCAAATTTCACAACCAGAGTGCGTATTGCTTCTTATTAATTGTCAATAAACTCTTATTATTGATCAGGTGCTTGCAATTCAATAACAAATTAGTAAATTGTTCAACAAAATATCACTGCATTTAAAAAAATGCAAATATGTGATAAGTATTATTATTTTTTATAATAGCAAGCCAAATTAATTTTTGGTCATGTGACCAGCAGCAAGAAACAATTTTTTTTTCTCAATGTTCGTCATAAATTCCCAATGAGAATTTCTCCAAAACCCAAAGGTTTTCATGTTTTGAATAATTGATTTATGCCTCCAACAATGGTCACACTTTTCACGCAAACACCACCTGTTTCATGACTGCACCTGCAATTTACAGGTGATGCGAAAACTGGCGTTGAAAATTTAAAATTTTACAAAAAACATTTATCGAGTTGTGGTGCAGATAAGTCAATTTCTAAGCAATAAATTTAAAAGTTTGCTAGTTTATCGCATTTCCTGTATTTTTGAGTATTTTATAAATCGATTGCGTGCAACGTTATTACGTAAAAATAATCGATGGATATTTTTAAACAGATGAAGAAAAAAAAAACAGGTTTGCTGTTTCCGTACTCGGCTTTGTTGTAAAAAATTGTTCAAAATTAAGTACAATGTTGTAAAAAAAATCTCGAGAAGGCTATGACTTTGTTTCTCTCCATATAACAATTTATTAGATTGGTAAAAAGTATTTCACAGCTCTCCTAGAAGATAATTTTTTTTGATGATACTGTAGTTTTAATAATTTTTATAAATAAATAGTGACAGTTGACGATCGTGCCTCGTGCGACTGTCTTTTGTTCCAATCGTCAATCTTTTGTTTTTCCATGTCTAACAAAGCTCCCAAATTTTTTTAGCGTGTTTTTCACCACAAAAAAGCAATAAAGCATTCAATGACCTTAATTTCGTCGTTCTAATGACCTTTAACCACTTTATAGCCTAATGCAATCCAGAATAACACATCACGTTGCATTTTATCCCAATGATGTAATTCAACTCCAGACACATCCGGGCCACTAATCTGAATCCCGGATTTATTTGTGTACATCTAATTTTTAAAAATAACACGTGTGCATCCCACAAAGCCTACATCACATGACCCTCAACCTCAACCACCGACCCAACCCCCTAAATCTAACCTAAATTCACCGAAACAAAGAGACATTAAATAGGGATTATGTAAAGTCTGGAAATGGGTTTTGGGGCTTACTTAGGCTCCAGTGTTGATCTAATCGGTGTTTTGTTGATGACACTTGCAACAAACCACAGGAATTATTTCAAATGAGTAAACGCCACATAATTTACAAAATACACAAACACATAACACACTTTTCATGCCTTAAGGTCACTGAAGAGAATTTGGGGCACTAAGACATCGCGGTTCTTTCAACATATCTTTATTTTACTTAATAAACCTGTTTCTTTCTATTTTCTACACCCTTCTTGAGAGTCTGCGATCGGCGATTGTCTCGACCTGTAGACATCTAATGGTGGAATGTCGAAATAGAGACAACTGTACATAAATTTCTGCAAATTTTGAAAAAATAACAAGATAAAGACACTGCCACAAAGCAAAATTGCACATTTAAGTTGAAATTGAAAGTTGATTATTATCAACACTTGCTTAAATATTACAAAAATCTAATTTTTTTTTAAAGTGTATTATTAGTTGCATACACAACCTAAGTTATATTTTTTTAAATTATTAACTACTCACTGCCAGAGACTTATTAATACATAACTAATAAAAAACGTGTGTTCTCTTTGCTTTTTTACATTTAAAAACAAATAGCTAAATTCAATATTAATTATTAATGCGGTTATTAATAAACGTTATGCCACCAGCAATACACGTACCATATTTAAATTAAAAACTTGTTTTCTTGCTTGAAATTATATCATAATAAATTGTTTTTGTCCTAAATATCTGTTTTTTGTATTAAAGTTTTTATTTTAAAGTTAATTTGTTTGGAATCGATAAATCATAAGCCAGTGGCATACCATTGTTGTGTTCTTAAGGGGGGCTTAAAATTGTTGCCAAGCAATAAAAACAACAGAAAGTAGACGGTTAAAGATCAATATCAGTTACAGTTGTTTTTTAGGTAATAAAAAAACACGTAAATTTGTTAATAAAAAAATCAAAAAATTGAATTTTCTCTTTGAGTTTCTGAAAACTATGCTAATTTTATGTAGGTACGAAAGAGAAATACAGCACCACAAATAATGAAAATCTGTAAAAAAAATTGTCATATCTCAACTGATAACAAAATTATAACCTAAAAATTAATTATTACAAAACGTATAACAATTTGTTTTAATATAGGGCAACTATAGGTTTTTCAGGTCAAAATAAAGCGATTTAACACAATTTACCTCTATACTAAGTTGCACCGTTTAGGAGCTAGAAGACGTCAAAGTTAGAGATTAAAAGTCATTTTTATACTTTAAACGTAAATATCTCGAAAACTGTACGTTTTAGCAGAATATTGGATTCTTGCATTTTTATTTAGAATCTACCGGCATATTTATTTTTGCTACAGAAATTGGAAATTAATAAGAAAAAAATTTGTTAATTACTCAAAATGTGAAACAAAAGTGCCGTAACTTGAAATTAAGATGTGCAACAAAATTTTGCTAATAGAAATAAAAAGAGTACACTTAACTTCATTTGTGTACCAAATTTGGTATTAATCGGTTAAGCGGGTTTCGAGATATAACCAAAAAATGTTTGTTTGTACTCAACTTTGACGTCCTGTAGTTTTGTTATTAGTTGAAATAGAACAAAAAATTTTTTGAAAATTTTTATTATTTGTGGTGCTGTATTTCAGGTTAAAATTTTTGCATTCACTTTCATAACAGGCTGTATATTTTTTAATAATAAAAGGTGTTTGCTATAGTAATAGTTTACAATGACAAATTGCCTTTTTTTGAAAATTGAACTTTCAATTTTGCATCACGGAGCTGTTATTTATTTAGCAAAAAAATATATTTATTCTTATATCGTGTCATCCTGTTTTTTGTTATAATCTTTAACTAAAAATTGAGGTTATGTGTAGTTGGTAATGTCACAAAAAAAAACACAAATACAATTTTGCCAATTTTTTAAAATGACCAATAATTACATATTAATTAATTCCACTGTTTTTTTGTATCACAGAAACTACTTTATAGAATAATAAATTAATAAAATTAAATACGAAATAATCCCTAAACCCTAACCCATTTAAAAGCCTAGGGGGGCGTGTCCGGTCGCGGTCGCGTGTATGAGTTCCTTTATTACGTATTATGCGTACGTCAACCTTTAGCTGTTTATTTATCCTCGAAATAAATAATGACGTGCGATATCCCAAACCCTGATACGACTTATCTATCGATAAAATCCACAAACGTATAATTAAATCTTGTTTATGGTACACCCCATCGCACCCATCACCCATAAAATCAGGTGCATCACATTTAACCAAAACACAAACGTCCTTGAAGTTGGTAAAATTCTTCAATGATTCGTGTCACGTGACTACAATTCCCATCGGCCATTGGCCTATTATGAGCGTGCCCTGCGCAAAACCATCGCGCATCTCAGTGATTACAAAATGCCGTCAGAGTCTAAACCTTTGTTGACAGCTCAGACGGAAAAGCCAAATCATTACTCGTAAGTCTACTTTTAGTCCTTTTTAGGTTAAGTATCGTCCTTTTGACCGTCCCGGATTCGCAAACCCACGCCTTTCGCCGCGTAAAATCCGCCATGTTTCAGATACTTGAAGGAGTTTCGTGTCGAGCAATGCCCGCTGTTCCTGCAGCACAAATGCACCCAGCATCGGCCCTTCACATGTTTCCACTGGCATTTTATGAACCAGCGCCGGCGTCGGCCGGTGAGGCGCCGCGACGGCACCTTCAACTACAGCGCGGACAACTACTGCACCAAGTACGACGAGACCACGGGCATCTGCCCAGACGGGGACGAGTGAGTTTAGCTGCGAACTTGGGGCCCTTCTAACTCTCTGTTGCAGCTGTCCGTTCCTGCATCGCACCGCTGGGGACACGGAGCGTCGATACCATCTCCGGTACTACAAGACATGCATGTGCGTTCACGATACGGACTCCAGAGGGTACTGCGTTAAAAATGGGTTGCATTGCGCCTTTGCACACGGCAGCCACGACCACAGGCCCCCAGTCTACGACATCAAGGAAATACAAGCGCTGGAAGCTGCAGAGGCTGAGGGAAGTGGATCGGCGAATGGACCCAATGCACTTGATAAAGAAAGGAATCTGATGAATGAGGATCCCAAATGGCAAGGTAACAGAGACTAGGACAACGATTTGTGGGGTGTTTTTGGTGGGTTTGCCAAAAGTGTTGCATCAGAGATTGGCAAGTGTTGTGTTGGGTGTTTACGGTTATTGTGTGTTATTCAAATTGGATTTACAAAGGTAATAATTATGTTATCGTGTTGTTGAGGCAAGTGATAATTTTTATCGCGAGAAGAGAGGTTTTTTATGAGAGATAAATACTCGATTTTACACTATTTATTTGAGTCAAACATGAGCGGGAAAAAAAGATACCCAAAAATTAAATGTTTTATTTTATTACAGTACTTTACACAAATTGCATAACTTTAAAAACTAAAGAAAGTGTATTCGTAAGACAAACTGTAAACAGAGTTGTAATTTATACCTTTCAGAATGATTACAATAACGCGCTGTTCGCTATAACCGGACACTACTGTACTAAAAAGTCGTCAAAACAGGGTTGGTCAATAACCAATAGTACGTGTATACTAATAGGACAGCCCTCTTGAGGAAGAATTTCAATTTGAATGAGATACAATTTTTTTAGGAGCTATAAATGTAATAACAGTAGAATTTATTGTATGTGTCTCAATGTAATCCTATTACAAAAACAATACTTTTCCTCATAAATCACTTTGATGATTCTGTTTGAACAATCTGACAAATACAAGGAATATGAGTAGCTGTTAAACACAATATACGATATTTTCGACTTATAATAATGACAAATAATAAAACTAATGGCTATTTTGGTGTGTCCCAAAAGTCGAAAGAAAAATTATGAATATAAACGTGTGAATATTCTTTTAAAAGCAATTAGTTTTTTGTATCTTAAAAAACAAATTCTTGCTGTAAATAATTATGTAGTTTTGCGACAAAAAGGACAATAAAACAATTTTTTATCGCGACGTTTCGACTGCTTATTCAGACATCCTCAGGCGGAAACAATTTGCTGTCTTACTTGAGACATGATGACTAGTCCAACTAGTGCAAAAACTAGTTTTTGACTAGTGGTTTTGACGCTCATGTCCCAACACGTGTTTTATACAAAAAAATGCAGCTGTGCCCTTTAACAGGGTTGGCTTGGCACAGCTGCACTTCTGTGATCAATTAGTAACGAAATGTTGACATAGTTGTCCAGTTCGACAACGATTAGTTATTTTACGCTTTGTTACGTCGAAAACAAAGCTGGTCGACTGTATTAAGGCCACGGCTACTTAATTTAATGACTGTTTACATAGTTTTTACTACGAGGCCTATATCTCTTGAATCAAGAATACAAAAAATAACAGTACTTTTCATTTTTTCCAAGTGTACTGAACTGTAGTTGAAAATGCGCTATCAGCTACTGCGCATTACTGATATGACGTCATTGTGTAAAAGCGATAACTGATTTCTTATAACCGCTTACAAAATTTAAAAAAAATGTTTTATTGACAAATGTGTCTTATTATTAGTCATATTTTTTTTATCGCATATTGTGGACTCCAAATTATTAACAAAAGATAGAAAAGTCAAGCATTAACGTAATTTCTAAATTAATAAGAATTCGTAAGGTGCTGAATGTTTGTTTTCTTTTATTTTTTTTATGTATACGTGGCGGCTTCTTTTAGAATTATTGGCTCTCTTTAGATCTTAAAGGTGCAGTTTGCATCAGAGGTAAGATATGGAAACCCTTTTTTAGGAACACCTTATATATGTTTTTATAAATTAAATAATTATTCACATAGTAAATAAATATTTGACCTACGTTATGCAATGAAATGAAAAGTATAATTTGTAACTAAATACTGTTTTTATCAATTAAAAAATGTATTATCACCACATTAAAAATACTTAAGTATAATTAGAATGTCAAGGTTAACTACATATTCATAACCTAAAAGCAACTGAATTGTTTTTTATTTATCAGTTTATAACCTTTTATTATCATTATTGTTGTATTTTTACTTATGGTTTACTAATGGTTTACTTATCCATCCCATTTTCTCTCGATTTATATGTCTGTGGTTTCTTATTCTTTCCAGATGTTTTACACATTTTTCTCTATTGCGATAGATTATTTTTATAAAAATTGGGTACATGTTTCGACTATACTTCAAAACCATCTTCTTTGTATTGATGTAGTTTATTATATAAAAAAATGTATTTCACCCTGCTGATCTACATAATAAACAAAGAAAACAAAATTTTGGCATAATTGACATAAGAACAACAATAAGTAGAATTCACTTGTCTTATTTAATGAACAAAATTGTTATGTACATATACGTTAAGTGTACAGTCTTATTCAATTCAAATATCATATCAAGCGAAATTCGACTCAGGATAAATTAAATTCTTAGATTAATAGGAACAACACATCTCGCAGCACCTTTTTACACCTAAATTGCAACTGTATTACCATTGCCTTGTTGGAAAAATGTTGAATCAATGCAAATCTCGAGTGCTTGATTGTGACATTAGAACTAAACAAGACTGTACTTTGATAATTGTCAATTATGAATCTTTACTACTACTACTACTTCAATCTCCACTTTTTTTTATACTGGACTCGTTTGTCTTTTGTTTTCACATATTTGTTTAGCCTTTTTTGGATAAAATATAAATTCAAATACAAATAAATAAGGTTATGAACTTTACAAAAAATTTAATGACACGCATACGTCAATTAAAAAAATGTCAACAGAGGGCGTTTGCTTGTATTAAAAGTTTTTATCCTATTACGTGTTTATTTCCTTTTTTTATTGTCTTAAAAAAGGTTTTTTTTTTCTAGATACAAATTACGTATTATCAAATTACAAAACGGAGCCTTGTAAAAGGCCCCCTCGCTTATGTAGACAAGGGTATGCCTGTCCCCAATATCACAATAGCAAAGACAAGCGAAGAAGTCCTCGGAAATTTAAATATCGGTAAGTCGAATCACAGAAGTCTTTTTTTTAACTTGTTTGATTCAAATTTTCAGGTCAACACCTTGTCCTAATGTAAAACATGGTGAAGAGTGGGGTGAACCGGGAAATTGTGATGCCGGTGATTTGTGTTCCTATTGTCACACTCGAACAGAACAACAATTTCATCCTGAAATATACAAAAGCACCAAATGTAATGATGTACAACAATCTGGTTATTGTCCTCGTGGAGTTTTTTGTGCTTTTGCTCATGTTGAACGTAAGGATAATTCACAATTGAAAAAAAAAAATTAACTTACAGTTTGGTCAATTTTAGAAGAAATGGGTGTGTCACGTGACACTGGAGAAAGTGGTACAAATTTTGCCGAGATATTATCAAATGCTCTTCCTCCTTCTAGTTTAGATAAAAAAGAAAAAAGCAGCGATAGCTCAGTAAATACTATGATGTTTGGTCAATGTGAAATATTTTTTTGGTGTTTTTTATTTTTTTTTAGAATGGCAGTAGTGAAGTAAGTGAATCAGCATCGACTTCATCATTAGGTTCAAATAGTTCACATAGTAAAGCTCCTGGGTCTCAATTAACACACAAATCAATACCATTCAATAGGCATTTATCAATGGGAGTAGAACTAAATAATAAATTATTAGCAATTGAAAAAGATCCAACTTTAGGTTAGTGTTTTTAATTATAAAGAAATGTTTGATATTTATTTTTATTTCTAGATGTTCTAGAAAGAGAAAAAATTAAACAATCATTAAGGTTTCCGTTTGGTGGCATTTCACAGTCATCGTTTTTCGGCCCTGCCAATGATACAGTAGGCAGCGTTGTCGGTAAGTCAGACTTCTATAATTTAGCGCAATAAAATAAAGAAAAAGAAAAGATCAGAAAGACAAATTTTTAAAAAAACAACAGAAGATAGTGGGATCAATTATTTGTACACGCAAATGCAAACTTGGGCTGACGCCGATAAATGAAGGGACAAATTTTTTCAAATTGTTCATTTTGAGCAGACCAAAAATTGTCTTTCTGTATTTTATTCATCCTTCAATTGATTTTAATTGGGCTAAGATATATATTTTTTTTTATTAAAGGCAATGCACTGGACGAGCTGACCCTCGACGATTCATTAAATCTATCTGGTTTGGATCGTGATTTAGAATCTGAATCGCCAACAGTAACAAATTCAATATCTGTAGGTTTAGCATCATCTGGTCTTTTGGGTAGTTCCGCCCCTGTCAACATTCCAGGATCGGCTCGTAGTGGTCTTGCCGGTTTCAGTCCAACAAGTAACAGCCCATTACAATTACACAGTGGTTTCTTATCACGTTTTTCTCAATCCGAACATATGGACTTTTTAAATCATTCACAAATTCAATTAAGCAGTAGTGCATCAAAGATAAATTCCTATCAAAATTTTTTCGATTTTCCACCACAAAATATCTCACCAACATCACGCAATCACAACAATTTCAATATGTCGCCTAGTGTTAATAGTAATATGGAAGTAGCACTTTTACGTGAAGAATTAAATTCAGCCAAAATGCAATTAAGTAGTTGGGAAGAACGCCTGCAACAGGCTCGGACTGCATGCGATTTATGGAAACAAGCATCAGAAGAAGCAAGTCGTAAAAGTCAAATAACTGAAACAAAACTAAACGAGACTGTAACACAATTAAATGACACAGTGGCTCAATTGAATAGTCTTAAACAAGATTATGAGAAATTACAAGGAGGCCCACATATTAGAAGTATAACAAATGTGTCAGAATTAAGTAAATTGTCACTAAGTGTTTTGAAAAATTTACATGCTCAGCTTAGACAAGATTTGGAAGAAATTGAAAAAGTTTTATACAGAGAGACTGCATCAAAATGTATGGTTTGTGAAGAAAGAAACAGGACTGTAACATTAAATTGTAATCATTTTGTTTTGTGCAGTACATGTGCCCTCACACAAAGTGAATGTCCCTATTGTCAAACTCCTTTCAATTTAAGTAATAATATGTGAAATTGAAAACATTAGGTATACGTACAATTTTGCCAAGTCATACAAACACTCGGCTAAATTGTACGTATTTAACAAATTTTCTAACATAAGATTTATTCAAGATTTATTTTATATTAGGCGCGATTTTTTAAAAACGAACATTACTCCCCCAATTCTACACAAACTGACACAGTTCAAATTTTTCGCCTATTTTACAAATCTAGTGACTGTAGTGGTGGGGGAATACGTGACGTCACACTTAAAGCGACGAATTCAGTCACTTAGTATTATTAAATGTAAGAATGATTTTTGTTGACTTGAAATTTAGGTAAAAGTGTGATGTCATACTGTCTTTGATTTTAAAAAATCGCTAATATTCAATTGAATTGTCCGTGTTTAAACTGGTCGACTAGAATACTGCTGTGGAAACAATAAATTGTAAAAAATTTTCAAGGCATGGTTTTTTTCGTGCATTTATTTGGGCTGTGCACTGCATTTCTCTCAGATTTTTTTGACAGTTTCAATACGGACTCTTGTTAAATTTTAGTTAGGTAGGACTTTTCAAATTGAATTAATTATTATTAGGTTTTTAAAAATGCTGCACTATTTAGAAACATATCAAGATATTTATTTATTTAAAAGAAAGAATTTTGAAAAAATGTATTTTTATATCTGCGGAAATATTGTGATTAATTAATTTATTATAATTTTTTTCCTTATATGAGTGAAAAGTGGGCTTGTGCAGCAATTTAATTTTTCTTCATTTAAAATGACTGATGCAATCGTATTTATTTGTAATGTAGATTTCCCCTTTTTACAGTTTAAGATCCATTTTATGACCAATGTATTTTCGGAACTAAAGCAGTTTGTAATAATAGTTCGATTTAATTTTTTTTTATCTCCCGGTGTTATCGTTTTATTTAAATTATTGCAAACAGCTTTAATAACTTTTTACATAAAATGTCTGTCATGGAATTCTATTTACAAAACATATACTTATACTTAGGTAGGTAGTTTTAATAAATAAATTATAAAATAAAAGTAGTGGGCCTATAGTTATTATAACTACACACTTAGCAGTTAGAATTCGTAGGTCAAAAAAACTGATTTTGTACAAGAAGTAATTTTTTATTTGTATATATTAGGTCGCAATGTGAATTTTTACAAGTGTACAGAATAGAATGCAATAATTGATCAAAAAAATTTTGTATTAAAAAGAGTTTTTTTGGCTTACAACTCCAGTTAGAATATAACATTGTCTTAAAAATAATATCTATTTGTCCATTGCATAAAATTTAGGCATTCGTTGTATTTTTAATAGTTGTTTAAAATTTCATTTATGAATGTAATTGTGTATTTTTAAAAAATTAAATTAGAATTTCAAATTTATTTTTTCTATTTTATTTTTAAAGAAATGTTAAGTTTTATAAAATTTCTAATTTTTGTTGAAGGCTGATCAAGATAAAACCAGTACAAACTAATAAATAATCTTCCTAAGGAACCCGCGTATTAAAAACTGTTAATTATAAGGTATGACATTTTGGTTCTACACGGTATTTTTAAACTGGTTAAAAGTGTTAAATGCGCAACGAAGTCTTTCGAATTTTGTGTTTAAAGATCTGTATAGAACCATATTTTTCTAATGAGTACAAATACGAACGGATTTTTCTGAAATAACTAGTTATTTTGGCAATATGTGTGTGGTGTAGTGTTTATAAAAACATATTTTTGAAATACACGTGTAAGGTTAATGTCGTTGGATTAGATTTTAAAAATGTATTGCTTTTATAATTTGTCCCTAAAATAAAATTGTGAATTTTAATTTAATCACTCACCTAGGGCCCTAAAAAAAATCCCAAAGCCGGTCCTGTCTCCTTGCGCACGCAACACACACTTGTCATCTGTCAAAAAACAATAAAGTGAGGTTAGGTTTTAGAAAATTTCGAATTTTTCAGAAAATGTAAAACTTGGTTCAAAATGAGTAAAGACAAGACATTTCAAGAACGGTTAAAAAATATTTTCAAGAAAAAAGTTGATTTGGGTGAGAATCACACGTTTTGTGCTGTTTTTAAACCGAAATTTTTTAGGTAATATAGCCTCAAACCGGGAATTTATTTTAACTAATGAAATCCTTCGAGATCTTAGTAAAGATGCCCCTACGAACACCCGAGTCAAAGCAATGAAAGACCTGACCCCACATTTAGCAAAACTAGAGCCTGTACTTACCCCTCAATTCTCCAGTCAATTTCTCATTGTTAGTTTTAGAATGGCGTTGAGAAACTCTGGAGTTGTATTCAAGATATGTTTCTACGCGAGTACCCCAATGATGTCCGCTATGCCACTTTCAGTTTCGTCCAGAGCGTTATCAAGAGCCAATTTGATCGAATTGACGTGATGCGAGCCCAATTCTTCCGATTTATCAAGCACCACGATAACCCTCAGGATATAGCACCGCGTGTTGACCTCCTAGGCGCCTTGACTAACGAAGGCAAGGAAGTCGAGCACTTTGAGGAGGAAATCGGGCCTTTTTTGCTCAATTGGATAACTGATGTCAGTCGTGTTGGGAAATTACACGAGTTTTTGAAAATTCTTGATAATGTCATCAAGTTTAATTCCCCACATTTAGATGAATACACCATGACTGGATACGTCAAGTACTGAAATCTCACAAATTTTCATTTTTAAACTTGATGTTTTAGACACATTTGCGTGCTGTGCTGTAATACAAATCAGTCTCCGATTGTGATTTTGTGCTTGCAAATATTGGGGACTGTTGTGGCTTACAGTATTTTGCCTCCTGAGTCGTTATCGCAGTTTGTGGGGACGCTCTGCAGGACTGTTAATTTCAAGTGTTATTGTCTGCCAAGCTGGAAGACTATGAAGAATTTATTGGGGACTCATTTGGGACACTCGACGCTTTTTACAATGTGTAGGTTTTTGCAAGAGCCTAATTTGAAAAACGATGCTTCGCTGATGAGGGGCTGTGTTTTCTATATACATATGGCGTTATGGGATATCAATTCAATGCAGAATCTTTGTTGTCCTCCAAGTTCGGTTTTACCATCCGTTTTACAGGTAATTAACAGAAGAGATGGGCATATTTGTAATCGTAACTATTTAAGAAAAAGAAAAACAGTTACTGGGACATTTAAAAAAATATATTGAAATTTTTAAATTTGTGGAACGCTGGCTTTATCTAAAAACGCTTTATAATAGTTTCGGTCTTAAAATTCCGCATATAATGTTCATAGCGACGTGGTTTTATCGCGTTTATTTTCACTAGTGGCTGTCATTGATTGCTCTAAAATTTTATTTCTTGAAACCGTTTGGAGTCTAACACTTCTTTCTTAATTCATTTGTTTTCGTATTTATGAATACAAATATACCTATCTCTTGTTAGTTGTGTTTAGTATCAGTCTCACATCCCAGTTTCCAGGCTGTTAAGTGTAACCACCCATCAGTGGCATACGAAGTAATTTTAGGGATACAAAAACTGATAAATAAGCAAGGATTGGAGTTACTGGAGCCCACATGGGACATAATCCTTGAAATTGTTTTACATGTGGTAAAACAGGTCGAATTAGCACCCAATGAAGTTCCTAATAGCTCAACAGCTGTGACCTTACATGAAATTTTAAATACTATCGAGAATTTAATTGAAGTCGGCAATTTTAAAGGCTCAATGAGTCAATTTTTTGCTGTTATTCATGAATGTGTCCGTGATAGACCTGAAACAAGTGTTTTGAAATTAATTAAGTTTCAATCGAAGAGTATCAGACCGACTGAAAGTGCCTGGTTACAAAATTTGTTTAATTTATTAAATAATTATTTCAAACCGGAAGTTCGGACTAATGTCCGGTTGAAGGTACTGAACGTTCTTGAAGACACAATCCGACTTCATGGGTACTTAAACAAATTAATAATTATTTTTTTAAATAGTATTTTTCAGGCAATATGAAGACGAGTTAATAAACCACATTGTCATCCCTCACATGCAAAATATCGCTTTTGATGATAATGTCGTGGTTAGATCTGAAGTAGCGAAGCTTTTGGTTGATTTATGTAAAGACTACAACAGTAATATCTGCACAGAATTACTAGAAATCCTTGAAAAGGTAAGTTGAGTTTTGAACCGGACCGCAGACTGAACACTTTCCTAGCTTCTGCAACGTCCAATTGAAAAAATCGGGGGTTTGGCAAGCAACGAATCGGATTTTTCGGATTTAAACGTCTTAGTACCTGGATTAATCCAAGTTTTTGCGAGAAAAATACATAAGTTACCTTCAACACACCCGATTTTGATTTATAAAATTTTTGTTAGTTTTCTTGAGAAAAATTTGCTCAAACCGGCGTTTAAGGAGTTTAATCAGAGTCGGTTGATGGTGAGTCACGTGACAGGGACGTGTTGTGACATCACGTAACTCTTTTTTTTTGTAGATTTTTGATTGTTTATTGAGTTTACGTGCTGATTGTAACAGTAGATTGGGTTTTCCTGATCCTGAAACAAAACAAATGAAATATAGTCCTTACATATGTGTCAGTTATAAACCAATCGAACCGATTATGACGTCACCACCTACAACGTCACCAACACAAACACCGGTTTGTAAAGTAACGTATTTAACGATGGAAAGTGCCTTTAAGTTGTTCCTAAATTATTTGGAAAATGAGAAAGATTGGGAAATTTTAAAACTTATCATGGAAAAACTACCGAAAATGTTGGGAAATAAAGCGATTATTTTATCAAAAACAGGAAATCCGGACCTGAATAACCTTGTTGGGGTTCTATGCTCGATGGTGATTTGTTTGTTCGAACCATGGCTTACTATGATTGATAAAGTTACTTAACTGTCAAAATTTGCACGCCACTCAAAAAATAACACGGCTTCGTAGCTAATGACTGGTTCTAACAGCGTAAGGGGCGTTTACTGTTAAAAGTAACTTTAGTCATTACTATGGAAACACTAAAAAAAATAAAATTTTAGTTGATTTGTTATGCTTGTGTCAACACTGTTATCCTGGACTTTGGTTCTTTCTATAAAACATATAAGAACTGTATATACTGTGGTTTAGGAGGCCGTGATATTTGCTCTAAACTTAACAACTCAAGATAATTAAAAGTTTTGACAGTACAAAATTGTCAATTATAGGAAGCCACGGCTAGATTCATAGCTGACTGCAATTTTTTTAGCTTCCAAACAAATCTTTGAATTTGCCTGAAGGCAGTAATGTGAAAATGATTCGTTTGGAGTTCCAAACTGCTGTAGTGTCTGTAATGGTGGCGCTGTCATCGTATGGAAACAATCTCGATCAGTACCACCAACAGCTACTGATAAATACGTTAACACGCAGTACTGGCACTGATCCACGTTGTTCCCGGCAGTCAATAAACTCCCTAACAATTTGTATGGTAGATATGAGGGAAACTATGATGAAGTTACTTCCAGATGTTTTACTTCGTTTATCAAAGATCTCTGCTACGATTTATATTGCTATGCCAGTACTGGAATTTTTATCAAGTGAGTCACAGGACTATTCATTCTTAGAGTCAACCGCTTGCTTGCGGTCTGTATTGAAGGAGAGAGACGGTATTTTAATCTGTAATAATTTAGACTCGAAGTACACTTAAAGATGACAAAGAAATAAACTCTTCTTTCTCTGTTTCTTTTGAATATTTTTATGTGGGTTTAGGCCAGGGAGTGGATACTCTTTTTTATTATTTTATTTTTTTTTGCAGCCTTGTCACAGTTACCTAACGTGTATGCAAATTTTGTTGGTGATCAATACATGGCTGTTTTTGCTATAGCACTACCATACACAAATCCTTTCAAGTATAACAACTATATAGTGTCTTTGGCATATCACGTGATCTCGGTTTGGTTCCTAAAATGTCGTCTACCTTTCAGACGAGATTTTGTTAAGTTTATAGTGAGCGTAAGTGTTTTTTTCTAAATGTTATCAATTGTTTTAAGCAGAATTAAAGGGTCTACAAACTAATGTGATGGTCCCCTTCCAAGAACTAAGTCAGTTTAAACTAAGCTTAAGTAGTATGAATCAAGACAGTTCTGACCGGAAACGTAGCTCGAGTTTAACAGAACAAGGTTCACGACGTCGTGTTAAGCAAGATTCTGCGAAAAAAAGTCCTTTTATACAGAAAACTCCTCGAGATAAAACCGTTTTAACATTTTACGAAGAACTAAATGAGACTTGTATTGATTTAATGGCTCGTTACACCTACTCCCCGTGTAGTGCGTTACCATCAAGGTTACCAACAGCTGAATTTTTGCTTAATGGAGGTATTTCTAAGTCATGGATGTTGGGGAATAAATTAATAACGATCACAACGAGTGGTTGTACTGAAAAAGTGCTAAAACATGGAGTTTGCGATAAGTGTTGGTCGTTATGTAGCTCTCATAATAATAGTAAAATAGCGAGATATGCGAGAAGTAATAGTGGAAATGAGGAGAAAGAGTCGTTTTTAACGAGGCAGAGTTCGAGTGAGGAAGGGAAAAAGTATGATTCGGCGAATTTACCGAAATTGATTGGAGGAGATGACAGGAAGGAGTCGCTGATTTGTGCTTGTTGGTGTCAAGGATGGGCGGAAATTCTAATCAGAAGACCAACAGGTATATATTTGAAACTGTCTCTAATAATGTCTTCCTACTTTTCATAACATTGCGTGAGGTTACAGGACTTTTTTAATTGGCAATTTTTATTGTTAGGAAACGTGTCTTGGGTCATGAAGGTGCAGAACCAAGTGTCCTTCAAACAGCACATTTTTGAGTTTCCTCTCAATGAGATGTCAACTCTATATATGCCTGATTTATTTTTCGAACCGAGTTCAGCAATTTCTATTGAAGAACAAGAAGAAACTGAGGATTTTGACGAAGCTGCTGGTTCTTCTCACAGTCGTCCAGTCAGCGTCCCAGGTTTGCCAACTTAAAAAAAAAATCGCTTAGATTGCTTCGTTGTCTGTCTGCATGCAAGATAAATTTCAGCCAGAAATCTGCATTTATAGATTTCTGAAATGTTAATATCTCAAATAAAATATATAAAATACAAGCCATTTTAAAAGATTTTTTTGGGATAGTTCTTACTAACTGCATGTTTATTAAAAGAATGTCTATTTGCTTTATTTTATTTTTTGTGTCGTTTCACTTAGAATCGAAATTGATTTTTTTACCTCAAATTCAAGGCTCACCCACCAAACAGTCTCTATCTAGGCAAAGTTCGCGCGACAGCGCCGACGACGAACTAGAATTCGTTTACGACGACGGTACTAAATCCCGAAATCCTGTTCGTCGTTCAAATTCTAGTCCTGAAATGGCAAACTGGAAAAATCCTTTCGTTCATCAAAAACTCGAAAACGATTCAGAGAAAAAAGACGTCAGAGTGAGCTGTGAAGCCATCCCTGAAGAAATCGCCGGAATGGGTGTGTTACAAAACACTGTATGTCACTCGTGCCCTAACAATTTTTTTTGTCTCAGGAACAAGTCCTCCTACTGGTGACCAACCCCAACATCCCTCCCTTCTCACCTGTTACAGTTATCCGGGCTCTTCACCTCCTGGCGAAAGTGCTATAGCTCCAAAACCTTACAAAACAGTTCCAGCCTCACCCAACCAACCCAATTCACAAACACAACCGAATTTCCCCGAAGGTAACTCTCTTGATCGTCCTAATAATTTACCAAATTTAACAAATCTTACTCCTTTAACAACCAAACCGCCTCAAAGTCCCACACAGACTTCACCGAGGCTTCAACGGCACTCGGATAAAGACAAAGACGGTAATTTTGGGGGAATTTATTTTAAGTTTTTGGGTTTTTTTGGGTGATTTGTGGGTTAATTTGGGTGTGGTGTGACATTTCGTTCATGTTTTTTTTTTTTATTTAGGTACTACAATACAGAAAAGTTCGTCTTCGTCTAAAATCGAGAAGAATCGGACAAAATCAACAGATACGAGCTTAGCCGAGAAACGTGATCGGTTACATACGATTTCTGTGATGAGTACTTCAACAAGGAAGCCAACACCACCGAAAAAAGTCCCTAAGGAAATACTCAAAAGTGGTCTTAATCCCAGTTTTGTCTTTCTTCAGTTATATCACACTGCGTGTTTTGGTAGTACTTCAGAAGTGCCATTATATGTACCTTCCTGTACTGTTATCGACAGAGCTATCAGTATTTTAGACCGGATGTACCCTTATGAGGTTCACAAGATTGGAGTTTTGTATATTAATGAAGGTTGGTATAGTATTAGGCGTCATATAAGGCCACTAAGGACCTTAAAATCCGTATGTTCTAAGCACAGAACATCTGGATTAAGTCAGAGTGGCCCTAATTTTGACTTATTTATAGGCCAAGTCGATAAAGAAGCCGAAATTTTGAGAAACACCAGTGGGTGTGTCAGATATATGGAGTTTTTGCAAAATTTGGGAACTTTAATTAGATTGGCTGATGTTAACCCACGTGAGGTGTACTTAGGGGGCGTGGACCAAAGTGGAACCGATGGGAAATACATGTATACACACCAAGATGATTTAGTTATGTTGGCATTTCATGTAGCCACTCTAATGCCAAATAAAGACAGTGACCCTAATGGAAATTACAAAAAAGCTCACGTGGGTAATGATAATGTCGTCATTGTGTACAATAACAGTGGCCAGGAGTTTGATATTAGTACTTTTCGGGTAGGTGGAGTCAAAGGCGTAGCTTATTTCTCATGTTTTTATTGGTTACAGAGTCAAGTCACTCTTGCTTACATCATAGTTGAGCCACTTGACTACTGCTGTAATAAAGTTGAAGTTAAGGTTAAGTCAGATTTGTTGAAAATAATTGGATCAAATGAAGTTATAATTGTTTCGGATCAAAGTGTATCAATTCTAGTGAGACAACTTGCCATACATGCTGACGTAATAGTGTAACATTTTGTGGTTCAAGTAATTAGTTTTTTACAGTTGGCAGCAACAGTTCTCAACTCGTTACGAAGTCACGCGACTGACCCTTATGCGTCGAATTGGCTGGAAAGACTGAGGAAATTAAAAAATCTTAGAGAGAAAGTTATACAAGAAATTAAGAAACGAAAAGAAGCACAAAAAGGCTTCAGTGAAGAGAAGGATATTGTGGAAGACTTTACTGATTTTACATGAATTTGTTGCATTTCTTATTGTATTAATACCCTATATTATTGATTGTTCGTTGTTTTATTTTGAATAAACCAATCTGAACCTTAGCTCCGCCCATTTACAGGTAAATCGGCAAATCATATTCCACGTCCTAAGTTTCATACTCTCACAATAATTATCCGGTTATCATCAAGTTGATAAAAGCAAAGGTTTTTTTGGTAATTGATAAAAACAATTGAGAAATTAACACTAAACAGACAAAAATACCGTTAGATTTTTTGAAGAACATGTCTAGGTTTTTCTACTGTTACTGTTTTATAGCAATTTGGGTAATATACCGATTATTCAAACAAATTTTCTTAAATAAGAATATGAAAACCTGGTCTAGACTTTGTAAATAGAATGAATTATTCGTTTTTTTTTGTGTAATGATCGGATTTTATATTTTTACTGTCCTAAACTAGCATAACTAAAAAAATTTAAATATAAATACAGGAGTGAAAAAGCCGATAATTTATTCTGTTATTAAATAACAAAAAAAGTCCAGAGATACTTTATGAAAGGAGCTTCAAGTCGTTTTCCGCCAAAATTCTCTCCCTGAGTCGTCATTAGCCGCTTCAAATTTCCCGCGTTGCATTTTTCAGGTCACCCAATCAAAGCAATGGTCATCAACCAATCGCGTCAACGCAATCCCCCACGTCGTCCAATCAAATCATTCCAATATAATTCTATGAGAGTGTACCTGCAGAGCGTTCCTCCACTCCCCTTTCTCGTCGCCTTCGCTTGTTTTCGATAGTAACGTGAAACGCGTCCTATAATTCCCTTGAATAAATTATCATCAAACGGTAAGTAAACCTTTGCATTAACTCTCAAAACAACGAAAATTCGTTAACTTTCTCCCTGAACAACATTTTCCTCGTGAAAACTCCGCTGAAATCGCTGAAAATTTCCCAAAAACCGTGAAAATTTCACTTCCCAATTTTCATTGTTATGGCTGTGGCGTCCGCCATGTTGTTGTATTTGTCGTGAGTCATTTCGCGTATTGAATCAAGCAAACTGAGCCCCGATTTTTCCTCCTGACGTCATTTTTGACACTTCCGGTTCGAAATTAGGGTTTTGGTAGTTGTCTTAAGGGCTGGAATCGGTCTTTGTCCTCGCGAGTATTGATTTTTTTGGCGGGAAGCTAATTATAGCTGTTGAAGTGAGACGGAATGGCTCGTACGAAGCAGACAGCGCGTAAATCCACCGGAGGGAAAGCCCCCCGTAAACAGCTTGCGACCAAAGCTGCAAGAAAATCGGCACCCTCCACTGGAGGAGTCAAGAAGCCCCATCGTTATCGTCCTGGTACGGTGGCCTTGAGAGAAATCAGAAGATACCAGAAATCGACTGAATTGCTGATTAGGAAATTGCCATTCCAGAGATTGGTCAGAGAAATCGCGCAGGATTTCAAAACTGATTTGCGTTTCCAGTCGGCGGCTATTGGAGCTCTCCAGGTGAGGATTTGGGGTTGGGGGCAATGTACCCTCTAAGGGGGCCTTGAATGAAAGAGAGAGAAGTGTGATAGAAATTGTCCGAGTTAAAGTGAGAGGGAAAGTGACATTACTTAGATACAATAATTTATAGAGAGGCACTGTTGCAAATATTTTGAGTCTACAATTATAGAGGGCGCTTTTGTTTTTCAAAATTTTAAAAAGTCACAAAAACAAAGCTACTTTATAAATAATTACAGGAAGTGATGCAAAAATTTAATTATTTGTAATTTAAAAAAATACTGTCGTAATTCCATGTTTTTATTTGTATATACAGGTGTCTTATCGTGATGAAATTGATTAAAAAGATGCATATTTTAGAGTAAATAATTATTATAGAGAGGCACATTTGTATCATTTTGACTCAACAATTTATAAGGTGATATCGAAATGTAACTGAATTAGAGCAGGCTGTGCCAGCGTAACTGTAATGATGTGTCTAATGTAAATACTCGCTTCTACGGCTTGCTCTGATTCAATTACATTTCGATCTCACGTTATATAGGCGCTCTTGTTACTCAAAATTTCAAGAAAATACTAAAAGAAATCTAATTTTAATTTAATTACAGGAAATGATGCAATTTTTTTGTGATTTGAAACAAATATGTCGTAATTGCATGTGTTTTTATTAATACCGGGTGTAAACGAAATTAGACTCGCCCCTTTTTTAAATGGTATTTTTCTAAATAGAAAAACGAGACTTAGAAAACTTATTATGTTAAAAAATCTCCATTAATTAAATAAAAAAATAGCTTTTTATCACTTCCGGTTTTTGCGAAAACGACGGTAACTTTGGATTTTTAAATGGAACACTAAGATGTTTTTATATTTTTGGAATCTACGTTAAATTTTGAGGCTAATAGACTACTAAATGATGCAAAAATGTTAAGTTATTTTAAAAAAATACTCATAATTGCATGTGTCTTTATTTATATATACCCTGTATTTGTAATAATGTGTATCATAATGTCTCAAACAAAATCTGATTTATCTGCATCTTTACAATTTAGAGCTTCGCTTTGAAATTAAACGATTTTAAGGCTTTATTAAGAAATAAATCGGAATAAATAAAACGTGTCCTCCTTCATCATGTCACTTTTTCAAACACGTATTTGGCATGCTTAGTAAACTGTCATTTTTATTTATTTTGTAAATTGTACTTTGGGTTTGTCATTTTACTAAAATGTTTGTTTCATTTTTAGGAAGCTAGTGAGGCATATCTTGTGGGTCTGTTTGAAGACACCAATTTGTGCGCTATTCATGCCAAGCGGGTAACTATTATGCCCAAAGACATACAATTGGCTCGCCGAATTCGTGGAGAACGTGCATAAGCATCTTCGAAATATATTTATATAATCAGTGTAGGTTACATTGTTCGTTTTTTTTTCTTTTTTAATGTATCTTTTTGTTTTGTCATGTAGTAGTAATTCGGTTTTCCTTTTATTATATCTACGTCGTGTTCACACGTGAATATTTTACAAAATCATACAGTAGATAACACATTTCTATAATCACTTTTTATCCATTAACTACTGCCCCTCGAGATGAAGAGGATTCATTTGATGGCTTTAGATTCTACATTTAATGTGTAGTTATCGTAATTAATAAATTTATTTTAAAAAAGTGTTCAAAGTACATATGTGGTTTAGATTTGTTTAATATTAATGCAGTAACATGGATAAATGTTCAATAGGAGTTAAGGTATCTTAAGGTTTTTTTTTAGTGTAAATGTAGGAAATGTTTTAGTTTAATAAAGGAGTTCTTGTATTCTAACATGTTATTTTTTGTGTTATCAAAACCTTGATTAGAAAAACATGCAATCAGTTTTATACGTTCAGAAATTTATTTAAATAAGTATATCACAACACATTCACATAGAACCAAAAAAGCCTAAATATGTTTCAATACTACTCGCTTTTAACAAATATTTCTTCCACTGGTGGCGTTTCCCCGTGACTCAGTCTGCTATGTTCCAAAAGATCTGTCTTAGTGCTACACTCCTGTCCACAAATCTCACAATAATACGCTTCTTTTTTGAGATGTGGGTGTCTATCATGATTTGAGTGTTTTTCCCAGGACTTCTTATGCTTAAATCTTTTTCTACACACTTTACATTCAAATGGTTTGTTTGTGGAGTGTTTGATCATGTGATACTTTAAGTACTGTTTAACTCTAAATCGTGCATTACAAATCTCGCACTGGAACTTTTCCTCAGTGGCATGTGAGAATTTATGAACGTACAATCTTCGATTTGTCTTAAATAACTTAGGACATTGGTCACATTTGAAATTTCGGGCATCACTATGCGTCGCTACGTGATTCTTAAGGCTTGTTTTAGTTGAATATACATTCCCACAGATGGCGCACTTGTGATTCTTCTCACCGGTGTGTGTAACCGAATGCGTTTCAAGATTATACCTCGAGCTGAATAATTTCGGACAGAATTTACATTTGAAGCATTTATCATGCGTTTTGATATGATTTTTAAGAAGCGATGCGTTAATGAAACATTTCTCACACAAGTCACACTTGTGGACATTCCCATCCTCTTTGTGTTGCAACCGGATATGTTCGCTTAGATTCTTCTGTTTGTCGAAATTTTTGCCGCAGAATGTGCACTGAGCTGGCTTATCCTCATTGTGCTGCTTTCTATGACGCGTGTACATGGCACGGTCATAGAAGATGGCGCCACAGTCATCGCAGACATTAGGAATATGGGCGCGTTTTATGTGTCTTTTTAGGCGGTATAAAGACGGGTAGATCTTCCCGCAGTATTCACAGGGAAACTGCAACTCGGAATGAGAGTTAAGGTGGGTCTGCAGATGGCGCTCCGTTGAGAAAGTTTTGTTGCAGAGTTGGCATTTTATTTCGATTTTTTGGCCGTGGGATTGGAGGTGTTTTCGGTATGACTCCAAAGTGCTGCAGCTGTCACCACAATGCTGAAAAAAATTGTTCAGTCTGCGGTCTAATTGAATATTTTGTGTACTATATGCGACAATAAATTTGGAACAGCACTTATAGTGTAGACTAGGGTTGCCAACCGTTCTTTATTTCACAGGATAGTTCTTCAATTTTATAAACTGTCCTTTAGTCTGTAATATGTACTGAAAGGACACAATTTGTCCGTGTATCTAGTTTTTTTTACCAAAGAGAAACGAGCAAGCGTTAGGAAATTGACATCCATATTTGTAATAGGTTGATTTCAAATAGCCAGTCAAGAACTTTTAATCGATTTTGCAACGTATTGTCTTCAAGATTTTTTGTTACAGCGTTGTATCACAGATTTTTCTTCCAAAAATAATGATCTCAACCGAACATTCACATTGTACAGTAGGCAGACGGCAGGTTGCTTTGGACGTAAATTTCGTTGTTTACTGTTTTTATAAAATTACAGACTGTCAACTTGGGGTCTGTGATAAAGGAACACAAAATTAGCGATTCTGAATTTGATTCCGATATTGAAAATGCCGTGGAAGCTGCATTAGCCACTCTAGTGCCCGAAAAATCTAAGAAAATTTACAAGGAAACATACAGGAAATTTGGTAGTTGGTGTGAGGAAAAAAACTATTAAAGAAAAGGTACTTTTGACATATTTTTCGAAATTATGTTATCTAAATTGGCAACCCTAGTTTAGACTAATAACAATAAAGGATTCAGTCAAATTTTTAATTTTGTTGTAAAAAACACATGCTGGCGAATAGCCAATAACCTTCTGATTTGACTTTTAACGTTTTTCCCTCAACAACGCACGTGTTCACTAGTTAGAGTTAATCCTTAGGCCTGATGTTGCGCATATTTGCAACATGGTGTGACGTTACTGACGTCATACAGAGACTGAATCTCTGTTGCTTATTGGTCTACTCTGAGTGACGTCACTCAAATATCCTTTATTGGGTGCTCTTTGTGGTCTTACCTTGCACTGAAACTCCTTGATGTTATTATGTATGACCATATGACTCCGAAGAGATCCCAAATGCCGAAACGCCTTTGAGCATTTTTTACAAGAGTACCGTTTTTCATCGGAATGACATCTTCCATGTAATTTCAGCTGATTATCCGAGACAAAATTCTTGTCGCATATTGTACATTTGTAAGGTTTGAGCCCCAAATGACTATTCATGTGAATTTCAAGCTTACTTATGCTTTGGCACACTATTTGACACACTTTACAGGTCCGTTTTTCTACAAAATGTTGCTTTCTATGGACACGGTAGTCTCCAAAAATTTTAAAATCTTTCGAGCAGATACCACATTTATAGTGAGTTGTTTCATTATCCAAATTCTCACTTTTGACTAATTTCGAGTCGGACTCGATTTCTAGACTAGAATTGTGTTCTTCTTCTGTTTTTATGTGAATATTTTCATTGAAGAAACCCTCAAAATTCGGACTTTTTGTATTTCTACCTTGATTTTCCCCTAGGGGGCTTCCCAAGGTTTTATATTCTTCCATTCTGAATTTAAACACACGTTTGACTAGTTTTTAGTAGCAAAAAACATTGTTAAAGCTTTTAGGGGGCTTAAACACCCCCCAAACATAACCTATGAAAAAAAAATCAATAAATTGCGACCTTGTGACGTCACAGACAAATAAACAAGTCTCATTTTTGTTTGAAATAAAAAATTTGAATAAAACGCATTAAATATAATAAAAATGATTAATTTATTAAAACATTTTAAATTTGAATTTTATTATAAACAAACGAATATGCAACCAATATTGCGTGTTAAGCAACCAGTGATACAGCTTTTAACACGTTATACAACTAGCAATACGTGACACGCAACCAGTAATACAACAATTGAACCCATTGGGGGCCGTCCATGGTACCCAGACTTTCACAGTTTCACGCACTTCTTGCGCAGGTATGAAACAGGTTCTTGGCGTTTCCTCAAGCAGGTAGAGGACCACTTTCCGAGTTTGTTGTAGGTTTCGGTCGGTTGTGGTGTTTCTCGTATTGAACATGACCCGGAGTTGAAATCTCTAGTGTTTTCGTGTGTTTTTTAAATTTTGTGTGTTCATTTTCGATTATTTTTCTAAAATGCCGTGCTCTGCTGTTACTTTGAGTTTAGCTACAATCACTTCGATTATTGCTGTTGCTTTACTAGCCATTGCCTTCACCACAGATAACTGGCTTTATATCGAAGTTAAGCGGACTAATATTCAGGTAAGAAGACTTTAATTATTCGCGCTGACATTCCAATCTCCTTACAGTATTTAAAAAAATTTTTTTTGAAAGGTACAGTACAAAAAAATTCACAGTTTTTTCAAAAATGTACACTAGGCCCCACAAGTAATGCGAAACAAAAGACGCTCGCAAATATGTTCGATTTTACCGTTACGTTACTGTTTAGCAGCGCATATTTTAACGAAATTCCTGCGAAATGGTGAATTTCTTAATTGGTCTATGACTTAAAATTATGACTCCATGAAGTCACGTGACAAAACCGCAACATCAAGTAAACAATTATTAATTTGTCTTTTTCGGATTAACCGACGGTCGTGACCTTGACTAATTAACAAATCCGTGCTAAATCACTTTTTTTAAGTTCCGGCGATTCTTCCCTAATTTCGGTGACCTTCAAGGTCGATTTTGTCACTAAAACTTGGATTTGTATACAAATTTTAATTAAGTTTACAATGGGTCAAGCGAGAAAGCATATTAATTATATTTAATGACTTTACATTTAACAAACATTAGGAACAGCTAATTGTGGTAAAATTACACCACTTAATATGTGTTTTTTGAGATTATAACACGATAATTAAATTTTTTGGGAATTTTTTAAGGGTTGGCAAGAGCGTTTTAGTGACAAAAATGCGTGAATGACATGAATGGTGGTTGATAACAACTGTCAATAATATTGTTTGAGACAGGAAGTAACTGCCATTTGAATAACACGCTTTGTATCAAAAATAGAAATCTGTGATTTCTGTTGATTTTTTTAAAGCAATTTGCCTAAATTTGCGTTTCATATCGTCGAGAAATCACACAACTCGTCATACATTTTAAATTTTTTAAATGAAAGTTGTGACTTTTGACATATCTAATATTGCCAACTTAAAAATTCTCCTGTCTCATTTGGAAAGTGGTTTTATTGCATCATTTGAGTCTTTATCAGCTTAAGAGAGTCTCACGGCGATGACTAAAAAAGATATTTAATAAACTGAAATTTTCTACATAAAACAAAATATTTAGTTTCGGTTATACCGGAATTTTGTTATTTTAAATGGAATTTTAATTTTTTTCATGAATTCTACGAATTTTACCAAAAAATATTTTGGGGCTGAATGGCAGTTGAGGGGGTCTACCTAGTACAGTATTTTTATAATCAGAATTGGAAGCATTTGTTTCATAAAAATTGGGAGCCGCAGGCGACAGGTATATAAAAAAAAACGAAACTAGTCGGCTGAAACAATTTTGAAACTTTCGAAACTTTATTACTAAAATTAGGAGCCGCAGGCGACAATTTCTTACTTTTATTATTTTTAATAATAGGTGTACTAGTTTTTATTTGTCATTTGTATTTATTTTTTATTATTAAATACCTAAGAACTGGGAGCCACAGGCGACAGTTTAAAATTGGGGAGTGGAGGCGACATTTTTTTTTTTGTAATTGTTAGGAGTTCCCAGTTTTTATAAAATGTTGTTTAAGGTATTCAATTTTTAAGAAACTGTTGAATGTGGCTCTTAATTTTAATAAAACTGTCTCCTGCGGCTCCCAATTTTATTCAAATTTACAATTCTTATTTAATATAGTTCTTTACACATTAAAAATTTTATTATTAAATATCTAAGAATTGGGAACCACATGCGACAGCTTTTATGAAAATTAAGAGCTGAAGGCGACAGTTCCATTAAAATTGGGAGGCGAATCGAGGCGATAGTTTTATTAAAATTGTCAGTAGATTTGGATCTCCCAATTTTAATAAAACTGTCGCCTGCGGCTCCCAATTTTTATAAAATTAATGCATTCGGCTCCCAGTTCTAATTTAATAATAATAAAGAGCTACAAACTATAATTTCTTACAAATTAAAGATCTTGTTATAAATTAAATCTAACAACTTGAAAATGTAGGTGAGAGTTTCCTTAAAATTCGGAGCCGTAGGCGACAGTTCTACTAAAATTAGGAATCAGAAACGATAGTTTTATTAGCATTGTCAATAGATTTCCGTTTTTATTAATTTGTTATTAAATATTTAAGATTTTAAATTTTTAAGGAACTGTTGTTTGGGGGGGGGGGGGTCTCTCAATTTTAATGAAACATCTGTCGCCTACGGTTCTCAATTTGTATGAAATTGACGAATTTGACTCTCAATCCTTATTCTATAATAATTAGGAGTCCAAGGCGAGAATTCTTTACAATTTAAAGATCTTATAGTAGAAAGTACGGGTAATTAGTGCACTTTAATTAATTTGATATCAAACTTTCTCTTTTTGATATCAAACTTTATCTTTTAATTAAATTAGGCAAAAAATTGCTTAAATTAGTGTTTATGTGTGTTTGAAATCATTGTTTTTTTTGATTTTCCGCGTTTTGACTATTATACGTGCGATCTGACCTTAATTCTCGCGGTTTGCTCTCGTTTCTTGTGAATTGATCTTAATTTTCGCGCTTTGATTACTATTCTAGCGATCTGATCTCGATTCTCGCGGTTTGCTCTCGTTTCTCGTGAATTGCTCTTAATTTTCGCGCTTTGATTACTATTCTCGCGATTTGTTCTTTTTTCTCGCGAGTTGATCTTAATTTTTGCGATTTATTTCCAATTTTTGCGATCTGACCTCGTTTCTCGCGGTTTGCTCTCGTTTCTCGCGAAATGATTGAAAAATTTCTGCGATTGGACCACTGTTCTCGCGATCCGACCTTGATTCTCGCGTTTTGCTCTTGCTTGTCGCAAATTGATTATAATTTTCGCAATTTGAACTAGATTTCTTGCAATCTGACTTCAATTTTCGCGATTTAATCTTTGATCTCGACTCTAGCGAATCTATCTCTATTTTCGCGATTTGAACCAGATTCTCATCAATTGATTTTTGCAGATAAAATCATATGCGTAGTATAAAACGAATAAGCGTTATACATTTATCAGAATAAAATGAAAAAAATATGAGTTTGTTTCTTTGTGCTAGCCGGTGATACGTAAGATTTTCTAGCATTTAATATTGGCAATCGCAAATTGAATCAAATTTCCGGGGATGTGATTCCGATTCTCGCAATTTGATTTCGAAAACACCAAGTTGATTATTTCTTTTTGCAAATAAATCATAGAAAAAGTTACAAATAAAGCTTTTAGACAAAAATTTGAAAGAAAAAACCAGACAGACAAAATTTGAAGTTAACGATTTTACTGTCTGCCGCAATAGTAAACTTTTCATTAAGAATGTGTTTTCTAATATGACTGAAATAGAATTTAAATTGCCGTTAGTTACGTCACAAGATTTTCTGGCTTTTTTTCTAGACGATCGCTAATTGAACCAGATTTACAAGATGTGATTCCGATTCTCGCAATTTGATCTCGAAAACACTAAGTTGATCAGCGCTTTTCGCAAATGAAATATAGAAAAGTTACAAATAAACTTTAGACAAAAATTTGAAGTTACCGATTTTACTGTTTTCAACTATTGCAAACTCTTTATTAAGAATGTGCTTTCTAATATGTTTAAAATGGAGTTGAAATTGCCATTTAAGTTCTCGTTAGTTATGTTTTTCAATGTATGTAATTTTAAATATTGGATGCTTGTTAGAAAATTTTGCAAGTCTTTTTTTTTATTTCATTTTTATATCAAACTGTTTTTTAATTAAATTTAATATCAAACTTTTTCTTTTTAATTAATCGTCATATCAAACTTTAACGATTTCGGCGTCTCAAACAATCATTAACTTTTTATTAAAAGCACGTTCTCTAATATTTTAAAAAGTTTAGAAACTATTGTTTAAGTTCTCGTAGCTGTGTTTTCTAAATATGTAATTTTGAATATTGCTTGCTCCTTAGAAATTTTTGTAAGAAATGAAAACATTCTCATTGTACGTAACTAATGAAAAGAGACGTCAATTTAAAAAGTCTTTTTAAACGTTTACATCGCTTTTCCAAAATTGTATTCAACTTTCGGTTTGATAGCGTTGTGTTTGTGAATTTATTTTCTGACATGTCTGATTTTGAGCTGATTTTAAAAGCGCTTAAATCAGTTGTCTATCAAATCAAATAATAGTAAAATATTAAAAAACAACAACAAATTGCTTAATTTTTGATTATCGACGTGTATGAGACATGCTTAATAGTACGGAATTTTGTAGAAACTTTGAATTTCTAAAGTAACTTAAGAAAATGGAAATAACGACAGATACTTTTCACATCTAGCTTTCTGATCGTAATATCTCAGATTGTTTGAGACGTTACTCGTGAAAATTTGTAAATAAAGAAAAAACACAAATAACAATATTCTTATTTATCAAAATTATTTGCAAAAAACTTACAAATATAGAAATATAGCGTTTTCAGAAAAACAAATTTATTTGAGGAAAATTTGAATGTATTAATATTGCAAATAGTTATAATTAATTAAATGGATAATTAAAGAATAGATTTTGGAAGTATAAAATTTGTATATATATTTTTTTTTGGTTTTTGTAATTAGTCAGCTATTATTACAGAAACCTCTTTTATTGCTATTTCATTTTAACTTTTTATACAAATTTTGTGAACTCTTTACATACTTTGCAAGCGAAATTTGTTGAAATGCCTAGTAAATTTCAGATGTCTAATGTATAATTATAATATTTTAAAATAATTAATTCAGTTTAACATTAATTAGGAACGCACTAAGTTTAATCAAAAAATTTCAAAAAATTGTATACATAGATTCAAAACCGTTTATCATATTTATTCTATTTTCAATTATGTTATGAGTTATGTTATGAGGTAAAATTTATGTAATGTTTTGTTTTGCTAAATTTATTTATTTCTTTTTTTTTCTTAAATTTTATTTAAATTTTATCAGTTATGTAGACAATTTGTGTATATATTCTTATATTTTGTTAAAATAAGAAAAATATAATGATCATATAGTATGAAGTGTACGTATCGCAATTGGGCAGTATGTATTTTGTAAACTGTTTACAGGTTGACACTTATTTAAAAATCCGAATATCTACCTCTTCATGTTTCGAATAAATTACTACATTTGTAATAGACACATGATAAATAAAAAAAAAAAAATGAGATATGCACAAAAAAAAAATCTTAAACCAAACTTTGAATTTTATAAAGTACAAGCATGAACAAAATGTTTTTAAAGTTTACAAAGTATAACTGCTTTAAGTGTATATAACGAATTTTTTTAATTTATTAAATAAAAAATAATAGCATACAATATACACAAATCCTAAAAAATCAACGATTACAATTAATAAAAGATAAAAAAATGCAACTTAAACTGCAAAGACTGTTACACAAAAATATAAGACTACATAGTTTAAATATGGTAGGTTTTTAATTTGATAATAAGTTATATTTATTTTTTTATAATTATTTTGCATTCTGTTCTGTTTTAGCAGCCTTTTTATTGTGACAAATATTTTAACAAACTTTATGTATGTTTTATTCGTTGTGCTTATCATATTTTAAAATTTTCGAAGTTTGAAAAACAATTTATTAGTTTCTAAATAATAGTTTTCAAATTTCAACACATTTTTTAAATTTCTACTTATAATTTAATTTTTATTTTTAATTTATTTTATAAAGTCGTTATTTCATCTTGTTTTAACTTATTTGTAGTTTAGTTAGATATACTCGTAATAATTACTTTTTGTTTTACTATTCTGTGGTTTGGTTTTAATCTTTTAACTAATTTAAAAATTTCTGCTTTGTTTGATTGAAAAATATTTTGTATCGTATTTCTTTACTTTTTGTTTGTTTTAAATGTATAGATGCTTAAAATATTAATTGTCACGTATGTTTTATTTTATTTTCGGTATTACCAATTTCAAAGTTATATATTTAAAACGAAAATTGCTAAATAAAATTAGATAGTACAAAAATTATTTTTCTTTACACGAATCGATTTAAATATTTTTATTACATATTATTTTCTGTGATCTAGCCTGTTTTAAGAAAAAACATTTGTATTGTATGTGAGACAGACGCGAAACGGACGCGGGATAGACGCGCTCTTATTAATGCCGAATGATGTACCGGAACCCATAAACAGCCGTAAGTGGTACTTTTGGATTTACTTTTAGAAATACAATTTAGAATACAATAGACTATTATTTATAGTTTACTGTTGCAGTCAACAAACATGTGTAATTCATTCAATTGGGTAACATTTCTAGTAATACATTTTTTGTTTGTCAAAGTTACAAAAAAAAAAACGTAAAGTTTTAAGAAAATTTTTTATTTACATTCTAGAAATTAAAATACTAAAGACTAAAATTTATATTTTCTTATTGTTGTCAACAAACACGTGTAATTTATTCAATTAGATAGAAATTAATAATAAAATTTCTTTTCTGTTTTGCCAAAGTTAGAAAAAAACATAGTCAAAAATTTTAAGAAAAATTTTGTATTTGCTTTCTAGAAATTATATTTGCTGTTGTAGTCAGCTGCAAAGACGGTTAATTTATTCAATTAGATAAAATCGGTGATGATCAATTTCATTTCATAGTTAAGGTTAGGAAAAAACCTAATTAAAGTTTTCAAAAAATATTTTGTATTTACTTAAAATACCAAAAACTAAAATTTATATTTTGCTGTTGTAGTCAACAAATTATTCAATCAGATCAAATCGGTAATGATACATTTCTTTTTGTTTGTCAAAGTAAGAACAAACGTAACTACAGTTTTAAGAAAAAATTTACATTTATTTTCTTCTTTCTACTTTCTATAGAAATTATATAAAAAAAATTATATATTTTTTTCATCCAAATTTTATTTTGTCGAAAACTTATTTTTAAATATCAATTTTTGTCATTTGGCAAGTATAACCTACTAAATTATTGTGCAATTATTTAAATAATATTAAAATCAAAGAAACATCAGCAACAAATAATTATCGGTACACATTAATTCTTGTAAAAAAAAAACATTTTTGTTCATTTAAATTATAGCAGCTATTTTATTCAAAACTATTTTTGTAATTTAGTTTTTTATGATGTATAAACATTTTCAAGCTTTGATTTTATTACTACCTCTGCAATATATGTTTTAAAATTTTGTAGAAATATTTCAACTTTTCAAATTTTAGAAACAAAATATTGTCAGCGTATATACGAAAATACTTTTATAATTATAAGAAGCGTTTAAAAGTTACAAGAGTTTAGTAATCATTCAAAAGTGATTAATAATTTACCTTTATTACTTGTATGCAATATAACCTAATCTTTTACGTTTAGATAAATTATTGGATTGGTAATGCATAATATAAATTAAGAATTAGATATACTTTAAAAATGTAAGTAGATTATTATTTTTACAAAATTTATAAAGTTGTAACTATAATTTATTTTAAAATCATTGTCATCTCAGTAGATTGTATAAATGGCACATAGCACTGCAAACGTGACATTAGTTTTTATCAAGTGAGTCAATTTTGATACCTTATAAATATAACATCTGTATGTTTTAAAATAAAAAGAAATAGTTTATTATGTCATGCTCAGAGGCGTCGGTGAGAGTGCGAATCAGGAATAACGCGAATTCCAGAAAACGCTAATTTTTCCATTATTTCAGAAAGAATTTGGGCACATTCCATTTGTATGCAAAATTTCACTTTCTCTACAATGAAAACAAAAACTCACTTTAAAAGTAATTTAGTTATTTTTCTTTATTTCGGACCAATTAGAAAACATTGCGTCACTTGTAAGAAGAATGCGACAAATATCTTTCGATGTGTTGTTATTGTGGCAAACTAGTCTTTATGCAAAAATTTCAAAATTCTAAAAATACTTTTTTTTGGAGATTGTAAATTCAAAATTAAATAATTAATAGTTTGAATAAAAAGATGTTTTTTATTACAGTTATAATTTATTGGTATTTAGATTTACTGAATTAACAATATTATAATCATTAATCATGATTTAATATAAAAATTGTAAATGGTTAGATATCAATATTTTTAATAAAATAAGTATAAGTATTATATTTTTTAGATTAGCCCATCAAAATCATCAGATTGATATTACTTATAAATATTTTAACATCATACAACTTACTTAAATTTAATAAAAAACAAGAAAATTAGACCATTTGAACAAGTTGTGCAGCTGCACGAGTTACGGCTCTGATATCTTTACATATTAATGTGTATTTCTTAAAGCTTGATAATATTGAACTCTGATTTAAAATCCATCACCGAAATTTTAAAAGCGGTACCAATTACCAACGTTTCCATCTTCCGACCTCCTGGTGACCGCCTTGCGTCCATATCCGCTCCGCGGAAACAGACGCTATAGTAAAAAAAAAATTGCTTAAATTAGTGTTTATGTGTGTTTTAAATCATTTTTTTTTTTTTTTTTTTTTTTTTTTTTTTTTTTTTTTTTTTTGCCTAATTTAATTAAAAGATAAAGTTTGATATCAAAAAGAGAAAGTTTGATATCAAATTAATTAAACTGCACTAATTACCCAGACTTTCTACTTCTTATTATTAAATATCTCAGAACTGGAAACTCTAGGCGACAGTTTTTATAAAAATTAGGAGCTGCAGGCGATAGTTTAATTGAAATTGATAGTCAGAGACGAGAGTTTTATGAAAATTATCAGTAGATCTCAGTTTTTATAAAATGTTGTTTAAGATTTTAAATTTTTAAGGAACTATCGTCTGCGGCTCTTAATTTTAATAAAACTGTCGTCCGCGACTCCCCGTTTTTATAAAATTGTCTCCCGATTTTTATTTAACAATAATTGGGAGCTGCAAGCGACTGTTCTTTACAATTAAAGAGCTTATTCAAATATCTAAGGGCTGGAAACCGTAGGTGACAGTTTTGATAAAAATTAGGAGCTGCAGGCGACAGTATCATTAAAATTGGGAGACGGAGGCGATAGTTTCATTAAAATCACCAGTAAATCCCAGTTTTTACAAAATGTTGTTTAAAATTTTAAATTTTTATAGAACTGTCGCCAGCAGCTCTCAGTTTTATAAAAACTGCTGTCCGCGACTCCTAATTTTTACGAAATGGACGCATTTGTCCCACAATTTTTATTTAATAATAATAATTGGGAGCTGCAAGCGACAATTCCTGACAATTAAATAGCTAATTATTAAGTATCTAAGACCTGGGAACCGTAGGTGACAGTTTTTATAAAAATTAGGAGCTACAGGCGACAGTTTCATTAAAATTGGTGTTCCTCAAGGAGATAGATCCTATCTAACCTCCTTGGTGTTCCTAGTTGAGTAGATTTCAGTTTCTATAAAATGTTATTTAGGGTTTTAAATTTTTGAGGAACTATCGCCTGCGGCTCTAAATTTTAATAAAACTGTCGTCTGCGGCTACCTTCCTAAAAGAAATTTGAAAAATTTCGTTATTTTTCTGAAATATTCTTGATTGTAAAGCGAATGAATAAAAAAAAACGTTTTCGAGAGTAAAAAGTATCTTAGTGACATTAGCCCGAGTTTAGTCTCAAAAGTGAGGTATATTTATTAAATGATTTTACAGAAAACAATTGAAGTATAAAGCAATTTTTTTTATTGAGTACATACTACCTGTCAGTAATGTTAGCAAAATTAATGCAAAAATATACAAAATAAATTCATGTAACTAGCTAGAATGGCAATATTTAGGTGAAATTTTGAAACTTGGTGACAAAATCAGTCTTGCCAACTTCACAAGAAACTTTTTAATGCCAACAGTCCCCGTATTTAGATCACAATGTATATAATATTGCAAATTCAAATATTGTAAAATTAAACAGCTGTATAAGATTAACATGTTTGCATATTCCATAATTACAAATTAATTACCCAACCAACAATTTATAAATTACAATTTTCAGAATGTATTAACCTTCAACATCAGAACCACAAAACATATTAGAATAAAACATGCAATCGAATAATAAAACAATTAAAATAATTAAATTGACAATCCAACTAAAAAAAAATTAGGACGCCCTCTGAATTGTCACAAAATAACTCCTTTCTAAAAATTTTGGCGCACTTTTTGCTTGTATATAATGAATGGACTCAGCCTGGCGCTCATAACAGGCGCTTGGTGCGAGTGTTAGCCACTTTTAATCAATATTATATTGTTTTAATTGGTCCAGTCTAACTGTATTTTATGTCCATTGCAATTAGTGCAAGTCATTATAAAAAAATTGAGTTCAAAAGTGCTAAATTTCGACCGGTCTAATGTCACACCGAACGGTTTCCGTTCCTTAATTAGTCGAAACAATGTCACACTAATACAACATCCAAAATAATTTGATACAGTTATGATATGAAGAAGGAAAGGCATCCTGAAATTACATAACTGATAAACTAGAATACAGGTACCACTATTGCACCAAATCCGGAAATGGGCGGGGTCAAGAACCCAAAAAAAAATTTCCTTAAATCAAATAAATTTTTCTTAACTTTCATCTTTGAACCTTTCAGAAAGGTAGGTAGGTCATTATTTATGTGACCTCCTTTTAAATAATGAATGAAAATGTGTAAGTTATGGCAGGTGGATTGGATTTACATGAAAACAATTCAAATTTTATTCACTTTCGAGAGAGGGAAAAAATTGTGATACAGGTGGTCCGGAATTAAACACTAAAAGACGCAATTGCCAATAACAATAATAATTAACCTTGCAATCAACTTGTAGAAAGTGGAAATTCTTACAATATGTGATTTTTTCAAGCGCATAATGATTTGCATAAATAATAGATTGGATACCTAGCGATTGTAATTTGCCACTATTACTACTATTTTTTGCTTTTCTAACATGTTTTCTACAATTATTAGGGAAATTTTGCATACAATATAGTCGTTATGTAAGTTTTACAAGGTTTTTACAACGCCCAGTTTGTGATATGTGGGTGCTCATTAAATTACCAAAACAATTAAAACACGTAAAAATCTAAGGGTGTCAAGTCCGGAACACTAAGAGACCACTTCGAGGTCTTCGATCCTTTTCAATTCACATTGTGCACATTTTGAGCCCTTACTAAATTGAATTTATTGTTTAAAATTGTCAGATGTATTAGAAATGTCAAAAATTATAATTTTTGTGTTCAAAATTTTTCAAATATTGTGGTAATCTACCTTTCTAAAAGAGATAAATAGAAAATATGCGCAGAAGCAACAGTCATGTGCGAGATGTTACCATGGCAACAAATGATAAAACTAACCTCAATTTGCTGTCAAAATTATGACTTAATCATCTTATTAATTAAAGAATTTTGTGTTTTTACCTGGAATTAGTACCCAAATTTTTTAAACAAAGCAAAACGATGTAACAAAGTGTCAAATATTTGATAGATAGAAGAGAGATGAAGACCTCCATCTTCATTGTCTTTCACTGTCTCATCCGCAGCGCTCTCACTCCTCACTGAGAGTGTTACCAACTCAGTATTTTTTTCTCTGCCTTTGGTGATTGCGGGAAATTTGAAAAAGATATTAATTTAAGCTTTTACATTAAAAATATTATTCTTAACAAATCTATAATTTAACTAGACAAAAGGTAAATTTAACGAAAATTTAATTAAAAAACGACACGATTTTTGGTTCAGGCTCTAACATAAAAACAACACAGAAACACGTTCTGACTACTTATAAACAAAATAATAATTTAAAATTAAATTTGCTAGTGTTAAATGATAAAATACCTGTAAAAACTTTGATGATACTGCAGGTTCTTTAATCGACGCTGAAACAGGGAAAAAATACGATTTTTCTTTAAAAAAGTCTGAATCAGGTCATCCCATGTTACAAATCGATCGTTTTTAGAGCTATTTTACCATATTTCTATTATATGTATTGTCTCCACTCATTACTAACTCAAAATTTCTTTCTCTGCTGATGGCAATCGCGGGAGATTTCAATTAAAAAAGCGGTCATCAATGTTTTGATTTAATACCGAATTTACTTACTAGGGCTGGGCGATACCCGTTTTTAGGTAGCGGGTATCGATACCTGCAAAGTATCGAGGTATCGGAAGTATCGAGGTATCGAAGGTATCGAGGTATCGGGAAGTATCGAAGTATCGTGGTATCGAGGTATCGGAAGTATCGGGTGGCGATAAATAAATATAGCATCAAATAGCTTGTGAATTCGTTTGTTTTCATTACAATACCTTGTGTTTCCAACATCCAAAGTACTCTGAATAGGATATTCATTTATAGCCACTCTTTATCAAGGTATCGCAGGTATCAAAGTATCGGAGATATCGGAAGTATCGAGGTATCGGAGGTATCGAAGTATCGGAGATATCGAGGTATCGGAAGTATCGATACTTCGATACCCGTTTGCAGTCGGTATCGGTGTACGATACCTGAGTAGGTATCGATACTTTTCCCAGCCCTATTACTTACCACTGTTTAAGCATTAACTTTTACTAACTTACCAAAAAAAAAATCTGAAGCAACGAACTAAAACAGGTTTCCTAACGAGACAGTTTCTTAAGGAGTTGGTAAAAAATATTTTTTAAATGATATTTTCTTCTTACTAGTCGTTTCCTTGCATTTACTTTGATAAGAAAGGGTAAATAACGCTCTTTTATCAAAATATATCGTTTCTAAATCGAAATGACAGTAGGTGTATTTACTAGGGCTGTTTGTGTTTTTGCAGTTGGTAACAAAAGACCTGTCATTTTAATATAACACCTGTAAACAATTATGCGTGGACAGCTTTTGCCATTAAAGTGAAACTTCCAGATTAGTAGAATGAGTAATTAACAAAACACTGTGAGAAAATTAAACTTTCTTTGAGTACTTGACGTAATAAAATTATAATTTTAAACGTCCTGTATATGATTCAGGAAACGATCTATTTCTTTGCGACCTCTATCACCTTAGAAAGCATTGTACAATTCGATTAAAAATGCAAGAATTCTCTGGGAAAATTCAAACTCTCCCATGCTTTATAAACTGTTTAGATTTGACACTCTATTTATCAGATTTATTTCTCGTTAATTTCTAATCACAGCTGTACAATCCGGAAAACACAAATAAAACTAGAAAATAATATATTTCTATGAATAAATAAGGTCGTCAAGCTTGACCAAATAACGAGAAATTCAATTTTCGCGCTCTCGATCCTCATCAAAATTGCGGTTTTTATTCACTTTCGTTACAATTTCGGACATGGGAAAGTTTCACTTGCAACAAATCAACTGTGATGCAGTAGGGAGTTTTTTGATTTGGGGTTGGCAGCTCACTTCATTTTTAGCAGAGATTTAGGGTTGGCAGCACCTAGTGTGAACCCCCCAAACAGCAAAAAACTAATGACAGGTTATTTCTCTTTGCCAAAACGAGTTGTAAAGCAGGTGAGGCCAATACAGAACCGTTATAAATGCCTGAATCACGTTTTGGATCATCCTGTCTAGGAACAATCAGTTTAGGTCATCGAGTCGATAAAAATAATAGAAAGTTGATGCCTTTTCAGGAAAAATTACATAAAACGGAAGTCTTTTTGCATTGGAGTTTTATGTGGGGCGACTAATTGTATGCATTCCAATATTAATCATCTGAAAACAACGGACAAGACGAGAATGCTGCTTGGTCTACTTTTCTTGTAATCGAACGAGCTCTCCTGTAATATCACAAGTTTTTGGTCATTTTATTCAAAGAAATTTGATGAAAAGTAGGTGGTTTAGAGTGGAAGATATCGCGAGAGGTAATATTGAGGTCGGAGGTCAAATCGGGGACTATCTACAGGTCATAATCATGCAGATTCTAATATTAATTGCAGAATTTTAAAGTAACACACTTATATTACTTTATCAGTTTAAATCTAGAGCTTTTTTTAAGTTGGTACCTAATTTTAGGTTGGTAATATTGGTTTTTCTTTCAAACCTACATTTAATCTAGAATTTGCTTCATCTTCTTTTGTCATATGTTGGGAATTTCCTCTGCTTTTTTTCTATCTTTAATCCCGATTTCCTTGTTGTCTTTTACAAATTTATTAATAAATAACATACAAATAATGAGGGTAAAATTGCTTATTTCTCTTATTTTTCGAAACAATTTTTATTGTCAGTTTTTCACAAAATACTGCCCTAGTTTTCTCTCGAAAAACGCCATAATTTATTTAAATAACTTCGAGGGATCTTCAGCATATAACAAAGAGCAAAGCAATTATTGAATAAGGAGTGCAAACAAAAAGAAAAAAGTGTAAAAAATAAAAGTTTTTGTCATCATAAAATTTGAAAATAAGTCGGAACATTTGCAAATTTTTTCACGAATTTCTGTACATTACTAGTTACGAAAAGAATGAGAAAAACGAAACAAAGGTAAAATCTGAAAAATCAAACTAAAATACATTGGAAAACAACGTTGAGAAAAAAAACGAGAAACTACGAGTGAAGAAATTTTCTATTGTTTTTGAGTTTCTTTGATGTTTTTTTGCTGCCAACCCTGGAAATTTAAATACTCTAAATTCTGACAGCAAATTTAATTTTTCGAAATGCCAAAAATGAAGCTTTTTCAGGTTTAAAACACTTCGCATAGCCTAAATCCGTTGCTATGCCTAATTCTCATCGCTTCAACATCGAAAATGTGTTTTGTAGCACCAAAATGACATATCTCTTGCTACCAACCGCAAAAATTCAAATAACACTAGTAAATACTAGGGCTGGGAAAAGTATCGATACTTACAGAAGGTAAGTACACCGATACCGGCTGCGATCAGGTATCGAAGTATCGATACCTCCGATACCGCCGATACCTCGATACCTACGATACTTCACATACCTCGATACCTGCGATACTTCCGATATCTCCGATACTTGCGATACCTTGATAAAGAGTGGCTATAAATGAATATCCTATTCAGAGTGCTTTGGATGTTGGAAATACAAGCTATTTTGATGAAAACAAACGAATTCACAAGCTATTTGATGCGATATTTATTTATCGCCACCCGATACTTCCAATACCTCGATACTTCTGATACCTCGATACCTTCATACCTCCGATACCTCGATACTTCCGATACCTCGATACTTCCCGATACCCCGATATTTACCTCGATACTTACGATACTTTGGTAAGTATCGATACCCATACTTAAAAACAGGTATTGCCAAGCCCTAGTAAATACGGTTACTGTCCTTTCGAAATGATATATTTGGTTGAAATAGCGTTATTTATCTTATTTTATTTAAGTAAATGCAAGAAAACGACTCATTTCTACAAAAAAATATTATTTGCGAATTCTCTTGCTACAAACCTATGTAAATAAAGCCCCTAAATGTGGCGCCAAATTCAAAATTTTGATTTTGAAAGAAATAACGTTTTTTCAGGTTTAAAACACTTAGTGATCCATAATTGTGACTACTTAAATTTAGAATTAGCGTTTTGTAGCCTCAAAATGACATTTATTTCGCTACCAACCGCAAAAACGCAAATGACCCCAGTAAATACCCCTAATGTCCTTCCAAAGCGGTATATTTGGTTAAAATAGCCTTGTTTATATTCTCTTTTAAAGTAAATGCAAGAAAAAGACTCGTTTTCACAAAAAAAAGTGCTAATTGTTTTACTGCCAACCCAAGTAAATGAAGTCCTTAGCTGTGGCGCCAAATTCTAATTTCTGAATTTAAAAAAAAAATACGTTTTTTCAGGTTTAAAATTGTTTCTACTTCAATATAAAAGTGCCTATTGTAGCCCTAAAATGACATTTCTTTCGCTACCAACTGCAAAATCCAAATGACTCTAGCAAATAAATCGGCTGTTGTTTAGAGAAGAGTTGAAATGGAGAGAAGGGCTGGAAAACGGCGTTATTTATGTTCTTTTATTAAAGTTTGCACAAAAGAAAATATTTGCTAATTGCTTTACTACCAACCCATGTAAACAAAGCCTCTAGCTGTGGCGCCAAATTCAAATTTTTGAATTTTTGGAAAATAACATTCTATCAGATTTAAACAAATATCATAGCGTAAATCCGTGGTTATGCATAATTATCACTGCTTCGACATAAAAAATGAGTTTTCTAGCCGCGATACCAACCCCATAAACCCAAATGACCCTAGTAAATAAACCTACTGTCTTTTCGAAGCGATATATTTGGTTAAAATAGCGTTATTTATCTTCTTCTATTAATGTAAATGCAAGGAAACGACTCGTTCCCACAAAAAATTGTGTTATTTGAGAAATGCTTTGCTGCTAACTCCTTGCTATGGCGCCAAATTCAAATTTCTAAATTTGAAAAAAATAATGTCTTTAGGTTTAAAATTGTTTCTACTTCAACATAAAAAATGCGTTCTGTAGCCCTAAAATGACATTTCTCTCGCTACCAACTGCAAAAATCCAAATGACTCTAGCAAATACATCTACTGTTGTCTAGAAGCGGCATATTTTGCTGCAAAAACGGCGTTATTTATCTTCTTTTATTAAAGTAAATGCAAGGAAACGGCTCGTTTTTATAAAAAAATTTGTTATTACGATGCTGCTAACCCATTTAAAGCCTCTAACTGTGGCGCCAAATTCAAATTATCGAATTTTTTAAAAAATACCGTTTTTTCGTGTTTTAAGACACTTATTACCGTAGTGTAAACCCTCCGTTATTTGTAGTGTCTTAAGGAGATTGGAATGCGCGACCGTCCTTGGCTCGCCTACTCTCAAATAGTTTAAATTCACTAGAATTGCTAATTATTTCTTTGTTGCAGAACTATTTAAGTAAACATTCGGACGCCCAAAGTCAAGCACAATTGGAGAGTCTAACATCAAAATATTATTATTATACAAGGACGAAAGGACTATTCAGGATATGTTATCCAAAAGAAAGACCTCCAACAGGTGGGTATAAACCGAATCGAAGATTCTTAACAATTAAGAACTTTCTCTTGTGATTGAAGCGAATTTGGGACGGGTTTTGGTAATGATGATGGACGGAAATTAAGCGAAACGGGTATTAGGAATTACTTTCTAAAGCAGATGGCATTTTTTTTATGATTTGAAGACGCAATTGCTCATCGAAAATTAAAATTGTGAACCTCACATTTTTTAAAAAATATCAAAAAACCGGAAGATATTTTTATCTAATTCTAGTTTCATAATTTTGAGAAAGTATTTTAAACTGAAAAAAATTTCATCGCCCAACGAATCTCCCATTGTTTGGTCACGTTTTTCAGCACTCTCAGTCACGTCTCCTGAAAAACCACATGCAAAACCGCTCAAAATGGTGCTTTATTGCCGAGAATTTTTTTTTTCTAACATCCGGTCGAAAAATTTAGCAATAATTTCGTAAAGCGTTTATTTATTTCCCTTGCATAATTAGACAAACAATGGAGAGCAATTAAATGCTTGGATTGCGTATTTCTGTTGTTATATTTTTTTTGTATTTTTGTTTCAGTGAAAACGTACCTGAGTCCGGTTGAAACGCACTGTAATAACATCAATTATTACTTATCGGACGATAATAATGAAACGAGGGATTTTACTGACGATGCCTGGGCTAGACTACGTAAGTATTAAACTCCGCCTTAGCCACGCCCTTAAGACAATAGCTCCACCTTTAAACAGTTCGGTATTACGGACATAAAGTCAGGAGTTTTTTTTAAAGAATTAATGGCAACAATGTCATAGCAAATAAATTTTTTGTACTATTTTTTATAATGTAACATTTTTTTTTAATGTAAAAAGTTGAATTTTGGATTCTATAATATCTTATTATAGCACTGGATGCTATAATAGCTGTTAAATGCTATAATAATTAAATCGTTTTATAAGGTAAAGAGTTTTTTAAAGAATTAATGCCTACAAAAACATAAGAAACCAATTCTTTTTACTAAATTTATAATAAACCATTTACAATAATAAACCAAATAATGAAAATGCACTTTCATTCATAAAATATCAAATGTGAAACTTTCGACTGTGATGAGCTAGCAGTTTTTTAATCAAACATGACTAAATTATATGTTCTCGTGTAAAATGATGCGTAATTAATGGATTGGAAAGTCAAAATTTAGAATAGAGTTTTTACAAAAACAGAATTCCAAAAAATATACAGATTTTAATCTTGAAGAAAGTGCTTTCCCACAAAACTATTAAAATTGGTGTTTTCTACTCAATTAATTATGTATTAGATAATCGATATTTTAGTTCTCAAGATTATTGGAGAGGTGCTAATTTAGCCGACAATTAGCGATAACAACAACAAATTTTCTAATTTTTGAGGGATTTTAGGTATCTCTGTAATTTTTAGTGATAAGATAAACAATAGATTCAATTTGCTACTTTTTTAAAAAACTTTAATATAAAAAGTTAAATTTAGGCTTCTATAATATCCTATTTTAGTAGTGGATGCTATAATGGCTGTTAAAGCACTCAAAATAGTATATTAATGAGCGTGTTTCATAAAGTCTGGAGTTTTTTAAAGAATTAATGCCCACATTGTCATAAGAATTAAATTTTTTGTACTATTTTTTATAATTTAATACTCTTTTTAATGTAAAAAGTGGAATTTTGCGCTCTATAATATCTTATTATAGCACTGGATGCTATAATGGCTGTTAAATTCTATAATAATGAAATCGTTGTATAAGGTAAAGAGTTTTTTAAAGAAAGAGTTTTCATGTCTACAATGACATAAAAATCCAATTCTTTTAATAACTTTTATAATTTATCAATTTTAAAAAAATGTAAAAAGTTAAATTTTTGTGTCCTATTATAGTGCTGGATGCTGTAATTACTGTTAAAGTATTCAAAATGGTATAATAATGATTGGGTTTCATAAAGTCAGGGTTTTTGTAAGAATTAATACCCACAAGGACATAAGAAACAAATTCTTTATATTATTTTTTATGATTTGCCATTTTTTAAAGAAAAAATTTTGGGTTTTATAATATTCTATTGTAGCTGTAGGTGCTATAATGGCTGTTAAAGTACCAAAAATAGTACATTAATGAACACATCTCTTAAAGTTAACACGAATTCAAATTTATAAAACGAGCACGAAGCAGGAGTTTTTTTAAAGAACTAATGCCCATTATAACATAAGAAACCAATTCTTTTTACTATTTTTTATAATTTGCCACTTGTTTTAATCTAAAAAGCTAAATTTTGTGTTGTATAATATCCTATTATAGCAGCGGATGCTGTAATGACTTTTTTCTACTTTACGTTGGTAACAGAGTCCGATTTGGGTGCGGTAACAGGTAGTGCAATTTACTGTTTTCGGATTGGTAACACCGTGTAACACGCTATCGCTGAAATGAAACGTCACGGTCATGTTTCTGTCGGCGATGAGATTACAGTAATTATATTCGAATAAATTTTGTGGCACCTGATGACCAGCAGTATTCCTCAACAAAGTGTTTTTGTGTATGTGTGTGTGTCGCAATTAATCTATAAAATATTTGAAAATAGGGTGGACACTGGACAACGGTGGTAGACGTAACAAACTTTTCTTTTGAGGTTAGAACAGCGTTAAAGTGAAACTTGAAACTAAAATGGAGCTTTTGGCCTTTATTTTGACCATTTACAACCCCCATAGCATTCGATAATTTACAAGTTATTTGCTAGATGAGTGTATAAATCTGCTTGCCTGAAATAACGATGAAATGAAAGGAGTTGCTGAGAACCGCAAATGGAGTGGTAATTTAGAGATAAATGGCGATTTTCCTTACTGTGTTAATGCCAATTGGATTATTCAATCAATAACCGATACGGTAGGTAAAAAAGAACCATTTGTGAGTTACTTACACAGAATTTTGGACAAATTTGAAAACATTTCAAAGTTCGATGACTTCATTGACACTTTAGTGACATTTTTATTACCAACTATCTCGTATTAACGCAAAAGTCCCTAAAGATTAAATAATTAACTTTTTTACTTAAAAATTACGTAAAACACGTAAAGTAGAAAAAATAGCATAAAAAACGAGTTTTTTAAAGTCATTGTGGCATTCATGCTTTATAAAAACTCGCGCTCGCGCTCGTTTTATAAACTTGAATTCGTGCCACAAAGATGACTTTTCAAAACGCGTTCTTCTAATATACTATTAAAGTATCCAAAATAAGTAGTGTAATAATGAACGAGTTTCATAAAGTCTGGAGTTGTTTAATGAATTAATGATATAAGAAATATTATTTTTATAATTTTTTATAATTTGCCGTTTTTTAATTGTTTTCAAAGGAAAAAGTTAAGTTGTGTGTTCCATAAAATCCTATTACAGCACATTATAGTATTGGATGCTGTAATTACTGTTAAAGCATCAAAAATGATACAATAATGAAAGCCTTTCATAAATTCAGGTGTATTTCAAAGAATTAATGTATACAATCACACAAAAAACAAATTCTTTTTAATATTTTTATTAAAACGTCCAAAATAGTATAATAATGATCTTTTTAAAGTAAAAAATTAAATTTTGAGTTCTATAATATCCTATAATGGCACTAGGTGCTAGAATTTCTGTTAAAGCACCCAAAATGGTATAATAATAAACGCATTTCATGTGTTTCTTAACACCTGAATTTAAACAATGACATAAGAAACAAATTTTTTAAATATTTTTATTATAATTTGTATTTTTTTTAATATAAAAAGTAAAATTTTTAGTTGTATAATATCGTATTATAGTAGTGGGTGCTGGTGTTATAATCGCTGTTAAAGCACCCAAAATAGTATATTAATGAAAGCTAGAATGAACGTCTTTCATAAAGTCAGTGCGAATTCAGAGTTGATGCTCACAATGACATAAAAACAATTACAAATTAGTATATTATATTAGTATAGTACAATTAGTACAAAAAAACAATTCTTTTTAATATTTTTTATAATTTGCCATTTTTTTAAAAAAATTAAAGTAAATAGTTAAATTTTGGGTTTTATAAAATCCTAATAAAGCACTGGATGTTATAATAACTGTTAAAGCACTCAAAATGGTACAATAATGAACGCGTTTAATAAATTTAGGTATTTTTTAAAGAATTAATGCCAACAATGACATAAGAAACCAATTCTTTTTACTATTTTTTATAATTGCTACTTGTTTTAATCTAAAAAGCTAAATTTTGTGTTGTATAATATCCTATTATAGCAGTGGATGCTGTAATGGCTTTTAAAGCATCTAAAATAGTACAATAATAAACGAGTTTCATAAAGTCTGTAGTTGTTTAATGAACTAATGCCCATAACGACATAAGAAACAAATTATTTTTATAATTTTTTATAATTTGCCATTTTTTAATTGTTTTCAAAGGAAAATTATGTGTTCCATAAAATTCTATTATAGCATTGGATGCTATAATTACTGTTAAAGCACCCAAAATCGTTCAATAATGAACGCATTTCATAAATACAGGTCTTTTTAAAAGAATTAATGCCCATAATAACATAAAAAGCAATTTCAGACAGTTTCTTAATGTTAAAAGTAAAATTTTGGTTGCTCTAATATCCTACAAGGTGTGCGTGCTATAATGGCAGTTAAAGTACCCAGAATAGTATATTAATGAACGCATCTCTTAAAGTCAGCACGAATTAGTTCAAATTTATAAAACGAGCACGAAGCAGAAGTTTTTTTAAGAATTAAGGCCCGTAATAACATAAGAAACCAATTCTTTTTACTATTTTTGATATATTTCCAGTTGTTTTAATCTAAAAAGCTCAATTTTGTGTTGTATAATATCCTATTATAGAAGTGGATGCTGTAATGGCTGTTAAAGCATCCAAAATAGTAGAATAATGAACGAGTTTGATAAAGTCTGGAGTTGTTTATTGAATTAATGCCCATAATGACATAAGAAACAAATTATTTTTTATTATTTTTTATAATTTCCCTTTTTTTGAAGTAAAAAATTATATTTCGTTTTTATAAATCCTATTATAGCACTGGATGCTACAATTACTGTTAAAGCACCTAAAATGATAGAATAATGAAAACGTTTCATAAATTCAGGTGTATTTCAAAGAATTAATGTATACAATCACACAAAAAACAAATTCTTTTTAATATTTTTATTAAAACGTCCAAAATGGTATAATAATGATCGTGTTCATAAAGTCAGAAGTTTTTTTAAAAGAATTAATGCCCATTGAAATATAAAATATAAATATAATAATAGAAATATAAAAAGAAATATGAATAAGAAACCAATTCTTTTTTAAATTTTTATATTTTTCCACTTTTTAATGTAAAAAGTTAAATTTTGAGTTGTATAATATCGTATTATAGTAGAGAGTGCTGGCGCTATAATGGCTGTTAAAGCACCCAAAATAGTATATTAATGAACGTATTTCATAAAGTCAGCACGAATTTAAGGTAATGTCCACAATGACATAAGAAACCAAATCTTTGTACTATTTTTAATAATTTTAAATACTTAAATTTTGTATTCTGTAATATTCTTCTATAGCACTGGATGCTGTAATTGCTATTACAGCATTCAAAATGGTGCATTTAAAAATTTAAAGTGGCCGACTGCTTGTCGACTAGAAAAGTAGCCGAAGAATAGTCGACTTACCCGATATTTTTAATATTTTTTTTAACAGTACGTCACAATACATATCTACTGTTTTTTTATTATTATTAAATAAATAATCGATCGATCAAAATTACGAATATATCGATATCATCGATAATAACAGCGGTTTAGAACAGAATGTTTCAGATGACTGTCCACTAGGCTTATCTGTAGAGTTTCGTTGAAAATTAATATTTATGCGTTTCCGGAATTAATACATAATGTTTTAAACAAATTTTGCTATAAATTATAAAACTGTTTTAACCAGAAAAATTATAAATATTAAATTAGAAGTGCAAAAGCCTGGAAATCGTTTAATCATTTATTATAGCTGGTGTGTGGATTTCTTCTTACAGATGCGTTCCCGAAATGACTTTTCGTAGGTGTTTTATAAAAAAAAAATATTAAATAAATTAATTCTAACAAAAAATTGTTTCTAGTAAAATCGATATTACTGCAAACTCTCTTAGATGACGTTTTTATGCCTAATTTCTCCCTAAAACCGTATTCGAATTCTTTTTTGCCCATTGAAATGAAAATGTCCGTTTAATAGCTCCGTTACTTAGCACAATAAACATATGAAATCCATTAGTCTTAGCGGTATTATCAAATAATTGTATCTAGAGCATCACAAATTTTCTTTTTTTCAGATATGGGTCGTTCAATGATTGCACTTTTCAGTCTTGCATTTGCTGCAGTTTTCGCAGCTTTTTGTACAGGAGTCACCGGATGTTGGCGAAGATCCCCTAGTAATATCACAGCTACAGCAATTCTGATGCTGTTAGCATGTAAGAGATTTTTTTTAAATACCTAAAAGTCAATAACCTTTGTTATGCTTCATTTGACGCATTAACAATAATCGAAACGCTGCTTTAGATTACGATAATTTGTATTCCTTCCAAGTTGGAATGTTTGATTATGCATTGTAAGTGAAGACATTCACTGAACACTTTCGAGGTGGAAAAATTAGACACGGATTGTGGGTTTACAAAGTTTCACTTGGATTTTATTTGAAGAACAAAAAAAATTGGAGTGACTCCGCCCATGACCGAAATTTTTTTGACACGCCCACAGCCCCGCCTCACAGGGCAGGTTTAGACCACAGGCGAAGAACCCTAATTAGTGCAAATCTCGTTGATTAGGTATCTAACGGAAATACGCTTCAAGAACTCGCGCATTTATTAGATTGATTATGCTGTTAAGAAACTAGGAACTTGGAAGGAAACAAGAATTATTATTTTCTCTTCGAAAAATTTACAAATCGTATCAGGTCTTGTCACTCAAAATTGATGTCTGTGCTCTATTGTCTGAGCTCGTCCTATTGTTACTTCTCTTCGCACAGATGACACATACTGTTCGCAGAAACGTAACAATACGACTAATTACAGAATGGAATTCTTTACAAAATCGATTTTTATTGACATTCCACATCATTTCAGGTCTGCTGGCAGCTGGAGGGATGGGTTTATGGCATGGTGTGGAGTATTACGAAAAAGAAAAAGTCGTCGGAGAAGAGTTTTATCAACAATGGAGTAACGTAAGTTGAGATTGATGATGATTGGTGAAACTAGTGGAATTTTAGAGAGGTTTGGCGATTTTATCGATATCAGGACAATCAAATTTGTACCGAAATAACTGACATCTTTTTGTCATTTTGATTTTACAACATATTTAAAAGTTTTTAGATAATCGACATCATTGTAAAACGACAGTAATGTAATTGGTTGTTTTCGACGGAAATTTTTATTTTAATGAAAAATCGTTTTTATTGAAGAAAAAAATTATAAGACTACTATATAATTTATATATTATATTTTTTAACTCTTATTTTAGAGTGTGAAAGACTTTTTCACTATAATGAGTTATATAATCCACATTTTAATCGATTTTTTTACATTAGAAATTTTTTTTCAACGAAAAATTGATTTTATACAAGAGAAAATTATATATTCTTATATAATTTACATATTATATTTTTTTAAAATTATTTTAGGGTGTGAAAGACTTTTTTCTGTAATGACTTAAATAATCGACAATTTAGTCGATTTATTTATGTTGAAAATATTAATTTTAAAGAAAAATCGTTTTTATTGAAGAAAAAATTATATATTATTATTATATAATTTGCATATTATGTATTTTAACGTTTATTTTAGAGTGTGAAAGCCTTCTATTATATAATGATTTATAGAAATGACACTTTAGTTGATTTCTTCTATCAGAAATTTTTATATCAACGAAAAATCGATTTTATTCAAGAAAAAAATTATATATTATTATATAATTTTTATATTATGTATTTTAACACTTATTTTAGAGTGTGAAAGCCTTCTATTATATAATGATTTATATAAATGACACTTTAGTTGATTTCTTTTATGAGAAATTTTTATATCAACGAAAAATCGATTTTATTCAAGAAAAAAATTATATATTATTATATAATTTGTATATTATGTATTTTAACGTTTATTTTAGAGTGTGAAAGCCTTCTATTATATAATGATTTATATAAATGACACTTTAGTTGATTTCTTCTATCAGAAATTTTTATATCAACGAAAAATCGATTTTATTCAAGAAAAAAATTATATATTATTATATAATTTTTATATTATGTATTTTAACACTTATTTTAGAGTGTGAAAGCCTTCTATTATATAACGATTTATATAAATGACATTTTAGTTGATTTCTTTTATCGGAAATTTTTATATCAACGAAAAATCGATTTTATTCAAGAAAAAAATTATATATTATTATATAATTTGTATATTATGTATTTTAACGTTTATTTTAGAGTGTGAAAGCCTTCTATTATATAATGATTTATAGAAATGACACTTTAGTTGATTTCTTTTATGAGAAATTTTTATATCAACGAAAAATCGATTTTATTCAAGAAAAAAATTATATATTATTATATAATTTGTATATTATGTATTTTAACGTTTATTTTAGAGTGTGAAAGCCTTCTATTATATAATGATTTATATAAATGACACTTTAGTTGATTTCTTTTATTGGAAATTTTTATATCAACGAAAAATCGATTTTATTCAAGAAAAAAAATTATATATTATTATATAATTTATATATTATGTATTTTAACATTTATTTTAGAGTGTGAAAGCATTCTACTATATAATGAATTAGATAATCGAGACTTTAGTTGATTTCTTTTATCGGAAATTTTTATATCAACGAAAAATCGATTTTATTCAAGAAAAAAATTGTATATTATTATATATAAAATTACATTTTATATCATTTATATTTTTTAACGTGTGACTTATAATTTTTCTCGTAAAAGCATCAAAATATCGAAATTATCTTAAATATTATCGACACCAAATTTGGAATACAATTTTTATTTTTTCTTGTTTTTTTTTTAATCAAAAATCTCCACTGCCTGCTAAAAATGGCCATTTCCAATCATCTTCGATCTTTTTTTTACAAAACCCCTCTAGATCCTGCAAGAAAACAGCGAAATCATGTACGACTGGAGTTTCGTGCTGGGTTGGTTGGGCGTCTTTAGTGCTTTGGGTGCCTCATTTATGTTTTTCTTTGGTTCGTGTTGTCTAAGCACCGAAAAAGAAAAGGAACAATTGAATAACGTCCAATATATAATGCCAGGTGTGTGTTTTATATATTATTTTATTTCGTAGGTCCTTCGTGATAATACCAGAGTCAACTATGATTGGAGTTACATGATCGCATGGGTTGGGGTGGGATGGTCATTGGTTGCTGCCATTCTGTTTTCTGGAGCCGCCATGTGTCTAAGAGGCGAAAGAGAACGAGAAGAAGCTATCAACATGCAGTATTTAATGCCTGGTAACACTTTCGGGGGTCATTCTCATTGAAAAAGTTTGACATTTTTTACAAATCAAAAAAGAAAAAAAAAATGACGGACTTTTTCTTTTTAATCTTAATAACAACAGGGGAAAAAATAACAAACCCTGTTTCATTTTTAGTTTTTTCCGCTTTTCTCTAAGCTTTAAGCTTGATGAAAATTCTTTTACTTCTCTAATTTTTTTCTTAGAAGCGTCCAAATCACGAAGTAAAATAACAAAAAGGAGTATTCACTCGATGCCTCAAACTCACATAAAAATAACCATCAAGAGCGAAAGAGAATCTTTAAGCATTTCTAGTGCCTAAACCATTGAACATAAATATATGCCTCGGAGACTTTATTATACAAAATTTAATTATCTACAGCTTTTTCCTTTAAATTTTTTTAATAGCGTTTCAAAGCTAAATTCAACAAAGACAAGCAAGCGGTTATCTCTGAGAGTCCTGTTATTATATTTCGTGGTCCAAATGAATTCAATTGGGGCCAAATCTGGCCGATTGGACGCTATTAACTGCATTTTGTATTGAATGCAAAACGCATGTCTTGTAATTAATTAAAAGTAACAAAAAAATAACTGAAATCATTTGTAAAAAAAACATTTCTGTATCATTATCTCTCTTATCATTACTATTTCTTCTAACAATTAAAATTTGCAGTGTATCCGCAAAAACAACAATATGCCTACGCCGGATATCCGGTTCCTGCTCCTCAAGCCTACGCAGGACCGTATTACACAACAGGATCGGCTTATGGCCCTTACAATTATTGAAAGGACAACGATTTGCAATAGACTGTCTTCCATATATTTTTTTCTTTACAAAATAGTATTAAATTTCGATTTTTTGGCCATTTGTAAACCACCTGAATGAGTGACTGTAAATAATTCGTTAGGTAATTTCAGCAGGGCAGGTTGCCACTGGTCACGTGACAAATTCGGAATATATTAGATATTACATCCGGAACTTTCATTTTGTAACACAAATCTTAAAAAAATTAATTTCTGCTCATTTATCCTTATCTAGTCGTCTTAAAAAAATATTAAATATATTCCTAACAAGGGGAGGCGGTGTTAATGCGACATCTCAACCAATCACAAGCAGTATTGTGCGTTTTGACCAATCAGAGCCCCCCACGTAGTTAACCTGCCCCCACATCAATTAATCACGGTTTATGTAAATAGTTGTGTTTACTTGATGCCATTGTTGCATTTTTTTTCATATATTATTAGTCAGAATGTATTTATTTCAATTTCGAATTACGAAATCGGAAAGATACCTATTATATGACTGTATAATGTAATCATATTTATTAGCTATATTTGTATTTTTATATGTTAACTTACCATAATTAATTATATAGTTTTTTTTGGAGGTTTTTGTTATCAGAAACGTTGCAATAAATTCGACCACAAACTTATTACTGTTTTATTAAAATTATAAAGAGAGCACAAATTCCAGCGCCCACCTGAATAAAAAAAAATCTTACTCGCACTATATCACAACTCGTCCTTGGCTTTTCGGGCCCCTTTTTCCCCTTTCAACTGCTCATACAGACACGAACTGTCCCCATTTTTCAAAGCCCTGTCTTCACACAGATACTTCTTGAGACTCTGCTTCCCCTGGTGCTTGAAATACCAGTCTTCAATGTCTGCTTCATTCTGTTCTAGTAGAGTCTCACATTGTGTTTTCATATTAGTCACTTCGACACTAGGCTTGTCCCACAATTCATAAGGAATCCCCAACTCGACCTTCACCCCTTTATCAACTAACCCATGAAGGGTTTGGAATGTCTGGCTCATACCTTTGGCAAATCTCGTGCTATCCTCACGTTCTTTGTGGATATTATACTCAAGAATACGCTCACAGACCCCATCTAGAGACTCCACAAGCCTTAACTCAGATTTTTTGTATTCTTTCTTTTTTTTCGGCTTGACGTCATCAACTTCGTAGCCTGTTTCAATCACCTCGTGTGTTTTTCCTGTTTCTTCAAGTCGGCTTTCCAGCTCGACTGCTAGGATTTTACAAACTGGAAAAAATTGTGACATAACCTCACTTTCTTTAAGTTGGAATTTTCTATTTACCTTCACATCTATTCGCGTATTTTACACCTTCGTCCTCTTCTGTGATTGCAAGGACGTTAGAAAGGGATAAAATTACGTAAATTAGGGGTAAATACATCGTTTCTTGGAAATTCTAACCTCAAATTTAAGAATAACCGGATTTTGGGATAATGTGGAACTAAATGATTGGTTGGATGTTAAATTGGATTAAAATGTTTAATATCATAATATCATTATGGTTTTCGACACGTACAGTAATAAAAATAATTCAAGCGTAATTTAGGGTTATGAAATTTAGTTAAAAATTTGTGATTGGTCGATTTGAGACACAGTGGGGGGAGCTAATCGACTAGTACAGACCTGATTGGTTGATTTAAAAACAAAACAAAAGAGTGCAATCAATAAAAATATAGGGCATTAAATATGTACAAAAGAAATGCAATAAATATTTCATGTAAAATCAGTCTTTCACAATAATCTTTCTCTTCACTCACGCATTTTTGTGTTTCTTTTCTTTTTTGTATTATTTTCTCAATCTTTCTAACCAATTAGAAGTGTAAGGATCAGCAGTCACGTGACTTCCAGGGGCGTATTAAAGTAGGAACGTCACTCTAGGAGATCCTGTACATATTTTTTTAATAACTGTCGCCGCCGCCTTTCAAATTTATAAAAACATATACATTTTCTCTAATTTTGGCGCCCTCTCTGTGCAACAAAATACCACATCCAGAATCCCTATTCAGACCCCAGTTTACTGTGGTACCCAAGGTGACCTCCCTTGTTTTGACAGTTGACATTTAGGCCCCAAAATTTCGGTAAATCAAAATTTGCAATGCCTCTAACCCTCGAAGAACGCGAGTTATGTATCGAGAATCTCGATGAGGAGCCCCCTCTTCAAAAAGAGCTTACTTATGGCCTGTCTTACCGGGCCTGGCAAACAAGTGACGAGACCTCGCCCATCAAGCCCAAACATTCCCCCATAAACGTCCCATTTGAACTTTGTCGAGCCTTCCAAAAGCCCCACAAGAAGAAGAGAAAGTCATGTGTTTGTTCAGTCCGTCCCAGCTGTCATAGTCAATCTCTGGACCCCAAAATGCCTCTTTTAGACCGCAGTGCTCTTACTCAGAGCAAATACATGGACTTGTTATCGATTCCTAATAATTATAATGAAGTGAAGAAAGATCCTTGTCGAAAGAAGAAATTTAAGAAACCGAAAGTTTGTTGTAAATGTCAAGTAGAACCATGCCCTCCAAGACTTGTCCAAATGTCAATTCCGAATAAAAGATATGTTTTGCAAAACTGGAAAGATTTCCAGCATGTTCTTCCAGCGGAAATGCTAGTTCGGTTTGACCAGATTTTGAAAAGTGGAGATAATTTAGAACCAAGAGATGCTAGGTATTATTTCAAGCAGTTGAACAAGAAGAAGCGCCAAGAAATGAGGAAATTAAGACGGTTATGTCGGAAGAAGAAGGAAGAAAAGAAGAGAGGAGATGAAGTTTGGATCAAAGAACAAATACAAGAGACACTTGACGCTATTGTTGATTTTATCAAAAACGAGCCACTTTTTATGCTAAATTTTCAACAAATGATGACTTCTGATGAACTCCTTAAGTATTTGGGAACTCAAAAAGTTGTCAAAATACGAACAAGGAACACTAAAAATATGTATAAGAGAACAATAATTGAAATAAGTGATAAACTTGTAAAATGGATGGACGCTATGAGCTTCTTTGCTGATATCCAACCTCTAGATTCTAAAGAAAAAATTTTGGAAATGCCTTCGCTTGAAAGTATTTTAGGAGAAGAATTTGAAGAAGAAGAAGAGGAAGAAGAAGGAGAGGAAGAAATGGAGGAGGGTCGAGAGATTTTTGAAGATGAAGGTTTTGAAAGTGATGTTTTTGGAGTTAATGCAGCAGGAGATGCTGGAGATACTGGTTATGAAGAATTCATGGCGACACAAATCGTTGATAAAACTGATGTTTTTGGTGAAGGTGAAGGTTCAATTATTGATATGTTGCGTGGTTTAGATGAAGATACACTAGCTAAACTTATTCAGATTCTGTCTCAAACACCTGAAGATGTCCTCGTTACAGAAATAGACGGAAGAAATCTTCCAGGAGTGAGTTATGCTGACGTCTTAGAAAAACTTAAAGAAATTCGTGATGGTAACTTACTAGAAAAACAGAAAATTGATTTAGAAGAAAGAATGATTGAATGGGCAAGACGAAACGAACCTGATCAAATCGACGATTTACTTCTTGATAAAATCCATGAAACGTCAGCAATTCTAGCAGAGTTCTTCAAAAATGTTGATATATCCGAGCTTAGAGACAGTAAAAGACCAGGTGAGGGTGCAGGCGGACCATCAGGTCAACCCGGTGAAGAAGAAGGAGCTGAAGCAGGAATGGTTGTTGAAGATGTAATGGAAAGAGCCGAAGATCGGACAAAAGTACAAGCTGGTAAATTTAAAGAAATTGAGGAAGAAGATGAAGAGTATATACAAGCTTCAGATCGAGAAGACATTGGAGGCAGACCAGAAGGAGGAGCTGAAGGACGATTTATTGAAGGTGAAGAAGTTGGTGGTCCACGTGGAGTTCGAGGCGAAGGATATGAAAGAGATGAAGCTGCGTTTGGAAGAGATTACGGTCAAGGTGAAGAAGAAGAAGGTCGACGTGATATCATCAGAGACCCTGGAGCTGAAGATGCAACAGGCTTTGGAGAAGCTGAAGCTGAAGGAGCACGTGGCTTTGGAGGAGCTGAAGCCGAAGGAGCACGCGGTTATGGAGAAGCTGAAGGCGAATATGGCTTTGAAGGAGCTGAAGGAGCACGCGGCTTTGGAGAAGCTGAAGGAAGACGTGGTTTTGGAGAAGCTGAAGGTGGTTATGGCTTTGAAGGAGCTGAAGGTGAGGGAGCACGCGGTTTTAGAGGTGCTGAAGGTGAAGGTGAAGCTGGTTATGGTCGAGGTGAAGGTGAGGATTACGGCGAGTTAGAAGCACGAGCTGCTGGTTATGGAGAAGGCGAAGGTGAAGGTGGTTACCTTGAAGGTTTTGAAGAAGAAGGTAGACCTTTGGGTGTTATCGGTGAAGAAGAAGAAGAAGAAGGTTTGGGTCTTGGTGAAGAAGGCGAAGAACCTGTTATTGCAAAACTTGCTGATGAACTCGAACGTTTAGACAGTATTCTTGGTATAATTCGTGGTCATAAACCTCCAGAAGTTTACGAGCATGCCCCTGGAACAATCTGTTGTCTCTCATTGAAAATTTGGGCTGTATGGTTGCTCGAAATTGCAAATAATGCTCATAATTGGACCAAGTGGATAGCAGCAATTATTAAACAAGTTCGACACTACGCTTCGATAATCCGAGGAGATGTTGTACTCCCCAGTGGTGCGAAACAAGTCTTATATAAAGAAGATTGGAGGAAGTTTGTTAAAGACACCGAAGAGAAAGTTATCGCTTGGAGACAATACAGCAAGCACGTTAAAGATTTATCGAGTGAAATTATGGATAACTTCCATGGAAAGAAAGTCAATTGTTGTCCGAAATGTCTTCAGGATCATTTAATTAAGAATGTGGTGACTGCACACGAGACACTTCAAGCCCTCACTGAGGCTATTAACTGTGCTGGGTACTGGCAGAGGTGTTTGGATAGAATTGTAGAGCAGACTAGTAAAATCACGGAGATTGATGTGGAAACAGAATCGGGAGCTGCAGATGTAGTCTCGTTAGCATCCGAAGAGTCTTACTCTATTGAAATTGAAGAACTGTCACACATGCCAAGTACCGTGGGGTCGCAAGCAAGTTATGAGACAGTTTACGAAATTGAAGAACTTCCAGTTGTGGGACCTGACTATTCTGAAATTGAAATCGTGGAGTTCTATCCGCAGAAACCTCAGCCGAGTTTTTTCCACGAAATTACACTAATTGGGGCATGTAATCAACCCAAGGAAGCCTCAATAAAACAACCTTCATCCAAACTGCTAGCTAAGCCAACAAAATCAAGTCTAAAGCAGGGGAAGAAAAAGAAGTAGTTTTTTGTACCGTCTATATTGTTTATTGCGAATTAAATTTCATTTTGTTTATTTTGTTTTTCTAACTCAATCTCTTTTAATCTTTGTATAATAGCTGAAGTCTCAAGATTGTGTTCTTTATTGTATGCTAAAGAGAGTTTTAACTGATGTTCCTCTAATCCATCAATTCTACTATACAAAGATCGACCTAATTCTTCATCAATATCATTTTCTTCACGAAGAATTGTGAAATATATCATAAATACAGTTATACTAGTTAAAATCACATAAGGCTCATACCACAATCGCGTATTTTCGGCCCCCATCCGTGTGGTTTTAGCCTTCCAATGCCGGGCCTGCGTTTCTGAAAATTTCACAGGGGCATCAATATCTTCAAGGTTTTTCTCTGTACTTGGGGCTCTTGAGGAAACTAACCTAAAACTGAAATTTCGGTTAGAAATTAATGTCAGGCGTGTTAAACACGACATACTTTTGCAATTTAGGCCTAAAATAGGAATTATGTCTCCCAATAAGACCGGCAATTCGATTAAATAACATTTTAAATGCTGGTCAGGAATTTTAAGGTTATGTAAGGAGAAAATTTCACAGAATTATTAAACAACACGTGCAAAACTTGTAGGTCCTTATTTAAATTATTTTTGTTTTTTCCTAACTAAATGAAACATAAAACAAGTAATTAAGAGATTATTCTAATTTAATTATTGTAACTTTTTTGAATTTAGCGCGTAAACAGCAGCGCCCTCTACGTAGTATATAAACAGAGGTCATCAACTTTCATTCTGCCATTTTGAATTCTTCAGTAGCTATGGTAAGTCAGCCTCTTGTAAAATCTTCAAATTTTTCAATCATCCTTGAATAATTTAACAAAATTTTGTTTTATAAATTGATATTACACATAATCAAACGTAAATTTGTAAATATTATGATGATTTAGATAATTTTGTTTATGGTTAACCCTGAACTACAATGTGGATGCTATTCTAGGGCGGTCTGATTATTTTTCCCTAATTAACCCTCATAATTTCTTAAATATTGTGATAATAACATTTTGTGATTTGTTTGTTATAGTCTCACCGTAAATTCAGTGCGCCCCGTCATGGGTCCATGGGTTTCTACCCAAAGAAACGGTCCCAGAGACACCGTGGCAAAGTCAAGGCTTTCCCTAAGGATGACCCATCAAAACCGGTGCATTTAACTGCTTTTATCGGTTATAAAGCCGGTATGACCCACGTGGTACGTGAAGCTGACCGTCCTGGGTCAAGTAAGACGCCCCTTGATTTTTCAAAGCCCTAAGTAACCGTGATTTTCTAGAAATAAACAAGAAGGAAATTGTCGAAGCTGTCACAATTCTGGAAACTCCACCTATGATGATAGTGGGTGTTGTAGGGTACATTGAAACCCCACATGGTCTTCGTGCTTTGGCTACTATCTGGGCTGAGCATTTGTCTGAAGATTGTCGCAGACGTTTCTACAAAAACTGGTAAGTATTACCTAAGTCAAGGAAAAAAAAATCGGCTCACAGCCGGATAGCTCTCCAATGGGCCCCATGAGAGTCTCAAGTCCACTGATGACACTGGTCTGTTGAGGTGTGACTTAAGGGTTTACCTCCTCTAAACTATGAGGTGACCCTTTTATGTTTTTTAAAGGTACAAGAGCAAGAAGAAGGCTTTCACTAAAGCCTCAAAGAAATGGAGCGATGATTTGGGCAAGAAATCCATTGAACGTGACTTCAAGAAGATCATTAAATACTGCAAAGTCGTTAGGGTCATTGCCCATACTCAGGTGAGTGTTATTTAAGTGTGTATCACCTGACACGATCAGTTAGGAGCTTACCCTCCGGCTGGCGGCTTGGATACTATTTTTGATGTAGTGTTCGCTGCAGTGTCACAGAATAGGTGCCCCCTGGGAGGCGCAGTGAGCATATTCCATAATCTTCTTGTAGTCCCTGGACTTTGACATTGAGAAAAACCATGCTCTCTACAGCCCTTCTTTCTCTAAAAAAATTGCGAAGCACGGAGTGATTTAATTTTTTTTCTATTAGATGAAACTGTTGAACCAACGTCAAAAGAAGGCCCATATCATGGAAATCCAACTGAACGGCGGTTCTATTGCCGATAAGGTTCAATGGGCACGTGAACATCTCGAAAAACCCATCCCAGTAGCTCAAGTTTTTGGCCAGGACGAGATGATTGATTGTATTGGTGTCACCAAGGGGAAGGGATACAAAGGTGGGCTCATTTCTCAAATTTCGGCCTTTGTGTGTGGTTTTGAACTAACCTGTGATGACAAAACATGGATGTGCCTTCAGATGTTTAGTGAAGATACAACCATGCTGCCTTCCTACTGATTTTTCACATTAAAACACTTGTTAAGTGAGTGACTTTAGCAGATTTTATATTTGTTTTTGTTCCAGGTGTGACGTCACGTTGGCACACTAAGAAATTGCCAAGGAAGACACATAAAGGTCTTAGGAAAGTTGCTTGTATTGGAGCATGGCATCCGTCACGTGTCTCATTCACTGTGGCACGTGCTGGTCAAAAAGGCTACCACCACAGGACTGAAATGAACAAAAAAATCTACAGGATTGGGGCTGGAATCCATACTAAAGATGGCAAGGTGAGATTGATTTTTGACGTTATAAAATGTGTTGTATAGTACTTGTGATGATAACAACGAGCCAAAAGGATTATGAAATAATCTGTGATCTTAAATGATAGGACTGATGCATTTTCTTGTCTTAACTTAGTGTTCCACTTTTGTGCAATTTTATTATTTGTTTTTTATTTGTTACAGGTTATCAAAAACAATGCGTCAACCGAATACGACTTGACAGAGAAAACCATTACCCCAATGGGTGGTTTCCCTCATTATGGTGAAGTCAACAATGATTTTATTATGATCAAGGGATGTTGTATGGGACCCAAAAAACGTGTCATCACTTTAAGGAAATCACTGTTGGTGCATACTAAACGTGTGGCTCTGGAGAAGATCAATCTTAAATTCATTGACACTTCGTCTAAATTTGGACATGGTAGATTCCAGACTGCGGCTGATAAAGCTGCTTTCATGGGTCCACTTAAAAAGGACAGGATCAAGGAGGAGGAGAAAGCTGCTGCTCCTACTGCTAGTTCTTAATTGTTTATTGTATGATTTGTACAATAAAATGAATAAAAAATAAGAGTTACTTCTGGAGTTTGAATTTTGAAACACATAATAAATTGTCGTAAAAAGAACAAGAACTGATGAGGGGTTCTCCAGAGAGGTGGGACCAGTCAGCGCCGTAAGCAATGTTTTTATGTTGGTAGTAACTGTCGATTATTTCTAAATTTTGGGGGTTTTGAGTGTCTATAATGTGAACACCCCCTAACATACAAGCTGATAAGAGATAGCGGTGGAAATGGGGGTCCCATTTGAGTCTCCATAACGTTCCGGGCATTTTAACTTCAGAAATGCAGTTTTTTAAATGTCTGATATCCCATAATCGCACATTTGAGTCATAACTAAAAAAAATTGACCAATTGTGTAACCAATTTTTTTTTAACCAGGCCAACTGTAACATTTTTTTTAATTGCGAAATTGTTTTAGTGCTACTTTATTTAATAAAATTACTAAAACTTTGAGGATTTTTTAAGATAAATACCTTCCAGTGGCTAAAATAAATTCGTTTTCTCTGTTTGAATGCATGGAAGTGACTCCAGCTTCGTGACTTCTGTTGCAGGAAAATGGTTCCTGTCCCATTCGTTTATCGAATTTTAAAAAGCGGCAATCGTCTCCCCCTTATTTAATAATAAAAAAAATTAAATAATTGTATAAAATATCGAAAACTGACCACTAAAGATAATATTGGGGTCCCAATAGTAAAATGCACAAATCCAGGCTTCAAATTCATGCGCATGCCAACTTTCCTCCCTCTTTAACTCATTATTTACAAATTTGAACCTATGAATAGCCCCCTTGGAGTCGCTACAAACAATTTCAGGCTCATCTGAACTAAATTTACCTGTGGACCAGTCTAAAGACAACAAAAGCGTTTCACTGCCATCATCATCCAATTCACAGGACGTTAGAAGCTCTAGTTTTAAATCGCCCCCTTTTAAAACGTAAATTTGAAGAGTTCTTTCTGCATTTACAACCCCCAAAACCGAGCACCCATTTATCTTGTTGTGACACCATTTCTGGTCTAAAATAGCCGCAGTTTGAATTTTCTGAAGCAAAATTAATTCATCGCTCACTGAAAACAGCAAGAGACAGCCTAAACGTTCCCGTGTTTCTGAAAATTAATGATGAAATCAGTCAGTAAAAGTGAGGTTATGTTACCTGGATTTAGCTGATAATTTGCGCACACAAAAACGTTCTGATGGGGCTCATGGGGGCACCACTCGACCGAATCAGCGTTAAACTCAGTCGTGTAAGTGTGTAGTGTTGTGATCTCTTTATTTGGGGGCTTATCTTCGCACATTTTGACAATTGAGGTTATGTCGCACACAACATAACCCCACTTTTGCATGTTGCTAAGAGATGTTTTTATAAATAATTTAATCAATAAAATGCCTTCTGATAATGAAAGTTTTGTGCAAAATGCGAAAAAAGCCGCAATGGGGCTGCAAAGTACCGAGAAAAAAGTGCGAAAACAGGCTTTGATTGACTTGGAGAAGCTTTTGAAAGGGGCTCAAACTGAGGACTTGAGGGCTGTTTTCACTGAAACTCACATGTACACTTTGAATGCCTTTCGGGATAAGACCGAGGTTGTAAGAGAGCAAGGAATTAAGTTCATGCAGTTCTTTATTATTGACGTTTTGCCCCTGAACGACTTTTACTTGACTTACGTGTGCCCCGTTTTGGTTGAGCGTATTGGAAGTCTTGAACTGATTGAAGAATCTGAAGAAATCCGCTTGGAATTAGTTAAATTCCTCCAAGCTATCATCCTGAAATACTCAAACACTGAACAACTGAAACCATTTTTGGGCGATTGTGTTACAATTTTATGCCAAACTGCCAAAGACAAACATCCTGCTATTAAAGAATTGAGTTGTCGATGTGTTATTGATTTAGCTGAAGCTTTACCTAAAGATTTTCATATGCAAGCAGAAAATTTAATTAAGCCAATTGTCAGCTGTTTGGGACACCAGAGGTTTAGAGTGAGAGTTGAGGCAATTAGAGCTTTAGGTAATTAATTCCGGTTTTGTACTGTCAAACAAGAAGTTTTTTTCAGGTGAAATTGTGATGCACAGTTCTTATAAAGGCCTAGATGAGGTTGTGGGCCCCCTAGCTGAGAAACTGTTTGACCAGATTCCTCTAGTTAGGCGGACTGTGGCTCAAGTTGCAGCTCGGTGGCTTCAGGAATACAGAGACAGATATTCATTTTTTCATAAAATTTTGCCACTGATTCTGTCTGGGTTTGTAATTCAATTTTTAATTAAATTAAACCAGAATTGAGCTTTTAGTTTGAATGATGAAGTTGAGGAAACAAGAATTGAAGCACATAAATTGTGGGAAAAAGTTGGCTTCCAGTATAAAAATGAAAACGAAAAGGATTTGAAAGACCAAATTGATTTTTTGTTAGAGCTTCCCAAGTATTATCCCAAAGAACGTAAGTTAATAAAAAAAAAATAGTAATCAAATCGAGCTCGACTGCAGACTGAACCACTTTTGTATATTGTTGATTGGCTACCTAATAAATTAAAATTCATTTTACTTTTTCAAATTCTATAGTTAATTGTCTAAAATTTAAACTCATGAGATACATATTTAAATGTTTGTTTAGTCTTAAAAAATGCAACTTATATACAGGATGTTGAAATTTTACTTGATACTTCTCAATGGGGAATATTACCAGGTAAAAATTGTAATACAAATATCAGTAACACCCTGTATGTTGTAAAATAACGTATTAGGTATACATTTGATAAGAAAAGGACTTAAAATTTCATATTTTTTGTATATCTTAAATTGGGTTCCCCAGTTGGCTCTAATAAATGAGAAGAGTTGGTTCCGCAGTTGACACAAAAAATTTTTTTAGTGGAAAGGCCAAATATAGGGTGTCGTGTTTTGGTCCAACGCAATGTTGGTAAATTATCTAAAGCTCTGTCTTTTGAACTGACATATTGGCAAGAAGATATCAGAGTTCGTTGTTCTCAGCTTTTATGTAGCTTAGCTTTACATGCAGAAGATGGTTTGACTCAAAATTTACAAGAATTGTTACCAGCAATGTATTCAGCAGTTAGAGATGAAGATCAAAGAGTTGTCGTTAATGTAAGCCCCCCAAATATTATTTTTTACCCCTAAATAAACTTTCTATTCAGATTATTAGAGCAAGTGAAATAATGGGGCTCTTTATCCCAGTAAAAACCTGGCAACAATTAATTCTTCCAGTGATTGAAGATATGGCTCACTTTGGACACCTACGTGTCTTAAGTGCGTTCATTAAGGGGGCACCTCAAGAATACATAAGTGAACATTTGGAAAATGTTACTCAACTGGTTTCAGATGACGTCATTTGTTACACACGCAAGGTTTGTAAACAATTGAGTTGTTGTGAATTCCGTAATGAAATGTCCGATTTTGAAGTATTATTACGTAACTAGTTACGTAAAGAATCTTAAAAAGAAACGGAATTCAGAAAAAAATCGTTATAAAAAACCTATAATGGGTTTTTCATAACTGAATACATAAATAACGAATGACAATTATACAACTAACCGCAAAACAATGTAACAGGTACTGAATTTATTTATTTATTTTTTGTAGAAAAAACTTCAGAGTGAATTAGTCAAATGCGTCGAAGCAGTATCAGAAAAAATCTCGTATAAAACCCCCCCAGACGTCGGTTTTCACTTATTTAAGATTCTGGTTTCTGTCATTTCCCTGCGAGACCCTGAAAACACTCACATTTCAACCGACTTGCTAGCCCCCTTATCACGCACCCTGAACTGTGAGAATCTCTGGAGTATCTACATGCCTCACCTCCTCACTCATATCAAAACCGACCCTAAATCATGGCTTGAAATAACCCCCCAACGCTGCATTTTCCAAACAGCCCTTCTAGAGTCCCAAACTGCCTTTGGGGAAAACCTCCCCGTAATTTGTGAAATTTTAGCCGAAACACTTGATCCTGAAGCTGACCCTGAGTCTCGCTTGCAGACATTTTGGGCCTTATCAACCGCTTTTGAGAATAAATCTGTTATATTTGAAAAGACTGAAAATCTGTCTGAGTTTTTTGAAAAACTAATTCTGGAAGTCTTTGTACCGAGTTTGGTGTGGCATGCGGGGCTTACAGCAGAGGCGCTTCGCACAATGGCAGCTGCGTGTTTACTCTGTGCGTTAAGCCCCACAAAAGGCGTAGATTTGTTTACAAGTGGGGCGGTTTTGAGACAACTTATTGATAAATTGGAGCCGCTTTTGGTGTCTCTGATGGAAGATGCGGCTTGGAGGAGTCGGGAATTGGCAGTGGAGTGTGTAGGAGTGCTGAAGAGGCATGCGAGTGATAAGAGGATTTGGTATATTAAGGATTTGATTGAAGTGTATCCTGGTAGGGCTCTCATTTCTAAAATAGGGGTTACAAGTTATGTTTCAGAAATTTTGAAGAGACTTGATGATCCGACTGAAAAAGTACGACTTTCTGCATTGAAAATCCTACCTGAGATTTTTTCAGGGGCCCCTGAGGCGTTCAAAGAAGTACATTTTAGGGCACATCATGAACTTATTATTGACACACTTTTAACACATTTCGATGATGATGATACGACAGTAAGAGAGTTAGTTTTTGGTGAGTTTTGTCTATTTTATCGTTTTTTGTATCACAAAACTGTTTTTTTCCAGACATTTTGAAGGTTATGTCAGATGTCAATCCTGAAGAAGTTTCTACGAAAATTGAACGTCATAAACCGCTTTTGTGTAATCAAGACGGTTGCGACGATGTTTTAAATTACTTAAAAGACCTGAGAATTGAATAATTGTTATAAATCAATAATTTATTTTAAATTTTACCCGGGATTTAATTTTTTGGGGTTGGTGCCAAAGTTTTTCGGTTGGCAATACTTGTTTTATTTTTTTTGATCCATGTTATTTCTTGTGGAAAAATATCGGTAAATAACTTATTTTTTTTTAATAATTACACTTTTTTTACCTTGTTTTTGATAATTAAATTGTAATAAAGCCCCAAGTTGTGTCATTTATTGTTGTCACATCATTGTTTGTGAAAGTGAGGTTATGTTTGTATTTATCTTTTTTGTTATTTATTATGTAAAATAAACGGTAGTTTTGTTAGTTAAGCATGGAGACGGTGGATATTCAGGCTGTGGAGTCGAAATTAAGCGACGTGACGGTGACTGCGATTCCCATGACCCCGAAGGCCCCCCAGCAGCCGGGTCAGTCAAAATACGCCCAACTTCTGGGCGTGATTGAAGAGATGGGTCGTGAGGTTCGCCCCACGTATGCTGGCAGTCGGAGTTCCGCTGAACGGCTTAAAAGGGGTATTGTCCATGCGAGGATTTTAGTCAGAGAGTGTTTAATTGAGACAGAAAGAAGTGCACGACAGTAATCACAAATCAAAGACCAAAAACTACGTCAATTTCAGATTCAGGTATTCAAGTACAAACCGCCAGATTTATTTCCACCAGCTTGTCTAGATGGTTCCAAAGTGTTACAGATTTAGAGGTTTATAAAATGGGATTTGATCTCATTTCGGCTTTGTTTAATACTTAACTGTATAAAGTAGTTTTATATTGCTCAGGAGTAAAATAGGGAACATATTTTTACATGTTTTGTATCCAGTAATTTTCTTTAGAATGCACAATAAAACGTATTTTTTTTATTACCAAATTTATTTATTTAAGTTAACTACTACTAGTCCTGTCTTCAGCTGGTGACTCATTTGAGGCATTCACTGATACTGGGGGTAAATAGTACGCTTTTATCAGGCCGTTTAAACGCGCAATTTCAGAATCTTCTCGTTCTAGACTACGCAACATTTGGGTGAATTTTATTATGCCTTCACGACCATTAGGGAACCCAAATTCTTTTATTACATCCATCTGGACTTGCATCACAATGGGGAACAAAAACTGCATCATTTTTAACATCTCATTTCCGACGTTGTCTTTCGCATCTTCCAGTTTTTTCACATTTTGGGGCATCTGCAGCTCTTCTATGGTTTTATTAAGAATTTCAACTACTAATTCCGATGTTAAAACTGGGATTGTCTCAGAGTGGGCCATTGTTGACATTTCACATAACCTCACTTTATTGTTTATAGCAAAAAAAAAGGCTTCCCACGCTCATATAAAACAGAAATTGTTAAAAAAACACAATTTTTTTAAAATTTTAAGCAAAACATCTTAAAAGTCTTACTTTCCTGTCACTTTAATGAAGTAAATTTGGTTTCCAACGCCGAAATAAAAATTTGATGTGTCACGTGACTTGAGTTTTGACGTTTTGACAACTACTGCCAGATATTTAAATTTTGTGGGAAAACTAATGATAGTTTTGAGTTAATTTTTTCTCATAAAAAACATGTTTAACTTATTATTTATTTATTTATATATTAAGCAATTTGTAAGGTATTGGCATACTGAAACTCTGGACTATTCTCATATTCACACATATCCAATGCAATCTCGCAACTTTCCTTAACCACCCTTTTCTCATCCCCTAGAAACTTCTGCAAAATCCTGGTACAATCCTGTGTTGCTATAGCCCCCAGAGCTTCTGCACATTCATGCCTGACCATTTCATTTTCCTCACAATCCTCCAAACTGTCCCTCAAGAAAGGTACTCCATTTTTGTCCTGCAATTGTCCCAAAACAAAGGCAATTTCATGTCTAAATAAAGCACTCCCACATTTCAATGCAGCCCCAAGTGCTTCAATTGCCTCCTTACTTCCAATATTTCTCAAAGAAAACATTGCACGATACCGATCAAAAAGCGACACTTTCTCATCTAGAAGTTTCTCTTTCAGTTCAGAAACATTACAAGAACTTGCAGGAGGAGCAGGATCAACCGAATTATACGGACTCTTCAGACTCACACTTGAACTTTCAGGACTTTGCAGCCACTTTATCCTGTCTAAAGCTAGCTTACACGTCTCTGCGACTTCAATAACAGGGTCAGATTGGAATTTCTCCAAGACTGGGAGTGTGTCAATAAAGGCAATTGCACCTAAAGCTTCAGCTAAATTCAAAATTAGGGCAAAATTGAAGGATGCGTCAATACAAACCTGCTTCGTGTCTCACCATTGGTTCTTGATTCCGGTCTTCCAGGACGTTAATAAGGATTGAGACAGCTTGTTCGTCTTGCATTTGACCCAAGCAATAAGCCAGTTCGTGTTTTAGCAAAGCTGAATCGTCGTGAAAGCACTCCTTGATACACTGGATCGAAATGGGGCCCCCGATATTACGTAAAGTAAAAAGAGCACGAAAACGCTCTTTTAAAGGCCTGGACTCGTCCCGAAGGACCTTACCGATATTACGAATCTGATTTTCGGTGATATTAACCATTTTTACAAAATTTTAGAGAATTTTTAAACACGTTTCTGTGATTTTGACATTTGACGTTTCGCTCAGATGCACCAACCCACCAACATTTCAAACCGGAAAGTCCCGTAACTTTTCTAGATTAAAAACAGCAAAATTATTTAAATTTTGAATTTTTATAGGTGTAATTAATTAAAAATGTGTCATAAAACATATAAATGTGGCATTACACGGAATGAGGAATTAATAATTTGAAACTTAGAAAAAAACTAGGGAACTTTTTGTTGTTACGTTGTCGACTTGTCGTTACATTTTCTAACCTCATTTTTTGAAAATGGCCCAAAGTCGTCTTGAGAGAATTGGAACAATTTATTCTAGGTTTTTTAACAAGAAATGTGTTTTATTTGACTAAAAGAATGTTTCTAGGGCTCAAGGTTTGATAAAATCAGGAGCTCTCAATTGGGAAGATCGCCCCCTTTGGTATGACCTTTACGAGGCTTTTCCTCCTAAAGAAGAGCCAAGATATGACCGACCTGCCCCTAATATGGCCTTAAAACAAATTTTTTACGAGGAGGATAAGATACGGGCGTAAGAACTACATTTTAAAAGTCCTGTTACTGATCTAGTGTTTTAGTATTTTTCATAGAAATAATAAAAGAATTGGTGCCACACATTTATTGGATACGAAATACAAGACTTTAACTCAGAAATTTATAGAGAAGTATAAAACAATTCAGGAGCAGTACGGTGAAACAGGAACAGAAGAGCAAATGTACAAGGAGGCAATAGATTTGTTGAGGAAAACCCAAGAAGATGGTAAAGATGAAGAGGTTAGTTTGAGTACAGCTTATAAGGAGTCATTAAGACAACAGAAAGCTAATATAAAAATAGATGTTAGTGAGATCTTTAAAAATTAGTAAAATCCCTAGTATTGAGTAAATTTTTATGTTTTGACAGTTGTTTTTATTTGATGACATTTTTACAAATTCCTGTATTAAATGGGGAACAAGAAGTCCCGAAATGCGCGAAGTCGTAGCAGTTCCAAGCTTTTTTTCAACACTGAAAGTGTAGAAATTGTCCCTCCTTCAATCACAATTCCTTCAATATGTACCTCTCCATCATTTCGTCTTTCAACAAAACAGTCAGAATCAGTGGCTGACAGTGAAACAATCAATTACACAAATTTACAAAAACTGTATGTCCAAGCTGAAAATTCCTCTGCTGCAGAACTGACCCCAACAATAGTGAAAACATCGGCACGTGTTTTAGAAACGTACAAGAAGCACTTGAGAGAGATCTGTTGTGATATCAATACTGGGTGATTTGGTTAAAACAAGAGTCTCACATTAAATTTAAATTTTAGTTCGTTAAAATTCCCAGATAAAGTAACCGACAAGTTTGTGGTTGTTGTAAAAAACCAACCTTCAACATCTCCAGCCGCTTTTACACTCTCGAAAAAAATGATTATTCATTTAGTTGGTCTTCTTCATATTCATGGAATGATTTTATCTTGGTTTAGAATGAAAAAATATGATCAAGCACTTGAAGCTATTAAACAAGTTGCTGTCAGTCATGCTCTTAAAGGAATCAGTTTAGATGAATTCAGGGTGGGCGTTTCTTTCTGCTTCTTTTATAAAAATTTCTTCTAGATGATGGACTGGTTTCTTGTAAATTACATGTTTAAAAATAAGCTCCGCAGTGAAGAGAATATTAACGCTTTTATGCTTTATGTAAGCACTGTTTCGACTTACATCGAAAGGTATCTAGAGAGTGAAAGTGTGCGACATAATATGATTAGGAAATTAACAACAGAAAAAGTCGATGATAGGAATAATAAAGCCCGAGGTAAATATTTACAAGCACTTGTATTTTAACACATTTGTAGAAAATTATCGGTTGATGAAAAAATGGAGAAAACTTGTTGATAGTTTCAAAGGACATGTAGTAGAAGTTGTTGAGAAATTTTTAGAAGAACAAGCTAGAATCCGAGAGGCGGAACTCGCCGAAGCTCAAAGTATTGACACTCAAACCCTCAAACAAAACGATTTTCTTATGAGACACTTTATAAGAAAACGACGCAAAAGTTCACCAGCCCAGAGGTATACTCTTAGTTATCAAACGACAAACGTTATCTATCTATAAGTGTCTCTAGAACCTAAAGTGCACTCAATTGTAGCGCACATGCACATTAACACAAACAACTGTGGTCATACATAACCTCACTTAATCTTGTTGCTTATCGTAACTCCGTAACACGTACAATTCTTATCTACAATTTATTATTATTTCACCAGTGATTGTCTCACATCAAACATAGGCTTTAAAAAGGGCAAATATACCGCAAAAAACTACAAAAACACACATTATACAGTTAAACAGGCAGCTACTTTGAGTGACAGTTGACACTCCCGCCTAAATTTAAATTTGAAATTTCAGTATCGCCAACTCATCGCAACAAAACCCTGAAAACCCTACCCACTAACCTCAAAAAGCCGGTCAGTTTTCCCCCCGATTTTTAATGAAATCTCATCAAATTCACTGTTTTTAAATGGACAATAACGTCAAAACTTATGTGAGTACACTCCTTGAGTTAATTTTGAAGATTATATTAATTTTTTAGCTAATCCCAAACGACTTATGCCGCAGGGCCGGAGTGGCCACTTCGTGGCTCTCCATAAACGATTTCGGCGTTTTCGGTTACCAAAAAGCAACAAAAGTCGATAAAACTAGCCATTTTGCCCCTTCAGAAGCCTCAGTGTTTCAAATACGTCCTGATTTTATATTATTCAAACCGATTTTACGTAAATTGGTGAATGAGGCAAACGGGACGTTTGTGGCCCTCCAGGCCCTTATGACAATTGAAGGGGACCACAAAGGCCAATTACTGAAACTGAGTCGACAGTACAGATCGATAATAAGGGCCTGTTTGGAGAATTTACAAGATGACGTTATGAGAGCTAGTGGTGATTACAGGGAAGAACTGCAGAACTACATCACTGTTTTTTACTCAGTTGAGTGTATTTGGCACTTGTGTGAAATATTGTTTGTTGATGCAGTGCCAGGTAATATTGTTTTGCCCCATTTGTTGGACTGGATCAGGTTTCATTTTCCCAAGTATGATAGAAATGCTGCAAGTATGTTGGGAGGAAATTTGGAGGGCTTGGAGACACACCCTGACTATTGGGAGACGGTAATTGGGTCTTTGCTACAAGGACGGATCAAAGTTGTTAGGGCTTTACTGAAATTACACTCAGAAGCGGACACACAGCCCTTCAAAGCCGTTGACCAGTGTCTCAGATCAATGCCAATCTATAACGTAAACAAATTTTACTTTCTAGTTACAAAAAATATCATAGAAATGTTTTTAGATGTTTAGTGGTACTTCAGTTGCTGAATTTAACCTTCAATGGAACCATTGGGTTGCTGATGTTCAGGGGAAAATTGACACTAAAGTGTTTATTTCATGTTATAATTTGAATTTAATTATGAAGGTTTGTTTGAGATTGTATTTGCTTCAGGTTGGTATTTAGTGGTTTTTTTTTAGCTTGCAGTTGGTAATGAAGTAGCATGGGGGGAAATACAACAATATTGTGAAACGTGGTATGAATTATTAGCCGCTTGGTTATTTTTTACACAACCAACAGTTAAATCTTTTGAATTGGGACAATTTGCTAAACAATGTATTAATAAAATGGCAATCGGGAACCGAATTAAACATTTGGATAGAGTACTGTTGGCAGCAATGGAATTTGATATTTTACAAGTAAGGTTATATCTCACTACTACTAGACGTCCGGACGTAAGCATATATAGAGTTTAAACGAAAATATTGATGGGAAATGAGGATAACTGCGAAAGATTCCTTTGAAGGAAAATGATTTCTAGGAAAATGAGGACGTAATTCTGATCCCTTTATTGTGCAAACTAAGTTTATGGATTTTTTGAACAACTAAATTTAGTTCCGCACTAAATAGGTTCATTAATAAACTATACTCCATTTTTTATTTATTTGCTGTTGTCTGTCTCTTTTCAACACATTGTTGTATATGTTGCTACGTCGTAAAGATAATGTGTTGAACAAAGATAGACAAGAGCATTAAAAAGAAAAATGGACTATAACTGGGTTTATCAATTTTTTAAATTAAATTTAGTTCCGTAGTGGAAAATGTAAATTACAGATTTCTATGATAACACTTTTGTAGGTAATCAAAGAAATACAATATATGACTGAAAATGGATGGTTTGTGGCTCACTTAACAGACATACTCTATCACTCCGGCAGGTTAAATGACTTAAAAGACGAGACAGGAAATTTGTAAGTCTTTTTGTTCCCTTCAGCAAGATTACTATTTTAAATAAATAAATTTCAGCCGTCCTGAAAAATTACGTGAGTCATTTTTGGTTGATTATGGCTCTCTACTTATGGGTCATAGGTCTTTATGGCAAGTCGGTTTGAGTTATTTAGATCATTGTCCAAATGACGGTGTTGAAGTCATAAAATTGTTACTTCCAAGAGTGCCACTAGATTCAGAAATGCGGACACAGAAAATTGTGAGAGAGGCACTTAATCGGAATTTACCAGACACCGGTAATAAAAATAGTGTGTTATAAAATGTGGGTTATTAATTAATTTTTAGCAAAAAGTATTTGTAAGGTCCAGGGTGTGGTGTGTAAGAAAAGAGGACGTCTAGGGAGTGCTTTAGCCTGGGCTTTGAAGTCTCAAGACACCACTTTTGTGTCATCTCTTTCTGATAATTTCCTACGACAGTATGTTGAAGATGGGAATTTGAGTAGTATTGATTTGTTGGATAATCTTGGTTCGAGTATTTTAGCGAGTGATAGGTTGACATTTCTAGGGAAGTATTGCGAATTTCATAAATTGTATAAATCTAAGGAGTTCAGGGAAGCAGCAAGTTTACTTGTTTCGTTACTTGAGTCGAAAATAATACCAAACTAGTATGTATAAAAACTAACTGCGTGACTCAATTAACACCGTTTTTGTAGTTTTTGGAATATGCTCTTAACTGACGTTATACCACTACTCGAAAGTGAAGAAATGATCTTTTCATCAACTGATACTTTCGTTATTATGCAATGTTTGGACGAGAAGGAGAATTTGGAGGAATTGAGTGATAAGATTGCGCTTTTGAGACTGGCTACTACAAGGAATCTAGCGCGAGCATTACTACATGAAGCTCAAAAGTAATTTTTGTATTTTTATTAGAAAATAAATTTTAAAACAAACTTGGTTCTCAGTTTCAAATTTGGCGCCAAACTCATTTGTCAAAAAAATTTCTGAACCAACTGTGGCACCAAATTTAAAACATTTAATAAATTAAAAAAATACATTGTTGTTTTAAACAGCCACTTTTAGTGCACTTTCCAAGTCACAAAACTCCTCAATTTTGGTATCAGTAATAGTTTCAGGATCACTGTATGTCACCCTAGCTGAAAAAAATTTGTTTTCGAGCATGTAAGGGTACCACTGTGCTGAATCAGGCCACATTTTTCCAAACGGTATCTCCGTGAATTTGTACCACTGGATAGGGTTCATTTCCTCGCTAGGTTCCTCCTGGCCCCCCCAGTTCGTACAAGTGAAGATATGTACAACATCAGAGGAATTTTCGTACGGTAGATCGTATCTCACGACTCCGATATGTGTTAAATTGTTTGCCATCAAATTGCACTCCTCTTGAAGCTCTCGTTTTGCACAATTTACCAAAGTCTCGTCTTTTTCCACCTTGCCACCAAAACCGTTCCAGAGACCTTTACCAAGCCCGCGGGTTTTATACCCGAGAAGGACTGAGTTGTTTTTCTTGAGGAATACAAGAGTAAAGAGTTTATTAACTGACATTGGGCCAGTATTCGAGTTTCTTTTAACGGGACTTTTCATTATTTTCAGGTTAGGATTTTGAATTGTTGACATTTGGCGCTCGTTGAGTGCGGTGTTGCCGCGTCCGTCACTAGTTGTTACCTAAAACTGTTTTTTGTTAATTGTTGATTTAAGTATGACGATAATTAGATGAGTGTCTAGTTTTAGAAGTAGAATGACGCACGAATTATCTAAACATATCAGAATAAACAAATTTCTTGAAAAAAATTTATTTGCAACGTCGCATAACTGGTTTAACCTCATTGGTTATGTCCGTGAAATGTCATAATTTCTGAGAATTTGGGAAATTAGCAAACTTCCGACACTTATCAGACGGTTTTAACTAAATTATTTTTGATTGTGCTGAAATTATTAGAAAAAACATTGTGAAATTAATTAGAGAAGTGTTTGTGATATTTTAATCTTGAAGAAAATACGCCGCCATGTTGAATTTCTACAGTGAAAATGATAAAGTGTAGTGTCATCATTTAGGACACGAAAACAAATTAATTTAACTTTAATAAATTTGCAGTGACCCCCTAAATACTTTATAAAACTTGAAGATTTTATCGTGTTGAGTTACCCACCTTGGATTTTTTTTAAAACGTGTTTGTATTTTACCTATTTATTTGTCAAAAATAGGTGAGTTTTTTGTGCAAGTTTTCGGTTTATTTACGTACCCAACTGTTTATTTAGTCTTTTTTTAGGTTCTCTAGCTCTGTCAGCTTTGTATAATGCTTTGTCAGTGTTTATTTTCTCCAAAATATTCAACTGCTTTCAGATTTATCATAACTGTTGTTTTGAGCCAAAATTCCATTTAGGCCACTAGAAATTTCAAATATTTCACTTTGCTCCACTTAGAAATTCTGTAGTTATCGTAAAAATTTATTTAGTCATCAATTATTGGAAAAACAGATAAGATTAGACAATGAAACCTTACAAGTTTCTGCGTTTCTAATTATTTAATTTAGCATGTATTTAGTGTAATTTTTTGGCAAATTTTGCATGATTTGTATTCTACATAACATTGTATTAATATTTTCACAGACGGCTGTTTTAAGTGGAATCTAACAACGAATCAACTAACAAAAACAAAGTAAGTTTTTCGTTCCAATATTTCCAATTATTTATGTAGTTATTTAGAAATTTTTGCGGTTGGTAATACTTATGACAACCAAATTTATTATTGCTTTTTGTTTGCTAAGCTAGCTTGGATTATTTTTCCAAAAATAGACAACAAAGAAATGGTTAGGATTATGCACGTTATTGTCTTTATCGCTTCTGTTTTTTGTTAAATTTACATAATTTTTTTCTTGAAAAATGAAATAAATTCGTGACCAAAATTGATCACGAAAAATTAACTGTGACAGCTGTCATTTTAAATTTATTACAATCAAGTCCCAAGTGTTTAAAACACGGCTTCCTAGGTTATATTACTACGGAGATTTTTCTGTTTTGTAGAGGCAGCCACAGTACAGGATGATATTTTTGACATTTGCGTAATGTATAATCTGAATTCTGCTAAATTTGTGCTAAAAATTAGATGTTCTTCAAAGTTTGTTATTAATTTTACTATTTCTGTTATCAACAAAGAAGTGGTTGGGGTCATGATAATGTCTTTATCGATTCTGTTTTTTGTTAAATTTACATAATTTTTTTTGGAAAATGGAATAAATTTGTGACCTAAGTTGGCCACGAAAAATATGACTGACAGCTGTCATAATTTGTTTACCGCTAAGCCAAGTCGATGAAATGTTTAAAACACGGCTTCCTAGGTTATATTATTGTTAAGGAGGTTTTTTCTGTTTCGTAGGAGTCACAGGATTACATTGTTGACATTTGCATTACGTATAATTTGTCAGGATTGTTATTAATTTTATTATTTTTGGTTAAACAAAAATGTAAAACATTTATTTTCAAAAGTGTTTCTTAAAATTTCTTTAAAAAAGTCTATAGATTATGCTACAGTATATTATTTTTGAAAAAAGTCTGACACTATAATCTAGGAAGCCGTGGGTTAAAATGACAAAGATAAGAAAAATTAACTTTTCATTGACAAAATGTGTAAATAAAATACCTTTTAATGCCATTTATTGACGTAGTTACAGATAATTTTTTGCGGTTGGTATTTCTGACACGGTTAAATTTATTACTCCTTTTTTATTTGCTAATTTAGTTTGGAGTATTTCTTCAAAAATATATAAAAAAAAGAGTTGGCGGTGATTACGAACGTTATTGCCTTTATTTATCGTTTATGTTTTTTGTTTAAATTACATAAATTTTGAGAAAAAGAAGATAAATTTGTGATCCAAGTTGGTCACGAAAAATTCAACAGTGACAGCTGTTATTTTAAATTTATTACAGCCACGTCTATGAAGTGTTTGAAACACGGTCTCCTAGGTTATATTATTATAAATTCATTTTCTATTTCGTTGATGTTCAACAACTGGCTGTCACTAATTTTATTTTTTCTGTTAAACAAAAATGTAAAAATCTTTTTTCACGTGTGTTTTCTATAAGTTTCTTTAAAAAAGTCTGTATATGACGCTACAGTATAACACTTTTTGACATTTTTTCACACTATAATCTAGAAAGCCGTGATTTAAAATGACACAGATAAGCCAAATTGACACTACATCTAAAAAATGTGTTAACAACCCGACAGGAAGCCGTATTAAAAAACGTTTTATTCTAATAATTATTGACGGTTGTTACATATTATATTTTGCGGTTGGTATTACTGATAAAACTAAATTTATTATTGCTTTTTGTTTGCTAAGCTACTTGGATTATTTCTCCAAAAATAGACAACAAAGAAATGGTTAGGATTATGCACGTTATTGTCTTTATCGCTTCTGTTTTTTGTTAAATTTACATAATTTTTTTCCTGAAAAATGAAATAAATTCGTGACCAAAATTGATCACGAAAAATTAACTGTGACAGCTGTCATTTTAAATTTATTACAACCAAGTTCCAAGTGTTTAAAACATGGCTTCCTAGGTTATATTATTACGGAGATTTTTCTGTTTTGTAGAGGCAGCCACAGTACAGGATGATATTTTTGACATTTGCGTAATGTATAATCTGAATTCTGGTAAATTTGTGCTAAAAATTAGATGTTCTTCAAAGTTTGTTATTAATTTTACTATTTCTGTTAAACAAAATTTTTTTAAGAGTGTTCAAATGTTTTTTTTTAAAAGTATGTAGATAAATATATAGATGACGCTACAGTATAACATTTTTTAAAATGCTATACTTTGACACACTATAATCTAGGTAGCCATGGTTTAAAATGACAGAAAATTAGCTTTACATTTAAAAAATGTGTAAATAATACGTCAGGACATTACGTTTTATGCCAATTATTGACATTAAGTTACATATAATTTTTTGCGGTTGGTATTTCTGATAAAACTAAATTTATTATTGCTTTTTGTTTATTGAAATAGCTTGGATTATTTCTCTAAAAGTAGACAACAAAGAAATGGTTGGGGTCATGATAATGTCTTTATCGATTCTGTTTTTTGTTAAATTTACATAATTTTTTTTTTATAAAATGGAATAAATTTGTGACCCAAGGTGGCCACGAAAAATATGACTGCCAGCTGTCATAATTTGTTTACCGCTAAGCCAAGTAGATGAAATGTTTAAAACACGCCCTCCTAGGTTATATTATTGTTAAGGAGGTTTTTTTTTCTGTTTCGTAGGAGTCACAGGATTACATTGTTGACATTTGCATAACGTATAATTTGTCAGGATTGTTATTAATTTTATTATTTTTGTTAAACACAAATGTAAAACATTTATTTTCAAGAGTGTTTCTTAAAGTTTCTTTAAAAAAGTCTATAGATTATGCTACAGTATATTATTTTTGAAAACAAGACTGACACTATAATCTAGGAAGCCGTGGATTAAGACGACAAAGATAAGAAAAATTGACTTTTCATTGACAAAATGTGTAAATAAAATACCTTTTAATGCCATTTATTGACGTAGTTACAGATAATTTTTTGCGGTTGGTATTTCTTACACTGTTAATTTATTACTTCTTTTTTATTTGCTAATCTAGTTTGGAGTATTTCTTCAAAAATATATATAAAAAAATAGTTGGCGGTGATTACGGACGTTATTGCCTTTATTTATCGTTTAAGTTTTTTGTTTAAATTACATAAATTTTGAAAAAAAGAAGATAAATTTGTGACCCAAGTTGGTCACGAAAAATTTAACAATGACAGCTGTTATTTTAAATTTATTACAGCCAAGTCTATGAAGTGTTTGAAACACGGTCTCCTAGATTATATTACTATAAATTCTTTTTCTGTTTCGTTGAGGTTCAACAACTAGATGTCACGAATTTTATTTTTTCTGTTAAACAAGAATGTAAAAATCTTTTTCCACGAGTGTTTCTATAAGTTTCTTTAAAAAAGTCTGTATATGACGCTACAGTATAACACTTTTTAATATTTCTGTACACTATAATCTAGGAAGCCGTGATTTAAAATGACACAGATAAGCCAAATTGACACTACATCTAAAAAATGTGTTAACAACCCAATAGGAAGCCGTATTAAAAATATTTTATTCTAATAATAATTATTGACGGTAGTTACATATAATTTTTTGCGGTTGGTATCACTGATAAAACTAAATTTATTATTGCTTTTTGTTTGGGTTTGCTAAGCTAGCTTGGATTATTTCTCTAAAAATAGACAACAAAGAGTTGGTTGGGATTCTGCACATTATTATCATTTTTTGTTTCTGTTTTTTTATTAAAATTAGACAAAATTTGAGAAGAATTTAACAACATTGTCAGTCAAGTTGACCATGATAAACTTAAAATAGAGAGAGCCGCCATTTTAATTTTTTTTAGTTGAATCTAAGTGTTTGAAACACGGCTTCTTAGGTTATATTAATAAGAATGCTTTTGCAGTTTCGTAGAGGGAGCCACAGTACCGAATGACATTGTTGACATTTGATAACGTATAAACTGAATTCTAGTAAATCAGTGCTAAAAGTTTGACGTTTATTAACTGTCACTAATTTTATTTCTTCTGGTAAATAAAAATGTAAAAATCTGTTTTTAACAGTGTGTTAAGACTGACTTTCTTCGCACTATAATCTAGGAAGCCGTGGTTTAAAACAACAAAGATAAAAACTTTTACTACGAGAGAAAGTCTTATTAAAATTCGTTTTATTTCAATTATTTATACATTTGTGCGGTTGGTATATCTGACAAGCTAATTTATTCTGTTTTTTTTTTGTTTAAATTACATAAATTTTGTGAAAAATTAAATAAATTTATGGCTCAAGTTGGCCACGAAAAATTCAACAGTGACAGCTGTCATTTAATTTTTACTGCCGAGTTTATTAAGTGTCTAAACTAAGGCCTCCTAGGTTATATTATTAAGCAAGATTTTTTTCTTTCGTAGAGGGAGCCACAATAGAGAATGACATTGTTGACATTTGCTTAACGTAGAAACTAGATTCTGGTAAATCAGTAGCAAAAGTTTGTTGTTAATTAACTGCCTGTCACTAATTTTATTTTTTTTAAAAAACGTTTTAAAGAAAACTTGTTTTTAAGAGTGTTTAACTTTGTACATGACGCTACAAACACTTTCTTTATACTATAATCTAGGAAGCCGCGGTTTAAAACAGGAAAACAGTTAGAAAATGTTTAAATAACATAACAGGAAGTATTATTAAAATATGTTTTATTGAAATTATTGGCACAGTTACATATATATTTTTTTGCGGTTGGCATTTCTGACACAATCAAATTTTTTACAAGTTTGCCTTGTTTGTTAAGCTAGCTTAGATTATTTCTACAATAAACAAATATTTTTGCTTCTGTTTTTTGTCTTAAAATGACATAATTATGAATAAGAACTAAATAAATTTGTTATCCTAGTTGGCCAAAATAAATTTGTCACAGCCAAGTTGATAAAGTTTTTAAAACGAAAAAATATTAAGAAAAGTCGACTTTACCATCCACAAAATGTGTAAATAACACGACAGGAAGTATTATTAAGTCAGTGTTACAATACGTGACATTTATTTGAACGTCTTATTTAAATTTTGACCTAACCTTGGCCCACAAGAGTACGAGATAAAGCTTGTAAAGGCCATTTATTTATTTACTTTTTTATTTTTAGAAAGAATATTTCAAACAGTATTGATTGGCACAATTGACTATAAAAAATAAAAGCTTTAATCCCAACCATTTTTTTTTTATCTACAGTGATGGTCACAGAAGAGTGGCAACGTTTTCTCAAAATTTAAAAAAATGCAGCAAATATATTATTCTTTTATTAAAGTAGTTATTGTCAGTACCTATGATTACAAATGTTATTCAAAACTTTTTTTTGTCAAATTGTCCCACTTTTCTGTGGCCTCTACTGTACAAAGTATATTAAATTTTGGGTGTTTGTAGATGAGACGAGGGTCGCACGATATGCAAGTAAATGTGGCTGGAATCCGTCGCAATTTAAAAAATTTCGCTCATAACTACTCCGATGCTCAGAAGAAGGTCCGCGAGGCGACATCGAACGATCCATGGGGTCCCAGCAGTACTATAATGGCGGAAATTGCCGACTTGACCTACAACGTAGTGGCCTTTAGTGAAATAATGCAAATGGTATGGAAGCGATTAAATGATCACGGCCGTAATTGGAGACACGTCTACAAAGCCCTTGTCCTATTAGAATATCTAATAAAAACAGGCTCGGAAAAAGTTGGTCAACAATGTAAAGAAAATATTTTTGCAATTCAAACACTCAAAGATTTTCAACATTTAGAAGAAGGAAAAGATCAAGGCCAAAATGTTAGAGAGAAGGCAAAACAATTGGTGAATCTATTAAAGGATGATGAAAGACTGAAAAATGAAAGAGCGAGAGCACTAAAAGCGAAAGAACGATTTGCACAGAGTGCTAGTGGATTTGGGAGTGATGGAGGGTTAGATACACCGTGTAGTCCAAAATATCCGGCATTTAGAGGCGATTGGAGTACTAGAGATATAGACTTGCCGAGAGAAATAGAAAATGCACGACCACAAACTGCCGGTGAAGAAGAATTACAACTGCAATTGGCTTTGGCAATGTCAAGGGAGGAAGCAGAACAAGAAGAACAAAAACGAAAGTCGGATGATGTTAGATTGCAGTTGGCGTTGAGTCAAAGTCAACAGGATTTCAAGTGAGTTATTCAACCAACAATACAATGCCAATATACGTTCCAAGAAAATTGTAGTAGCACAGCATGCTACGAGTTTTTTTTAATGAAAGTTTTTACATCATATAGCTTTTTTTTTCAGAGCAAATGAAGATAAAGTTCATCACAGTCACATGGTTGATCTTCTGGATGTGAATTTGGGAGAAACAGCGGCTCCGGTTGATCCCTGGGGTATGCCACAGCCGCCTCGGAGTCAGGTATTTATTAAAAAAAAAAAAAAATTTTTTTCTCGATATTAATTTTCTGTGTAGTCTTTGGATTTGAATCTTTTTGATTTTCTTCTACAGGGGGTATGTATGTGGTTTTGAGTGATAATAGCTAAAGTGTGATAGTAGTTTACGCTTTTTTTTAATTTAAAGTAACACGAGCCGTTAGCCGAGTCTTTTGAAGCATTTTTGTTTTTTTTTTTCATGCTTTTAAGTACGAAATTTCTTTGAAAAAGTAAACAAAAATGTGTTAAACACGAGTCGTTAGGCGAGTTTGTAAAATCTATTGCAGAAATAGTGCTAAAAATTGTTTTTTTTTTGCTGCTAAGATTGAATTTAATTTATTTTGTTTGGAAATAGTGAAAATTATGTATTAAATACGAGTTAGTTGAGTGACTAAATTCTACTAAAAAAGTAGTTATTTTTTCTCATAGAAATCTTCTGTTATTGGTAATTTTATAAAGTAAATTTTATTGATTTGTTTGTAGCAATCATCTCCATGGCAATCCACCGGCGTGTCATCGCCCCCTACTGTTCCCCCAGCTCCTGCGGACCCATGGCAGCCGGTCTCCTCTATGCCCCCGAAACCCGATCCTTGGGGCGGCGTCCTAGCCACCTCGCCGCCTCCTCAGCCCCCCAAACAAGACCCCTGGTCGCCAACCAGTCAGAGCTCAACTGACCTCGACGATTTCGACTTGATCACAAACCGCAACCGCACTTCCCCAAAATCGACCACAACGAACGGAACCAACGGAGGTACTACTGACCCCTTCGAGCTGAATCTCCTAGGGGACGCCTTGCCCCCATCCTCAGCACTGAGTCCCTCAACCGGAGCGACGAAAAAGACCCCACAGAGTTTCCTTGGCGAGAATTCAGCTTTGGTTAATTTAGACAATTTAGTAACGACGAGCAAACCAGCGAATGCTCCGGCAGCTAACCCGTTTTCTGAAGGACAGCCACCGCAAAGGCCTGTTTTTAATACACCAGCACCCAAGCCGACGATCAATGAAATGAAGCAGGCGAGTTTTGCACAGTTTACGACGCCGAGTACGGGGTTTGCCGCAGGGGCTCCGGTGCAAGACCCATGGACGCCTGCGCCTAGTAATAGTCAGTTGGGAGCGCCGTGGATGAAAAGTGGGGAACAGGCAAATCCGTTTTTGTCTTAACAGGGGTCGGTTCACAATGTTTTCTCTTTCATACACCAAATTGTTTTTAGGATTATTTGGATTGTGCAGCGACACGTTTAGCTTTTTGTCTTTTTGAAAAATTTTATTACGTAAATTTTGGCAGAAATGTGATGGAAGTTTTGCTCATTAGGGTTTTATTTTTTGAGATATACAAGACGGTTTTTATTGTTATACAAAGTACATATCTATTTTTTGATTAAATAAATTTAAGATTTTATAAATTGCTTGCTTCAAGCTTTACTTCAAAAGATCCGTCACTTGAGATAGACTGATACATGTACAGTTTTTGTATGTCAGTGTTTGGTTTGGTAAACTGCCTCAATTTTTTATTCATTTACCAAAAGCGTTTATTTATTTAATGCCTACAACAGTAATTTTATTATTTTAGTGTATATTTTTAGGTTTATAACCAGTATTTTTTTGTCAGATTATATGTTATGTATAGAAAATCTTATTTTACGTAATATATTTCTTCTATATATTTGTTTATTGTATTTAATAACGAGATATTTGTATATATTTCAAATTATTTACCATTTAATGTTGAATTATGCAATAATATTTTATTTTTAACTACTTTTAAAAAACATGTAAATATTAACTAATTTTTTAGGATAGGTTTTGTAAAATAATCGAGGAGATAAGGAGCGTTTATGAAGGGTTTAATGGATATTTATGTATCGTGATAGCTATTTTCACTTACATTCATAAAAGAAATAAATTAAAATTTGTTTTTTCATCAAAAAACCTTCCCTTCAAATTTCAAAATTAGTAATTTCCTGCAGATAAGAAAGCTTACATAATACTGACCGATTTTTCCACCAAATTTTTTTTTATACGCCTTACAAGCTCTTTTTTATACAAAACATTTCTTTTGGAGTTTTAGCCGTTTGCGCAGCGTTTTCTAATAAAGGCAGCTCTGCTATTCCTGGTGCGGCACTAATTTATCAATTAACTTCTTTTGTGCCTGCGGTTAATAGAAAAACTTCTGCAAAATTTAGTTTAAAAGAATTTTTATTTGTTTGCTCGGAACCTTCTTCTTAAAGCTTTCTTTATTTTTAGCAGTTTATCATCTTTTGTTCTTCTAGAATTCTTTAAACTACTTTCTCAAATTTTTCTAGTTTTTCAATCTTTGTTTCTATAGAAATATTGTTCATCTAGAAACGTTAACTATTCTACTTCTTCTCCTAATCGTCTAGTAAAAATTCTTATTCGTTTACTTCTAAACACCGTTTATCAAGCCCTTTCAAAAAAAATTGTGTTCTTTCCGAACGGTTTCTTGTATTTTTGGAATTTTTTTTTTATATTGAAAATTTTTTTTTTCTAAAATAGTTTTTTGAGATCTCTTTTTCTCATGTTTCTAAGGAATATTTGTCAGAATTTTTGCGATATAAGTAGTCACAGATTAGGGAGAGTTAACTCTTGTATACTTCTTTAAGTCTTCTGTGCTATAGTGTCTGTTTTCTGTGTTATATTGTTATCTGTAGAAATATTGTCCATCTAGAAACTTCTTTAACTCTTCTTCTTCTTTTCCTAATCGTCTAATAAGAATTCTTCTTTTACTTCTAAACACCGTTTATCAAGCTCTTTCAAAAAAATTTCTGTTCTTTCTGAACAGTTTTTTGTATTTTTAGAAGCTTTTTTGGCCTTTTTTTTTTCTAAAATAGTTTTTCGAGATCTCTTTTACTCATGTTTCTAAGGAATATTTCTCAGAATTTTTGCGGTATAGTCACAGATTAGGGAAAGCTAACTCTTGTATACCCCTTTAATCTGTTCTATAGTGTCATCTCTACTATAGTGTCATCTGTACTATAGTGTCATCTGTGCTATAGTGTCATCTGCTATAGTGTTCTCTGTGCTATAGTGTCATCTGTACTATAGTGCTATCTGTACTATAGTGTCATCTGTACTATAGTGTCATCTGTACTATAGTGTCATCTGTACTATAGTGTCATCTGTACTATAGTGTCATCTGTACTATAGTGTCATCTGTACTATAGTGTCATCTGTACTATAGTGTCATCTGTACTATAGTGTCATCTGTACTATACTATAGTGTCATCTGTACTATACTATGATGTCATCTGTACTATGGTATCATCTGTGCTATAGTGTCATCTGTACTACAGTGTCATCTGTGATATAGTGTCATCTGTACTATAGTGTCATCAGTGCTATAGTGTCACCTGTGCTATAGTGTCACCTGTGCTATAGTGTCACCTGTGCTATACTGTCACCTATGCTATACTGTCACCTGTGCTATAGTGTCATTTGTGCTATAGTGTCATTTGTGCTATTATGTCATTTGTACTATAGTGTCAACTGTGCTATAGTGTCACCCCTGCTGTACTGTCATCTGTGCTATAGTTTCACCTCTGCTATACTGTCATCTGTGCTATAGTATCATCTGTGCTATAGTGTCATCTGTGCTATAGTGTCATCCGTGCTATAGTGTCATCTGTTCTAGAGTGTCATCTGTTCTATAGTGTCATCTGTGATATAGTGTCATCTCTGTGCTATAGTGTCATCTGTGCTATAGTGTCATCTGTGCTATAGTGTCATCTCTGTGCTATAGTATCATCTGTGCTATAGTGTCATCTGTGCTACAGTGTTATCTGTAGAAATATTGTCTACAATATATCTAGAAACTTCTTTAAATCTTCTTCTTCTCCTAATCGTTTAATAAGAATTCTTATTTTTTTACTTCTAAACACCGTTTATCAAGCCCTTTCAAAAAAAATTCTGTTCTTTTCGAACAGTTTCTTGTATTTTTAGAAGCTTTTTTGCTCTTTTTTTTCTAAAATAGTTTTTTGAGATCCCTTTTTCTTATGTCTCTAAGGAATATTTGTCAGAATTTTGCGGTATAGTCACAGATTAGGGAGAGCTAACTCTTGTATACCCCTTTAATCTGTGATATAGTGTCATCTCTACTATAGTGTCATATGTACTATATTGTCATCTGTACTATAGTGTCATCTGTACTATAGTGTCATTTGTACTATGGTATCATCTGTGCTGTAGTGTCATCTGTGCTGTAGTGTCATCTGTGCTATAGTGTCATCTGTGCTATAGTGTCATCTGTGCTATAGTGTCATCTGTGCTATAGTGTCATCTGTGCTATTGTGTTATCTGCGCTATAGTGTCATCTGTGCTATGGTGTCATTTGTGCTATTAAGTAGCTATTATATAGTGTCATAGGTACTATAGTGTCATCTGTACTATACTATAGTGTCATCTGTACTATACTATAGTGTCATCTGTACTATACTATAGTATCATCTGTACTATACTATAGTGTCATCTGTACTATACTATGGTGTCATCTGTACTATGGTATCATCTGTGCTATAGTGTCATGTGTGGTATAGTGTCATCTATGCTATAGTGTCATTTGTGATATAGTGTCATCTGAGCTATAGTGTCATTTGTGCTATGGTGTCATTTGTGCTATGGTGTCATTTGTGCTATTGTGTCATCTGTACTATAGTGTCATCTGTGCTACAGTGTTATCTGTAGAAATATTGTCTACAATATATCTAAAAACTTCTTTAAATCTTCTTCTTTTCCTAATCGTTTAATAAGAATTCTTATTCTTTTACTTCTAAACACCGTTTATCAAGCCCTTTCAAAAAAATTTTTTTTCGAACGGTTTGTTGTATTTTTGAAGCTTTTTTGATCTTTTTCTTCAAAAATAGTTTTTTGAGATCTCTTTTTCTTATGTTTTTAACGAATATTTGTCAGAATTTTTGCGGTAAAGTCACAGATTAGGGCGAGCTAACTTTGAAAAATGTTTTATTTTTATTCGTTCAATTTTTTTTCATTAAATTGCATTTGTTTTTTTAAAAAAAATAATTCCTAATTACTCTCTCAACGTAAATAGATTTTAATGTTTCTTGTAAGCAATTGTCGAAATAATTTATCATTTCTCCATCATCACGAACATTAAAAGCAAACTGTTGTTTGTCCTACATTTTGTGATTTCTCAGAATAGTTCTATAAGTTCACCCAAAAACAATGTTTGTAACAATTTTTTATTTATTACATTTTACAACAACAGTAGTAACAATTTGGGAAATTTTCGACGAGAATAACACTGAAGATTTAATCCAAAACTGTCTAAATAAAATTCTCAATGAACACTCGAAAAATAACGAAGTTGTGATAACTGTAAATCTAAATTTTGGTTTAAACCACCCTGTAGTTAATCTACAGTTGTACCAAATTGTAGATTTAGAAGTTTTCAGCCGCCCTAAAACCTACATAATTAGTTTGAGTGAGAATTTAACTGAAATACTTGAATTTCTAAGCGACTTACCAATTTTTAACCCTCACGCTAAATTTATCGTAATTTCAGTTGAAGCAAATGAAGATTTTTTTAAAGTAGCTTCAAGGTACTACATAACACACATTTGTCTCCTTGAAACCCCCACTTTAAATCTCTACACGTACAACCCTTATAACAACAAGGACATCCACAATCCTGATACTTCAATTGTTCCTCTTGGTTCATGCTTTGAAGGAGTACCCCTCTTCAGCACAAAAATTCCCACGACTTGGCAAAACTCAACTGTGAGAATCTCATACAAGCCGAACCCGCCCTACGTTATCGACCCCTACTCGAACGCCCTTAAAGGAATGGAAATTTTCGCTCTCGAAACCATAAAAAAGTACTACAAATTTGAAACCGAGTACTTCTACCATAACGGAAGCTTCTACAACGTGAAAGAGCCAGAAACGTACTTTTCAGCTTTCGGTGATTTACTAACCCATGAAGTTGATATAGCAGTCGGTGCCTACTTTTTGAAAAATCACGAACATTTCGACTTTGAAGTGAGCTACCCTTACTTGCAGGATAGTTTCTTTTGGGTTGTACCGAAAGGTCGCGAGTTGCAGAAATGGCAGAGGATTATTCTTGCGTTTAGTTTCGAGACATGGATGGCGTTTACTGCGAGTTTTGTAATTTTTAGTGTACTATACTTAATGCAGTTGAATTTTTTTCGGATGCAAGTCTCGTCGAAGATTTTTTTGTACCTGTTTCGGATTTTGATTGAACATCCGGCGGAAATACCGAGGAAATATACAGTGAGGGGGCTTTTGGGCACTTGGATTTTTTACTGTTTGATTATCTCGACTGCTTTTAAAAGTCAAATTATTAATCTTTTGAGTGGGGTTTCCTATCAGGCAGACATTGCGAGTTTAAAGGAAATTGTCGAATCGGATCTTATCATAAATCTGCCGAGTAGTTATGCGAATTTGTATGAGTTTGATGAAGATCCTATTGAGAAATATATTTTTGATCATAATATTAAATGTGTCAAGATTTTTGATTGTTTAAAAAGGACTGCGGAACAAAGAGACACTGCTAGTATTGCAATTGGACGTTATATTGACTACTACAGTCCGTATTTTTTGAACGAACATGGTCATAGGACTGTTCATGTAATGGCGGAACGTGTTTGTCTAATGTCGATCCACATGATGATCTCTAAAGGATTTCCAATGTTTGAACAAATTAATTCGTTAATTATGTTATTAGAAGCAAACGGAATAGTTGATTACAACTACCAATACATGGATAACATCTTTAAAATCTCCTATTTCTACCAATTGAGACTTACGGAAAAAACTGATGTTAATGACTTGAAAACTATAGCTTTGCCGTTTATTTTGTGGTGTTTTGGACAATGCGTTGCTGTATTTGTACTAATTCTGGAATTTATTTGGTTCAAATTAAACCACAAAAAGTGTTTACCCAATTTTTGAAATTATTAAATTTCAGAAGTTACTAGAACTGATAAATATATTTTTTCCCGATAGATGTGCTGAGGAAAACAGTAATTGTAGGAGGATGGGATGCAGTCTAATAAAATAAAACTAAAATTGTACTCAATTTAGTTAGACAATAAAGATTAAAATTTACTGAAAAATGTTTTACTCTTAGAAAATGTATTAAGTTTTCCTGAAGCTTTAGGTTACTCTGTTCTTGTACGTATGATAGAATAGTCGCATGCCAAAATTCTAGTTAGAGTGGTTGGATTTTGTCGTGGGCGATGAGTCATTCTGCGCAAAGTACGAAAACACGTCTTGGTTAAGCGCTATTCACTAACCCAAAAACATTCTCATTTCGTTTCGTTTCTTCCTTCTCGAACGGCTGTGGTTAAGCCTGCGTGTATTGACAGATTTGTAATTTTATTTCAACAGTCTTTTTCAAGACTCTGTTTTTTTGTGGTTTACAGTTTTGTAAGTATACCTAGTACAATTTAGAAACAAGGATATAAATGTGATTTTGCAGAACATACTTTGTGGCAATATGATGGGCAATAACGGTCGTGTTGTTCATAGTCAAGGGAGGCAGATAATTTAAAACGTTTTTCGTTTATGAAAGAGGAAAAAGAGAAAGGTGAAGTTACAATTCCCTTAAGTCGTTTACAAGAACGTGTTGCTAAAGCCACTGGTGTTGGTCTTAACACGGTAAGGAGAATTACAGAAGAAGGTAGCAAGAAACCCGAAAATAGCAAATTTCAATCTCCGCGTATAAAAATCAACAAACCATTGCCAAAAAGCACATTGGATGAATTCGAAGAAGAAATAGTTCGAAAAGTAATTTATAATTTTGCCGCCATTCATAAAAGAAGACCGACAATGAAAGTTTTATTTGAGGCAGTAAAACGTGAAGGTGTTAATTTTACTGGGAAAATAGATTTATCTAGACAGTTTATCCGAAAGCTAGGTTTTCGTTGGAAGAAATCGACAGATAATCGAAAAATCTTAATTGAAAAAAACGGACATCAGGTTAAAACGAGTTGAATATTTAAGACAACTTAAAAAGTACAAAGAAGAAGGTCGAAATATTATATACTGTGATGAAACTTACCTTCACAGTTCCCATACTGTACCGATGGCATGGGATGATGGCATAAATAACATGCTTAAGGCAACGATAGCCAAAGGGCGACGTCTAATTATTTTACACGCTGGAGGCGCGCAAGGTTTTGTGCCTAATGCTTTAAATATATTTATCGGCATCGAAAACAGGCGACTATCACGATGAAATGCACCACAACAACTTCACCAAATGGTTGAAACAAAAATTTATTCCCAACATTTCAAGGAAATCGGTTTTGGTGGTGGATAACGCATCCTATCATAATGTGGCAATAAAACCTAGTCCGAACTCATCATGGAAAAAAGCAGCAATGCAGCAATGGCTAAACGAAAGAGGAATTTTTTTTGGGACTAAAGAAACAAAGGCAGAATTATATAAAAAAATAATTTGAATAAACTACCGTATAAGCAATTTGCGATCGACAAAATTCTAGCAGAATGTGATGTGCCAGTTTTACGGTTGCCTCCATATCACCCGGAGCTTAACCCCATCGAAAAAATTTGGGCATTAGTAAAAAATCATGTGGCCGTTCACAACGTAACATTTAAATTAGAAGACGTCTGGAAATTAGCTGAAGACAAATTTGCTACGATTCTAGTGGAACAATGGAGAAATATATGTAACCACGTAGAAAAAACCGAGAAGCAATACATGGCCAGAGAACACATTATGGATGACATAGAGGACTTCATAATTTCTGTTAAAGCTGACGAAAGTGATAACGATTCGGAATTTTACATTTCTTCCGACGAGGAAAACGATTTAGGTTGCGCAAAATTGCAAGAATAATGCAAAATGTTTTATGTCAACAGAATAAATTTTTTTAAAAAAATTTCACACTCTTTATTTTATCTTTTGTTATTTAATAATCGCTGTGCAGTCTATTCTATTAAATTTGTCTTTTAGTTTGTATTTTTATAGTATTATTGTACAAAATACAACAAACAACGGGTCCCTGCCTGCGCATTTCATGCAGACTTTTAAACTTGCCGCAATCTGAAACTAGTCAGATGTTTTTGGGTTTCACTTATCGCATTTAAGATTTTACTTCACACGCAGATCTGTTCAAGGTCATCACCCACGACAAAACCCAACCACTCTATATGTATAAGCGAAAGATAGATTTTTAATTGATAAGTTATTTCAAATTTAAACTTAAGATCAATTATTTAATTTTAATTTTAACTAAACAATGCACTGATGCGCTATATACTGGATCAGCGTCTTGTCAATTGTGAGTTAGATGGTACAAGAAAACACGTGTGTTCTCTTGTTTTACACCATGGAAAGGCGAATGGTATTTGCTGACGTAATGCCTGGTTGAAAAAACATTATATTATATGAACCGCGAAGCACTTTTTGTGTTCTCGAATACAAAATCGTACTCCACTTTGAGACAAAACTCTAGCTGACGCTATTTACTACTTTTTATCCATAATCTGTTTATTTTAACGTCATGTACACTCGAATTGTTCGACTAACAAAAAATATGTTCAACATAAATAATTTGGTAAAAAAAACCAAAGCTTGGTCTACCACAGACAAATAATTTGGGTAGAAGACGTCTTACTGTTCTTATTGTCGTTTTTAGAATTTTTTCTGATACCTGCTTTTGTTTTTGTGTTCTTTTTTTAAAAGCGGTTTTTTTTCAGCAATGACAGAGTTTTTTCTGATTTTTAATTTCTCCTAGAATCTTGCTTTGTTTTTTCAAAATCTTTTTTATTTTATCGTTTTTCAAGCTATTCTTCAAACTTTTGTTCGACTAGTTTTTTTTTGTTTTTTTTTAGAAGCTGACATTTGTTACAATTATTTGTTGCTTGTTTTCCACAATTTCAGAGTTTTTTCTATTTTTTTAGTTCTTTCTAGAGTATTCCATTGCTCTTCAAAAATGTTTTACTTAGTCGTGAAGTATCTTTGTTTTTCTTTTTCTTTCATTCGACATCTTTTTTTTTATTTTTTTGTTCTAGAACTTTTTTTGTGCTTTTTTATTAAACGACGTTTTTTGACTCATTTAGAATATTTTTTAGTTGATCTAGAATTTTTTTGATTTTGTTTCTTTCAACCGATGTTTTTCCTTTTCTTCTAGTCGGAAATTTTCATATTTTTTGCATTCTTTTAATCTTTCTCTTAGCGTTTCTTTTTCCATCTTTTTTCTTTCACTCTGCATCATTTAATTTCTTCTAACAATTTTTTATTTGTGCTTTTTTCATCAAACGTCGTTTTTCAAATTTTATTTGTTTTTTCAACGACGCTTTTTAGACTCTTCTAGAATCTCTTTTAGTTCATCTAGAATTTTCCTTGACTTTGTTTCTTTTGTAACGAAGCGTTCTAATAATTCAGTAAACAAAACAAGATAACGCCCAGCAGCTGATTCGGACCGCGTGACCGCGACGTCATACGTATACGTCAAGGCACTCAAGGCAGTACTATTTCCCACCACACCGAGAACCACCACCAACGCTTCGCTACGATACTCCTCTCATACCCCTCGCCCCCAAACGAAGGCTATATATTGCGCCTACCGCCACCGATATGGGGACCTTAAGCCTCAGCAGCGCCTATGTTTGCTCTTAATAAATGTCATAGTTTCTAAGAAAAATTGTAAATATGTTTGAAAAAATAAATGATTTTGACTTGACCGATATGGGACGCTGAAAAGGCCTTAAGCCTCAGCAACGTCTATGTTTGCTCTAAATAAAAGTCATAGTTTCTAAGAAAAATTGTAAATATGGTTGAAAAAATAAATGATTTTTGACCGATATGGGCATACTTGCAGGAGCATCAACCTTGCAAGTAGCCATCCCCAGACCCGTCCACCCCTGGAGCATTAACCTAGGGGCTTCCTCTCCGATACCGCTACCCACGGAGCATTAACCCGTTGGTAGAATCCTCTCCGCTACCGCTACCCACGGAGCATCAACCTGTGGGTGAATCCTACCTCCCTTCCATTGCAAGTGCGAGCCACCGAAGCCGACACGTCCAGGACGAGGAACCGAGGGCGAGGAACCGACGACGAGGAGTCGAGGACGAGGGACCGCCGACGACGAGGAGCCGAGGACGGGGCCGTATATATATATTATTAGATGATTCGTTTTAATTTAAGAATATTTATTTTACTTTCATTATTTGTACATAGATATTATTTTAAATAAACCCCATCGAAACCGCTCTTCTCTCTCTCTACGATACCCAGAACCCGACACGGAAACAACCGTTACACTTTCAACCGATATTTTTCTTGTTCTTCGTAATTTTTCATATTTTTTGCTTTTTTCCAATCTTTATTTTAACTGTTCTTTGCATTCACTCGTTGTTTAAGGTCTTCCAAAATCGGATTTAGTTTTTCTAGAGTTTTTCTTTTTATTTTGCCGTTTATAAAGGTATTTTTAAAATTTTCTTTGTCTACATTTTTTTTTAAATACAAAGTTTTTTATATAATTTTTCGTTGCTTTTTTTACTAATCTCAGAGTCTTGCTTTATTTTTTCACTTTTTTTTACATTCTTGCTTTCTTCAATAATTTTTTTTGTTTCTTCAAACTTTTTTTTCATTTTCATTCTTGGATATCTTTTAATTTCTTCTACAATTTTTTTGTGCATTTTTACCAAACGTCGTTTGCCAAAAAACGTCGCTTTTTAGTCTCTTTTAAAATCTTTTTTAGTTTGTCTAGAACTTTCCATGATTCTTTTTCTTTTAAGCGCCGTTTTTCTTCTTTTTTGGACGTAATTTTTATCTCTTTTTCTTTTTCTCACAATTTTTCTTTTAGCTTTTCTTTGCTGCCAATTGTTCTTTAAGGTTTTCCAGAATTTTCTTTTGATTTTCTAAAATTCTTCTTGGCAATGGTTTTTGAAGCTATTCTTAAAACTTTCTTATTCGTCTTCAATATTTTTTTTAAAGCCGACGATTTTTATAATTTTCTGTTGCTTTTTTTTACAAGGCTCCGAGTTTTGATCTACTTTTTTGATTTTTTTACAATTTTGCTTCTTTCAGATTTTTTTTTAGTATTTTAGAACTTTTTTTTTCAATCAACATCTTTCAGTTTCTTCTAGAATTTTTTTGTACTTCTTCTATCAAACGTTGTTTTCCAAAATCTTTTTGTTTTTTCAAAAGACATTTTTTAGACTCTTCTAGAATCTTTTTTTAGTTCATCTAGAATTTTTTAACTTCTTTTTTTTTCCTACAGTAGTTTATTTTGTATTGTATATATTCTGTTTTCTAGAGTTTTTCTCTGTGTTTTTTCTTGCTTTTTTTTTGCTAAACCGACTTTCTTTTAAGGCTTACAGAATTATTTTGTATGCATGGAAATTTGACAAAATTAAACGGAAGATTTCCCTCCCCTCCCCCCCCCCCAAAAAAAATTACAGATAAATGATAACGACAAAATATTTAGTAATACCTCCAATCAATTTTATTTAATCTAGAAAATTTACTGAGAAAATCAATTATATCGTTATAAGTTACTCTCCTTATTGAAATAAAAAAGTTAAAAGTCTCCACGACTCGCTTAATTAATGATCACTAAATTACCAATCAAATTTTTTCAATTCATTTTTTTTATAAAATTATGCGTCATTTCATTACTGTTAAGTAGATTGTTTTTTTTTAGATTGTTTGTGTTTCAAAAATAGCACTTTTCTATGATTTTTCTCAGAAACGGGTGTAGTATTTTGTGTTCAGCTGCGGTCCTCCCCAAAATTACTTTTTATATAATGGCGTCATAAAAATCAAACAAATGACGAGCAATTTAACAAAATGGCTGAACCTACTTAAAACATTTGTTTTTGCTCGTTTTTATTTATTTCAAAGTGACAACTTGTTTAATAATGACGTATTTATTTTGTTTCTTTTTTGTAATGATAGTTTCTGGCAATATCTATTTAAAAAATTGTTTAGAAAGTTTGTTTTTTGGAAATGAGCGAATTTATGTAGTAAATCTAGATTTAGCATTTGAAAAACCAATAATTCGACTTGACTTAGAAGAAAACTTTGTTTGGTTTAAATTTGAGCGAAATGAAGTTGTTGTAATCAATGCTGAAAGAGATTTAGAGACAATTTTTGAAAAATTATCTCAAATCGTAACTTTTATTCCTAGAAGTAAAACAATTTTGATTGTTGACAAAATCAAAGCTTCGATTTTTGCTACAATTTCAAAATTCTACATTTCGAGAGTTCTAGTAGTTGAGAAAACTTCAAAAACGGTTCAAAACATCTACAGTTACCAACCGTACAAATCTGAGAATGTCAATAAACCGTCGTTAGATACTTTCAAATGGAATTTCTGCGTTTCTGGAATTCTCAACAAAACCAAAACTTTTGTTACATTTTTCCCCTTAAAATGGAGAAACACAACTGTTCAAATTTTGAATAACTTTATCCCGCCTTATGCCGTTTGTCCCTCTTGTAGTACCAACCGTGGCATTGAAATCGACACATTTTCTCTGATTTCCCGCCATTTTCAATTCAAGGCTAATTACACTCGAACAGTTTTTGACTACTGGGGGAGTAAAGCAAACGGTTCTTACAGCCACATTTTGGGCTCTTTGCAAAACCGTGAAGGCGAAATGGCACTAGGAGTGTTCCATTCGAAATTCGACGAACATTACGACTTTGATATCAGTTGTACATTTATGGAAGATGGGATAAGATGGTTGGTACCTAAAGCAAAGCTTCTTCCATACTGGAAACGTCTGGCACTCATTTTTACCAAAGAAGTGTACTTGGGAATATTAGGATCGTTTTTGGGAATGCTACTACTTTGCCGGTTTTTATACAAAATCAGTTTTCCGGATTCTGGAATTCTGCTTTACCAGATTTTGCTTGAGTGCAGTCTTAAAGTTCCGGGGAATCACAGAACGGCCATTTTGATTTGGATTTGCTGCGGTTTGATTATTTCGACTGTTTTTAAAAGCAAACTGATTGAAACTATGTCGAAAAGCAGCTACGAGAAGCAGATTAACACTCTGAGTGATATTGTAAATTCGAAATTACATATTCTGATTGATCACGATATTGCAAAATTTTTTTCCCGCTCAAATCCTGTGGAAAATCACATTAAAAACAGTTACGAATATTGCCCAAATCCTAGAGATTGTATTAACAGAACTGCTTTTGTTCAAGACTGCGTTACTATTGATTTTCAAAGGAGTAACGAGTTCTTTTTACCAAATTTTCTTAACTCAGAAGGAGATGTTTTGGTTTACTTGTTTGAAAATGTGATTTTTCCGGTTAATATTCAGATGTTTTTCGTTAAAGGATATCCGGTTTTTGAGCAAATTGATGAGTTTTTGATGAGGTTAAGGGCGTTGGGTTTTATTGAACATTTCTATGATGGGGCTGGGTACAATGCGAGGAGAGCTCTAAGTCGGAAAAGACATTTTAGAGCTGAGATTTTGAATTTGGAGCACGTGGAAATTGCGTTTTTCATGTGGGGAGTGGGAATGGTAATTGCAAGCGTCGTTTTCGGAATTGAGTGTATTTTAAATTCAAAAAAACAAAGTAGAACACAGTGATCTAAAGCTTCTGGAAACCTCGTTTACTGTCGAGTATATTTCCTAACAGTAAAATATTTTACAATCAATTTTTAATTTTATGGCGTAATTAATTTTTATGGCGTAATTAAACTAAGTACAATTTTAATTTGGTTTTATTGGACTGTATTTCACCTTCCTACAGTTATTGTCCTTAGCATATCTATTGGGAGAATGTACGTACACAAAACAAAATATATTTATCAGTTCTAGTAACTTCACTTTTTGTGGTTAAAAATCCAAGAAATTAACGCACTACTTGAAAATAAAGTAAAAAAATTAAAACTGTGAACATTTGACAACTTTGGTTGAGAAGGTTTAATCAAGCTATAATCTAGTTACCCATTGTAATAAAAGTTTTGACATTAAAGTCAGAAATTTGAGTTTAATAGTTTTTTAAGCAGAAATTTTAAAATAATTTTCATTTTTAAATTGTGTTAATTTGTAATTTCGTTTTATTGTTATTTGTATTTGCCGTTCTGTGGATAGTTTTTATCATTTGAAACAATAATAAAAACATTATGAGGAATTTGACTCGAGAAGAATGCGCCCAAGCTGTGGTTTTGTTGGAGGTAGGATGGAGCTACAGAAGAGTTGGTGAAAGGTTTGGTGTATCTCATACGTCAGTTTCGCGTATGATACAAAGGTACAGAGAGACAGAAAGTCACCTCAGAAGACCTGGGCAAGGAAGAAAAAGGAAAACCACTCCTATCCAGGATAGATTTTTAAGAATATCTGCGCTAAGGGAACGCTTTGTAACCGCCAGGAAGCTACAAACTGAGTTCCGTGACGTAGAAGGAATTCAAATCAGTACCGAAACTGTTAGAAAAAGACTTAAGGAGGATAATTTAACACCCCATATTCCTGCTCGTGGTCCTGCATTGACAGCAGAACACCGCAGAGCCCGATTAGAATTTGCTAGAGAGCACATAAATTAGCAAAGAGAGGATTGGGAGTCTGTTCTTTTTACGGAAGAGTCAAAATTTTGCCTTTACAATTGCGATAGACGTGTTCGTGTGTATCGTAGACCAAATGAGCAGTACGCACAGTGTAACATTCAGAATCTCACATTGTTTGGTGGAGGCTCAGTAATGGTTTGGGGTGGTATTTCCTTACAAGTTACAAGCTCGCACGGAGTTAGTGGTTGTAAATAATGGCTCTATAAATGCGGACCGTTACATAACAGACATTCTTGAAGAGCATGTCGTACCGTATGCCCCTTATATTGGTTCAAATTTTTTGTTAATGCAAGATAACGCAAAACCCCACACTGCCCGAATTGTTAAAGATTACTTGAATGAGGCAGAAATCAATGTTTTGGATTGGCCAGCTCGAAGCCCTGACCTGAATCCTATTGAGCATGTTTGGGACATTCTCGGGAAACGTTTAAAAAATCTTCCACATCCTCCTGTCCATCTTCAAGAGGTAGGTCCTCAACTAAATGAAATTTCGAATAACTTAAATCAAGAAGACATAAGTTCATTAATTTTGAGTATTGAACGAAGATGTGCACCGGTTATTCAAAGTAGAGGTCGAAATACGCGATATTAAGATGTTTTCTGTAACTTTTATAATGGCGTAACTTTAATAAAATTTTGTTTTCGGTTTGTTTTTCTATATTAATGTTTTTGTTAAATTTTTCTTAATTTTGTACCAATTGGTCGAATACATGTTTAAATTTTCAAAAAAATTCAAGTGGTGCGTTAATTTATTGGAGCAGTGTAGTTCAGCCATTTTGTTAAATTGATCGTCATTTGTTTGATTTTTATAACACCATTAGGTATATAAAATGTAATTTTGAAGCAGACGGCAAACTGAACACAAAATATTACACCTGTTTTCTCCGTTTTAAGAAAAATAAGAGTAGAGTGCAATATATTTTTTGAAATACAAACAATCTAAAAAACAATCTACTTAACAGTAATTAAATGACGCATAAGATTTGATTGGTAATTCTGTAATAATTAAATAAACGAGTTGTAGAGTAAACTAGACTTTTCTTATTTCAATTAGGAGAGTAACTTATTAAGATAACGACATAATTAATTTCCTCAGTAAATTTTCTAAATTAAATGAGATTAATTAAAAATATTACTTAATATTCTGTCGTGATCATTTATCTGTAATTGATTTTGTTTTTTTTTTGTGCTTCCGTTCGATTTTGTCAAATTTCCATGCTTACAAATAATTGAAAAACAAAACAAGATTCTAGAAAAAATTTAAAAAGTAAAACAAGACTCTGAGATTGGTGCAAAAAAGTCAATTTAATAAAAAAAAGAGAAAAACTCTAGAAAAACAAAATACAATTCTGGAAGACCTTAAAAAATTATTGAAAGCAAAGAAAAGCTAAAAAAAGAGAAGAAGTTAAAAAATTCTAGAAGAGTCTAAAAAACGTCGTTTGAAAAAATATAGTATATTAAGTATGGAGAACGGCAAGGAATGCTTACCGTTCGAAGACAATTGTTTGGAGGAGGAGCGAAGCGACGACTCCAATTATTGTCTGAGAACGGTAATTCTTAACGTTCGACATGCTTATAACGTTTTTTGCGCGATTGGAGTTTCTAGAATAATAATAATAATAATTTATCTCAATACATTTGTGATAATCGGGAAGATTAAAACTGAAAACTTTGGGTGGCTGTTCCATGGTTGCTATGGTTTTGTTCCAAACAAGTAAAAATGGTTTTTTTGATACAATCATTCCTACATAGTTCTGTTTTGTGGTTCCGTTTTCGAAGCAAATATGAGCGATAGTGATGATCTACCGGATGATTTAGAAGCCGCTTGGCAAGAAGGATGTTCGGCAATAATTCCAGAAAAATCTAAAGCCCGATGATAACAGACATACAAGTTGTTTAAGGAATGGCGTGAAGCAAAGAAGATTTCTGTAAATGAAAAGAGCTTGTTAGCGTATTTTGTGGTGAGAAGTCAAGGTTACTTAATAGTAAGGTTTGCTGTTCTCACGGGCGGAACTACGTCATAAAGTTCTCCACAGCCAACTCCTAGCGCGCTAAATTTAAAATTTATCCGCGATACCTGGCACTTTATTTCCGCATCAGCCCAGTGATGGACTAAATCAGCTGTTGGTGCAAAGTCACGGTAGTACCTTTTGTAGTAAGGGGAAATTATGCTTTACAATGAAAATTACAAAAATACAATCATTTTTTTATTAACATTTTCAATTTACGTAATTTTTTTAATTTTTGAATTTTGTACAACTTTTTTTTGATTTGGAGAAAATGTACCAGACAACGCTTTTTTTATAGCAGCATCCAATTGTACTTCTTTTTTGGTTGATGCTTCTTTTAAATCAGCAAGCTCTCCTTCCAAGTCATTTATTTTTAACTTCAGTTGGTCGATTAATTTGATGGTCTCATCATATTTTTTTTTTAGTTCTTCATAAGGTGGAGAAATTTCCATATCCATCGGAAATGTTTTTAAAACACTTTCAATATAGTGTTGATCACGATTCCTTGCAAAATTGTTGATATTTTTTTTATCTTCGTTAGTAGAAATTGTTGGGACAACTATAAAAGAATTAAACAGTGATGTTAACTTGAAACTTTCCATAATATTTTATTACATACCATCAGGCTTTAACTTTTGTTTGGTAGAGCAATTCAACAATTCTTTCTTAAAATTTAGTTCAAAATCATCTGCTCTGAAATGTTCAGAGCAAATAGTGTTGTGCTTTTTTGGTTCCCAATATTTGCCTCGCTGACAAAAAGTGATCCATAACTTTCTGATAGTAGCGGTTTTGGGAAAAAGATGGAACGAGTATGCACTTTCCACACTTGATTTGTTTTTACAAAGTGAAACTGCACACGTGTGACCAACCATTTTCACAAAATTGCCCACTGGTTTTGATAAAATTTCGCGAGACGCGGAAGTCTGATAGGTCAAAATAAAACAAATAACAGAAATAACAATAATAAACTCCCAAACTTAACCTAACTATATTGAAAAAAGAATTAATGTAAATAAATCAAAACTAGCTAACCGCTAAACTTATTATTAAAAATCTACTAAATTAAAAAACTTTAATTCAAAATTAACAGCAAAACTAGATAACACAAAATGAATTAAATGCAAAAACGAACCGTATACGAAACCAGCAGACAAAGCAGTGACTTATGGCAATGACAATGGCGCGACGAGTTGATGCAGTTGCCATGCTGTCAGCCAACCGGTTTTAGTTCGAAATCTGTGATGCACGTTGACCAACACCTGATACTATAATTCTCCATAAAATTGAGAACTTTATGACGTCACATCCGGATCAACAGCAAACCTTACTATTAAGTAACCTTGGTGAGAAGTGAGTTCCTTCTGGACTTATGGGAGAGGGTGGAAGCGATCTTAACGCTACTCTAGTGGGCGCTCGTTTTATTAGAGAATACGCGGTTACAAAACATTAAAAGTAAATTTGATTAAACGCTAAATCGGCTATAAAAAAACAAGTGAAATACAGTGTTTCAGAAATCAATACAAAAATTTTAACTACTTGTAGATCTCGTTTAAAAAAGAGTTTTTTCTAGTTTTATTTTCCAAATTTCAACCGTTATCAATATAAAATTAGTTAAAGTCTTGGCAAGATATTCCATAAACTAGTCTGGCAAGTCAACTGGAAATTGTTTCCAGTGTGGATGTAGTGGCTAATATAGATATTTGTCTTGAAAGGTTTTATTATATTCTATTATCTTAAAGTTTAATAAAAGACGAATTATTTTGTATTTTTTTCTAAATAATTTTGTTTTAAATTATTTTAAAATTGCTTTTTAGGTTCAGTTAGATACTCTAGTTTTTTTTAGCCGAAATGTATAATGTCTGTTTTAATAAACAATAAAATTATTTTTAATAAATGTATTACCACAGATCAATAAACATTTAGTAAAATAAGAAAAGTTTTCCACAATTTTCTGAGCTATATCAAAATGCAAAGTTTGTTGTACTCTGCTGTTCTCATTTTTTCTTGTAATGCCCATAATGATAAATTTTGGATTGAATCTCTTATTGAACTGTATTTTGAAAACAACAATTTAATCTATTTTGTCGATACCAATTTACACATTAAATTTCCAGTAGTGTATCAAAATTTAGAAAGAAACAATTTTAAAATGTTTGATTTTCAAAAACCAGATTTTTACGTAATAACAATAAAAAATAAAAAATTGGAAGAAATCATAAGTAATTTATACAAAACAGAAAATTATAATCCAAGAGCTAAATTTATAATTTTGTCAGAGACAATCAACTACTCGCTGTATTTCTACCAGTTATCACAAATTTTTATCTACAATGTTGTCTTAATAGATTTTGAAAAGGAAACTGTAATTTTTGATTCTAAAAATCCTGAAATAATAAAATTTGGTGATTGGCATAATTTTTCCCAAAAATTTTTTTTTGAAACAGAGCTACAATTCAGTTGGGAAAATTTTACAGTTCAAGAACTTTTTTATCAGGATTTTCCTTACCTCTACAAGGATAACGACCAATTCAACGGATTTTATTTCGAATATAGAAACATCCTCAAAGAAAAATTTAAATACAAAACTGCGATGACAGAAAACAAGAACCGGACAGCTTGTTTTGGTAAAAACAGTTTCTAATTTTGTCCAGTTTTAATAATAAAATTTCAGATTTATTAAAAACACGAAATTTCACATATTTACTAAATTTCGAAAATGTAAACCTTGCTAATTATTATAAATACGACATTGTCCCTGTGTATATCCAGCTAATTCAATGTTGGGTTGTCCCAAAAGCTCCTCGATTACCAATCTGGAAGAAATTTTTCCGAAACTTTGACTTACCCACCTGGTTTCTGATTCTATTTTTTCTTTTTTTGGTAACATTCATTCGCGGATTTGGTTTCAAAAAACAAGACTTGGTCTATACATTTTTGATTCAGTACCAAACTCTTGTCGAAAACAGCAATTTCAAGTTGCTTCGTTTCAAGACAAATTCAAGTCGGATTTTGGTATCATTCACTCTGTTATCATTTTTGGTCTTATCAACTTTGTTTAAATCAGCAATGATTCGGTCTTTTACTGGTCATAGTCACGAATACCAAGTGAACTCTCTCAAAGGTATTGTGAATGCAAAAATGGAGTGTTACACAAGTGATGATATCAAGAGGAGTTATCAATTATCAAATGAAAGTTATCGGAGTTATGTCACAAATTGTAAAACTTTAAAAATTGAAGAAAAAGATAAAATTCTTGAAGAAATTGCTAAATATGCAAACACAGCTTTGACTTTACGAGGTGTTGAATTTATATATGTTGCCTACAAGTTTTATTTGATGGGATTTGATGAACCTCTGGTACATTTAATTAAGAAAACTGTGAAAAATGATTTTTTGTATATTTATTTTCCAAAAGGACATCCTTTGTATCCTGTATTTCGTAAAATTGTAAATCGGTTGTTTAATAGTGGAATTTCAAGAATGCTAGTAAATAGAGCTTACTACAACATTAATAGAGTACTGAAAGCAAAAGCAAGAGTTCGTCCAAATATTTTGAGTTTTTATCAAATTTCAATCGCTTTTTATATTCTTTTTGTGGGCTTGGGAATTGCATTTATTGTATTTCTACTAGAACTGTCGTGTGTTAAAAAAAAAACCTCTAGAGTGCTTTGAAACTAAAAACAATTGTATTGTATGTCTGTGATTAATTTTTACACACTTGTCAAACTGACATATCTCATAACCTCACTTTTCGACAATTAAAACAACAATACATTTTTATAAAAATATTCATTTATCACCTACAAAAACTGTTGATAGCTGCCCAAACACCTACTTTTTGTTAATGGAGAGGTTCTTCTACAATTTCATGAGGATGTTCTGTTGCCCAAATTTTCATGTTTTGTGATTCACGTAGCCGGACAGGTAAAACCACGCTTCATCCGCAAAGAAAGTTTTTTGAAGAAGTTTATTATTATTTGCAATGTTATTTAAAAATCACTGACAATACTGCAATGTTCTAGAGAAATCCACGGGTCGTAACTCTTGAACGGCTTGGAGACGATAAGGGTACATAATGTAAATCTTTTCGTAGGAGTGTATGACATGTACTAACAGAAATTCAACTTGCTGAGACAGATGTCTAATCGACGTTTTTGGACCTTTCTGTAGAATTTCTTGTGCAGCATGAATAACTTCTTCTGTTCGATTAGTTGGTCTTCTACTGCCCTCTTTACGTGTAACGGACTCAGTTTCACGAAACAGGCTCACACTTCGGTGGAGAGTGATTTTAAACTCTTCATACACAACAACAACGTCAGGAAATGCTTATCGAAACTCCTTTAGGCACGGCTGAATTGAATATTTCCAAACACCGTTAACTTTTTCTCCATTTCGGAAATAACTTTTCAACAAAAAAGCCTTTTGTTCACTGGTGTACACCGTGATTACAAATCAAGGAAAACACAAAATGTAGTATTAAAAAATACTGATAAATAAAATAAAGAATGTTTGAAAGACAAAAACACCACGAAGGCAACCACAGAACCAAGACCAAGCTCGCTTTGGAGGGAAGAGAAGATATTCTTAGGTTATGGTTAAGATAATTTGTGAAGGGTAAAATGGCATAGCAGGAAATACATGGATAATTTAAATAATAAAAATTTTGTAGTTGTATGAGGTCATGTACGACATACGTAAAAATGTCATGGCTTACTACGGGTTTTTTTAACGAACACACATAATTACTTTAATAAATAAAATGTTTAAACATGTTTATTTTATTTTCTGTTCTTCTATTAGTAATGCCACGTGGCGCCGCCATTTTAATCAAACTGTCTACTTTAATATTTTTCTTTTTTCGTCATTTCATCTTTATTTTAAACTAGTTCTTCAAATGTTTTTTTAAGGGTATATTAAGCCTCAAGTGTTTAAAAACACTGAAAAAAAAAGGTTTTTTGCGGCTTAGTCAGCTTCTAATCAAAATTGCTTTTTTGTTTTAATTTTAGTTAATAACATATTTGTTATCTAAGCTAAAATGTATATCATGTTCGTGTTTATGATTAGTAAAATTTAATTTGAACCAATGGAAGCTAATCTTTATTAAATGTATTATCGAAAAAATCACTTGACACTTGAAGGCCCCAGGCAGTTTATGGGCGGAGTGTTCTATGCTGAAGAGAACAATTTTTCTCCATGATGCTATCGATAGTTCTAAGTTTGAACATTAATTGCTTATCTTAAGAGAAAAAATATTGGATATCGGCCTAAGAAGGCTAAAATTTTTACCAAAGAAGACATGGAAAAATTCTTGAATGAAGCACCAGACGAACAATTTTTAATTCAAAAGGTATGTTGTAGATAATGAGGTGGTACATCTGAGTTCTAAGGAAACAATATATTTGCAGGTAGCAATGATATTGGGAGTATCGGGCGCTTGTAGACGAGAGGAATTGTACAATATTAAAATGAGTGACAGAAGAACATTAAGAAATGTTTATAGTAAATATTCCAAATACAAAAACGAATATTCAGCGAACGTTCACGTGATTAATAAAGAAAATGAAGCAGTTCATTATTTGGAAATACTTCGAAAATACATAAGAATTCGACCAAGCAACCCAACGTCAGATCATTTATTTCTGAACTATCGAAATGGCAAATGTACTAGGCAAGTCACAGGAAAGGGCACAATTGGAGGCTGGCCGTCAAAAATTGCAAAGTATTTAAAGTTGCAAGCCCCTGAAGGTTTTACTGGACACTCGTTTCGACGCACATCGGCTACACTTTTGGCGAATAACGGAGTTGATGTGTTGGGACTAAAAAGACATGGTGGGTGGCGTTCATCAACGGTGGCCGAGAGTTACGTGGAAGATTACCTCCAAAACAAAATTGAATTTGCTAATAAAATTTTACACAGCGATGTTGGTGGACTATTACAACAACCTGGGACTTCTACGTCGGAAAGTTTGTCTATTAACACTAGAAACTCAAATGCGAGTGGTATTACTACTATTAATTATAATAATTGTACATTTAATTTTAATAAATAAATCGCAAAATTGTTTTTTTTTAGATTTAATTGCTTAGCGTTCACTGAACGGTAAGTGAATTACTTACCGTTTTGTTACACGTAGCAACCAGTAACAGCAACCTACAGTCGTGGAAACAGGCACAGTAAACTGATAAAAACAACCAATCACGCAAAAAAGAAATTAAAAAGGTAATGCAAGACTTTGAGATTAGTAAAAAAAGCAACAGAAAATTATAGAAAAACGTCGGTTTTGAAAAAAATTTTGGCCAAACAAAAAAGTTTTAAAAATAGCTTGAAAAACGATAAAACAACATACGATACTGGAAGAGCTTAAAGAACGATCGAAAGCAAAGAAGAGTTAAAATAAAGATTGATAAAATGCAAAAAACATGAAAAATCAGAGCATGAAACATGAAAGAAAAGGAAAAACATCGGTTGAAAGAAACAAAATTAAGAAAAATTCTAGATAAACTAAAAAAGACTCCAGAAGAGTCTAAAGTTGTTGAAAAATTAAATCAAATTTCAATAACGAAGTTTAATGGAAAAAGCACAAAAAAATTTTCTAGAAGAACTTGAAAGATGTCGACTAAAAAGAGATGTCGACTAAAAAAAGAAAAAAAAAAGTTTTAAGAACCAAAAAAATAAACAAATTCTTTCAATTAGGAGAGTAACTTATTAAGTAACGACATAATTGATTTTCTCAGTAAATTTTCTAAATTAAATGAGAGTTTTTAGAAAATTTAGACATTTCTACGTTAATAACCTAAAGATTTATTGAAGAAGCATAAAATTAATGTCCAAAAAGTTGAAAAAAATAAGAATTTCTTTTCGGAATTGACTGTCTCTAAAAGAAAAAACATGAAACAAGAAAAAAACACCGTTTTAATTTTGTAACTTGTTTTCATTGCCCAAAATTACTTTTTATCTTCAGTCTGCTGTTTGTTTTGAAGTCAAATTTCAATAACTGGATAAAAAATTTAAATAAATCGCCGCAAAAACTATCTAAAAACACTCATTTTAATTTCAATTTCTATGCGAAGCCTTGGAATTTTCCGAATTAAGTTAATAAGTGCTTTCGGTAAAAAAATATGAAACCTTGTTTTGTAACTTGTAGTCCGATATCTGACACCTCTACAACGTTTTTCCATTTTATAATTATTTTTTATTAACTTTAAAGGTTGCAAAATTTGTCAATAGTCAGTACAGAATGGAACAAGTGAAAATTTACTCGTTTTCAGATGAATTGGAAGAAAAAATTGCGAATAATTTCGGAAAAACTAAAGAAATGTTGAGAAATGATGTACAAATCGTAGTGGAATGGATGAAAACACAGCCTTATTTTCCTGAAATAATGGGTAAAACTGTCTAAATTAAAATACGAAATTTCCAAAAATTGTTTTAGACGAAAATTGTATTCGAAATTTTCTGATTTATAGCAACTGCAGTATAGAAATAGCCAAACAAAAAATCGACCTGTACTACACTGCTGGGCCGGGATTTATTGCTTTGTTTGGAGACATAAACCCAAAGTTACCTAAAATGAAGAAACTTTTTGACGGAATGTAAAAAAAACAGTTTTTATCTACAATTACCTTATATTTGAAGTTTTATCCACACTTACGAACCGTATAAAGTAACACTTTATCCACTAGTGGAATAATGAAATCACTTTATTCTACTAGTAGAATAATGAAAAAATACAATCTTAAATCAATCGCATTCCATTTATTATTAATATTGATACTAACATTTACATTATTAGATATTTTGTCTTTTATCATATTTCACTTCGTTTTCATTAATAAGAAACTTGTAGTTGTTATCGGTTCCAGAACAAATAGTAGTTGTAGGAGCAATGGACGTCTCTTCTAGTAAAGAACGACGAGTACCAGGAGAACCTTGGATTTTCCTTGCGATATCAAGCTTATTAAATACAGAATCTTCGATATAAGTTTCTGCTATGGCGGAGCTCCTCCACCCACCATGTCGTTTAATTGTTGTAGATTAGCACCTCCATTGACAAGTAAAGTTGTTGAAGTGCGCCTCATACAATGGCCGGTATAAGCTTCTGCGTTCGCCAGATTCAAAAACAAAGCAACTTTACAAGGAACTTTCGATAAAGTCTCAATTCCAACAGGTTGCGATGTACATTTTTGATTAGCGTATCGTAAAAAGAATCTCTCAATGGATAATTTCCTGGGACGTAAGAACATGTATTTCCTACACTTCTCTACAGTGTTGATAGAGAATACTTCTTCTACAATTGTGAATTTTTGTGAAACGCCCATCTTGGTATCTGGTATCGAAACAATCAGGTATGCGCCCCTGTCTTCTACATCACGGATTTTCAAATTTGTCAGCTCACAGCATCGGCAGCCACCAAACACCCTCATTATTAATGCAATCTAAAATATTTCAAAATTTATTATCTACAATGTCTATGTAATGACAGAGATTACTTTGATCGTCAAATATTCTTCATTGCAAGCCCTTGTCAAGAACTCTTCCACGTGTGCTCTTTCCAATATTGCAGCTTTCTTCGGCCTGTATTCTCTTGACTGATTCTTCAGATAGGCCATGAGCTTACTATATTTTCCAATGTCTATGTTTTTATAGACCTTTATAGCGGCCTTCAGCATGGAGTACTTCGACCACACGAATGAAATTGCATACCTCTTCTTCAAATTTAAGAAATACGATAGCAGAACTTCCTCATTTATTGTCATTACCCCCCGTTCTTCTTTCCATTCGTTAAATTCCGAAAATACTTTTTCACAATGTTTCCTGAACTTCTCAGGCAATAACTGACGAGTCGCTTCTTCAGCTTCCTCAAGAACTGTCTCAGAAACAGTATCACTTTCTTCCATTTTCACCAACTTGCACAGCGTTATGTGCAAATGTAATCGATAAACAATCGAAAATAAATAGCAACGATTCAACACCTCCCATGTTTTTTACTTAATTTCAATGATTTTTGAGGTGACATCCGCTGTTAGAGTGTAATGTCAAATCATTTTTTGATTACATGAGATAAAATTTTGGCGATTCTGATTTTAAATCGCTGTAATTGTGGATAAAACGTTATATTGGATTCGTGTTTTAGTCGCGTTTTATCTACTTAAGAGTATTAAACGCTCAACTGCGTCTCGCGCTTAAACATTCTTGCGTGGATAAAACGCTGTCTAAAACACTTATACAATAACTATTTTGTTAAATTTTTTAATTATTATTTACAGATACAGTGTAATACTTCCAGATTTAACCGAGGATTTAAGCAGAGTTTCTTTTGTCAAAATTCGTAATTTAGAAATAAGCAAAGAAATAAATCATTATGACTTCACGGCACATTTCATTTGTTACAACGAAATTCGGATGAGAGAAGTTTTTCATTTGAGTGATATTCTCGTTATAGATGCAGAAAATTACAGTAAAGATCATCTCAGACATTTCGTTCCCAGTCTTTTACAAAAATCAGTGAAATTTTATCAGGTTAGGTTCTGAAGCGCTATGCGCCATCTCACACTGAGACTGGTTTAGTTAGTGACTGTAAGATGGCGCATTGTGTCAATCTTTGCGATTGTTAGCCGAACTTAGCTTGATATAAGAGAGTCCTCTGACAACGCCTTGTTATATTTCTTATTTATATTTTTAGCAAATTTTGGATTTTCCAATCAAAGCAATTTATATCGTAAATACTTCAGCACTTGTGTATGCGGTATATGAAATTTGCAAGGCCTTAATCGACTTAGAAATCTTAAAAAAAGTTTGAGACTTTTTCTAGTGAATTAATAAATTTTTCTCAGGTCGAGTTTTGTAGTGTTGAAGAGCTGCAAGAGAAAATTCCTAAAAATTGTTTACCTGTGGATTATGGGGGCGAAGCCATGTCTTTAGAAGAAATGAACAGTAAACAAAGCACTCAATTTATTTTTTTTTGCTACAAACTGTTTTAGATTTATTAAAATTGAAATATTTAGAGTACGAAAACCGATTTAATATAATCCAAGAACTAAAAATCGACGAAAATCTCCGTCCGCCCAAACTGGAAAACGACGATTTTCTCGGCTTTTATGGCAATTTTAAAAAACTTGATCTAGATTAGAGCAAGGACCCGCAAAGGCCCTCCTGTCCCGTCTCTAATTTTCATCGGTAGAGCCACAATTGTAAAATTTCTTACTAAAATAAACTAATTACACGAATTTAATGATTTTTCTTAAACTAACCTGGCAAATTTTCCACAATTTTCACATTTTCCATGATGTAAATCGAGTTTTTCGCCAAAATCCGATGCGCCTGGAAATCCGTACTTGTCCCAGGGTCAACACTCGGCGTGTCTAGACCCACCCCAACAATTTTACCGGTTTCGGCAATCCACGATGCGGCTTCAGGTGCCACTCCTGGAAAATCGAAATTTTTCCCGAAATACTCAGGTTTTGGCCAAAATCTCGACCATCCAAATTTGACCAAAAGTACTGTGTTATTTTCAAAATCTCCGTTTTTGCCAACCCAATCGACTAGATCCTGTTTTTGGAGTAATTTTGTGTCTTTTTGAGTTAGATCAAGAAGGGCTCCTTGGGTTATGAGTCTTTCAACGGGGACTTCGGCCACTTTCCAACCGTTTTTGTTGAAATGGTAGGGAGCGTCGAAGTGGGTGCCTCCATGCTCACCGGATTTAAATTCATTTGCTGCGTACCTATTTTTTCTACTGAAACGAGATTTTTTTTTTTTTTAATTTTACCAGTAGCCTCTGTCTTCATTTGCGATGGTTTTGGTAAATTCAAAAGGGGTAATTCCTGGCCAGTAAATTGTTTCGTTTGTAAAATCCCAAGTGAGATCGACGATCTGCTTGAAGTCACTTAAAATAGGGCCAAAATTTGTCACAAAAATTAGTAAAATTAGTACCAACATCTTGGATAAGTCAACTGTTCAATATTTCGACCTTCAATCATGTTTTTATTGAAATGATTATGATAAACTCATGATAACACTGTTGGTAAACTGAAATGATTATTACTGAAATAAAAACACAAATATTCTTGGTGATTTTTCCTCTTTTATTTTTTAATTCCATTACAAAAGATAGTAATACAGTAAAGGTTGGTACAAAATTAAATTTATTGCAGGATAGGGTACCTAAAAAAAATTGTCAAAATTAAATTTCAAATTAATGTGCTCAAGACAAGAATAAAAATTCCAATTTGTAATATATGTTTTCATTGATATTTAAGTTGGCACAATTGTAAACGTTTGCTGAGTTTTAAATTTGTTAAGTTGGCATGATATTGACATTTGTTATTAGGCAAAAAATTTATTACTTGCGTCTTAGACTCGTCGAAAAACAAGATAACTTAAAGAAGAATTTTCTATAATTTCTGTATTCTTATTTTCTGTTTGCATAAAGACAAAAGAGGAAGACCAGATTCTGTTCTATAAAATTTACTTAAAATATCTGAATAAATAATTTAATACCCTCACCCTCGTAAATTTAAATTTATAAAATGACTAAATGTGAAGTTTTAGACTGTTATAGTGGCAACGTCCTTGAATTTATTAAATAAAACTGTAGTGGTCACCCTGATTTCTTCTGACCTATATATACAGAGAAAGGACAGAATCAGCTGATCACAGGTCGTAAATAAAGAGGTTAGTTTTGTGAATTTGAGCCGTTAATATTTCGGTTTAACATAAAAATATCACTTTTAGAATTACAGTTAAATATTTTCTGAATGTAAATTTAAATATTATTCAAATTTGTCGCCACAAAAAGTTCGTTGAGGACAGGAAAACCGTCAAAAGTTGCGTATGCAAATTGCAGTTTTTTGCTTGTTACAACTGCAAAACTGATTTAGAACAGCACATTAAAAAACTTTATGTCAAAATTAAAATGATTGTCCTCGTAATTCAACTGTGGCGCCCTCGTCGGTCATTTCAGTTACCAATAATAAAATAATGTGCAATAAAAAATTATACAAAGGTGCATTTTTGATTTAAAAAAATGAGATTTGCTGATAATTTAATTTTTTTAATAAAATTGTATTTTTAAAAATATCCTGTAATTACAAACTAATTAAGTAGGGGTGAGTTATATTTAAAAAAATACAAGATAATTAAATTTGTATTAAATAGAATTTTAGGGCGTTGGTGGTTTTTACTGAAAAAAGCTATTTTAGTTTTAATCACGAAAATTCTAGATAAACACTTTTTTCGATCATTTTTTGCGCTTGCATAAGAGCCCCTCTTTGCCTCACCACCACACCTTTCGTTCAGTAATTATCGAGAAATTGTCGTGTGATAAAGACATGTGTGAATACGATCGGTCTAATTTGTTTAAATAAATTAAATTCTGGCGTTTTCGGGAGTAAAATTGGTGGAGTATTTCTGATAAAATGTGTATTTAAAGTAAGTTTGTTTAATTTTAATTTTTGAACAAATTATTTGTTTAAACAAAAACTGAAAATGATCAAAAATTGCAATATGATGCAGACAAATCGGTTTTTGATTCGTCAAAAATATCGATTTTTGTAGGATTATCAATTAAACAAAAATTACGTAAAACTGATTTTGATCAGCTTTTCATTGATTAAAATCTATTTAATCTTGTACAATTTAATCAAATAAATATATTGATTCATTCTAAATTAGCATAATTGCCATCAACATTGTCCTTTCGTTAATTTACTTATAATAAAAACAAAATAATAAGTCAATTAATACGACTCAATTAGTCGATTTTTGCACATCGCTGCAGCTCAGATTCGCAACAATAATTCAAAAAAAAAAAAAATATTTATTATTTCAAATAATAATTTAATTAATACGATATTTTTTGTAAATTCACTTTCAATTTTTCTTTGTCAAGGACAAAGCTGGTCTGATGTTATTTGTGTTTTTTTATTTTGCAAATGTACTTATTGGTTTTTCCTTGTTTTAGTCAGTGTTAAAACAGCTTGAGAAGAGAAACAACAACAGTCAGAGCCATTTTAAATAAGATAAGTACTTTAATTATCTATAAAACGGAATTTTATTCGGTTTTGATTATTTTATTTTTACATTTTCGAACGTACATTTCATTTTTAAATTTTTTCATTACAAAATATCACTCGAAGATAAACAATTTTACCACCATTATTTTTACATCAATAAATTTAGATGTCTTTTATTTGTAATCCCTTTCCGCCCTCTTTAAAAAAATAAATAAACGTATTAAAAATACTCCTTTCGTTTTATTGGGGTTTAGGGTAGGAGGGCGAAAGGACAACGCTGGAAATACGGATTAAAGGTAGGTCCGCAAGAAGCAGAAGGAGGGGATTCGCCACCCAATAGTTATGGCAGAAGATGATGCCAAAAGGTTATTTAAAATTGTTGTGGTTATTTTGTTCTAAAAAAATTGTTTATCTCCACTTTTCTGCAGTTATATTTTTCCAGTTCTTCGGTTTTTTAGTTTTGTAGTTTATCAATGTTTATACATTTTTTTTAATACAAAGAGATAATTTCGTATTATTGTAATATAATCTCATTGTGTTTTTATTGTGTTTTTGTGAATTTTTTATTACTATTTTGCAAATCTACCAATTTATTATTATCTCTTTGTTTCAGTCAATGATTAACCAAGTAGACAGAAGAACGTAGCACTAGCAACCATTGTAAAAGATAAGTATTTTTATTTATTATTACAAAAACGAAATTTATGAACAGCTTTATTTAAATTATTTTGATGTATAAACACTCTCAATCCAATAAACAAACATTACATTCTAAAATTAAAACAATAATACAAAGATAAACAATTTTTATTTTCAATTGATACAATAATAAATATTTGTTTTACGTGTATTTATCATCCATTCCCGACCCCCTTATAAAAATAAACGTTTTAAAAGTAATTCCTTTCGTTTTATTGGGGTTTGGGGTAGGGGGCCAAAGGACAACGCTGGAAATCCGGATTAATGGTAGGTCCGAAAGAAGCAGAAGGAGGGGATTCGCCACCCAACAGTTGTGGCAGAAGATGATGCCAAAAATTAAATTTTTACAACAAAATTAATAAAGTAATTTTGTTGTAAAAATTGTTTATCTCTATTTTTCAATTGTTACGAATATTTGACTTTTTTTTCAGCTTAATAATTGACAATTAACAAAAAGCTTTAGGCACTTAGGTGGGAAAATTTGAAACTGATAAACACGTGCTTTATTGAGGGATAAAACTCGATTTGTTGACAAATTATTGTTTTGCCCTCAATAAGACACGTGTTCATGACTTATAAATTCCTCCGATAGAGTGTGCATTGAATTTATTAAATGTCAAAATTAATTATTTCAATTTCTATTAATTATTTTTTTATTATTTTCAGATACTAGTATTGGAAATGTATTCCAGATAGTTTAGAGTGCACCGCGACAACGGCTGGTCTCAAGCTCTCAAGGTCAGTCTTTTTCATTACATTTTATTACAACTATATAAAAAAAATGCAAAATGCGTTATATTAATCTTTTTTTTTTTTTCAAAAAAGAAAATTCGAAAATTTATTTTTCTAAATTTTAAAAATAAATTAATAAAAACTGAGATCAGCAATTTTCGGATTTTTTTATTTATTAAAATGATTGTCGATGGTTAAGTCCTGTAGATAAGAAATTCGTCCCATTTGACACTTCCTGTGTCAAAAAAATCAACGAATTACAAATGTTCGTTCCGAATATACTAAAAATTCTTGTTAAGAAGTGCCAACAGACTTTATTTATAATTCCTTTCCATGTCCCCCTTAAAAAAATAAATAAACGTATTAAAAATATTCTTTTCGTTTTATTGGGGTTAAGGAGGGAAGTCCAGGACATCGCTGGAAATCTGGATTAAAGGTAGGTCCGAAAGAAGCAGAAGGAGGGGATTCGCCACCCAACAGTTGTGGCTGAAGATGATGCCAAAAAGGTAGATTCTTATTAATTAGAACTATCTATGAATGAATAAAATTACACCTTTTTTAAAATTGTTGATCTCGGCTTTAATTGTTTAATTTTTGGCTTAAAAGTTGCATTTAACGTCGTCAATGTTTCTTTTTCTGGAATTTATTTCTTGCTGTTTCATGAATAAAATTAATAATGATTCTATTTCATCTTTAATTATTTTTCCTGTTTCAGGATTTATTAAGTTTTTTGTTTTAATAATAATTTAATAATAAGAAACATCTTGTTTATGTACCTAAATATTTAAATACATTTTTAATTTATTATTTGAACTAATTGCTTACATAATATGATGATTTATTATTCAAAGACACAAAAGCGCTTCGACGTTTGGTGATATAATAAACATTTTTTGTTGTCTTTTGTAAATTTATCGATATTTCTCTTTGTTTGAGTCAGTCGTGTGTCAACTCTCAAACAGGACGCGCCACAGCCGCTCAAAGCTGCGTACTTCTATTTATTATTAATTATTAGACGAAATGTAGGATAAAACAGGAGACATCACTGGAAATCTGGATTAAAGGTAGGTTCGAAAGAAGCAGAAGGGATTTGCCACATAAGGCAGAAGCAGAAACACCAATTTCAGCATTTTAGGTAGGTCCGAAAGAAGCAGAAGAAAGAGATTCGTCAGCCATCAGTTGTGTGATTTTATGTACAATTTATGTCTTTGTTAAAATTTATGTATAATGTAATGATTGTAATTTATAATGTTTTAATTTATTAATTTTTTTATAAATTTTTTTTTATTGGTTAATGGCGGATTTCAATTTCAGCATTATTCTTCTTTCATCCAGTTCTATGGTTAGAAAATAGTAATTTCATGATTAGTGGATTGGTAGTGCTTGCTGTCAGAGTATCATTGCGTTTGCGTGTTGAAATTCTCATTATAAAATTAAAATTTCTGATTTAAATTTGTGCTAAATTACTTCATGTGCAAGAAATATTGGACAATACCACTTTCAAAACGGTTAAAATATCATTAATTTGCATAACTTCAACTGTGACATCAGAGAAACATGTATAAGGTTAGGAGTGATACAAATGGATTTTTAAGAAAAATAGAAACAATTAAATTATTCAAATGGATATCCCAAGCGTGCATCATCCTACATAAAAGGTAAAATCATTTTTTTATATATTTGTCAAAAAACCGCCAACATTGCATAGATCAGTTGCACCAACAAAAATATAAAAAAATCCCTAACAATTACTTTTATAAGATTTGAAAGTTATAATTACTAATTAATTACCTACCTCATTAAAAGTACGTAGATTTGCTGAAGCTGAATTTGACCTACGACCAAAGCTGAAAACATTCATTTTCTTATTTAATTTTTTTTATGATTTGAATGAAAGATTAATTAAATGACTGGTAATTAACATAGGATCACTGAATATATAGGTAGCGCCAATGGAATTCACTAGACGTGGGTTCAAATTAAAAGAGATAGCTATATACACGCATGAGTAAAACAAAGATAGAAATAGTTTTAAATGCATTTCTAGGGATTTTGGATATATTATGTTGCCTACATTGGTAATTAGTTTTGCATAGTTTGGGTTCAAATTAAAAGAGAGGTCCGAGAGAGAGAGAGATAAAGAGTTGGCGCTACCCTTATTATATTAAGTCACCCTAAATTAACAAGAAATGATACGCCCTCTGTTGGTGAAATTCAAAAGTAATAAACACGTGCGTTATTGTGGGAAAAACTCATTTTTTTGATAAAAACTCTTTGTTTTTCCCTCAATAACGTATTGCATTTGTTGGTGGTGAATTATGAAGTCAAAATGCATTTATTAATTTAGTTAGGTTATGTTTATATGAATTATACTTGAAAGGTTATTGAAAAATGTGTTTAGCCGAGTGATTAGTTTTTTAGTGACAAAATTGACTAGTTTTAGAAATTTTTCGATTTAAAATTAATGTAACTTTGGACATTATATATGCAATTCGCAACACTCAGAAAGACAAACAAAGTGAAGTTAGGTAGAGTTGTGATCTAGGTTATGTATTAAAATCAGCTCTAACTTCTGGTTTACATCAAACTATAGTTGAAACAAAGCTACAACAATCAAAATTCTCAAAATTGCGGCAAAAGTACAACAAAAGCAATAATTCCGCTTTGTGGTTACGTCCATGATGCCAGTTACGTGATGCTCACAACTACCTAACTTCATATTGTTTGTTCTTCAGAGTGTTGCGTGTTGCATATAAAACACCCGGAGCTATACTATACATAACAGGTAAAATAATTGTAAAAAACTTGCTTAACAATTAATATATTTTTTTGTTCTCTTTTTCCAGTTGCTTAAAATAAAATAACAATAACAAAAATACAAAATCTTTCGCTTCTTTTAAATAAAATAAAATTTCTTAAAATTATGTATACAATGCAAAAGTTCTAAATTCCAGTATAAAAAAATATTTATTTACACATTGTATATTATTTTAATAATAAATTCGATTTATTCTTAGAGAATAATTGACTGTTGGTTTAATATTTAAAAAATTAAATAAACAAAGATTATTTTGGCAGCTAAACGCAACCCGTTATACACACCTGAATGACAGGTGGCGTACTAGACTTTCCAAATTTCTCAAAAAATATCACAAATCAACAACTTTTTTTGCAATTTCTATAAACAAAACAAATTAAAGCAAAAATAAAAATTGTTATAATAGGAATAGAACTTTCCCGAGTCTTGTCGTCTGCTCTGTAAAATATAAAACTGGTAAGAGTATTAAAAAAAAAATCTCACTGGTTTAAAACAATGCATAACAAAAAAAAAGTCTTTGATGACGTCACAATTCCTTCTCTGGTATTTCTTCAGATGTTTCCGCCAAGGAACTAATTAAATGAAGTTGTTAGTAAATGATTATGCATTGATAATCTGTTGGGAAAATAGAATTTTTGCGTTTGAAATAAATACCTAAATTAAACCCGTCACAAAATTCTTTTCACCCAACTAAAATAACGGGTGTTCTTTAAAATTGTTAAAAAATTTAAAAAACACTCGATCAAATAAAAAAAAATTATACTAACAGTTGTAAGTATTCACTAATAAAAATTTTCAAAATGAGATTGACATTATTAACTGTATCCATATCGATAATATCCCTGTTATCCTTCGGGGTATGCCATTCTGGCGGAAATGGAGTACTGATCAAGTGTAAAACAGGAACATCCCGTCTTAAAAACGGGATATGATCATCCTCGATTTTCCCATAGGGCCTACTAGATTGAAAATACGTTGATTTATGGTTCCTTAAAAGACCCATCCGGTGCAGTTCATGCTCGATTTGGGCCAACCTCACAAACCTAAAAGCCTAGGTTTAGGCCCCAATAGGCATATTTAGGGTGCTAGTGAACTGCGTTCAGAATTAGCGGTGGAACGGCTCTAAACAGGATTGTAAAGTCTAAGTACCTTATGCATTTTACGAATTTTGATTAGTCTCATTACATCACTAGTTACGTAAAACTCGTTAAAATGTAATTTGTGTTTTGGGGGTTTGAGAACAAGTGGGGCAAAATCAAGAAGAGTGAAATTTTCTGAGAAATCTAAAATAAGAATTTTTTTCCTCTTTTAAAGTCGATCCAGGGTCATACTGTAGGTATATATATTTTTGGCAAGAAAATCTATGCATCTGGAAATATTGATTTATACCTATTTCGGCAACTGAACGCACTTCAGTCCACACCCTCTTCCCAAAATTTCATTACCATCTTTGAGTGTTTTCAAAAAAATTCAAAAATTTGGGATTCCTCGCCCCAATCAAATCCAGCAAAACCAGCACATCCATTTTATCCAACTCGCTCACAGTCTCACCACTAAGCACACTTCGATTATTATGCATGACATAAGCTAGATGTTTCGCCCCATAAATTGAGTCATTGGGCCCCCAATTCTCAAATGCTTCTTCTCCATCAAAGAAAATCAGTTTGAGACCTAACGGCCCCTTAACTCGGTCTAACTCCCGTGACATCGACTTCGCAATCTCCAGCATCATAGCACAAGGAACTGCCGAGTCGATAGCCCCCACGAACACCTCATTTTTGAAGTACTTCGAGTCGTAGTGGCAGGCCAAGACTAGAAACCTCTCGGCTTCAGGATTGGCGCTCGCGACGATATTTTTGAAAGTCAGAGGACCGAAAATGGGGGCCTTGTCGGTGAATTCATCGATGTCGACTTGCCAGCCGAGTTTGCGAAGCTCGCTGGATATGTATTTGAACACTTTTTCGTGATTTGGGGTACCCACAACACGGGGTATTAGGATATTGTCGAGGACTTTGGTAATGTAATTGGGGTCAGAGAGTGAGGATAAGTACCTGAGGTCACTTTTTGAGGATAACTGTAGTCTGTGTTGGTCCTAAATATGAAAATGGGGGCACATGGATAAAATGATATTTTTTTTACTTACTCGGGCACGTTTCAGGTGGCTGCAATATCCGGTGGTTAAAATACCAGTAAATACGACTAATTTTAGGAGGATTTGAGGCATTTTTTCTTAATAATACTGATAAAACATATGGGACTGACAGGTACCTAACCTAGAATTTTGACGTTTGGGGAAGTGAGGAAGATTCTCTCCTTCTTTATCTATGGAAGAGTGGCGGCACTTTTTGAAAATAAAAAAATTGAAAATGCACTGAAACACGCACTAAACACAAGAAACTGCACTAATTTGCAAGAAATGATCACAAAATTACTCAAAAATTTAATTTGCATTAAGCAGAGGATAACTTGTGGTATTTTACACTTCCTGTATTTCGTGGACGCCACGAATTTTAAACTGAAATCAATTCGAAATGTAAAATGGGAATTACAAGGTTGTATTTATCGCTAAGGAGCTATAATTATTGATAATTGGTTTGACCACAATATTAATGTTAATTCCAAGTTAAACGTAAAAAATTTTTATTATAATAGGGTACAGTTGGATAAAGCGGCGCATAGTGTGGTCTCTCTTATTATTCATTTGGAAAAAAATATCAATATCATAAATCGAACTCTTAATTTTATTGTCGATTTTACAATCTATTGTAAAATTTATTTTACTATTGTTGACTACATTTTACAATCCGCTTAGACTTTTATAATAGTCGTTTACAGAACAGCTAAAAAATAAAATAATAAAATTTCTATTGTTTTTTTGTTTTTATACTTGTAGGAAAAAAGAGTATTTAATTTTATTTATGTACCAAATTTTATAATAATCGGTTATGCGGTTTTGAAGATATATAAAAAAATATACCCAACTTTGAAGGCCCCTTACTTTGTTATCGGTTGAAATAAGACAAAAACAAATACATATTGCAGATTTTTATATATTGTAGTACTGTATGCCAGATTAAAATTTTGCTCCATACTATTGAATCAACCCATATTATGTCCCGTCCTCCCGTATAACATGACAACTACAATAAAAATTAACCTAAATGTAATAATCTAAATAAGGAGAGTCATTTAGGTGGAAACAAATTAAATTTTCATAATTTATCATTTATTTATTCTTTCGTTCATCTCAAACACATTAATTAATTAAAATTAATTGAAACTGTCAGTTGTGACAGTTTAAATGTCAGAAATAAGTTCAAATGTCAAATATTTTCATAACTAAACAACACCTTAATAAAGCAAAAGTGTTTTATTAATTTTTAAGTAAAAAAAAAACAATGAACAAACAAATTAAACTTGAAAGGTACACAAAGGTGCAGGAGCAATGCTCTCGGTAAATTGTTCTGGTTCACGAGACAAATTTGTCTCAATAATCGCGAATTTTTCTCTTCTAATTCTAAATAGACCAAATTTTTAATTTATTATATATTTATTCGTTCATCTCAAACTCATTAACTAATTAAAATTAACAGAAATTATCAGTTGTGTCAGTTTAAATGCCATTTTTTTATAAATAAACAACACGTTATTAAAACAAATGTTTTTTATTAATTTTTAAGTAAAAAAACACTACAAAAAATTAAACATGAGAAGTACACCAGGATGCAGAAGCAATACCCTCGGTGTATTTTATAATCTACGTGACAAACTTCCTCTAATCACCGTGAACTTCTAATTCTATTCTAATTCAAAACAAGTTAAAAACTTTTATAAAGCAAAAGTGTTTTATTTATTTTTAAGTAAAAAAAGCAATAAAAAAAACAAATTAAACCTGAAAAGTACACCAAGATGGAGAAGTAATACTCTCGGTGTATTGTTTCGGTTCACGTGACAAATTTGCTCCAATGACCACGAATTTTTATTAAATAATTTATTACATATACTCTAATTCTAAATAAACTGAATTTTTATTTTATTACTTATTTAATTTTTCGTTTATTTCGACGTATTAATTAATTAAAATTACTTGAAACTGACAGTTGTGACAGTTTAAATGTCAGAAACAATTTTAAATGTTAAATATTTTCAAAAATAAACAGCAGTAACAGCACCATAATAAAACAAAAATTTTTTATAATTTTTAAGTTAAAAAAAACCAAACAAATTAAATTTGAAAAGTACACAAAGGTGCAGGAGCAATGCATTTAGTCTATAGTTATTATTATTTATTTATTTCTTACTACATCAATATAGCCAAATTTTACCTTAGTTAAGGTAACCATTATGACATTCATAACTCCCGAGGGAGTTATAGAAGGGAGTTAAGAATTCTTAATTCCCTCTAATTTGCATATTAAAAAGAGTTACAAATATGGCGCTCTAGAATATATAATAAGAAGAGAAGAAATATTATTAAATAACAATTTCTGGCTTAAATTTTGGCTTTTTTTTTAATTTATCTGGAATTTTACTATTTTTATTAATTTTTGCAATCTACAAATTCAAAAAAAAAAAATTGTCAACAAATATTTTCCGTAGCAATCATACACAGTTAACTAAGTAATTCGTCCACAAAATTCTATTTATTTACAAAAAATACATACGTTAATTAAGTAAGAAATAAAATTATTTATGAATTACGTGAATTATTAGATGGTAATTACCTTGGGCAACTTACTGTCCCTCGGGCCTAACGGCCCTCTGGACAGTCGTTGCCCTCGGTAATTAACATCCTTATAATTTCCTTGATACATAAATAACTATTATTTGTTTTTCTCAAACACACTAATTAATTAATATTAACTGAAACTGTCAGTTGTGATAGTTTAAATGTCAAAAATAATTTTAAACGTCAAATATTTTTTTAGTTAAACAACGCTTTAATAAAACAAATGTGTCTTATTAATTTTGAAGTAAAAGAAAACACAAAAACAAATTAAACTTGAAAAGTACATCAAGATACAGGAGCAATGCCTTTGGTGTAATTTTGTATTTACGTGACAAACTTTGTTTCAATATCCGCTAATTTCTTACCATATTCTAACTTTAAATAAATTAAATTTTCATAATTTATTATTAATTTATTCCTTTGTTCATCTCAAACACATTAATTAATTAAAATTAATTAAATCTGTCGCAACTGACAGTTCAATGTTAGAAAGAAGTTCAAATGTTAAATATTTCCTTAAATAAACAAAACCTTCATAAAGCAAGAGTGTTTTATTTATTTTTAAGTAAAAAAAACCGTAAACAAAGTAATTAAATTTTGAAAGTACACTAAGATGCAGAAGCAATGCACCAGAGGTGTGTAAGAAATTTGCGCAAATTTCTAACACTCTTCTAATTGGCGCGTTTGATTTAAAGCTAGATCATCGAGCGCTTGCGCTTTTTCCTCGAGTTTATTTACATTTTGTTGATCTTTGTTATTCCTCCTCCTTGTTCAGTCGGAAACATGCCAGCGCGATAGGAGTGTGTGTCTCGAATCCGTCCCAACTGCCCCTCGTCTCGAAATGTTCGCATAGAACACTTCCAAAATGAACACTTTACCGTTTATTTTACTGCTAGTGTTAAGGACGTATGTGTGGGGCTTCAATATCGAACAGCGAGACCCCATAGTGAAAAAAATCCGGGACCAAAATTCCTATTTTGGATTTAGTGTTGCCCAACATGCGGTGCGGGAAAACAGTCGCGATCCGGATGATTATTGGTGAGTATTAACAAGTGGTTGGGGTATTAGAAAAAAATGTTTATGGCGCACCTGCTAGGTGAGGCCGATGCTGCCTACGACCCGGCATTGTACTCTGTGACTCACAAGTATTGCTCGAATATGGCAAGTCCGAAAAAATGCCGGGTTATACCCATATTCGGACGGTAATTAGCTGCCAAATTGAGAAAAATTACAAATAAACATCCTCTGAAGTGAAGCGTTAATGGGTTGTTATTTCTGGGTTATGTTTATTGATGTTTGGGCTAATTTCAAATTGAGATACTACTTCAAATATAGCAAATTTTAATACTTTTCTTTAGCAACAACCAATCACAACCCCGAATTTTATTAATTTTCTATTGAAACGAAGTTTCAATTAGATATATATACCGGTATTACCTCAACCTGAAATTAGCCTATTCGTGTCTACATTGCTAAATTTATTGTATGGGAACCACAAAACAGTAAATCACCCAGCGTGAAACCCTTAAGGGTGCGGTCAAAAACCCTCAAGAATTTTTTCAGGTACTTACTTCCTAGTCTGGAGGTCTAACCGTAAAACCGGTGTGTTTGTCATTTCAGTTTCTTACTATCGCTTTGATTGTATGTTAATGTGCAATTGACCTGAAGCCTTGAACTCAAAATTCGCTCTCTTTACGTGAATGGATCTACTACCATTCACTAAAATCAAAACATTCAGAATATTACGAGAAAACCGATTTCATTTGCAGTGCTCATTGAGGAACCAAATTTTTTATTTGTAGAGACAATAGACAACCAATGGTATGTTTTTTTTTGCTGTCACTGTGGAACCAAATTGAATTTTTTGATTTGTAAACGAACCTTTATTCTTGAAGAACTAATTTATTAACAGATATTTTATTTTACAGTGCTTATTGTCGAACCAATTTTTTTATTTGTAGAGACAATAGAGAACCAGTTGTTTGTTTTTGATTTTTTGAAACAGACTGCGGAACCAAATCAAATTTTTTGATTTGTAAACGAACCCTTTTTCTTGAAAGACTAATTTATTAACAGAAATTTCATTTTGCAGTGCTCATTGTGGAACCAATTTATTTTTTATCGAGAGAAAAAATAACTAGTTTGTTTTTGATAATTTTTTTTTTGGTCTCACTGTGGAACCAAATCAATCTTTTTTATTTGTAAACGAAACACTTATTTTTCAAGAACTAATTTATAAATTGACTCAATCTAAGTTTCTTTGATAAATATTTTCTGAGTAAATAGAAATGTAAAAGGTAAGAATGTTTATCTAAACTTCTTATCTGTTTATTCGTTTAAAATGTGTCAAAAAATTTCCATCTAAAACCATTAAAATCATCTATTCTTCTAAGAAATATAGTAGTGACAGTGCCGAACTGGCCTTTTTGGTATTCAACAATATAATTTTAATTATTTCTCTTTACTCATACCGTTTTTGTATCAATTTTGTGCGTTATGTAATGAATTTTATTACTTCACAAGTAACGTAAAGTGCGACTTTACATCACAAGTTACGAAAAGTAGGTACTTTAAAATTAAAATTTACTTTTTCGACGAGATAAGTAAAAATTTTGTACAAAATACGTTATGAAGAACCTATTTATTCGTTAAATAAAACAAAATCGGTCTTTTCATTTTGGTTACGTAAATAACTACAAAAATGACAGCTTTAAAAACGTTTTAAAAATGTTTATACAGGGTTGACCAGAAGTATGGTAATTTTGTTATAATTTTTGACGTAACTTAACGTATGAGGAGCTCAAAGAATTTTTTTAAATTTCTGCTAACGTTTCGCTTTCTTATGTTTTTAATACTTCCTCAGGGCTTAAATTTTGATTTCTTAATTAAAAGACTTGGTTATTTCTAATCACATCTTAAAGATTTTCAATTTTAAGCCCTGAAGAAGCTGTAAAAACATCATTAAGAGAAACGTCGGCATAACTTTTTTTTTAAAGAAAAACGTATTTTAATCTTTTTTCTGCAAAACGTTTTTTAAAGAAAATGTTGCTGTATCAGTATTTTTTTTCTTAATTAAAAGATTTTAAATTGGTAAAAATATTAAAAGTATTTTCGTTGTCTCGACTTTCTTCTAAGTCACTAACGCCAATGAAACATACCACTTACACTATTTAAGAAAAAAGAGAGCTACTAAATGTCAAATTATGAATCACGTGACTTGTTTTCACCAAACAGAATGAGATGCAATGTCAAATTATGGTTCACGTGACCAATTTCAGCCAATAGAAGCCAAGTTTCGAGTCTATTACTCTATAAATATGAATAGATAATCTTTGTAACAAAATAATTTAATGTTGTGATCCATGTGACTCATTTTTATGTCAATAAAAGCTAACTTTAGAGATTATTACGTCTCTTGGTGATTAATTGTCATGAATCATGATGTTTTTGGCTTGATTATAAAAAAGAAACAGTTATCAAGTGTTAAATTTGAGTTCACATGACCAGTTTTTACACAAATAGAGTCTAAATGTACAGTCTTGTTATAAATGGTTGAGTCTGTTGGCAATCCTGAGTTAGTAACTAAACAAATTTTTAACGTTTTCAGCTTAGAGAACATAAAATGAACAGTGTTAAGATATTTTTCTGATATTTTAAAGGCTAAAAGAGGCAAATTTACTAAACAACCCGGATCACTTTTGTAATATTAAATTTCAATATTCAACCCAAAATTTTGGCTTTGTGAATTATGTTTTTTACCGAAAATTCGGATTTTTAAAATGTAGGTCATGTTATATGACAATGTCACGTTGACGTTGTCATATAACATAATTCACAAAGCCAAAATTTTGGGTTGAACTTTGAAATTTAATATTACAAAAGTGATCCGGGTGTAACTGCAGGATTGCCAAAAAACCGACATATTGTAGAAACCTATAGATAGTAAAATGACAGATTTGTCACTAGATGTCAAATTGTGGTTCACGTAACTAATTTTTCTCAATTTTTTAAGAGAAAGAAACAGTTAAATTTGTTGTAGAAAAAAGAATGTTACTAAATGTCAAATTCTGAATCACGTGACTTGACCTGACATGACCAGTTTTTACCAGTAAGATACGTTATTTGTCAGCAAAGATATATTGTCAACAAATCTTGACATCTTGTGACAGATTCGTCTCTAGATGTCAAATTATTGTTCACGTGATCAAAATCTACCAATAGAAACCCAGTTCCGAGTGTATTACTACATCTATTATTCCACAGATATTGATTGTTATAGATTATTTTATAAATGTACAAAAAAACTCAGTTTTTGTTTGTTACAAAAATAGATATTACATCAAATATTGTATGTAATTTACGTGATTTATTTCTACCAATGAAAGCAACTTTTTTCCTAGTTAATCGTCATGAATCATCTCATTTTTGGGTTAGTTGTAAAAAAGGAGACAGCTATATCAAGTGTCAAATTGTGGATCACATGCTAGTTTACACCAATAGGAGAGAAGACAGTTCTCTTTTAATTATCAAGGTTATTATGTAATGTCGGTTTGTCACAAAAACAGATCTGTCACTAGAATCACCAGATGTCAAATTTTATTGTGGTTCACATGACTAATTTTGGTCAATGAAACCCATGTTTAGAAATAAGTACACTATGTTACTAGGTAACTAAGTCACTAAAACTTAGCTGCTAATACTGTCAGTGGTTACCATCAGCATTTTACCAAAAGGGAGCCTTGGCGGGAAAATTTATCAATGGCACCAACCTAAATCTGTCTTGTCAATACAAAATATTTTAAGGTGTTTCTGGCAATTTTAACGTCCTTAGGATTTTTGAAAAACTTTAATCTTTCGGTGGATATACTATATGAGAATTTGGCTATTTTCATGCGTTATTTCTATCAGAAACACAAATTTTTTTTATTTAATAATTTTCCTAAAAATTTTGACACTAATTAAAAAAATGACAGACATTTTTTTTTCAAAATATTCACAAAACACTGTCTGCTGGTTGCTGATTTTGGACATCTTGTATTTGTTACTTGACAAAAAAAAGAATATTGAGATTTAAGGCTAACCTGAATTTGCTGTCCAAATTTTGATACATTATTGTTTTATAAAAGAAATATTTCGAAAGTTTAACAATTACAAGAGGCTGACATTAGTGACAGTTTTCTCGAAGATGTGCGATGAGTTACTGCGCATCCAAATATGACAGAGACAACTGATTTTTTCAAAGCGTCTATTTCAGTCTGTCTCTGAAAACAGAAGTACAATGACGAGAGAGAGAGAGAGTGTGTCACGTGATCAATTTTCACCAATAGAAGTTTATTATTGATTGAAAAAAGACAGGAATTGTTACATTTCCTGACAAGTTTTAACCAAAGGAATAAATGAACTGTCAATTCAGTGGCGTAGTTAATTATACAGTGGTTAAAAATGATTGAATTTTTCAATGTTGGATGTCTGTAAATCGCTCAATCTTGTGTAAAACTGTAATAAATAACACAAACTGCACACTTCATGTTATTTCATTGAATAAATTTATGATTGGTTGTGTTTGACATATTGATGAATGTTGTTGTAAGCTAGAAAGAACAAAAAGGTGTCCAAGAACTGGGTGCAGTTGATCTCTCGTTTAAAAATTTTCCGGTGTGTCCGGATGATTCCTCTGGTAAACATCAGTGTGTACATTACGGTACACCGATAACGTTACTTCCGCATGTATTTACGACTACTAACACAGAAGCCTTCTGCACAATGTCCAGATAAGATTGTCCCCTCAACTTGAAAGTTGATGACCTCTTCAGGTCAACAAAACGAAACGGCGCCTCTAGACCAGTTCTGCAACTCCTTCGTGCACTTTTACTGTTATTACTCTTCTTCGGTTTAAATTACGAAAAGACCAAAGATGGCGAATCCACTCTAATTGGACAAGATGTCTGATTTATCAGTGCGCGCCCACCAGATCACCGATCCGTGCTAATTAGCGAAAAGACAAAGAGTTTACACCCTAGTTCGAAACGTTGAACTTTAAAACAATCACTATAACGCCTACGAAATGCACTCGACTTGTATTCACTCACATTTTTTACGTTTATTTATTGGATCGGTGTGGGCGAACGAGTCGTAAGTCGAGGGATTTTCATAATAACAGGCCGCTGCATACGTACTGTAATTAACTACGATTTTATGGGAAACGAATTTACTCACAAATGTTTAGTTTATTCAGGAACCAATTGTTTATTTTGGGAATAAGTCTTATCGTCTAGACGTATTTACAATTCCCGCCAAAAATTTCAAAAAAAATTTTTTGTTTGGTTAAGTACACGTTTATTTTGTGATAAATTTGTGATATTTTTAAGATGTTGAACAAATACTGGCGTAATTTTGATATTACAACATGCTGTGAACATCATTATCTATCAAAAATTCGTACGAATCAATCAAAGACAACAAAGATATTAGTTACGACCGACTTTATAACACTAAATAACAAATTCTATTGTCTTCCTATATTTATGAGTAATTACAACGGTAAATAACCTAATTAGTTGTTAATTTTGTAATAAAATAGTCTACAATGTCTGGTTTTGAATACAAAATAGAATTCACTTGACCTGGCCTGATCTACGTTCGTCAGACTTTATTTATAACACAATAATAGAAAATAAACAAGTAAACTGTAACTGTTTGATCGTTTATGTCTGATTAGGAAGTTTCACTTTATTGGTTCAATAAAGGAATGCAATAAAAGGTTATTTCAGTAATTTAATTTGTTTATTTTTAGTTAAGACAGATAAAGATACAAATTGTACTTGTTTTGAGACATTATTTGACGTTTTATAAGCTGCCAACTTCGTTGATAAAAGGTGAAGAGTTGCCAACTGCTTTCACACAATTGCCACCCTAAAAACTTAAAAAAGAAGTCACCCAAAGTCGCCAACATTAAAAAAAAGAACCTAGAAGTTATTGGTTGATTTCAATAACTATAACCAATCGTAAATGAGTTATTTCAAATTTTCAAAGCTTGCTAATTTCTCTCTGGTAAAGACAGGTTTTAGATAACTTTAATGGTATCCCTAATAAGTACTAAATATTAATAAAACCGCTGTAATATCGAAAAAAACTCGAGTCGTCTGTCGCCAAATAAAAAAAAATTGGTCGTATTACCCACGTTGCCTATTTGGCGATAAAACGCTCTTAAATTATTTCGAAAATTATAGTCTATCTTTGTTATTTATGTAAAAAATTTGGAGAAAATGTTGTGACAGTTTTAGTGCACGATTATGCGTAAAAACCTAACCGACTGTGTAACTGAATTGTACTGTTACGAGCAATTCGAAATAACAATAAAGGAAAGAAAATTCTAGTAAAAGCTGTCGAAAATACTAGAAAGATTTTGAAAGAAAATTATTAATAGACCCGATCAAAGACTGAATCTGGCACTTTCTAGCGAGGACGTTTGGTTATATGAGGAGGCAATCAGTCAGTTAGCGAGAGCCAGACAAGGCGTAAAATGAGCAATATTTTTCATTTTTATTTATTCTATATATATTATACTAAGATCCAGTAAGTAGTAAGAAGACAGCTTCTAGTATGTACTGTTTTTCTGCTTATAGTACTGTTACTAATCATTGTGTAAATATTTAATAAAGCGGTCTATACTCGTACATACGCAATGTTATTGTACAAATTTTGAGATTTGAGAAAATTGACTGCAAATAGCTCTCCTTTATCATACCTCTCATTCTAATTGGAATGAACAGTGTATTACACAGTACAAAGGAGTTAGATATTACCAATTCTACTATTTTATAATGGCGACGACTACGAAATTGTCGCCTGTGGCTTCAAATTTTAATTGAAACTATTCACTGCGACTTTTAATTATTATTATAAAATAAAAATTAATAAGAATTTTGAGCCACAGGCGGCAGTTTTATACAAATTGAGAGCTACGGGCGGCAATTTCTTAAAAATTTAAAACATTAAACAACATTTTACTGTAAATATAACCTAGAATTTACTGACAATTAACAAATGCGATATGCGTTTAGTACTGTTAAATTCTTATGGCATTCTATATTGTTACGAACAATTTAAAATAGCAAAAAAAGAAAGAAAGTTTGAAAAATAGAGTAAAAATCTGACACATTCTAGCAAGTACGTTTGATTATATAAGGAGAGAAACTGATCGAGAGGCAATCAGTCAGTTAGCAAGAGCCAGACAAGCGAGTAAAGTAAGCTCTTCTCGGAAGAGCAAGCGATATAATTAAAGTGTCGGCGATTGTAGTGTAAATATTGAGTTGTTTATTTATTGTTGTTGTTTTAGTATACATAGTGGAAATAAATTATTCGTTATTAATCCAACTCTTTGAATCAAAGAACCCGAATACGCATAATTTCCACTTAAATTTAAGACTTTACTTGAGAATGATAGCATCGTTACGGAAACGCGCATTGTGTGCAAAAAAGTGTTTGGTGTAGTTGGGTGCTAAGCAGATCCACTAAGAAGACTGCTTATAGTACTTTTACAATCATTGTGTAAATATCTAATAAAGCGGTTTATAGATACACAATGTTATTGTATCAATTTCGAATTGTCGAATAAAATTGACTGTAAATAGCTGTCATTTATCATACTTTTCTTTCTAATTGGAATGAACAGTGAATTGTACAGTATAAAGGTGTTAGATATTACCAATTATAATTTGCTTTATGCCCCGCCTATTTTAAAATGGTGAAGACTATGAAATTGTCGCTTGTGGCTCTAAATTTTAATTAAACTGTCTACTGCGGCTTTTAATTATTATTATTATTATTATTATAAAATAAGAATTTTGAGCCGCAGGCGACAGTTTTATAAAAATTGAGAGCTACAGGCGACAGTTTCTTAAAAGTGTAAAATATTAAACAACATTTTAATATAAATATAACCTAGAATTTACTGACAATTAACAAATACGATATGCGTATAGTACTGTTAAATTCTTATGACATTCTATATTACTACGAGCAATTTAAAATAGCAATAAGAGAAAGAAAATTTGAGTAAATAGCTTCTGAAAATGCACCGGAAGCGCATCTGACACATTCTAGCAAGGACGTTTGATTATATAAGGAGAGAAACTGATCGAGAGGCAATCAGTCAGTTAGCAAAGGCCAGACAAGCAAGTAAAGTAAGCTCTTCTTTTGACTGTAAATAGCTGTCATACAGTATAAAGGTGTTAGATATTACCAATTATAATTTGCTTGATGCCCCGTCTATTTTATAACGGCGAAGATTATGAAATTGTCGCTTGTGACTCTAAATTTTAATTAAATTGTCTACTGCGGCTCTTAATTATTATTATTATTATAAAATAAGAATTAATAAGAATTTCAAGCCGCAGGCGACAGTTTTATAAAAATTGAGAGCTACAGACGTCAGTTTTTTATTGTTTTATTGTTTTGTGAAAAACATATTTCAAGAGAAATGTAAATAACTGCAAAAAATAATAAGATTTATTCGTTTTGTAAGACCTATTTTGAAGCAGCATTGCCAGGTTACTCGACAATAGGTTAGACATCTACCTTCCAGCTTTTTTGTCTCACCTACTCTCTTGGAAATAATGGCCTATTTTTTAATGTAGAAAAATTTAAAAAAATAAAAAAGTTTAATTTGTTAGTGACAATACCTAATTACCCCCCAAAAAAATGAGTGAAAACCGATCTCTTATTTTCAGTAAAAAATTTAACTCAAGATATTGAGTAGGTAAATACGCCATTTTTTCCAAGAAAGTGGTTAGAACAAAGAAGCTAAAGGGTAGGTTTATCTACCCCATTGTGGAGTAACGGCAATGCTGCATCAAAATAGGTCTTACAAAACAATAAACTTTATTATTTTTTGCGGTTATCTACAGTTTTTTTGAAATATTTTTTTCACAAAACATTATTTCAACATCTCTTTATTTGAAATGACATTCGAAATAATGTAAATTTTATATTGTTTTCAACGAATTAGTATTAAGTAATTAATATTTATTAGAAAGAGTTTAGAAAAATTCTGAAAAAAAATCACAAGCGTAGAGAAAAAAGCAAAGTTTTTAATGGCAAACCCTGAAGTCGGTGCGATAACCAGTTTTTGAGAAAAGTCAAGATATACTTTTAACAGATTCACTTTGTATAGTAGAAATAAATTATTCGTTATTTTTATATTTGTTAATATTTTTTTCAATTTTCAAAATTTTGTTTTCTCAGTGTTATAACAAAACCATAACTACTGTTGAAACCCGAAATAATGTTGTTGCAAACGTCTCTAAAATGTCCTAAATAACCAAACGATCCCTTAAGCTAATTAATTATTGAGTTAATTTAAGTGCTTGTAACTCGGGCTTAATGTTTTTGTGGTAAAATTTTGACGTCAATAAAGCATCTGGATCAATCCCGACTTTTTTCCTCTTCACACATCTGTAAGCCTAAAATAACACAAATTCTTCTCGTATTGCATTCTAATCCTTATCGGCCAACTGTTCAAAATAGGCGTTATTGTATCACCCGCTTATCTCCCCCATCCCTCCTTGTCAATTATTGGCAACCGATCCCGTCAACAACATTATTATTTCCCTTGAAATTCCCTGAAAATACAAATGAGTCAGCCCCAGGGGGTGGGTGTTGACGCATCGACTTGACTCCTGTCTTAACTCTCGTAAATTGTTTTCATCGATTCCCAAAGATGGTGATGGCAACTAGCCAAAACGGGGCCGAAGTCCTCATAAATCAAAAAATAGTCGCCGCTGAGGAAGCGGAAGGGTAAACAAGGATTTTTCCGGAAGTTCCGGCAAAAGCAGATGGGGAATTTTTAAGTGTTGGTAATTATGTATTTAATTAAAGTTACGTCACGAGATATGGTAGGATATGACATCATTTTTTTTTTCGAGGACAGCTGACAAATGCAAAATAATACGTCTTACAATGGTATGAAAATCATGTACCAACGACTTCTCTATTACAGTATTGTTCAGTTCAACCACCTGGGTTTTTGATAAACACCCATCTGGCTGAAATAAATTCGTTTTATAGTGCACACACCTTGACGTTATCACAAAACATGATAGTAATGTAATTAAATTTTGTTAATGGCGCGGATGTTTGCTCACTTAGAAATTTTTTTTTAGACATTATGTACGAACAGACAATGTGATCACCACGTGTGCTAGTTTATAAAAGTCAATTTTTACATCTTGTGAAACACTAAAGACTAAATTGTTTGTTTAACAGAATTTACAAATTTTTTTTGTCAAAAAACTTCTTTGACGAACTGCCACCAGTGCTCACCTGAAATAAAACGGATTATTTAACAGAATTTACAAAATAATTTTGTCAAAAAACATTATTTTTGCATTCGATCTCTAAAATTAGAATTTTGCGAGGTCGCTAAAGTTGTTATGGCAACTGTTTATTATTTTTATTGAAAATTCGATAACTTACAAAGAACTATTTATTTAGATACATGAAAATGAAATTCACGGTTTTGAGTATATTGGAAATTATTATCGCCAAATGAAAAACCATTTGCTTTCTTATTTACAGCAGCAATTTGATGTGATGAATTGCAAACAGAAGATGATGTTACTGCTAAAATTGAAAAGTCAAAACGATGTACACACAAGCAGGTATGCTTACTTTTTCATGAAGATAAGTTAAAATTGCATTTTGATTTACTGTTGTTACTTCATTTTTTGCTTTCCACTCACAAAACACGGTATACTCTTTCTCATATTGTTCACGAGATTTAGCAGGAAGTAAATTCAAAACAATATTTTTTCAGCGATTGCGCTTGGATTCATTTTAATTTTAGTTTTTTTTATTTATGATGTTGTCATAACAGCCAAATGCCAAACTAACTATGATACTTAAAAACGTATTTTATTATGCCGCATATCAATTGTCAATTTTTTTAATAATCAATTTGGTGATTTAGAGAACTTATACAAAAAAATCTTGTATGCACCACGTCCGCAAAATAGTTTTAAGGAACTCATTAAAGATTCGGCTTTTTAATTACGATTCCTCTCCTAAAACTATAATACATTTTGCGTACTTGATAGATACATAATTGTTGTCAAAATTTCGGCATTGCCACCCACTTTTCGAAACAAAAATAATCCCCACTCGGATCCACTTTAAAATAGTGCAATAACCCAGATGTTCCACTCAAGTCAAAAAATTTGAAGCTAACCGAAATCTCCAATGACTGTGCACCAAAAATACCAACAGAGCGAAATTATCTTCCGAACTATTTGTGGCGAGACTTGCATGTTGTTACCTCGTTAAATCTAGTAGGCGTTAACCGGTTCAAAGAATTTTTCTCCACAATCGAATTCTCTAAACAAGTGTCGTTTAAGCGAGCCAAAAATCGATTTTCTCAGCCTTGAATTTTTGTATTCTCGGATAGACGAATTAATGATGCGCTTAGTATGCGACCTAGATTCCCCAATCCAGAAATATACCCACACAGAACTAAATCTTGGGAGATTTTTAGAGTAGTGAGCAAAACTACACTAATTTGTTCTTGTTAATATAAATAGTAAATAGTACGTTATGCATTTTATAATACTTATTTATCTATGAATTATAAAATTTAGAAATAAAAAAGAAATTTTTGTTAAATTCTTCAAACTTTGACCTCTGATATCTTCTAGACAGTAAGAGTTATAAAAAAATTGTAAGATACTTTTTTTAGAGCGTACAATTTTCTACAAAAAATGTAAATAAAATTTTTCTGTACGATCAAGTAGTGATGAGATATGGATTTTGCCAAATAGAACTAATGGAAAAATAAAAAACTGAGTTGAGAAAGTTTTTTCTATTAAAATTAAGAGCTTATCTTTAGAAAGCATTTTTTAAAGGTGCCTAGGAACCAATTTTTCAGTATCGAAAGTTATAAAATGTATTTTTTTGCCGATCGACAGTAAAAACCATGTTTTAGTGACTAGGCAGTAAAGTAAACACTTTAGAGCCGTTCAGGGTTTTTCAACAAACACAAAATTTTGAAGTAACAATACACAATCCCTTTACAAACTATTCTATTTACTTTACGGCGGATTTTTGTCCTTGTCATGAGTCCGCAAAAGTACTTTTTTACAAACTATTCTGCTTTACTTCACCGTCTATTTTAGACAAAAATTCAGGGTACCCACACCTCGCTGAGGATACCAACCTGAATAAAATAAAGCAATAATTTCGTGGAGGTTATCATAAAAGTCATTCGTGTGGCATTTAATTCATTTTATTTTGGGTCGTTGTTAGTGCCTTATAAGGTCATATAAAGGCCAACGAAATGAAGTTGCTTGGGAATGTCGCACGTTCTCAACTATAACAAGGTGTTTGCTTATCGTTATGAGGGGGTGGCCGAGACAAAAGCCCTACCACACCTAAATCTAGCACGCAAAATTGCCGCCGAGACACAGAGGGCCACTCCTTGGGCCGTTTCGATCACAGTTCTGGAATTTCATTGACCCCCAAGACGGGATTGCAAATGAACTGGTCAATTAATTCGTCGAAGAAGGATTTAATTAGGTATTTACATTGGATGCATGTAAATCTACTTAACAGTGACGTCAGTAATCGAAAATTGCATTTTTTGAGAAGTGGAATCACATGATATGGAGACAGGAAACGGAAGGTCGAATTTTGTACAGTGTAATTGAGTCTTGAGTTCTGGTTTCTGATAATAAATTGGGGTTTTTGGATTATGAGATAAGTGAATCATTTGAGATATCCCGAGAATTAGATAATTGGCATTGGATTTAATTATAATTCTAACCGGAAATTCTCAGATCAACCAGTTTATCATTTTTGTTTGATTTAGTAATATAACAGTATTTCTATTTATATTTTCGAATTTTTGATGATTTTGTAACAACTGTTGTGGTGTTAATAGTTCTGATCTTACAAATTTATGAAATAAGCTTAAATTCTCTTCAAAAGACCGATTTACACTCAAAAATTTTTAAAATGGGAGTTGACTTAAGTGTCACTTAAATGAAAAGAGGTTAGGTTAGTTGGGTTTTATGATTTTATTAAGAAAAATAGTTATTTCCCTGTTATGAAAGCGGAAAGTCATTTCTAAATAATATTTACTTTGTAATCATATTATCTGAGCGTAAATAGTGCTTTAATGTAGAAAACAAATTCAAAAATAAAGATGATATTGGCATTTTGACATTTGATACGTCATTGCTGAGTCGTGTGTGACTCAATCACAGACATTTAAATTCCTTTGAAAAATTCTGCAAACAGTGATAAAACCTTCCTAGACCTCCCATGCCCATCTTGTGAAATTTAAGCCTCTAGATGGTATCATAAGCTGTACTATTTACATATCCCAACAATAACATCCTTCTGAAGTCACAAAAGAGCTCTTTAGTAACGGCCCTGATATAATTCAAATTTCTCCAAGAAGGCTATTTCTACCTAGAACTGAATTTGTTCCGGTCTCTCAGGTAAAATATTCAGTGCTGAATTAAACACCTGCTCTAATGTTTCAATCAAACCGAAATTAATTGAAAAAGTCCCCTTCGAAATTTTGATATGAGTTGTTCGATAATCGTTAAGTGGTTTTTAAGAGGGTCGTAATAAAAAAAAGTCGGTAGTCGGTTTATCAGGGGTCTTGGCACGAACCCTGACAGCCGCTTTAGATTATTAATAACACCAACTTATCTACGGGTATTTTAAGACAGCCCCATATGGGCGAAAAAGGAAATTGAACCAATTATTAGTATGACGGCACTCATTCTCTCTTTCTGGTTTTATTGCTCATCTCTCGACGACTTTTTGCATGCCGATGAACAGCGGCCGTGTTGTGTTTGTTTTTGAAAGCAGAACGAGACGGGAATTTATTTCAGGCCAATTAAGGGACTTTTTTCGAAAAATAAACAGACGGGGACACGATACGATGAATAGTAATGGACTAAAAGGGAGTTTTGTTTTTCTTTCGTGGCTATACTGACTAGCTATGAGAGATGAGAAACTGCGAGAACTACCGATGAAAATTTTATTTTTATAATGTTGTTTCTCTGAAAATAAATTTTTGAAACAGACACGTTTATACTGAAACATTATTTTGTTTGAACAAATATTATTTTATTTAGTTGGCAACAAAATAATGAAGTAGTAATTGCCCAAAATTTGCTTTGGAAAATCAAGTGTATTTCCGGAACCGATCATTATGATATTTGGCACACTTACAATAGATTTTATCCACAATTACCTTATGATTGAAGTTTTATCCACACTTTACGAACCGTATAAAGTAACACTTCATCCACTAGTGGAATAATAAAATCACTTTATTCCACAAGTGGAATAATGAAAAAATACAATCTTAAATCAATCGTATTCTGTTTATTATTAATATTGACATTTACATTAATAGACATTTCGTTTTTTGTTTTATCATATTTCACTTCGTTTCCATTAATAAGAAGCCTGTAGTTGTTATCGGTTCCAGAACGAATAGTAGTTGTAGTAACAATGGACGTCTCCTCTAGTAAGGAACGACTAGTACCAGATGAACCATGGATTTCTCTTGCGATATCAAGCTTATTAGATACAGAATCTTCGATATAAGATTCTGTTATGGCGGAGCTCCTCCACCCACCATTTCGTCTAATTGTTGTAAGATTAGCACATCCATTGGCAAGTAAAGTTGTTGAAGTGCGCCTCATACAATGGCCGGTATAAGCTTCTGCGTTTGCCAGATTCAAAAACAAAGCAACTTTAGAAGAAACTTTCGATAAAGTGTTAATTCCAACAGGTTGCGATGTACATTTTTGATTAGCGTATCGTAAAAAGAATCTCTCAATGGATAATTTCTTCGGATGTAAGAACATGTATTTCCTACACTTCTTCACAGTGTTGATAGAGAATCCTTCTTCTATAGTTGTGAATTTTCGTGAAGCGCCCGTCTTGGTATCTGGTATCGAAACAATCAGGTATGCGCCTCTGTCTTCTACATCACTGACTTTCAAATTTGTCAGCTTACAGCATCGACAGCCACCAGACACCCTCATTATTAATGCAACCTAAAATATCCCAAAATTTATTATGTACAATATCTTTGTAATGACAGAGATTACCTTGATCATCAAATATTTTTCATTGCAAGCCTTTGTCAAAAACTTTTCCACGTGTGCTCTTTCCAATACTGCAGCTTTCTTCGGCCTGTATTCTCTGGACTGATTCTTCAGATAGGCCACGAGCTTACTATATTTTCCAATGTCTATGTTTTTATAGACTTTTATAGCGGCCTTCAGTATGGAATACTTCAAACACATGGATGAAATTGCATTCCTCTTCTTCAAATTTAAGAAATACGGGAGCAGATCTTCCTCATTTATTGTCATTACCCTCGTTCTTCTTTCCATTCATTAAATTCTGAAAATACTTTTTCATAATGTTCCCTGGACTTCGCAGACAATAACAGGCGAGTCGCTTCTTCAGCTTCCTCAAAAATTGTCCCAGGAATCGTACCTATCACTTTCTTCCATTTTCACCAATTTGCACAGCGTTTTGTCCAAATGGAGTCGATAAACAATCGAAAATAAATAGCAACGATTCAACACCTCTCATGTTTCTTAGTTAATTTCAATGATCTTTGAAGTGACATCCGCTGTCAGAGTGTAATGTCAAATCATTTTTTGATGACATGAGATGAAATTTTGGCGATTCTAATTTTAAATCGCTGTAATTGTAGATAAAACGTTATATTGGATTCGTGTTTTAGTCGCGTTTTATCCACTTAAGAATATTAAACGCTCGACTGCGTCTCGCGCTTAAACATTCTAGCGTAGATAAAACGCTGTCTAAAATACTTATACAATAAATAACTATAAACTGAGAAGAAATCGTTTTATTACTTAATTGTTTTGAAAAATATTTATTTGTTTTACCACCAATCGCTTTGACAGCTGATTACTTGCACGGTTACTTGTCACAATGGTACTAAAATAAATTCGAAAATCGACGATTTTATTAAGACTGAACAAGAATAACTACGACTGAAAGAAGAAAAAAGCTTGAAAAATGACGACTAAAAAAATATTTAGAAAAACATAAAATACCGCGACTAAAAGAGAAAGAAGAATAAAAAACTACGTAGAAAAAACAACAATAACATCTAAAAAGAAAACAGTTTCAGGAAAACTTGAAATCAAAGTTTTTTTCTATAAAATTAAATCACAAAAACTAGAAGGTAACATTAGATAAGATTTTTTTGTCAGAAAATTTGAATCCTATTACTCTATGTATTTTAAACTCACTGTTTTTATAAAAAGGAGATCTCAGATGCGATTTTGTCATTTAATATAGGACTATATTGTATTTCTGAATCTTCTAGAGTTATTAAAACTTGGATTGACACAAAATTGTGTGTTTAATTCAAACTGAAACAAAATGGCCGAAAACCGTGATTGCCTACTGCTATTATTTGTCTATATTTGGAAGAATTTTATGATTTTGACTTACAAAGTTTATGAGGGATTTGATAAGAGTGGTTGTAAAGATAAGTAAACTCTATTGTTACCGAAGCGATCAGGTAGTCCCTCGAAGGAAACGAACAACGGGTGCCACGCGCCAGACCTTTACAATCCACTTAAGATTCAGGGGCTGGGGTTTCTTTATCGGTAAGGGACCGAAAAGTTAATTCCTCTATTGCGCCATAAAATTCATCCAAATATAGACACACTATAGAAAAGGAGCCCTACATTGTGTTTGACAAGATGGCGGCGAAGTTCGTTGAAATGTGACTGCATAAGGATTCAACGTTTCAACTACAATGTGGAAGGAAAAATTTTCTTTATTTGTTTATTTCTTGCAGTAAATTATTTAAGAAGTGTAAAAGAAAGAAAATAAAAATGTGATTAATAATACAAAAACAAAACAATTTTAAAATAAAAAAGGCACATCAAAACACATAAATCAACACGTAAAGTACATGTAACATTCTGTTATGACATTTTCTAGAAGGACCGGATAAAACTTTCCTAAACCGTGTTCACTAACAAAGCTAATATTTAATAAGTTACAAAAACATTAAACAACTTTTAAACATTTAACCTGTAAAATATTTAAAGGTCAAATGTATGATGGCATGAATATATTCAGTTAAAAATATCCAAGATGAAATTCGTTGACTTTCCTGGAAAAAATAAAATTTGAAGCTTAAATTTGGAAGAATGATGGAGAACAGAAATATTAAATCATTTCCAGATCTGTTGTTGCAAATATTGCTTTAACAAAACTACGAAAAGCCGGTTGATAGCAAGAACATTTGGTAAAGAAGCTGTTGACACCAGAATTGGTTAGAATAGCACCTATTTCTGCTGTCTATCCGCTCTTTTCACACCAAGAATCGTCTTGATAGTGATGATTTTTACGCATACCACTCTACTAATTTCGAAAAACACATTAAATTCTTTTTTAGAATGTCCGTTTAATTGTGAAAAAAACTTTTTACGGTTTGAATGATTTTATTATTCCTTAAATAACACAAAATGCTTTTGGAGTTTTTTATTATTTGTGGTGCTGTATTTCTGGTTAAAATATTGCTTCATACTTTTAAATTATCTGATATTATTTAAAAAAATAATTTAAAAGTGATTTGCATTTGGTGCTTGTCAATATATTTATAAACAAACTAACAATTTAATAATTTAAAAGTGTAAAAAGAACAGTAGAAAATTAATTAATTAATTAAGAATAACAACTCTTCTGGTGTTTAAATCTCTGACTACTTATTATATTTTTAAGAATTTATGTCTTCTTAATAACAAAGGTTTTTTGGGTTGTTTTTTTCATAGTTTTTTTCATATTTTGTCGTTTGTAGAAGACTAAAATAAAGAAATCGTCTATTTACTTTTACAAATTACAATGCAAGTGCCTCTGACGCCATGATATTTATTTAGGAGCTACGCTAGCAGACTTGCCAACACAAACCTCTTTGTCAGCTACTGGTAATCGCGGGAGATTTGAATTGTAGAGAGCATTACTTCAATAATTTTTCTAATTTGTGTTAACTAAATCAAAAATTAAAGTAATATCTATTGTTACTGATTTTCTCCTATCCTAGGGGGCCTCGGACTTTTTTGAAAATTAAATTCCCTAACATATTTTTAAAGATGTTTTCCCTGTATTAGACTTTATTTCATCTCAATAGCTACCACTTATAACAGAGTTTGGGCTCTTTGCTCTGTTCTGAAAATAATGAGGTTTCAAAATTAGACAAATTCATTTGTCAAATTCTAATTAGTTTTTTTTTGACTCAATAACTGAAAACAAAAGCTGTTTATGGCTTGAAATTCTCTTAATATGGGGGCGTATTTTAAATAAAGTTTTATATTTCATAGAACTGCGACAACGATAATAATGTTTTTTTATTTAAATAGCTTATCTTTCATGCAATTAACATAAGTAATAGCTTCAGATAAGTTAGGTATTTCAGTGGGGGCTATTATTTGCATTCGAAAGGTATTGTCACAAATGACATTTTTGTCATTTCAGAATGACAAAAAGGGCTATTTTTGGTGTTTTTTCCGGATGTTTAACTAAAAACGGATTTTAAAATATGTTTAATCTCACATTCTTGAGATCATCAGGTATCCAAACAAGATAAACGACCTTCTGGGAATGTTTATTACAGCATTTTAATAAGTTCGAGTAAAAAAAAAGGTTGAGTAATCAAGATAAGTGAGATTTCAATGACCAATCAATTAAAAATAGAAATTTCCACAATATTTTTCAAATAAATATTTAAAAAAAAAATTTTGGTTTTAAATAAAAGACTCAAAAGTTTAAGACACATTTATTAAAATTTTTAAAAAGGCCAAGACTTGGTTAGCAAATAGATCTTCTCCTCCTCCTTGAACAGCTTCTCCTCCTCCTTCTTCTCGGGCAACTACTCCTCCTTCTCCTTCTCGAACAGCTCCTTCTCCTTCTTTGGCAACTCCTCCTCCTCCTTCTTCGCGAGCAACTCCTCTTTCTTCTTCTGCGGCAACTGCTCCTCCTCCTCCTTCTTCTCGAGCAGCTCTTGTACTTGGGAGCTCTGCACGCTTCGCTATAGAACTTCCTTCTTTGTGAATCTGTCATCTTGCACCAGCATTTTGCCCCCTCCACGGCCACCTTAACTGCGCTCCAGCCGCAATGCCTCTTACGGAACCATCTCAGGAAGTTGAAAAATGGGTTCCTTGTCATTCTTCCAGGTCGGCAAGTGCGACGCCTTCGAGGCCGGCAGCTCCGGCGTCTTCGGGGCCGGCATCGTGATCGCCGACGTCTACGTACTCTGCAGCAGTATTCAGCCCGTGAAGGGGGCTTCCTACAACACGCCATCCAATTTTTTGAGCATAAAACTCGGTTAAAAAAGTTAATAATCTTTTCACATTTAATTTTGACGATTTAAGTTTTTTACGTTTTGGAAAATTGTTGATTTTTTTTTGTCCTTGGAAACTGAGGAAGGCGATGTGATATTTTTTAACAATGTCAAGGAGAATTGAGAAATTTTTGACAAAACAAAAAATGTGGAGATTTTAGCTTGAAGAACAACTATTTTTCTAAAAGCAGTGATGTTCAATTGAGCCAAAAAGGGTTGAGATTCTGAAATTTAGGGATGATTCTGGTGTAAAATGAAAGAGGAAAAAGTTGTTCAGAAATGTTCTACAAAGAAGCAAGATACAGAAATTTTGATTCTTTTGTTTTTCCAGAAAAGTGGTTCCGGCTATACCGGAAGTCGTTAATATATTGTTTTTGTAAACAGAATGATATATTTTTAACTGGAATAGATAAGAACTAAAAAGAGAACAAGACAAAGAGAGTGTATAAATAAATAAAACGAATAAGGGAAGAATTCTTGGTAAGCTAGGATGTAATAAGAGAAACCTGTGAAGAAGGTGCACTAAAAAAAAGTTGTTTAAGGAATAAAACGATATGAAATAGAGTTAGTAGCAATAACTGATCAAGAACATGAAAATTAGAAGTAGGTATAATAGACAAACACAAAAATATAAAAATAGAGGGACTGTGACCAAATTACTCACTTTTTGATAGAGATGAAGATCAAAAAGGACCAAAACATAAGAGCTTATAGAAACGCAACGAATAAAATTAACACAGAAGGAATAAAGACAAATACCAAAGAACACTAGAAGAAAAAGAACAAAACATAAGAGCTTATGGAGGCGCAAAGAACAAAATTAACGCAGAAGGAATAAAGAGAAATAGCAGAGAGCACTAGAAGAAAACCAAGAAAAGTATTAATTTGATAGAAGTAGACATAATCAGTTGGAAAGAAGATTGAGGATTTATATGATGAAGATTCTTAGTCTACAAAGAAAAAAGAAAGAAAATGCTAGAAGAAAATACATTGAACAACGAAAGAAAATACGAAGAATAAAGAGCAGAGTACAAAAAATTTGCAGGATGAATCTATCAAGAAGGTTTGAAGTGTTTGTTTAGACTATAAAAAGAAAAGAGATGAAGAGTAAAAAGAGGGACCAAAACATAAGAGCTTATAGAGACGAAAGGAATAAAATTAATACAGAAGAAATAAAGAAAATACCAAAGAACAGTGGAAGAAAACCAAGAAATATATGAGTAATCAGTGAGCAAATAGCCGGAAAGAAGATATAGGATTGGTATGATGTAGATTCTTAGACTACAAGAAGACAAGAAAGAAGATACTACAAGAAACTACATTGAACAACTAAAGTAAATACGAAAAATAAAGAGCAGAGTACAAAAAATTTGCAGAATGCATGATATTAATAAGATTTGAAGTATTTGACGGCCTTAAGACAGGGAGGTCTACTTTATTCTTTTACTTTGTTTATAATACTTTAAAAAGTACTTCAGTAAGCATTATACAGATGAAGTGTTTAATCAAGGAAAAATTTACGATAAATATTAACGAAGAGAAAACTAAGTTATTGTGTTTTTTTATCTGTAGTAAGTTAGGTTCGAAATACGTTTAGAGATGAAACAGAGTTAAAACTTCATCTTTTTAGTGCATAAACTGTGAGAGATAAAAAATATTGTTTTGCGAATTTTGTTACACAAAATTTGATTTTCTGCAACTTTTTTCTTTAACAATTTTTTTGTACTTTTGACTGTTCCAGAAACGTTTTCAAGTGAAGCGTGTGCTGAGCAAATATTAAAATTGCAGTATTTTTTAAAAATACTTCTAGTATTTTTTTTAATGCTCTCTATCATTTCAGTAATTTTTCTTTAAGTTTTATAGCTGCAGTAGTATATCGCGCCTCTCTCTTTCTCTCTCTGTGTGTTTTTTTTTATTCAACATAGTGCTACCACTGTGGGTATTTTAAACTCGTGATTTAAATTTCAAAACATAAAATTTATTCTCCAGGACTAATAATTACACGTCAAATTTATTTAACTTAAATAAACACACTAAATATCAAATCACAACAGACTTCTTCGTCATTTCGTCCACTGTTCGCACTTTACTATCTGTCTTGTCTTTACTTTTTTACTGAATGCCTGGCGGTAAGTCTCTCTCCCTAAATGGTTAGTCCACTTTCTATAATAATCTGGAAGAAGGCTGTTCTAGAAGCGTGACGTTCTACCCATTCCTACGAATGATGAATCATCCACAACGCTTCAACCTTTCCGAACCTTTCCTCACGATGATTCACTGTAATACTAAGAATTACAGAGAACTACTAAGAACTTCGCTGACGATGATTCACTATAACAATAGGCTCACATTTATGAAGCACAAGCAAGCGGTTGGTTGTCAGAGTGAATAGACCTGTCTTATTATAGCTTGTGTTTAAAGCGGTTCGGTACCTATGATTATCCACGTCTTACCTAGCTGCTTTTTGTTAACAACTTTTAATTTTCAATAAAAGAGGCTTTGAAGGTACCGTAAATTCAGAACCGAAGCTTGTTTTTATTAAAAATTAAATGCTGATATCAAAAAGCGGGATGGTAAGACATGAGAAAAAGAGTCTAATTTACAATGCCAAAAATAAAATTTCTTTGGTAAATAAATAACAGATCTGAGTGTGTAATACTGAAGCCTTGCTTTCAACAAAAAAAATATTTTGTCAGCTTGACAACTTAAACATTTTTTTTACTATTATTATTTTAACATTCTATAAACACTAATGGGCTCATTTCAAGTTGAGATAATCCAGGTAGTATCTTCGTTTCCATGAAAAATTAATAAAATTTGTTGTTGTGATTGGTTGTTGCCATGGGAAAGTATTAAAATTTGCGATACTACCGGTATTATCTCAACTTGAAATCAGCCCATTAGGCCTAACAATTGAGAATTTTTTTGTGGCAAAATGGTAATAGAAAAACGACTGTGCTATCATATTAAAGATAGTCTGTAGTTATATTCTGTTGTTTTTTACTCACAAAAATGAAGGAAATTCTATTATTTTTACATAAAACGGAAAATTGTGTAATAACTGATTAATTACTTAATTTCTGTTTTTTTTTTGCAGGATTTTGGTGGGTGCGCCCTTAGGGAGGAACCTGCAGCCTCGAACGAACCGTTCTGGTGCGCTTTTCAAGTGCCCCATTACCAAAAAGGACAACGACTGCGAACAAATCGAAACAGACGGGAAAAGATGTACGTATTTAGTAGAGTTTTAATTTAGATAAGATCAGTGTTTGTACAAACACTTTTAGCTTCTCTAGACTTGTATCGTCTTGTGTTTTTTGAGTAGTAGGAGGAATTTTTAAAATATATTTTTTCTAGCCCATGGGGGGCCTTAATAATTTGTGTTTTTGTTTTTTGGGGTGCACTCCAGTGGCCGGAGGGAGGTATAAGTGTAAGTGGTGGTCTCGAACCATGGTACCATTGGTACCAATTTGGTAATAAAATGCATGAAGTATTTTTGCTAATTTTTCTGCATGGAATTTTTTTGCACTCTTTGTATCTTTACCAGCTTTTTCCTCTCCTTTTCTTAATCACACACTCGGTTTAATAATAATTTTGGGTAATGAAATTTTTTTTCCGACCGGAAATTCAGTCATCTAACGCTTCCGAAAAAAATAATTAACTCATTTAGACGCGACATTCCAAAAAAATATTGCATGGTGGTCTAATTTTTTTAACTAGTCGACTAGTTACTAATTTAAATTAACTGAAAAAAAAAATGCTTCGATGTTTTTGTCACAACTTATGATGACTTTATTCAAATACCGAAGAAGATTAGATTTCCAAAAATAGGCAACAAAGAAATGTGCCGTGTCATTTTAAGGTTTACAAGATTACAGATTAGGGACAAGATGGGAATGAAAATTAGGGTCCTGCTGTTTAACCTGGCATTTGTATTCTGACTTTATAATATTAAGCATTACAAGGAAAAAATGTAATTGAAGTCAATAGTCGTTTAATTGAAATAAAAAAATTGGAAAGTTGTGTAATAATTGATGACAATTAAAGTCATTAATCAGTGTTTATTCCTGGTTTGTTATTACTCACTGCAATTACATGATTCTTTGAAAAATCGGCTAAAGTTTTATATTTATATTATCAGAAAACAATAAACAAAAGTTATTTGTTTAACATTCTTTTTAACAATCTGTCTTATATTTTTTGTACAGAAGAGAAGTCTGATTGTCCGAAATCGGTTTTGACCAGAAAAAGGGAGGTAGGGAGAATACTGATAAACAAAAAATGATTAGTTGGCTATGTTCAGCCAAAAGGGGTTGACAACTGTCCTTTATCTTTAAAGGGCACTTCTTTAATTCTATAAATTGTCTTTTAGTCTTAGAAATGTACTTAAAAGACACCTTTATTTCCTTTAATTTTAGAATAAAAAATAGTTTTTAAAAGAAAAATAGAAAGGAAGCTTCTAAAAAGCAAAAGAACGACGAATGAAAGAAAAAGAAGAACAAGGAGAATTAGGAGTAGTGGGAAAGAAGAACAGAAGTATATTCTAGAAGTAAAAGAAGGAACAGAAGCAAAACTAATAGCACAAATAATAAAAGCACGCACATTCTAGGAAAATTTGAAAAACGTAATTTAGAAGATTCTAGAAGAACTATTGGAGATAACAAGCCACTAAATAAATAAAAGAAGTTTTAAAAAGAAGTTGAACTTCTGGAGGACAAAATTTAGATTCTAGGCGCATTTGAAAAATAATGTTTGGAAGAAATAGAAGAACATGAAAAACGACTACTAAAAGAAAAGGAAGAGCAAGGAAAAATACTAAAATAATATAGGAATTATCTTTCGAGCCGAATATTAAGAAAAATCCAGGTATAGATGGAACAATAATTTTAAAAGAAAAAAGAAAGGAAGATTATAAAAAGCAAAAGAACGACGAATGAAAGAAAAAACACAAGGAGAATTACGAGTAATGGGAAAGAAGAACAGAAGTGTATTCTAGAAGAAGAAGAAGAAGGAAAACAAGCAAAACTAATAGCACAAAAATAAAAGTACATTCTAGAAAAAATTGAAAAACCTAATTTAGAAGATTCTAGAAGAACTATTGAAGATAACAGGCCACTAAATAAATAAAAGAAGCTTTAAAAAGAAGTTGAAAGTTGGGAACTTCTGGAGGAGAAAATGAAGATTCTAGATGCATTTGAAAAACAATGTTTGGAAGAAATAGAAGAACATAAAAACGACTACTAAAAGAAAAGGAAGAGCAAGGAAAATTACTAAAATAATATAGGAATTATCTTTCGAGCCGAATATTAAGAAAAATCCGGGTATAGATGGAACAATAATTTTAAAAGAAAAAAGAAAGGAAGATTATAAAAAGCAAAAGAACGACGAATGAAAGAAAAAGAACAACGAGAATTACGAGTAATGGGAAAGAAGAACAGAAGTGTATTCTAGAAGAAGAAGAAGGTAAACAAGCAAAACCAATAAAACTAATAGCACAAAAAAGTACATTCTGAAAAAAATTGAAAAACGTAATTTAGAAGATTTTAGAAGAACTATTGAAGATAACAGGCCTCTAAATGAATAAAAGAAGCTTTAAAAAGAAGTTGAAACTTCTGGAGGAGCAAATGAAGATTCTAGACGCATTTGAAAAACAATGTTTGGAAGAAATAGAAGAACATGAAAAACAACTACAAAAGAAAAGAAGGAACAAAGAAAAATACTAGAATAATAAAAGAATTATCTTTCGAGCCGAGTGTTAAGAAAAGTCCTGGTATAGATGGAACAATAATTTTAACAGGTAATTACGTCTGGTAAAAAGGAAATTGAAAAATTTTAGAAAAAAAAGTTTTTAGAAGAATGAAAAAAGGAAGATTTAAAAAAAACAAAAAAGCCGACGTTAGAAATGTAAAGAAGAACAAGGAGAATTATGAATAGCGGGAAAGAAGAACAGAAGTATATTCTAGAAGAAGAAGAAGAAAAACAAGCAAAACTAATAGCACAAAAAATAAAAGCACATTCTAGAAAAAATTAAAAAAACGTAATTTAAAAGATTCTTGAAAAACTATTGAAGATAACAGGTCACTAAATAAATAAAAGATGCTTTAAAAAGAAGTTGAAAGTTGTGAACTTCTGGAGGCGAAAATGAAGATTCTAGACGCATTTGAAGAACTATGTTTGGAAGAAATAGAAGAACATGAAAAACAACTACTAAAAGAAAAGAAGGAACAAAGAAAAATACTAGAATAATAAAGGAATTATTCAATTGAAACAAAAATTAAATAAATTTGTGTAATTATTGATTACAATTTGAAGTAATTAATTCGTTATTAATTAATGATTTACCAGTTACTATAATGAATTCATTAAAAAAAATTACTCAAATCTCAATTTTTAAAAATAGCATGTGTTACTGATTGCATAACTTAATCCATATTTATTTTTGATATTTTTTAGTTTTGTTGACTCATTTATTAAAGAAACCTGAAAATAATCTCAAATTAAGTTGTGTCAAAACGAAGCCTACGGTAGTACAAGCATAGATTTGGGTTATGACCTTCACTGTGACGTCATAATCGTGGACAAAGCGCTGAAAGTTAAAAATTAATTTCTTTTAATTAAAATAACTTTAGAACGAATAAAAAAATACTGTCATATAGAGAATTAAATTCTTAATGTCTATATTAAAAACAACTAACAAAAAAGCTACTGGAACATATTTTAAAAAATGTTGAAAGTTGTAAAAAAGTTGAGAATAATACATTTCATATACTTAATAAAGTTCGGAAGGCGTTACATTTATCTCTAATAATTTAGACTTTAGAGCCTAGAGGCGCTTAAAAATAAGAAAGAATTGAACACATTTTTATAAAAAAAAAGTTTTAGTCTAGTTTTTTGTGATTTTTTTTTCAAATCTTACAATTTTATTTGTTACAGTTATTTTTTTTAATTTTACTTTTTATAGTCCGCACATTGACCACATTTATGACGTCACAGTTTTGTGCTTAGGCTTGTACTGTCGTAGACTTTTTCAAAACCAAAAACGAAGCAAAAATTCATAATTCATTCCGCGATCGGCAAAATAATGCTGTAGTCCTTTGGGTTCTTCGGCTTTTTTGAAAATTAATTCAAATAACCTAATAATGATAATAACCTTAAAGAGACCACCTATTTTTGTGGTACTTGACCGGTTTTTAAAGAAGTGTGTGTTTTCGCATCATCCCCAGCTTTAGACAAAAAAGATTGTAAATAGCAGCATTGGGGGCCCCAGCCCTATTTGTGATGATTTTTTTTTTAAACTAACCACAACGATTCAGATTTTGTGCATTATACTAACCCAAAATTGGAACTTGTACCCTCGACTAACTATTTTTCCGTAGTTGATATTTTTGACTACGAAGAAGAACCGACTGAGAGAGGACCAGTGGGTCTTGAAGCACCTTCCAAAGATGAAATCAAGGAGAATCAATGGCTTGGAGTTACAGTCAAATCTCAAAAAGCGGGCGGAAAAGTCGTAGTGTGTGCCCATAGGTATATTCAAAGCACTAATTTAAAATTACACCATTATGGATTTGGTTTGTGTTACTTACTTAACAACGACCTGAAAGCCGAAGAGGCACTTGAGCCGTGTAAAGGACGTCCAGTTGAAAAGTAAATTGCCCATCACAACAACTCCCTCTCAAAAATTTTTTTTTAGATTGCACCAACAGTACGGTTACTGCCAAGTTGGTACTAGTCTAGCTGTACTTCCAGACGATTTTGTCTTAATGGGATCACCAGGACCGTACACCTGGCGCGGCACAATTTTTGCAAAAAATATTATTGCAAATTACTTAAAAAGAGATAAAACTATATACCGGGGGCCCTTAAACGACACACCTAAACCCATCGATAAGTACAGTTATTTAGGTATGAGTGTAACAGGAGGCCATTTTTTCTCAAAAGACAGTCTAACTTATATTTCGGGGGCTCCTCGGTCACACTTACACGGCCAAGTTTTTTTCTTTAATAAAACAAAATCTGAAGAGCAGCTTGAGATTTTATTAGTGATCAATGGGTATCAGTTCGGGTCGAGTTTCGGGTACGAAATTCTTGCTGTGGATTTTGAACAGGATGGGTAAGAGAAATTTGCCGACAAAATTTTTTTGTAAAATTTTTATTTCCAGCTACGATGAGTTACTAGTGGCAGCTCCGTTTTACTACGATAAAGACAAAGGGGGCGCTGTTTATATTTACAAAAATTTAGAAAATTGTAGAATTTTGAAAGAATGTAATTACAGTCAGATTCTTGTGGGGAAATTTGAATCAAGATTTGGTTTTGCTATGACTTCTATTGGTGATATAAATAAAGATGGGTTTATTGATGTTGCTATTGGTGCTCCTTATGAAGGAAATGGGGTTGTTTATATTTACTTAGGTGAAAAAGGTGGTCTTAAAGAGAAGCCTTCTCAAGTTCTTCAGATTAATAAACCAGGAATAAGAACTCTTGGTTATTCTTTGAGTGGTGGTATGGATATGGATTTGAATGGTTATCCGGATTTACTAGTAGGTGCTTATGAAATGGAACGAGCTATTTTATTTAAAACCAGACCAATTATTGATATTTATATAAGAGTAGAAGGACCAGAATTGAAAAATATTAATGCAACTAAAAAAGGATGTCGAAATGATCGCAATTCGGATAAGACTTGGTAAGTCGTGAGAAATTGCCCATCACAACAACTCCCCACCATTTTTTTTAGTTTTTCTTTTCAAACGTGCTTTAAATTGAGTAAATTCTCATTAGACAAGGAGATTGATATCAAATACGAAATTCGGGAATTACCGAAAAAAATACCAAGAGTCACAATTGGTGATGGTACGAATGCGCCAAAACGGATTATAGTGACCAATATTTTAAAAGAATATTGTACGAGTGAAACTGCTTATCTCAGTGAAGGTAACGGCGATATTCTTACACCAATTGAGGTATTTTTATCACTAATAAATATCTAAAACTAATTCAAATTTAGTTTCAAGTGAATTATTCACTCTATAAAAATGATACTGATTCACCAATTTTGAATAAAACATCAGTAAAACAATTTAAAGCGACTTTCCAGAAGAATTGTGGTCCTGATGATATCTGCAAAAGCAAATTGATTTTAAATGCACGTCCTTTATCGCTTAATGGTTTGTTTATTACAGATTTTCTTAAATTTGGCGCCAAAATTACAGTTGCCACTCGTCACGTGGCACTGTCTTTTCTGTACAGATTAGTACAGTGTAGTCACGTGACATCACTCAGGTTGGGGCTTATGTGGCGCCAAATTTAAAAACTGTTTTTGCCTTTTTTGAGGATTACAATTTCAGCAACTCCTGAGGGCTATTACATGTTTGATTTAGCCAAAGAAAAAGAACTTATTTTAGAAGCAAATGTTACGAATCAAGGAGAATCAGCTTATGAAGCAAAACTGTTCGTTGTACATCCTGAAAGTTTGAGTTATGTTGCTTTACAAAATCAAAACAAGACTGTAGGTTTTAATTTGAAACTAACAGATTAACAAAAAAATTTTTTTAGGGTAGCACAATTTGTACTTCAAACGGCACAACTGTCGTAATTTGTAATTTAGGAAATCCTTTTCAAGAAAACCAATCAGTTTCTCTTCCTCTCAGATTTGAAATCGCAGACACAAAACAACAAAATCTCTCTCTTCGTGTTTTTGTTAACTCAACTTCAGAAGAATTATCAAAGCAAACATCTCAATCTTTTCTTGCATTTTTACAAAATATTGCAACAATTGTAATAAACGGAGACAGTAAACCAGTGAATGTTTTTTATTCAGGAGAGGCTAAAGGTCAGTCTGCAATGCATTACTTCCAAGATATCGGTCCAAGGGTTATACACACCTACAATATAATAAATCAAGGCAAGTGGCATATAAGAAACCTCCAAGTGAAGATCTTATGGCCTTATCAAGTAAAAACTGACCGAAAAGAAGGCGGAAAGTGGCTTCTGTACTTAGAAAGACAACCACTGATTGATTCAAACATACCACATTTTTGTACTGTCTCACCTGAAAATGTTATTAATCCACTCAAGACTAACTCGTCGGGAAACGAAGATTTGGAAGAACCACCAGAAAGCAATGAAGTGCATGTGAGGAAGCGGCGGGATGTGGCCACAGTTGTACCTGCTGAAACCAAAGTCGAAGAAGATGGAAAAGTCCGGAAAATTGTTAAAATGAACTGCAGAAAAACAGCAGCATGTGCTGAAATAACCTGTACTATTCCTAAACTTGTGGGGGATGAACAAATTCCAATCAGAATTTTTTCCCGTCTCTGGAATTCCACTCTTATAGAAGATTACAGTCAAGTTGATTGGGTCACAATTGAGTCTGAAGCGAGGGTTATTATCAACGAACCTGGGATAAAACTCACTAATGACTCAGTTACTGAAGCTTTGGTAATTTTCTGAGTTTTTTTAATGTGATGCATGTACATATTTTTTTCAGGTGAAAGTTACAGCATATCCAGCTCTGGTTTTAGTCGATAAGGGAGTCAATATCTGGATTATTATCGGTTCAGTAATTGCTGGTCTTGTTCTTTTGTTTATTGTTGTATTCGTGTTGTATAAATGTGGCTTCTTTAAAAGAAATCGAATTAAAGATCAGACACTTTCTGGCAATTTGAAAAGACAAGGTGAAAGTGAGACTTTACTGAACGAGAGTGGAAACAAACAAAAAAGTTGATTGTGATAATAAATTACGAAATTTAAGCTATTTATAAAGTACGAGTGTATGGATGTTGTACAAATGTTAAGTAATTTTAATTGGTTGCATTATTTCGTACTTAAGTATAGATTTTGTATAGCGATTTTTTATCTACAACTGTTACTTTATTTAAGTAAGTTTGTACATATTTTATTGTTAGAGTTAAACTAGCTTTCTGTAGATCAAGAATATTTTTAAATAAAAGTTTAAAACATTTTCCTAAAGTGATTAAACTCTACTAAAAAGTTGATAACCGGACTGTCTTTTTGCACTGAGTTACTCTACTACTGATATTTGAATTTTCCCGGGTGTTAGTTTGCCGGCCAACCGCTTGGAGCGCCTAAAATGGCTACCAACTCTGTCATGGAGGTTTTCATTTCTTCTGATTTTATTTTAACAATAATTATAAGCATAAAATAAAGGTAAACAGCTTTTGATAGTAAATTTGCCTCGAATATTTTATAAACCAGCTGTTATCACTTGATTACAAGCTTTCCTCATTTAACTAAATAAATAATTTCAAAAAAGTTAGTGTTTTTCTGTTTGTTATGTTGATACCAACTTTAACTTTTGAGGTTATGTTTTTAATATTTGACAGTTGCTAAACAAAGGTTTTGCATCTGACTCATAATCATCCCCAAAATCGTGAATAATCACCTGTAATTTATGAAACTCACCCCCAACGTTTAGTTTTAACCGCAAATTTTAAAATTCCAGTAATAATGAACAATCTCGAGAGCAAACTTCTTCATGTAACTCAAGGAATTGAACGTCAGGTGGATGCCGCAATAGAACAGATTGAAAATTTGGATGTTAACGACTTGGAAGCCCTCAGGAAGCAACGAATTACCGAATTAAAAAAGCAAGAAGCACAACGCAACGAATGGCTAAGTTTGGGACACGGACAATATGAGGAACTCCCCGAAGAAAAAATGTTTTTTGATGTTATCAAAAAGTCGAAAAACTGTGTTATCCACTTTTTTACTAATACGTCCCCCAGGTGTGCTATCGTCGATAAACATTTGAAAATTCTGGCACCTAAACATATTGAGACTCGATTCGTTAAACTAAACGCCGAGAAATGCCCCTTTTTAGCACAGAATCTCAAAATTAAGACAATTCCGTCAATTGTTTTAGTCCACGAGAGTGTGATGGTTGATAAGATTGTGGGTTTCACACAGTTAGGAAACTGTGATGATTTTTCAACCGAAATGATGGAGTGGAGAATTGCACAGAATAAAATAATCGACTACGAGGGTGACTTACTGACGCCCCCGAATTTACAAGTGAAGAAAGTTAAATCAAGTGGGAAGAAAATCAGAGATGGAGCATTTAACAACGACGATGATGTGGATATCGAGGAGTATGGTTTAAGCAGAGACTCGTTAAAAACTGACACCAGTAAACTTCAGTCAACTGAATTAACACCTGAAGAGGCCGCAGAGTTAGGCTTAGATGACTGAACCGTTTCATATATAATAATTTAATATCTTTTTTAAAAAACGTATAAAACTCAGGCTTCCAGTGCAACTGGCTCCTCTTGTCGCTTCTTTTTCTCTGAAATTCCCGAAAATTACAAAATGACAACCACTTGAAATTTTACCTTTAATTGGCGATGCTGGCACTTCTGAAATTACTTCAGGTTTCTCATCAGGAACTTCAGGCAACGACTGTTTGATTATCTCAGCAAGTTCGTCCTCAACAGCAGTCTCATCCTCGTCACTCAAGCCACCACTCAAAAGAGCATTGATTTCCTAATTTAACAAATTAATTTAACACACTTGGCAATAAAATTAACCACAGACCTCTTGTTTTTCTGCACCCTCACGTGTCTCCTCTAGGATTTTCTCAATGTCTTCGATATTAAGCGCTTCATTGACCTTTTTAAGAGCCTCATTGCCTTGTTTCAGACCGTTTATGACGTCTAACTCGACTTGGGCAAACTCAATGTCGTGAGTTAGACGTTCTAAATTATCTAATTGGTTATCGGTTTTTTGTAAGAGTGACTCTTGGAAGCGTTTTTTACGTAACAGAAGTTTGGCTCGTCTGAAATTAATTTGTTAAAAATTACACAAAAAAAAGGATGTAACACACTCTTTTTGGCCCTTATTTAATAGTTTTTTTGCCAGTTCTCGATCTGAGGCTAAAGACTGTTCAATTCGTTTCTGGTACTGCTTCAATTTATCTCTTTGTTGCTTCAATTGCTACAAAAATTCAAAGAATTAAAGAAGAAAATACAAATAACAAGTACAAACCAAAACAGCTTTATCCTGTTGTGTAATTCTGGAAACTGGCTTTTTCTTACCAAAAATAATACCCATTTTATTATTATTAAGTATCTAATTTATCCCAAAAAGGGGCTTCTGAAGTTTTGTTATCTCACCTGTCACTTGTCAAATTTTTGAGGTTAGGTTTTTAAATTCACAAAAAAAAATAATTAAATTCGTTATTTAGTAGAAAACACTACAAAAATTGCAATTCGGATGCAATTAAGTTAACCCCACAACCCTAAAAAACTCAATTTAGCCCCCACAACCTAGTGCCTTAATTTTTCTCAAGTTTGTGACAGCTGTCACTTGTCACTAATTTGAGGTTATGTTAGAAATTCAAAATGCAAGGGCCCCCACAAGCCGTATTCCCCGGTGATATAATCAAAGACGTGAAATCAATCAAAGGTGTTACAATTGTGGGCCCCGGTTTGCACCGAAACGAATCTGAGCCAAACACACTTCGCATAACACGAGCCGGGAGTCTTTGCTTTAAGCCCCCGAACGTGTACTGGGTCTCACATAACCACAAGCGCTACATTCCGAAACGTGGGGACCTTGTTGTGGGTTCAGTTGTGAAAAAAGCGGGTGATATTTTGAAGATTGATATTGGGGCTAGTGAGCCAGCTTCGTTGTCAATGATGGCGTTTGAGGGGGCTACCAAAAAGCAGAAACCCGATGTCCAAGTCGGTGACGTGATTTATGGGAAACTACTAAACGCTCATAAAGAAATGGAGCCCGAGTTGGTTTGTGTGGACTCGTATTTCAAAGCAGGGAAATTGGGGCCTTTGTCAAACGAGGGGTTTGTGACGAGTGTCAGTTTGGGGCTGGTGTACCGGCTTTTAGACCCTGAGAATTCGATTTTGGAAGCTTTGGGGGGGTTGTTTCCTTTTGAGCTTGCTGTGGGGATGAATGGCAAAGTCTGGATTAACGCAAAGACAGTTCGGGATATTTTGACTGTGGTTAGGTGTTTTGAAGCAGCTGAAGAACATGACGATCAGTTTATTGCTGAATTATGTCGACAATCTAAATAAAGCTTTTTTTTATCTAAATAAGTCTCTTTTAATCCTGTTATAAAAAGTGGTTGTGGACTTTGAAACCTGGGCTTATTCGGCTGAATCTGCCCCACTAAACATAATAAATGTCTAGTCACTCGTCATAACATCATTATTTGCTTTCACGTGCCAGTGTGGTCGATCCAGGTGGGGTTTTGGTGATAACAACTCGCGGTTTGTTGAGAAAAAATCGTTATTATTGCAGTTATCGTCAAAATGAGTGATAAGACTAATGGGTTTCATGGTACGTTGAGTGTTATAATTTTTTTTGCCACTGACCTTACTTAACCTCACTTTTAGACGATTTTGAGGAAATTCGAATTCCGGTTCCATGGGGCCATATAAGTGGTAAGACAGTTTTTTTGAGTTTTTACATGATTTGTCACTTTTTTACATAATCAGATTATGAATAATTCAATGAGACATGCACCTTTCGAGTGGCTCATTAATTCTTATTGCAATGTTATCAAACACGGTGATAACGGGTAGTAATTAAAATAATAATAATAGAAAAACACAACACGTGATTAGGGAAATGACTCACAATTAATTTATTTTAATTGCATTTCTAATATAATTTGTGAAAGTTTTCAAAATTGCGCCATTTCGATCGTCTATTGTTTTATGTATAGCCACGTACTTAAAGAGTGTCACCCCTCATTCATAAAAGACAGCTAATCTAAATTTCAAAATCTTTTTTTCGAAATTTTTTTGTCGATTTAGATAATACATTTGGAGTTCTACATTTTGAATGATATTTTAATCGATATGAAGGTATAGCTGTGACATTTTTTGCACACATGACTGTACCTAGGTCTCCTATAAAAAATATTTATGTAATACACGTGTGTTATTAAAATTTTATTAGCTAATCTTTTGCAAATATTGAACGCTTGACCTCCTTTAAAATCTTCCATTGATGAAAAACGAAGTTACCTGTTATACCTGATCAACCCAGATTTTGGGGACTTTGGACTTTGATACGTGAACTGCGAGATTTAGATGTCTTCCGGAAATGTGCGGTATCTTTGTGCAAATAAATTTTTTTACAACAATTTAATCACTGATTGCAGTAAAAAAACTTCTAGACTGTTTGTATGTCTTTAAAAAATTAATTATTTGCTTGTTAAAATAAGATGCAGTCAATGGAACTTTTTTAGGCGTCGTTTTATTGCCGCCGTTGTACAGCGCACCTCTCAACAATAAATAAATAAATAAATAAATAAATAAATAAAACAGAAAATCTATATTTTGTAAATTTACGAAAAATTATTATTTTTTGTAGCAATTTTTCGGTAAATTTTTATTTAATTTTGAACTCTTCAAAAGATGCAATAAGCCCATATTAATATGGCCGACTGTAAAAACAAAAATACTAATATTTCAGACAATATTGTATAAAATATGATAGAACTGGTCAGGACCGGCACTAAGTATTTTGCCGCTCAAAGCGAAGCTCAAATTTGCCGCCTTTAGAAAATGAAACAAAGCAATTTTTTTTAACAATTTTACTCTCCCTTTGATTATGTTCAGGCGCCACGCGCTGAATGAATTTTTGAGCTATATCTAAAAATCTACATTTAAAAAAAATTGCAATAAAATTTGTTGCCCTTAAAATTTGCCGCCCGAAGCGACCGCCTCGTTGTTTCGTACCTAGCGCCAGCCCTGGAACTGAACACTTCGACGTTTTTGAGATCACTGATGATAACGATTTTGTAACGAAAATTAAAAAAAACAAAATGACAGACTTAATAATGTGTCAGATTAGAAAAATACAGTGGGTAATAGTTTTTTCCTTACCTAAACTGAAAATGTATCAGTTATTTGAGGGCAGAAAGTACGTTTTTGCTGCACTTGTATGTGTTTTATTGCCCTCTTCTGTCAAAAGTGATAGTTTTGTGGGCTTCTTATGTCAGAATATGCCCACGTTACACCGTTACAAAGGAAAAAAAGCCAATGAAATCTGATGTATTCTTATTAGTGGCAGTTCTTTTGTCTTAAACATGTTTTAATTCTTTTTACTAAAGTACAATCAACGGAAAAATATTGTAATCAACTTCTTCGTTCCAATCACACATTAAAATGTCTTGATTATTAATCGCTGTTATTGATAAAAACTTGTTAATAAAATAATTTCATATTTAAGAAAAAAATTGTAAAAAATATTACGAGAGCTGTTTTATCAGTTAGCAAAAACTCAATTTTATAAAATTGCAAAAGAAGCATCCTTATTTTTTTTAAACTTTGGTGATATAATAGTAGTAGTATATACATGCCATACATAAATAATACTTTTGTTATAAAATTCCCTTATAAATGTTCACAAAGGCTACTTATTTAAATTTCAAATACCTAATTATGCATAAAAAAAGGTCAAAGGTGAAGGATCTATTCCTCATTCATGTATAACAGAAGTAATTAAGAGAAATTTTATTATCTTTTTCTGCGTTTGTTAAGAAAAAAAGAATTAAAAACGCTTTTAAGTTGGTTCTGGCTCAGAAGCCTTAAGCCTTAATTAAAGCCTATTTTTGTTAAAAATTAGAAATTGATAACAAAAAGCAAGGTGGTAAAACGTAAGGAAAAATGTCTAATTTACAATACCAAAAACATATTTTTTTTGGTAAATAAATAACAGATCTGAGTGTGTAATATTGAAGCCTTGTTTTTAACAAAAAAAATTTTTAAATATTTTTCTAGCAATGTATGAACAGCACTAGACGAAACTCTTTGATTATTTTGAAAAAATATTGCTATTAATTTTTAGCTAAATTATGGGTATTAAACCGCATTTTATGGCCCCCGATGGTACATTGGTATATTTTTATTTAAAAATTGATACTAGATGAGATAACAATAGCAAAGAACACTTCGAGGTTGAGTAAGAGCGCCTACTTGACCTTCCACCAGCGTTCGTAAGGTGGAAGACAGTTTTGATAACATTTTTTTTAACAATTTATTTAAATAAAAATTCGTGCGTTTTTAGTATGTACTATTTACATTTTATTTATTTATACATACTACTACAACATTCTCGTAATGTACACTACAAAATAATAAAAAAATAAGATAAAACATATTATATAAAAAGTTTTGCAAAAAATATAAATGCCCGGTTGTATAAACATTAGGGTGAGTCAAAAAAAAATGATTTTTTTTTAACTTCCGACACTGAAAAATTGATACCTAGGCATCTTTAAAAAATACTTTTTAAAGATGGGCTCTTAATTTTAATGGAAAGGACTCCCTCATCTCAGTTTTCTTTTTTTTTAGTTTTGTTTGGCAAAATCCATATCTCATCACTACTTGATCGTAGGAAAAAAATTTATTTGCATTTTTTGTAGAGAATTAAATGCTCTAAATAGGTATCTTACAAATTTTTTTATAGCTATTAGCGTTTACAATATATCAGAGGTCAAAGATTAAAGAATTTAACAAAAAAATTTTTTCTTTCTAAATTTTATAACTCGTAGATAAATAAATATTAAAAAATGCAAAATATACAGTTTTATAGGAAATTGAACGCTCTACAAAAAAAGGTCTCTTGTAGTTAATCGATTACTCTAACAACTTAGAAGATATTCGCATTTTAAAAATCAAAATTTGAGACTAAATCTTCATTTTTTTTTAAATGGTTGGAGTAATCGATTAACTACAAAAGAGTTTTTTGTAGAGCGTTTAATTTCCTACAAAATTATATGTTGCGCACTTTTTAATATTTATTTATCTATGAGTTATAAAATTTAGAAGTAAAAAAGAAATTTTTGTTAAATTCTTTAAACTTTGACCTCTGATATCTTCTAAAGGCTAATATAGCTATAGAAAAATTGTAAGATACCTTTTTAAGAGCGTTCAATTCTATACAAAAAATGTAAATAAATTTTTTTTATACGATCAAGTAGTGACGAGATATGGGTTTTGCCAAGTAGAACTAAAGAAAAAATAGAAAACTGAGATGAAGGGGTCGTTCCTATTAAAATTAAGAGTTTATCTTTAAAAAGCATTTTTTAAAGGTACCTAGAAACCAATTTTTCAGTGTCGGAAGTTAAAAAAAGAACATTCTATTTTTTTGGCCTACCCAATAAACATTCATCAAAAATGATGGGCCATTAACGTCTCATTAACGCATTTTTATAAAATCATCGCACCGTAGAATTTAATGACTTATCAATTTTGACCAACGTTTATGCAACCGGTCATTAATCTAGTTTTTTTTTTCTTAAGGCAAATGGTGGGGCCCCAAATCCCGCCAGCCGGTGCTATCCATCCACGGCTGGCAAGACAACGCTGGTACTTTCGACACTCTCGCTCCTCTCCTCGCCTCCAAAGGCCATTCCATTCTTTGCATCGATCTCCCAGGTCACGGCTTTTCCTCTCACCTCGCTGACGGCCACTACTACTACCTCTTCTGGGATGGTATCCACATCGTCCGTCGTATCGTCAAATATTTCTCCTGGGACAAAGTCACTCTCATGGGACACTCTCTCGGTGGAGGTATCGCTTTCCTCTACGCCGGCACCTACCCTGATCAGGTCGATAAATACATCAGCTTTGATATAGCCAGTCCGAGTGTCCGTGATCCGAAAAAAATCATCGCGGGGATCTCAGACTGCGTTGATAAATTTCTCAAGTATGAGACTTTGACTCCCGAACAAATGCCTTGTTATAACTACGAAGAGATGATTGATATTGTCCACGATGCGTACAAAGGGGGCGTTACAAGGGAGAGTTGTAAGGTGATGATGAAGCGGGGGATGCGGCCTGTGGAACACAAGAAGGGGCACTTTGTGTTCAATAGAGACCCGAGATTGAAGGTGGCAGCCTTGGCGTTTATGACACCGGATCAGGTTTTGGAGTTCGCGAGGAGGACTACATGCCGAGTTTTGAATATACGGGGGAATCCCGGAATGAAATTTGATTTTCCCGAGTTTTATGATCGGGTTTTGGATGAGATTGGGGGGAAAGTCGAAAGGCATGTGGTGGAAGGCAGTCATCACTTGCATTTGAATAATCCAGAAAGGGTTGTAGATATCGTTGATAAGTTTCTATCAGCGTAAAAGTTAGATCAAATTTTTGTGATATGTTGTTAATTTATTGTTCACAGTATTTTATTGTTGATTTATTGTATCCTATTTTAAATAAATAAATTTTAATTAGAGAAATTATTAAGTTTTTTAATTTAATGCCGTAAGTCATGCACCTAACTGCACATTTTACGAATTGTCAATCGCTTATATCATTATTGTTTATCTTCTAGCAAAAGCAGTGGAAGATTTTTTCGGCACAATTAAATAAATATGATTTTAAAGCGTGCGTTTTTTCGGCTTCAAGAATCTTTTTAAATTTATTTAGCGAACGATATTCAAATTATTATTTAATGTGGCACACAACGCACCTATAAGTCTATTTAAAAATGTAGTTAAAACTAAATTTCTATCAACGGTTTTTTAAAAAATACTAAACAAAATTGCAATATATTCCGTTTAATAATTAATAATAAATAAAACTATATAGCCTTAGAGCAGCTGTGATGCGTTCTGTTGGGGAGCTGGTGTACGACTGATTCAAAGAAAGAGAAATATCGATAAATTTGTAAAAGACAACAAAAAATGTCTATTATACATATCACCAAATATTGAAGCACTCTTGTGTCCTTGAGTACTGAATCATCGTATTACATAAGCAATTAGTTCAAATAATAAATCAAAAATTTAAATATTTAGATACATAAACAAGATGTTTCGAGTTTTGCTTTCAATTTATATCTAATCACAAAAATAGCACGGAAAAGGCAATAATTAATTTTATTTAAATAAATGAGACTAAACATTGTTTTAAACGGCTACATTATTACCAATTGAAACGTGAGGTCAAAAATCTCTTGTCAACATTTTACGCAATCACAAAAAAAACTGTTTACATTTTCTAAAGTCTCAGTTTATATATAGGATGTCCGATTTTTCTTTCTATTGCAAATCTATTTTCACCCTATCTTTTATCGGAAAAATAATGAAAGAAATAGAATGACATTTGACAAGAACCTAATTCAGTTATTACCTATGTATTTTTATAATATCGAGTTATTTGTGACTGTAAATTTTTCGAAATTTTACAGAAATTAATAAAAAAATAATTAACAAATCAGTCTGCAATTTTATTTTTTCTTAAAATTATTAATTTTGGAATAAAATAGAATTTTACACTATAAATTGAGATTAGCGCGTCGCTTACACAAAAACTACCCTCAAGGTACCTAAATTGTATAATAAACAAACTACAACTTATTACTACTTACTTATTAATACTTATTTAAAATTAATTGTAACTTTCTAGATTAAAATTAACAGAAATCACAAAAATTACAGCTTTCCTTCTTATTTCTTCTTCTGGCAAGTGCTTCATACCGCCATTTTCTAACACTAAACAGTTGGGAATTACCACTTTTCGTAAACGGGTGGTAGAGTGGTTGGGTTTTGTCGTGGGTGATGACCTTGAACAGATCTGCGTGAAGTAAAATCTTAAATGCGATAAGTGAAACCCAAAAACATCTGACTAGTTTCAGATTGCGGCAAATTTAAAAGTCTGCGTGAAATGCGCAGGCAGGGACCCGTTGTTTGTTGTATTTTGTACAATAATACAATAAAAATACAAACTAAAAGACAAATTTAATAGAATAGACTGCACAGCGATTATAAAAAACAAAAGATAAAACAAAGAGTGTGAAAATTTTTTTAAAAAATTTATTCTGTTGACATAAAACATTTTGCATTATTCTTGCAATTTTGCGCAACCTAAATCGTTTTCCTCGTCGGAAGAAATGTAAAATTCCGAATCGTTATCACTTTCGTCAGCTCTAACAGAAATTATGAAGTCCTCTATATTATCCATAATGTGTTCTCTAGCCATGTATTCCTCCTCGGTTTTTTCTACGTGGTTACATATATTTCTCCACTGTTCCACTGAAATCGTAGCAAATTTGTCTTCAGCTAATTTCCAGACGTCTTTTAATTTAAATGTTACGTTGTGAACGGCCACATGATTTTTTACTAATGCCCAAATTTTTTCGATGGGGTTAAGCTCCGGGTGATATGGAGGCAACCGTAAAACTGGTATATCACATTCTGCCAGAATTTTGTCGATCGCAAATTGCTTATACGGTGGTCTATTCAAATTAATTTTTTTATATAATTCTGCCTTTGTTTCTTTGGTCCCAAAAAAAATTCCTCTTTCGTTTAGCCATTGCTGCATTGCTGCTTTTTTCCATGATGAGTTCGGACTAAGTTCTATTGCCACATTATGATAGGACGCGTTATCCACCACCAAAACCGATTTCCTTGAAATGTTGGGAATAAATTTTTCTTTCAACCATTTGGTGAAGTTGTTGTGGTTCATTTCATCGTGATAGTCGCCTGTTTTCGATGCCGATAAATATATTTAAAGCACTAGGCACAAAACCTTGTATTGCGCGCCTCCAGCGTGTAAAATAATTAGACGTCGCCCTTTGGCTATCGGTGCCTTAAGCATGTTATTTGTGCCATTATCCCATGCCATCGGTACAGTATGGGAACTGTGAAGGTAAGTTTCATCACAGTATATAATATTTCGACCTTCTTATTTGTACTTTTTAAGTTGTCTTAAATATTCAATTCGTTTTAACCTGATGTCCGTTTTTTCAATTAAGATTTTTCGATTATCTGTCGATTTCTTCCAACGAAAACCTAGCTTTCGGATAAACTGTCTAAATGAATCTATTTTCCCAGTAAAATTAACACCTTCACGTTTTACTGCCTCAAATAAAACTTGCATTGTCGGTATTCTTCTATGAATGGCGGCAAAATTATAAATTACTTTTCGAACTATTTCTTCTTCGAATTCATCCAATGTGCTTTTTGGCGATGGTTTGTTGATTTTTTTACGGGGAGATTGAAATTTGCTATTTTCAGGTTTCTTGCTACCTTCTTCTATAATTCTCCTTACCGTGTTAAGACCAACACCAGTGGCTTTAGCAACACGTTTTTGTAAACGACTTAAGTGAATTATAACTTCACCTTTCTCTTTTTCCTCTTTCATAAACGAAAAAACGTTATAAATTATCTGCCTCCCTTGACTATGAACAACACGACCGTTATAGCCCATCATATTGTCGCAAAGTATGTTCTGCAAAAACACATTTATATCCTTGTTTCTAAATTGTACTAGGTATACTTACAAAACTGTAAACCACGAAAAAAACAGAGTCTTGAAAAAGACTGTTGAAATAAAATTACAAATCTGTCAATACACGCAAGCTTAACCACAACCGTTCGAGAAGAAGGAACGAAACGAAATGAGAATGTTTTTGGGTTAGTGAATAGCGCTTAACCAAGACGTGTTTCCGTACTTTGCGCAGAATGACTCATCGCCCACGACAAAATCCAACCACTCTATAAAGAACTTACCGAAGATGTCCTCTACACTCCACTTAAAAAATTCAAATCGCAAAAACTTGGCCACGAAATTGAAAATTTATGGAAACAAGAAATAAAAATGAAAAAACCGTCATTACAAATAGTTTTATTTAAGTTATTCGGACGGGAATACATATTTTACAGTGTACTGTACTACTTACTGGCCGAATTAGCAGTAGCGTAAGTGTGTTTTTCTTTCCTAGAAAATGTTAAAACAGTTTCTAGGTTACTACAGCCTTATATCTTAGACAAACTCTTGAAATTCTATTCATAACAAACAGAAATTTTAGTTGGGAATGCCTTCTTTTACGCTCTAGGACTAACAATGTTGTGTTTCTTACGAGTTTATTCTTTCCATTGATTTACTTTTTAAACATCTGTTATAGGAATGAAAATCAAAAATCAAACTTTTGATAAAATCACAATTGCACAAATTGTTAATTTGTTATCGAGTAACCTAAGTCGGTTTAATCGATTTGGGTCTTTTTTACACTAACTTTAGATTGGGTAAATTAAATTAATTTTGAGAAGTTTCTTTGATAAAACACTTGGACATGCAGCCATTTCCGTTGTTACTTGCTTAATTCTTTATTTTTCAATACATCGTAAGTCAATTTACGTCACTAGTGATGTAATAAATACAACTTTTTAGCACACATGTCAAGACAACTGTCAAAATTTTGGCGAAAAGTAGCCGAAAAACCGACTATAGAATTCGATTAATGAACGTATCTGTGGAATTCAAGCAATTAAATTATACTTCTGGGAAAATCGATATTAATTACGAATCCAAACTTCAGGATTTAATGTCGCAGACAATATTTAAAAAAAGTTAATGTGTGGTGTACGGTTTCGTACTATGTATTATTGGCCCACATTTTTTTAATCAAAATTTAAATCGTAGTTTATATATTTATTGCAAAATTTTTTAGCTGATAAACTGATTAATTGCCGTTAAACTACCGTGTGGAAATGTTTTTCCAGCACGATGGGTGCCTTGTTCATTATGCCGACATTGTTTGCCAGTTGCTCAATACAGAATTTTATGATAATTGGGTAAGGAGAGATGGTAGCATATTATGGCTACTGAGAAGTCCTGATCTCACAATAAAGGACTTTTATCAGTGTTAAATACAGTGTTTTATTTGAAAATCACCAGTTAAATTCATAATTTTAATATTTTCAATTAACAAAATTGTAGTTATAAAATATATTTTTCTAAATATAGACAACAATACAGCAGACATGCATTAATAATTTAAATATTTACATTTTATGTAATCACTAATCATGCACATAGATATTGTAAACTTGAATTACTTAAAATAATTTACTAAAATTCTAATTTTTGAAACAAAAATATACGAGACAATTATTTTACAAATTAAAATTTTATTTTACTTACCTTATTAGTAGGTACTAGTAGAGTCACTACCTTTATTTTAATTTTTAATTTAAATTACCCTCTTCTATTTGGTTGCTATCGCAACCCGCTCCTGACCCATGTGGTTGCCATACAAACAAAAGATCGTTAAATTTTCCAAGTGTTAAAATGCCTTTGCCTGAAGTCGATGAAATCTTAAAAAAATACAGAGAAAAAGAGGAAAAAATCGAGAATCTCTTTGACGAAATGTTTGTACAAAACAATATTAATTAATTAATAAAGTAAATTTGTTAATTTTTAGAGAGAGACGTGAAGAATGTAAAAATAACAATAATGAAGACAAGCAGAATAAATTTCCATCATTTGAAGAAGCAAAAGAACGGAATAAAACGATTTTAAAAGATTTAGAAACTGTAAAAGGAAATCTTCGGTCAAAAGCAATTTTTAGTCCAACTGAAATGCAATGGGAGACAATTTGTAAACGGTACCAAGACGAACCAGCCTTGGTTGTTTCCACCTGGAGATGTAATTTGCCAATTTTTGTATAAAATATATTTATAAAAAAGGCAGAAAACGGGTATTTTTTAAATTAAGCGTCATAGTTGGCAACGTAACTTTTATGATTATGACAACGTGATCTACAAGTATTGAATGTATTGGCAGCACTGAAATGTCACTAAAAACTGTGAAATCAATTTTTTTTTGTGATTTTTGATTGAATTTTTGAACTAATATTTGACACGCTTAATAGTTATTTATATTATTAGTAGAATAGAAGCATCATTACATAACGAGTGTGTAGATTACAGATAACGAGAGCGTTAGCCCGAGTATCTGTAACACACGAGTTTATGTAATGTGCTCTAGCCTACGTATGATATACAAAACTTTATCTATGACTGTAAAAAATTAAGAAAATTGAAAATGTAATGCTGCCGATAATTCTTATTTTTTACATCAAAAGTAAGGTGACTTATAGATATGTTCAGTAAGCACTATGGCGCCCGCTTACAATTTTTTAAACAAAGCTCGCCATTTTGAGATAATTAGTATAAATTGTGCTTTGTGGTAAAAATAAGAAAATTGTAAACATGGGTGGCTCAGAAAGTTTACCTTCTGTTATCGAAGAAGCAGCGATAAATGCTGCTTCTTGCTTGGTGCCACAGAAAGCCAAAGAAAAATACGAGATGGCTTTTCAACGGTTCAGTTCATGGTGCGACGAGTAAAATGTTAAAAATATTACGCATGAGAAGGATCTACTTTCCTATTTTGATCATTTATCAAAATAGTATAACTCATCGAGTCTCTGGGCTTTTAATTCTATGATTAGAACAAAAATGAAAATGAAGAAGAATGTTGACATTACTACATACGTGCATTTAATCGCCTTTCTGAAAAGAAAATCTGAAGGATATCGTGCTAAAAAATTGCAAATTTTTACTGAACAAGATATTAGCAAATTTTTACAAAAAGCAAATGATAAATTTTGTTAATAAAGGTGCTGTACTTTTTTTATGCATAAATTATTGTTACTAAGTAATGTTAATTTGAAGTTGCTTTAATTATTGGAGTTGGTGGAGCTTGTAGGATCCAAAAACTTACCAACATGCTATTGAAAAATGTCAAAGATCAGGGACAATGCTTTCATTTTTTAATATTAAACACTAAAACAAAAATATCCAGAGAATTTTTTATTACGTCAGGCGGAATTGATGGAGTCAACATGTTACAATTAATTCAAAAATGTGCTGCACTTTGCCCTAATATCGCCAGTAGTAGACGGTTTTTTAAGATACAGAAACCAGAGGTGTATAAAGTTACCTATTGGTAGAAACACATTTGCTGCTTTCTTCAAGAATATTGCTACTTATTTTCAGTTACCTACTCCAGCAGGATTTACGGGACATTGTTATAGATGCTCATCTACTTCGTTGCTTGCTAATTCGAGAGCTGATCTTTTAACAGTAAAGTGTCATGGTGACTGGCTCTCGAATACAGTGGCAGAGGAATATATAGTCACGACAGAAGAAAATAAAAAACAAAGTGCTTCAAAAATTCTGGGTGACAAAAACACTATAACAGTTAGAACTACTGCATCGCCAGCTGTTATCAGAAAAAATGTATCAGAAATGGCTTGTTCTACTATAAGTAGGTGTGAAAATTGTGTTATTAATAACAATAATAGCATGTAATTAGGATTGAGTTTGAAATTAAAACGAATTATTTTAAAAAGTGGACTTTTCTTATTACTTCAATAGTGAAGTAATAAATATGCCTCTTTATTTTACTCAAATATCCAATATAATATATAATTTTCAAAACTGATGAGTATCAAATAACAACTTTAAAAAATTAAACAAAATTGATAACGTTAAAATGCAATAATTTTAATTTTCGCGATAAACAAAGCATTAGTTCTAAAACAACATTTTTGTATTTGTATTTTTTAATGCAGCATTTATTTATTTTAATTGAAATTGCGTCAAGGATCTTTGTAAAAATATTGTTGTTTTATTTAAAACTTTCAACAAGGAATTTATTTGCTGCATTTTTTTTATCAATTGGAGTTCTACTGGTTGCCTACTAACCCCCCCAAAAAATTAAATTAATTATCTTATGATAATTGGGAGAAATTTGATAAAATTCTGTTTTTATCTTCATTGAGGCTTTATTTCTCCCGACCCGTGGCGGCGTGTCTTTTAGATTATCATCTAGGCCGGAACTAGTTCAAATAAAATCAAAAATTCACCGCTTATTATTCACTGTCTTCACATTTATTTCAAACGTATAAAAAAAATATTTTAAAAATAATACACCCATTAAAATGGCAATTATTGCCCCCCTTTTGTTAAATTTTTATATAGTTTGCCAACAAACGACAATAAACTTCCATATAGTTCACGATAACAGGACAGTAATTTCCATTTTATCATAAGGATATTGATAAGAATTATCATAAAAATAGTTCAGGTATGTCGAGTTACCTTATACCGTCTTTTTTATATTCGTGTTAAAAAGAGACAGATTATATTTTTGAAATAATGATTTGAAAAATTGTAATAATACAGTAAAAACGAAACAAGAACGTATTTCTAGTCCGACTTTCAAACAGTTCAGGTGTTTTGTGAATTTGTGTAAAACATTCAAACTGACTTGAGCCTTGCGAATAATTCTTTGGATTTTTGTAGGGATTTGTTCGTGTGGCTCGAGTTAGATTAGAATGTTTTTACAACAGAAAAATCAGGTACGCATTTAGAAATTTTATTAGTTTTAAATACTGTACATACATGGTTTAACATATACAATGGCACGTTATTTATAAAAATATAATGAGCATGTTTCTTACATCAACCAATCGACAAAATCAAGGAAGACATAAAAGTAAAACAAAAATTTTTCCGATTTGAAACAGTTTTTCGTCTGGTTGTCCTTGTATTTGATATATTTTCCAGTCGGTTGATAAATTTAATGAGGCAAAATAACGTTTTTAAACCTATCGATAAGGTAGAAAACTACTTAACAAGGTAACAACAGTGTTGCCACTTCAAATCGGAACAAAAAAACCCTAATTACACTACCCTAAGAAATATACAAACAGTCACAATTTATACATAACTCCTTGATATGTATTTTACAATTTAAATATCGTTAAGGATTATAATTTTTTTCCTGTACGGGTTTTACCTATCGAACCAAGCATGAGAAAAAATGGACGATTAGACGCGACCTTTTTAAGATCAAATTACTCTAATCACAGTATAAAAATGAATCAGTGGGGACTGAATAAATAAAAACTGAAAGCTTGTCAAAAAGCTAGCATTTATTCACGTTAAATGTGTAAGATGGAGCCACTAGTTTTGCGATTTACTACCTAGAAGCAATTAATAACAAATAATTTAAATTTAAACGATTTACAACTGTAACTAATATAATAAATAATCAAAAGGCAAGGGTTATAATAATTTTAATTTTGTTTGACGTTTGTCCTTTGATTATTTATTGAAATTGTGTATTACTAGTTGCCTATAGTAAATTTAAAAATTGGTGGCTCCATCTTACACATTTAACCGGAAGTGATGCTAGCTTTTTGCCAAGTTTTCAGTTTTTATTAGTTGTTCATACTGATTCATTTCCATACTGTGCTCTAATACACACACGCTCATGACTAGACAGTCTTTCATCGCTAACAGAAGACACATCGTAACAAGTTAATACTGATTTTAACGCAATAACCAACAAAATCACTCAATTCACAACATATTCCCAGGTTCACTCCTGGTTGAGGCATGATAGACTTGTTTATGGGGCGTAAAACTACTCAAAGAAGGCGTGGCGTTGCGCCATGACAGTCCAGGCGGTCCTACCCGAGCGTAAACCGGCTGATTGGGCGATACTAAATCTGGAGGATTCTCATTGGACGATTTACGCTCTTTTTTCGTACGGCGTAATGTTTGATTTGGCGCGAAATACGAATCTGAGTACACTTTGCGGTTATAGTAACCGCCGTTGTTTGAGGGATATGGAGGGTCGTCGGGGCTGTCTAACGAACAGTTCGGAACCCAAACCTATAAAAATTAAACTCACTTTAAGAAAATACAAGGTGATAGATGATTGTAGGGTCGTAGAAGGTTGTGGAAAAAAATAGCAATGTTATGTCTTTTACAGACAGAGATTTTAGCTATAATTATAATTAGTATTAGACAATTGGGTTATCCTACGTTTTCACATGATGTTATACGGCAGCCTCAGGACAACGTTCCTGGTGCTTCTTATGGCAAATAAATTTCAATTTTTTTTTGTTTAAGCTCTTAATCAATATTTTTATTCCTTTTGGTATTACAATGTTGGTAGAAACGTCAATCACAATTCAACGTATCCAACAATTTCTTTTACATGATTTCACTCCAAGTTTTACAAAGCTACATTTGGAATTTATTTTTCAAACTCTTCAAAATCTTGAAAAGAAATATTTCAAAAGCAAGTCAAACACTGGGATATAGTAAAATTTCAAATTTTTCCGCGTTTTTATATTAATAATTATTAATTTACATAAAACAGTTGATAGAAATTTAGACTTAATTACATTTTTAAATAGATTTCTAGGTGCACTTTATGCCTTTTTGAATAATAAATTGAATATTGTATGCTAAATAAATGAAAACAATTTTCGAATTTTTCTCGCCATAAGAGGCACCAAGAACGTTGTGCTGGGTCGCAATAAAACTCTGCAAATGTCTCATTCCAGGAACCATTTGTGATATCGAAAATTTTCACAGCCTCCTACGACCCTACAAGCATTTAAAAACACCTTGTACAACATTCTAAATGTTACCATAGAATTGCCAATCCTGCGTCCTCCTGTCACCAAAGTTGTGGTAGCATAAGGAGCAGGCGATGTTGGAGGTACCACCAAACTGGCATCAACTTCTGCATAATCAGCAATTTGTGATCGGTTTGAGTCCAAATTCGGACTTGCGTACTCTTGGACTTGCATATTGTTGTAGTCTTTGTATTTTCGGTAGTTTTTCTCCGAGCCGTAGTCGAGATGGTCTGGTCTTGTGTACTCCTTCTGATGGAGTGGGTTTTGGTGGACGTTAATGTGAGGTTGTGGTGTCAGTTTTGAGTATTCAGGGAGCGTACTAGAGTAATCTGGAAGAGTGTCTTTGTCTAACCAAAGAGGAGTTTCGGTTTTGGAAGCTAGAGGTGTGGTTAAAACAGCACCGTTTGATCGACTTGGAGTCAGAGTTTTCTTCGTGAGCATTTGTCGTCTTCGGACTAGTAACATAGCACCGAAAAGTAGTACCATAACTGAGACCATGCTGATTAAAAGTGCCATAAACCAAGTTTCAGTGATGAAATCTCCTGATTGCATATCGATAGGTCTTTGTTGATGATGATCAGAAATTCGGGAAGCTGGGTCTAGACGGAGAATTGCAGCTGAACTAAATGGACCTAAACCGGCTCTTGTAGCTGCTGCAACTCTTACACTGTAGGAAATTCCAGCTGTTAAATTTCCGAGAAGAAGTGTTGGTGCTGTACCAACTGTTATAGTATCTGTGTTTCCAGTTCCGTTTGCTTTGACTTCAATTTTGTAGTTTTGTAATTCGCCATTTAGGGTTTCTACAGGTGGAGGTTTCCATTTTAAATAAACTGCAGTTGAATTTAGAAGTAAAGCTTCCATAGAAGAGGGAGCTTCAATAGGCACGTCTTCTAAAGTTCGGACAGTACGAGAATTGGAAGGTTGTCCTTCAACAGTCTTGTAAAAAGGCACAAGGAAGAATTCATAACGTGACCACTTTTCGAGATTATTCACAGTAAAACTTGAAGATCCTCCTGTGTGAAGCACAGTTAACATACTGTAAGGTTTAGGAAGATCTTGAGGGACATCAAGGGTTATATAATAGATATATAAACCTTCAACATATTGGGCATCTAGTATTTCCCAGACAAGTTTAATTGCAGTTGATAAAACAGGTATAGCTTCTGTTAAACGAACAATATCACCTTTAACAAGACTTGCACGAGCTTCGCTCAAAACTGTTACTTCGGGATTTCCCCAATTTTGTGTTGTATCAGGACCTACTATAATAATATCAGATAATTGTGACGGTGGACCTAGACCATGTCCATTTTCCGCCCGGACTAAAAACGTATACGGAACTGCTGGACTTAATAAATGTTGGGTATAAGTAGGTCCTGGAACTCTTCTTGCAACAACAGTCCAAGTCGGTGTTGTACCTTCTTCCCGTCCAAACAACTCGATTTGGTATCCTAGTAGACTAGACGATCCGATTTTGTTATTTTGTCCCCACGTGATTGTCACACTGCCTTCTGACTGGTTGAGTGCATGTGGCCTACTTGGAGGTCCTGGAAGCATGATAGCTTCTGGTGCTTTAAAAAAATTAATATTTGGATTTTTGGGATTTTCAACAAGGAGATGTCCACTCCAGGTTGCTTTCCCGCTTCGGGAGGACGCCACACATGTATATACACCGGAATCGTCTTTTTGTAAATTGTGTATTTCAACTAAGCCCGGATTTGTTGCATTGATTCGCTCGTTGGACGTCACCGGAAGACTTTCCTTGTACCAGGAGATAACCGGTGTCGGATTTCCGGTTGCTTCGCACGAAAGAAACGCGACGGAGTTAATTGGAAGAGTTTGGTTGACCGGACCGCGGATTATAACCGGTGGGGGATGTTCTTCTTTTGATGTTACGGTTAGGCGAGTTCGGGTTGAAGCCGAACCGGCGGCATTAACCGCTGAACAGATTATAACCGTTCCGGAGTTTTGCGGTTGTGAGTTTTTTAGAGTTAGGGTTGAACGGCTTTCTGTTGTGAGCACTTGGTAATTCCCAGAGGACGTCCCGGGATAAATTAAAGCACGGTCACCTTCGAAGGACCAAAAAATGAACGGGTTAGGACTACCATCGACGTTACAATGAAACGAGACGTCTTTTCCTGATTCGACGGTTTGAGCTAAAGGACGAGTAGTGAATGTTGGAGGAGCGTGAACTGTTAAAAGTGCAGTTGCTGTGATTGCTCCAGCGTAGTTATCTGCCTCGCAAGTGTACCGGCCTTGATCTAGTAGAGTGATTCTTTCAAGACGAAGACTTCGGTCTTCAAGGACTCGAACACGACCTAAAGGCATAGCACCACCAAGAGCGTTCCGACGCCAAAGGACGTCTGGAAGTGGATCACCGCCAACAGAGCAGGAAAAGTCTACAGTTGAACCAACTAAAGCTGTTTTATCTTCAGGAGCTTTTACTAAGTAAGGCTTGACTGAAATTAAAAACAAATTTTGTTGTTGTATTAATACTAAAACCTTTACAAAGATATATGAGCTGATTTCAAGTTGAGATAATACCGGTTGTATCGCAAATTTTAATACTTTTCCATGGCAACAGCGAATCACAGCTCCGAATTTGTTTATTTTTCCATGGAAACAAAGATACTACCGGTATTATCTCAACTTGAAATCAGCCCATTAAGCTTTAATTTAAAAAGACTTGAGCATTGAAAATTAATTAATGACAGTAAACAACATAAGTAACAAAGCAGCAGTAAAGTAAGTTAAATCTAAGGTAACTAAATATAGATATATAATGCTTGTCAAATCCATCTTGGCGTGTGAGATGCGTAGAAGCTGAATAAGGAAAGACATACTACGTGTTTCTTCTACATAACACTTGGAAAGCTCTGTTTCAACTGAATTTTTCCACCACGACAACATCCAGTCTATTGCGCCTCTGGACCTTCACACGCCGAGCTGAATTTGACAAGCTATACATGTCGTATTATGAGAGTTGTTTTATTATAAATTAAATAATTAACTCACCGTAAACTTTCAAGACAGCTACTGCAGACTCTCGGACTCCTGCTGTATTTTTAGCTACACATTGGTACCGTCCATCATCTGCTGGTTTAGTATCAGTGATAGCTAAATTAGATCCATCGACTAATTTCAGTCTTCCTTCAATATCTACAGTATGTCCGTCTTTTCTCCACAGGACTTGGGGTTCAGGTGTTCCTTTTGGCGGTGCACACTCTAATACGATATCCTCTCCTGCTGCAACCCTCGTACTTTGAGGTTCTAGGCGAAATTCGTCCCGTAGAACTGCAACAATCGGTCAATTTTGAGCAAATAAAAATTAATGGACTGGGTGGACTGAATTTAAAGTTAGGGGGGTTGGGGGTATACAGGAAATTGCACGATTCCCAATGAATTGCCTGATATATCAATCAACAGTTTTCATTTCCCTTCTTGATGGTCTTATTTTTGCTATCAAGCATCGATTTTGATTAAAATTCGTGCTTTAATTGAATTGTCTTGAGAGGGCGAGAGGATTGCCAATTAGCCTAAAAATTAAACGAGGCGATTACACCGAAAATCTGAAAAGATGGGGTTTTATCGTGATGCATGCCTTCTGGTTATTGTTCCTTTGGGGGTTTACATGTGTTCGCATTTTGCATAAATACTGATAACGGAAGAAAGTTTTCGCAGAGGGGATGAATAGTGGGAGCACTCTTATAGCCTCAAGGGGTGTTGGGTGAAACTCAGAGTATTCATGTATCAATATGTACAACACAGCGTTATATTATTAAGCTAATATGCATACAAAGTCTGATGACCATATCAATCAAAGCCAGGATACAGACAGGACCGTATATTGATGCTATTGGCTGACTAAGTGAGTTTTACTATACAGACAGGCCGTAAGTAATTGGATTTCGACATATACATTAACCCAAAATAAAGCCATAAAGGGATTAATCAAAAATTCACAAAAAGCTGTTATGCAACCGAATATATAATTAATTAGGGCTGGGATAGTTCTAAACCGAACTTTTGTATTTTTATATTGGCAATATTGTATTATTTACATCTGAAAATACGTTTTTTTTAATTCCTTGAGCGTCCAAATTCAAATGTTCTTCTAAATAAATGATAACTTCCTCTTTCAAGTGCAGGAAAAAGCCGGTGGGTGAATAAAAAACGGGTTTATTTCAATATTTTATTAAGCCAATTATCCACGTCAACATTTTTTTTTGTATAAATTTTGAAATAATAATTATAGAATGTTGGTTTTTGAGGGTTGGTATTAGCTTTTGTTTTATAACTGTGTGCAGTTTTTAAATCTTGTAAGTTAAATTCGGAAAACTAGAAATCAAATGCAAATAGAGCCTTTTCCTAACTTTCTTTTCGTGTTCTCAACTTGAAATTAGATTTTTTTAGCAAAATTTTAAAAAATTTCTTGTTTACTAAAATGCAAAAGTTATGAGGAAGAGACTTATCTCGAAACGTTGACAAAAAAGAAAAAACTGTAAATTCTATAATTAATAAAAAAAGTTTAAAATACTAGTAACCAATTTTATTTTTATTAAATAAATCAAAAACTGTATTTAATTTAAGCAAACAAAATTATACATAAAAAATTTAGTTTTTGTAAAATTTACATCAAATTAAATAAATAAAGTTGAATTTCGACAATAGAAAATTGATTCGTTAGAACACAGAATCTAATTCTTTAAATAGTTACACACTAGTTCTAATAACATTGCTTTTTTGGCTTTAAAATTGGTAAAATTTTTACCGAAATTTCAAATTTTTGAGTAAATAAAAGAGCACAACGGATTAGACTTATAGAACAATGAAGAACGCTTAGCAGATTTGACAAGTTAAATTTTGAAAAATTCATCTTTTAGCAAAGTCTTAATAAATTTTTGTTTTATTAACTGTGTTTTTGCTTAATATTTTACTAATTTTTGAGTCTAAGGCTGCATTTCTTATGAGTTTTTTAATTGATAATAAAACATTACCATTTTTTTGCATTTTGAGAACCGAAATTGACATTATTTACAATGGAGTAATTTTGAAAACGAAAAACAAGATTTTAGTAAATTTAAATACTGACAAAAATTTTTTAGTAATTTTGAAAGTCGAAGGCGCTTTTTTTAATCAAATTTTAAAATAATAAAAACAAGAAAGACATTATTTTCTGAATTTGGAAGCCAAAAATGCTATTTAACTAATTTTAAAAGTCGGAAATAAACTTTTACTAATTTCGAAAGCTGGAATCAATATTTTTGTTAATTTTTATGACAATCAGAGACGCTATTTTACTAACCTAAGAAACTGAAGATGTTATTTAAGCGATTTTGAAAGGGGAATGCAACATTTGTTATTAGTTTTTTATTTAATTGCGACAATAATGTTTTTTTTTATCTTTGGAAGCTGAAGATGTCGTTTTACTAATTTTGAAAAAATTATGAAGCAAATACCTATTCACTAATTTTGAATAAAAACAAGAAAAATGTGAATTGCTTTATTAAGAGCCAGAAATACACATTGTACTAATTTCGGAATTCAGTACTAATTTTATAATAATAAAGACAAATGGGCTGATTTCAAGTTGAGATAATACCGGTACTATCTTCGTTTCTATAGAAAATTAAACAAATTCGAGGCTGTCATTGGCTGTTGTCGTGGAAAAGTATTAAAATTTGCGATACTACCGGTAGTTTCTCAACTTGAAATTAGCCTATAAGACTATAACACTTTTTTCTACATTTCAACAATATTTGGAGTTGTGGACGACATTTCTTACTAATTTTTATAGAAACTAAATCAAGGGTCGCATTTTTTTTAAATTTTGGAAACTGGAGACCCAATTTTACTAATTTAAGAAATTGGAGGTGTTATCTAAGCAATTTTGAAGAGCGAAGACATTTGTTATCAGTTTTTTAATTAATAATAAGTAATTTTGAAAAAAATAATAAAAATGGTTGTCTCCGATTTCTAAAACTAGTAAATAAAGATTCTGTTTTCTAAAATTAGTAGTTAAAACTTTATTTCTGGCTTTTAAAATTAGTAAAATATCATTTTCGGCTCCAAAGACTAGGAAACAGTGTCTTTTTTATTTTATTATTTTAAAGTTTGATAAAAAATATCGTCTCTGGTTTTCAAAATTAGCAAAATTTTACTTCTGGTTTTCAAAATTAGTCAAACGTTAATAATGTCTTTGGCTTCTAAAATATAGAAAGAAATAATGTAAATCTTGTCTTTATTATTATAAAATTAATACTGTCATTACAATAATACAAAATGTTGTCGTCGGTTCTAAAAATTTGTAAATTATTTCTCCCACAGTTTTTAAAGCTAGCAAATATTGGTTCTAAATTCTAAAATTAGTAGAATGTGTAGCTCTGGCTCTTAAAAAAATCATGCTGTTTTTGTGTTTTTGTTTTTTTTTTCAAAATTAGTGAATATTTGTTGTTATGAATTAAAAAACTAATAAAAAATGTAGTCTTCGGCTCTATAAATTGGAAAAATATTGCCACTATCAGTTACTAGAATTCTAGTAAAAACACAATTATAAAACAAATAATTAAAAAGGTAATAAAATATAAATAAAAAAGTTATTCAAAATATTGAAAAAATAAACATAAATAAAATTGCAAGATAAGACCTTTTTTCTGGTATTTTGAAAGATATCAGTTATCAATTTATTAACTGTTTTTTTGCACTGTTTTTGTGGTTGAAATTGGTGTATTCATATATTTTTTATTAAAATTACAGAATTCTTAAGATAACAAACAAACAAGAATTAGGCCTCATTTCCAATTGAATCTAGAAAAGATCACGAAACATCTAGCACATTCTAGCAAAGACGTTTAATTATACAGGGTTAGTCAAAAGTATGGAATAGGCAGTTTATCTCCGTAAATATAAATTTTATGACAAAATGTCATCGATAAAAGTTTTTTTACTAATTATATTAGGTAAACCTTTTAGCAACCTAGCAATTTTCTTGGTGATTCTTGTTCCTATTTTTTTATTGAAATGACCTGGTATTTTTTAATATCCTTTAATAACAAAATTTTTGTGTAAAATCATAATTTCTAATAAACGACAAAAATGGTATCAAATCAGATTCTCTGCTTTTTACTAATTTTTTAAATTTATTTGATGATAATTTTACAAAAAATAATAGTGGCATTTGTTCCTTTAATGATATTTTTCATGTCAGTGTGACGTACGTTTTAATAAGTTAACAAATTAATTTAATAAAGATAGTTTTATTTAAATTTGTAAACATGGTGAAACTCAGTGAAACTAAAAGAATTGAAATTTTCATGATGATTGGTTATGGAGATCGAACACGTTCACACCAAGATGTTTGTCATTTATTTAACAATGTTTACTCTGGAAGAAATCCTATTGTACAATCCACGGTGTTTAAATTGTTTAAAAATTTTGAGAAACTGGAAATGTAAAAGTTATGCCAAAATCTGGACGTCCGAAATCAGCCACAAATCATGATCAAGCTCTTGATGTATTACTAAGTGTTATAGATAATCCAATTACGACAACCACGCAACTTGCTTTGGATAATGATATTAGTCAATCGGCGATTGTTCGAATATTGAAAAAGAACAAACACAAACCCTACAAGATACACCTTCTCTATGAGCTAAACGAAGATGACCCAGACAGAAGAATGCAGTTTTGTGCAACCATGATGGAAATGATTGATAATAATCCAAATTGTCTAAACAACATTTTATTTTCTGATGGAGCCACGTTTTGTCTCAATAAATTTGTGAACAGACACAACTGTCGATACTGATCTAGTGAGAATCCTCATTGGATGATGGAACATCATACACAGCACTGTCAAAAACTTAATGTATGTGTTGGTATTATTGGGCAGCACATAATAGGCCCATATTTTATTGATGGGAATTTAACTGCGGCTAGATATCTACTCCTATTGCGTGATCACATTGTACCTGATATTGCACAATTATTTCCGGATGCAGATCGACAAGGAATGCCAAACCGAGATATTTGGTTTCAGCAAGACGGCGCTCCACTCCATTATAGAGTTGATGTTTGCCTATTTCTGGATAACATTCTTCCACGTCGTTGGATAGGACGTCGGGGTCCTATTGAATGGCCTGCTAGGTCCCCGGATTTTAGCCCCTTAGATTTTTTCCTCTGGGGTCATTTAAAAACTACAATTTACAAAGAAAGACCTCAAAATTTGGAAGCCCTGGAAGCCAGAATAAGGCACGGAATTGCAGAAATACCACCTAACCTGCTGCAAAATTCGTTACGCAATTTTTATGGCAGATTAGGTTACTGTCAAGCTGTAGGGGGTCTTCCAGTTTAAACATTTCATTTAAGTTAAAGATTATTTGATTGAATAAAGTATTATGGCCATTTTCTCTAAAATTTTGTTATTAAAGGATATTAAAAAAATACCAGGTCATTTCAAGAAAAAGAGAGAAACAAGAATCACCAAGAAAATTGCTAGGTTGCTATTTAAAAAAGAAAAAAAGTGACGTTTCCATGGAAATGCGTTGACATAAAAAAAACAAGCAGGCTAAGAGATAAAGAATAATTAGTAAAGAAACTTTTATCGATGACATTTTGTCATAAAGTTTATATTTACGGAGATAAACTCTAGGCAGTTAATCTCCGTAATTATCTCCGTGGCCTATTCCATACTTTTGACTAACCCTATATAAAAAGGTAGACTACCCGAAAGTTAGTCAGTCAATTAGTGAGAGCCAGACAAGCGAGTAAAATGAGCGACATTAGTAAAGCGATTGCGGTTGTAATAGAAATATCGAGTTGTTTATTTAATGTTGTTGTAACAAAGTGTAGAACTCTTTAAATCAACAAATTTAAAATAAATATTTAAAAAAGAATCCTATTTTCATATAATTATGATATACGGCTACTAAAAATAAAAAATGCATTTAGAACCGGTGTAAGGCCAAAACGGTAAAATTTTATGTGGCTATAACTAGCAACCTTGAGCCAGTAAACAGTGGCCTCTAGCATCTGATTATTGCCAAATATGATTGAATTCTCTTACCCTGTATCATTTCGTAATTCGATAAAAGATAATGTTGTTAGAAAAGCTCGCGAGTCGCGCCCCCGGTCCTCATTTTTTATTGGTGTCAGCTGTTGTTCTTTGTTATGATTCGCATTAGCTTTATCAAATTTAACGTCAGAGCTCGTTACGAGGTCAAAAATTCGTATTTCTTCGTGGGAAAGAAGACAACTTGCATTTTTCGGGGCTTAAATCGAGTCACGGGGGCTGTTTTTTCTATTTCACACTCCATTTCGTGACAAACGAGAGATGTTTGTCTTGATCTATTCATAGAAGTTTGATGATCGCACTCGAAAAAAATAAATAGAAGCTGTTCGGTGCAATTGTGAATATTAATAAATTTTTTGTTAGGGGGGCGAAGTCCCCGATATTTTCGATTGGTTGGAATACAATATAAATGCAAAGTAAAACCTGAAATTAAACTCCGACTACCCAATCAATCACGAAACACCACCAACCATTGGGTTCAAAAATTTATTCATGTTAGTGGAGAGACAAGATATTCCAATCAATTGATTTAAGTGCGTTTTCGTGATTTGAACGGTGTAATTGTCGGTAACAACGAGATCAATAAAACTGATCACAGAGAGGAATTCATTTTCGGGAGAATTTCATTAATCCCTTTTGCCACTGTTTGATTGCTGGATAACGTAATTACAAAAGGCCAAACGGACAGAGAATTCGACGATTTATCAAAGACGGAAAATATGCAAAACAGAAATAACACAGAGAGACACACAAAAAAATTCTATAATAAAACCAAGTTGGCTGGATGTGGCTAACTTTTTCAGCAAAGAAAAAAATTATATTTCAGCGTATTATTTTTAGAATCGGCTTATCTTTCACTCTTTTATAAGCTTAATCCGTTCTGTTTGTGTGTTTTTTTGCTGAAAATTGTGAAATTTTAGTTGAAACAATGCCAATTTTAACAACAAAAATTGTGGAAAGAGTCCAGGTACAAAAATCTACCTTTTCTTTCTCTTATGATTTGAATGGACCGATTTAGCATAACTGTCAATCAACGCACACGATTATTTAATATTCCCCTACCTTCTAAAATAAAATCAATCAATTAATTTTAAAAACGTTACCAGTTTTTGCCCACAATTGCTTTAAAAATTTAGTAAAATACCGCTTACAGCTTCTAAAATTAGAAAAAAACGTTGTTTAAAAATTAAGAAAAAATATTACACTTCTCAGACTTCTAAGATTGTTGCTTCCGGCTGCAAAAAATGTCTTAGGTTCTCAAAATTAAAAAAAAATGTTGTTTTTGTCGTTATTAATTAAAAATTGATAACAAAGTCATTTTCGACTTTCAAAATTTCTTAAATATCGTCTTTGAATTTTTAAATTAATTAAATGTAGTTTCCGGCTCCGAAAATAATAAAATAATGTTGTCTTTCTTTAAAAATATTGCCTCCAAATTCTAAAGTTTATAAACATGTATCTTAAAATTTTCCAAAATTTCAAAAAATTTTCAAAAATAGTATACCTTTGCCCCTCGCTTTTTTTAAAAAACTAGAGCACTCACTAATACCAAACACTTCAATTTATTAAGTAAAATGTTTAAATAATTAAAATTAAATTCTAAGTTTAAATAATATAAATATAAGTTACGTAAAGTGTTTGGTGTTAGTGGGTGTTTTACGTTTTATTTAAAACACCAAGAAGATCCAACAGAAAGATTCTCGCTTTTAAAATTAGAAAAATATTATCTTAGGCTCCCAAAGGTAGAGAAAATGGCTCCTTTGTTGTTACTGATTTTAAAACTGATAACAAATTGTCGCATCATACTCTGAGAAATACTTAATATTACTTCGAGTTGCTAAAATTAGTAAAACAACCTCTTCTTTTCTCAAAATAAAAAAAAAATGTATATATATATACATAACCTTTTTCAAAATTATTAAAACGATATCTTCAGCTACCAAAAGTAGGAAAAATAGCACCTTAATCGTTATTAATTAAAAAACTGATATCAAATGTTGTCTTCGCTTTTCAAAATTGCTTAGATAACACCTCCAATTTTTTAAATTAGTAAAATGGCTAAACATTAGTAAATTATCTTCTCGACAGTTTCTAAAATTAGTAAATATTGGTTCTAAATTCCGAAATAAGTAAGTACAGTGTATACCTCTTGCTCTTGAAAAAGCAATTCATGTTTTTCTTGTTTTTATTCAAAATTAGTGAATAGGTATTTGCTTCATAATTTTTTTCAAAATTAGTAAAACGACATCTTCAGCTTCCAAAGTTAAAGAAAAAACATTATTGTCGCAATTAATCAAAAAACTAATAACAAATGTTGCATTCCTTTTTCAAAATCGCTTAAGTAACATTTTTAGTTTCTTAGATTAGTAAAATAGCGCCCTCGATTGTCACAAAAATTAACAAGAATGTTGATTTTAGCTTTCGAAATTAGTAAAAGTTTATTTGCGACTTTTAAAATTAGTTAAATAGCATTTTTGGCTCCCAAATTTAGAAAACAATGTCTTTCTTATTTTTATTATTTTAAAATTTGAGTAAAAAAGCGCTATAATTTTGTTTTCTGTTTTCAAAATTACTCAAATGTAAATAATGTCAATTTCAACTCACAAAATGTAAAAAAAATGGTAATGTTTTATTATGAATTAAAAAACTAATAAGAAATAGCCTTAGGCTCAAAAATTGGTAAAATATTAAGCAAAAACACTTCAGTAATTTTCGGACTTAAGAGCGACATTTCTTACTAATTTTTATATTTATTAGCCGCCATTGGCAACCTGTTTTTTTAGGTGTAAATATCATAATTCGGTTCTATTCTTTCGCCTCCTTTTTTGCTTCAATCTAGCTTAGTTCTTTCTTTTTTTAGTAATTCTTTCTCCCATTTTCTTCTTGTTCTTCTCGATTTTCTTTTTATTTGTGTCTGCTTTTCACATTATTTTACTGCTCTATTCGTTTTGATATTTGCATCCAATTCTTTTTTAGGTTGTTTGTTGATTGTTTTATTGATTTGTTTGCACGAAATGCAGCTTGTGTTTCGCTTAGTGTTGTTTTTACTTTAAATCTTTCTCCTATCATTATATCCTTTGTATATAATAATATACAAGGATATAAATATCATTGACACATTTTTAAAAGCTTCCGTGATTATCTTGTTGCAAAAAGGATCGGACAAAACCTTCCTAAACAGTCTGTATGTAATTTTACTTTCTCATTTCTGTGGCACAAGATTGCGTCCCAAAAAACTAAAAAATTGGTACTAATCAGTACCTACTAATTGTAACAACTTCAGGTAAGTAATAAGTCCATTACATCACTTAGTTAGATAATATAGTTTATTACCTAACTCAAATGCGTTTTATACTAGCAGACTTTGGTCAATAAAATATATTTTTTTTTAAATTCTCAAATCTAGTTGTTGATTTTTTCTTTTGAAAATTGTACATGTGATGGAGGTGTGTCTGGGCCTTGTTAATTTATTAATCTCTCAGAAAAAAAAAACTTTTTGTGTAAAATTTTAAAACTGGTTATTTAGTTAGGGTCTGAATCGATTTATCCCATCACGAAACCTTTCAAAATGTCGTTTCACATGAAACGCTATCTCCAGCAGGAGGCAATATCCCAACTATTTGTTTTCTTCTCAAAATAAATACGTATATATCCCGAAAATAATTTATTTTATACGATATTGCGTGCCTATAACAAAACAAAAATATAAATCGTTCGTTAACCTAAGCCGGCTTAAAGGGAGGGAAAAGTTCACAATTAGAAAACTTGCATTAGGGGCCTTTGTGAGTCATAATAAAAAAAACAGACGAAGCGAACTTGTTTTGATTTTAAATGACTGTTTAAAGTAAATTCGTACGTTTTTTGCTCGTTTTGTAAACTTCAAGTAGCAATTCGAAGTTTCGTAAAGTGATAAATGTTTTAATTGCGTTCATAAAAATTGATAAAAAAATTCATTAAAGAACTCATCCGGAATTCCCTTTATCTACCTTCATCTAAACCTCGTTGAATACAAACAAAAACAGATGAGGAAGCTTTGCAGGTTGGCGGCACTGTTAATTATATCTGTTACACGCGTACCAACTTAATTACAGCATAAAACGCAAACTTAATAGTTGGAATTGTCGTTAATATGGACCCTCTTTTGCACACCAGACATCTGCTTAAAGATCGAAGATAACACAGGACGTGATACACAAACTTAAAGCCGCATCCGCCTCAGGTTAAGCGCCAAATTTAAAACGTGACGTACAGATATAAAATATTAGAAGAGAAAAACGGCAAGACAAGTAACTAGCTTTTTTTGTTAAATTTGCTAATTTTAATTACACACTAAAAGAGCTAATTTTCATTTCTAAATCTTCCGCGACTGCCAACAGCAGAGAAAAACGTTTTGGGTTGGCAATCCTACTAGCACGTGCCAAGGATTTAGTGACAAACAATTATAACCTTCTACAAATACCAAACACAGCGAAACTACTTAAGAAACTTTTGTTGTTAGAAAGTGCACAGTGACAATTTAAAAAAAAAATATTTACCCGTTAAGAAAAACTAAATAAAAAAATATTGATATTAAGCTAAAGTAGTTACTTTTGTCACTTTACGCGGAACTTGCAGATTTCAACTGCTGACTTGTGACCAATTTTCTTCAATCTTCAAAACATTTTCTAGATTATTTTTAGTTTTATTGCTTCTTTTCATTTTCTTTTTATTTAAGATTTTTATTTCTGTATAACATATAGGAGTCTCACAGTGATGAGAATTAGAAGTATCTGAAAAATTAAAAAAAGACAATAATCTAAAATTTTGCTTACAAGCCAATTTACATACACTCTAACTAAATTATTTTCGAAATGGAGGCACTTTGGTTATCCTGGAAGTCGATAGAAACTTTCTTCTTTCAAATGAAATAATACATTTTAAATATTTTTCTAAATGAATATTACATAGATTTTACGAGTTGATTTAAGATATTTTCTGCAGCTTATCCATGTCCTGTTCTTAATAGTCACCCGGTAGTTCTAAATGACATTACTCTTTTATTATTTTCCACCGAAATTTTAAAACTTTAGCGAAAAAGCAGAGCAGATTAGGCTTTACAAAGATTAAATATAAGCTGATTCTGAAAGTAAAATCCTGAAAAGGTCCTTTTTAGTAAAATCAAAGCCAACTTTGTGTTTTTGTGTTTTTAATTAAACAGAAATCTAATTAGAAAATTTGTTTTTGAATATTGTGTTCCCAAAAATTTTATTTAAATTGTAAAATAATGTAATATATTAAAATTACATTATTTAATTATTTTTCCGTAATATATGTTGCGGAATCAACTTGTGAGTTCTAGAAGCTGACGCCACTTTATTCTCGATCTTGCCACAACCTGATAGATTGAGAATAAAACAAGACAAAAAAAAATGTAAAAGACAAAAAGAAAATTGAATATACAAGCAATAAAACATACAAATTAAGAAATAATAAAAAAGAAGATATAACAGAAGACGATAAAATAGAAAAGCATTAAAACATGCACATTAAGAAACAAAAAAATCAGAAGAAAATAAAAACAGAAATACAACTGCGGTTAAGTACTCTAAACGAAGCAGAACTAAAAAAATATTGAAGATTTTTAAAACAACAATTACAACTTACAACATCCATAACAGAGATAAGTATGTAGAATAAACAAACAACAAACAAAGAGAAACTAATAAACAATTAAACAAAAAGTAATTTAAAAAAACAGTTATGGAGAAAGTATCTAGACAATAATAAAAATTTAGAAAACTACCAACTAAACAGAGTATAAAGAACACCGAAAAAGAATGCTAGAAAGTGCTAAAGCAGAGCCGTAGGAGCAGTTTGGAATAAAGATAAAAAAAATATTGTAGCATATTCTAAGAAATTTGATAAAAAAAGAAAATAACCTACTAAAAAACGTAAAAAATTAAACAGAAGAATTTACTGCAAATAACTATAAAAACATTAAAAAGTAGAAAGATACTACAAACATCTATTAGGTGGAGGTGATACAGAATTACAAGAAGATGCAATAACACAAAAAGATAAAGAAAAAATTCCGAAAGATGTAATTTTATTAATTCTGGTAGTTCTGGGTGATACTTTTCATCATTGTTTAAATTAGTAAAGACAAAGCAACATTGTTTTTGTAATTTTTGAAACTAGAAGCGTCATTTTACTAATTTTGAAATACGTAGCGTAGTTTAACTAATTTCAGAAGCCAGAAACAATGTTCTTTAACAGCTTTTGATTCAATAAAAACATAGACGATATTGTTTTAATAGTTTTAAAATCCGTAGGCTCTAATTTACTAAGTTTAGAAATTGGAGGCAAAAAATTGTAAATTAATAAACCTAAAAACGACTGTTTTTTTTCAATTTTGGAGATCGAAAGTGATATTTTACTAATTTAAAATCTAAAGACAATATTTTTTACTAATTTTTAAACTAATACATAAGTCTCAAATCGGCACTTCTAAATGTTGGAGGCAATATTTTACTAATATTTAAATTAGGGCTGGGCGATACCTGTTTTTAGGTATCGGGTATCGATACCTGCAAAATATCGATACTTGCCAAAGTATCGAAAGTATCGAGGTATCGGAGGTATCAAGGTATCGAGGGTATCGAGGTATCGGAGGTATCGCGGTATTGAGGTATCGAGGTATCGGAAGTATCGAGTTATCGGAAGTATCGGGTGACGATAAATAAATATCGCATCAAATAGCTTGTGTTTCCAACATCCAAAGCACTCTGAATAGGATATTCATTTATAGCCACCCTTTATCAAGGTATCACAGGTATCGAAGTATCGGCGATATCGGAAGTATCGAAGGTATCGGGGTATCGAGGTATCGTAAGTATCGAGGTATCGGTGGTATCGGAGGTATCGAGGTATCGGAAGTATAGATACTTCGATACCTGATTGCAATCGGCACGACCTTCTTTATAAAATAATAAAAAATGACGTTAATAGCGGCCTGCCAATTTCGATAAATTCCCATTGTTATCGTGATTCCGGAGAAACGCCACTTTCTGCCGTATTGGCGCTGTGCACTGTTGCACTATTTCTATATACACTACACTTCTCTGGGCTGAACTGTCAATCTAAGGTTAAAATAATGAGGTTATGTCGAAGTCGAACCATCGGTTTAAGCAAAAAACAAACAATAACTAACTGCAAATTACAAAGAAAACAACTAACAAATCTTATATAATACAAAAAATTAAATACAAAATTTGAATTAGTTCAAATTTGACAGTTGTCACGATGGATATCCATAGATAAGATGTATATGCAGAATACGTGTATCGTCAAGCAGCGCCAAGCGGAGAATCACTGTAAGCTCGCCACGCGGCAGGCTGTATATCGAGAAGGTTGTGGCAATCGGTATCGGTGTACTATACCTGAGCAGGTATCGATACCTTCTGTAAATATCGATACTTTTCCCAGCCCTAATTTAAATTTGGAGGTGCAATTTTACTAATTTTCGAAATCAAATACAATTTTTTACTATTTTGTAGAATAATAAATACAAAATACAAAAGTAATATATTTTTTTAAATAGTGGGAACCAGAAGCGACAATTAACTAATTTTAAAGTCTGGTAAAATAATTTTGTTAATTTTACAATGTAGACACAATATTCTTTATCAATTTTTGAATGAGGGCGATATTGTTGTAGTAATTTTATTTTTTTGTTTTCTTTATACTAAAATTTATGTAGAGCCTATAAAAATGCTCGAATCTGGCGCATTCACAATTCTCTGACTCTGATTTTATTTTGCGAATTTTGTAATACATATTTATGTAAATATTGAATAAATAAACAAACATTGTTTAATAAATAAACATTTTGGTCACTAACCGTAATATATTTTTCCAAATATTTTAAAATGCGGCATCATTTGCATAAATTTCTGTTATAAAATCAAGCAATTCTCTAAAACTAAATACTTTTTCAGAATTCACCTCTCCCTTCTTTATAAACACCCTCCAAACTAGAAAACGGCCCTCCTCCTATTTTCTATTTCATTAAACTCGAACTTACAACTCAATATTCACCACGAAAATACCCCCAAGCATTACAAATTAATTCCCCAGCTCCGGTTTTATTACGTCCATTTGGCGCGAAATTCGAATCTCATTCCGAGAAAACTCATGTTATTTAAGAAAATACGTTTCGGTTTTTCCACCGCTTCCAATCTTCGTTTTTGACGGTCACTTTTTGTTTTTCTATCTATTTAATCATTGGCCGGTTGTTATTTAGAGAGAGGTTCAGTCCTCAGGGATCTCGCAGAAACCTAAACGCCATCTTTAGATAGATTTTGTTTGTTTTGCGGTTTTGATCATATAAATACAATTCGAGTTAAGCCGACTCGAACGATCTTTGAAACTTTTTCTAATTTATATCGGATCTTTGTCCGCTTCTTTTTAAATATCAACGGAAAAATATTCCGGACTAAGCTTCTTTTATCGCGTAATGAGATCTCCGGGAGTTTCATTGTTGGGGAAAAATATTATTATTAATTTGATAATCTGATACACATACACAAAATATAATTACAGCAAGAGCGCGAAATGATGATAAAAAATAGTACAAAGAATTTGTTTTATAAGTCATTGTAGGTAATCATTTATTATAAAACTCGTACTTCGCCCTCGTTTTATACACTTGAATTTGTGCTACAAAACTGAATTTATGAAACGACTGCTTTAATATATAAGGCATTGCATGCCAAATTCATCTAGAAAATATTTTTTAAATTTTTTATTCTAATAGTACCCATTGAAAGAAGATTTTATTTTTATTACAAAAATTTATTTTTGAAACTGTGTGTGTCAATAATTTTTGTTTCGTTTGTTTTTGATAAATTCTTCTGTTTTTATTCATCTTAATTTTATTATTAGAATAGGAATAAAATATTTAAGAATTATTATATTAAAAAATAAGAATATTTTTATTATTCTTATTATTCTTATACATCTGTTGTTCTTTTTGTTTTTTATCTTCTTTTTCTCTTCTTATATTTTTATAATATTTTTAACTTTTTTTTAGTGCTTCTCTTTCTTCTAGTTGCAGTGTTTATTATGCTTCTTCTCTTCCAGTCGTCGTCGTTCATCTTGTTTTTATGCTGTTTCATAGCATTTTTTTACGTTGTGTTGTTTCGTTTTTTATTTTCTAAAAATTTCAAACCGGCGTTTTTCAAGGTCTACAATCTTCTTCCGTTCCTCTAAAATTTTTCTTTTTTTTTCTAGACGTAGTTTCTTTTTTAAGACTTCTTTTCTTCGTAAAACTCTAAGTCGTCTCTGGTGAAATTGTAGAATTTCTTTTAGTTCTTCTAGAAACTTTCAAACTATTTTAACTGATTATAAGTAATTTTTGATTCTAGCCAGGTAGAGTACCAGAATACACTACATTAATGATAAAGGAACAATTCCGAAACCAATATGCGGTTTTCTAAACCGAAAAATAAAATTTTCTAAAATTTTTATTTAATTTATACATTAACTCATGTTATTTAAGAATTTTTTTGTTTTTTTTTAAGTTATTTTTTGATTTTTTTATTTGCCAAATTTTTTAAAAAAATTTTCTAGAATAAACCTACTTATATATGTTTTTTTTTCCTACTAGCCGTAATTCTCTTTGTTTTTTGTTTCATTCGCTGTTTCTTTTGTTTTTTCAGTATTTTTATTTTCTAGATACTTTTTTATTCTAGATTTTTCTGCTGTTCTTTTTGCTAGTCATAGTTTGTTGTGTTGTACATTTTGTTTTTTTTAATCTTTACTTTTACTTCTTCTAGAAATTTTTTTAGTCCAGAATTGTGTGCTGTTTTCTTCCTTACTAGTTTTATTTTTTATGTTTTTTTTCTTTACTAACTACAATTCTTCTCCTTCTTTTAGTCGTTTTTCAACTTTGTTTAAATTTTTATTATTTTTTCAAACTTCCCAAACAAAGTTTATTAAGTTTATCTAAGATTTTTTTTGGTTCTTTATTTGTTGTAGTTGTAGCGTTTTATATTTTTTCTCTCTTCTAGTTATCGTTGTTTTTCTTCAGGTTCAGGTCTTTTAGAATCTTCTTTCGTTCTTCTAGAATTATTCTTAGATCTTCATTTTTTTAAGTTATTTTATGTTATTTAAGTCGCCTTTTTCAAATTTTTGTAGAATCTTGTAAAATATTTTGTTTAAAAATTTTTAGAATTTTTTTTTTCTGCTAGTCGTAATTCTTCTTATTGTTTTCTGTTATTCGACGGTCTTCTTGTTTTTTCTAAATCTTTCTTTATTATAATTTTCTACAAACTTTACTTTATTGTAAAATTTTTCGCTGTTAAATTCTTAATTCTCTGTTTTCTTTTTTCTAAATTGCTATTGTCTTTTTTTTAATAGCCACAATTCTCTTTGTTCTTCTCTCGTTATAAGTCGTCGTCTTTAATCATTGTATAATTTTTTAAATTGTTTTAAAACGATCGAATCAACGTTTAAGTTCTTCTAAAATTTTCTTTGGCTCTTTTTTATTTCTAGTTGTAGTGTTTTTTATTCTCTTCTAGTAGTGTTCTTTCACGTTGTATTTACATCGTCTTTTATTCTTCTAGAATTTTCTAAACGACGTTATTCAAGTTCTTCTACAGTCTTCTTTCGTTGTCCTAAATTTTTTTGTTTTTTATTTCGCGTTTTTCAGTATCTTGTAGAATCTTGAAAAATTTTTTTTCTTTGAAAATCTTTTAAATCTAGTTTTCTTTTTCTTCTTCTACTAGTCGTAAGTCTTTTTTTGTTTTATTTGTTGTTTTTTTTGTTTGTTTTTAAGTCTGTTTTATTCTCTAATTTTAGAAACATTATTTTATCTAAAATTTTTGTTTTATTATAAAATTTTTTACTGTTTAATTTCTAATTTTCTATGTCCATTTCTATAATTTGCTATTGTCTATTTTTTACTAGTCACAAGTCTTCTTGTTTTTCTAAAATATCCTTTGGCCTTTTTTTTCTTCCAGTTGTAGTGCTTCTATTGTTCTTCTCTTTTAGCCATCGTCGTTTTTCTTGTTTTTTGTTCTTCTTCAGTCGCTTTCTTTCACTATGTATTAACATCGTTTTTTATTCTTCTAGAATCTTCCAAACGATGTTTTTTAACTTCTTCTACGATCTTCTCTCGTTCTCCTAGAACTTTTCTATGTTTCTTCTTTTTTTTTTGCTAGTGTAAGTTTCTTCACTTCAAGTTGCCTTTTATCAAATTGTAAAATCTGTCTTAGTTCTTCTAGAATCTTCCAAACGACATTTCTCAATTTTTTTGAGAATCTTTCTCTTTTTTCTTTTTCTACTATCAAAATCTATTGTCCTTTTTGTATTAAAATTCTTCTCTACATCCGGCTCGAGGGACTGTAAAATTTTTAGTACAATTGGGAAGACGAGACGAACAATAATTATAAAAAAAGCCTTTGGGCTATTAATATTTCAAAATTTTATTAAACAAAATTAATTTCAGAAAGTTAGAAGCAAGAACAATATAATGATTGAAAATTGATCCTTCGATCTGTACTCAGACTTTTCAAGAGTATCCCTTAGTACATTTAGGATTGTTTTTTTAAGAGTGGCTCGTTCCAAACAAAACAATTGGGTTTGGGGGGTTGTGGATAAAATAAAACTACCCAAATTCTTAAAGAATTTTTTTCAGTGAAATATCTACGTTTATTACGATCGTATCCCTTCGTTAGGCCAAACCAAAACCTGATAACGATTTTCCTTAGTTAGCAAAATTTTAGTTTTCAGTGTCCACCCTAACAAAAAACCCAAAGGATATTAAACTTGATCCAGTCAGCTCTGAAAATATTTATTTAGCATAAACCAATAGGTTCAGCTTCGATAACTCGAATCTCACAGTTTGTACAAAGTAAATATTTGTTAAGGATTGATCATTAATTTGGTTAATAAGCGAACGGTATGTGTACCCTCTCTCTCAAATTAATATCGATTCGCAAATTTTTCTAATAATTTTCCCCAAGAGGGATGATTTATAATGATTAAGTAATAAATCATCGAAACCTTAATAAAAAACTACAAAATTCCGCCGATTTATGTCTCCTGAATATAATTTAATATTATAAGTGGCTGAAAGAGGGGTAAAAACGATGACTCGGTATATTTTCAGCTAGACTAATAGAGGTGTATCCTGTTTCACCTCTATTGATTACCCTTGATGAATTCTTCCTTGATTATACAACTCCCGGAAAAACTCGTATTGTTGGTTGCATAAAAATGAATATTGTATGGTAAGATAGGGCAATAAACCGCACAGTTTGGCTGTTGTGTTAGAGTTCTCTAAACAAGTAATTAAAGTAAGTAAAGTAATTAATTCAATGAAAACACAACGAGGCAAAGGGGCCTGTCGGTTACGTCCCCCACGTCTCGGTATGGTAATTCCGTACTTTTATTGTTATCAGCCTTCTAGCTATTTCTCGACGTTTATGCGATTATCATAGTTTAGACGGAAACAACTGACGTAATTAAATTTCAAAGAATTTTACTCCCTTTGGGAAAGGCAGAGAAAGACAACAGGTGCTGTTTAGAGAGATTATAAAGCCTCATTAAGAAGAAATGTTTGTAAAATAACAAAAAAAATTGTGGGCTCGTCCGGGATTTGAACCCGGGACCTCCCGCACCCTAAGCGGAAATCATACCCCTAGACCAACGAGCCAGCTGACTGATATAAATAACCATCGAGCAATTCACGGACTATTAATGACCTCAATTAATTTTACTAAATTGATGAAATTATAAAAAAATTATATAAATTAGATAAATTGTGGAATTAAATGCATTTTAATTTATTTATTGACACAAAATGCCAACCACAAGCAATAAAAATAACCAAATGAGGTTGTAAAGATAAACGGCGTGTTTTATACAGTTATTTATTAGTTGCCGGGCTTAAAACTGCAAATTATTGTCTCATTTATTACAAATTATATTATAAAATGAGTTTTAACAAATGTTTTATCTGGTAGGCAACCAAATATACAACTAGTATAATTTTTTTTCATTCAGTGACTTCTCTTCTTAAAACTGTCATTAAAACGATGATTTAACCCCAAATTTTCCTTCTTGGCATCAAAAAGATGATTTTAGTGTGTTATTTATATCTGCTATCAGATTTTTTTATAAACAATTGTCAAAGTGTTTTATGTTGGTATCTAAAGCAGCAGAAAATTTGAAAATACGGTTGGCATTAGTGAACTTGATTGTATTGACAGATGACAGCGTCAAAACTCGCGTCTGCGCATTTATCATTTAACTTTTGCGGCTACGTTTAAAAATTTAGCCAAACTTTTAACTAAAAAACACGAGAAAAAAAACTTATGAGTTCGAGCACTTTAAAAAAGAATAGAATCAGAATACAGTTATTAAATAAACTGAAACAGTTATTCAAATAAATATTGTAAAAAAAAATTCTTAAATAATAATTTAAGAAATAATAAAAAAGCACTTAAATTATAAACAATCATTATTCGAATTTAAACATGAGCACTCTTAGCTGTTATTAAATACATAAGTATTTTTCTAAATAACAGTTTAAAAATAACAGCTATTTTTAACTGTTATTTTATAACAGTAACTGCTGTTATGTATTCAAAATTAATAATAATTGTCAGAGTCGTTGAGTTGGTAGTTCACCATTTAGTGAGTCTACTTATTGTTTTCTGCCTTGAAGAACACTAATTTTTGAACTTGAACCTGTCAAGTCTAATCTGTGGAGTAAATTTTTTTTGTTAGTTACTTTGGGAACAACAAACAAAAAAAAATTATATCTGTTTATTTCGGCATGGTAAATTTGACTAAAATTTAACCAAAAACAGCAATAGTAAAGATGCAACAATTTTTAAAACTAAACTTACAAAAATATATAAATTATTAAGTGTTTTCATTTGAATATTTGCACACTATTATATTTTACAGGCTGTGCAACATGTAGAATGTTTCATATTTTAGAGCTCAATTTTTATTTCTTTGTTTTGTTAATTTGATTTTTGTTAATTTGTCATAGACACACCGGTTATGAGTTTTATATTTCAAATTTTATATTAAATAATATAAGACAAACTATCTAAGTCTTCTTGTTTACACTAGGATAATGTTTATAGTTATTGTTTAAGCCGTTATGGCAAATTGCTTAGATTTTATATTCAAAGATGGAGAGGTTTTGTTGTTTGTGGGAAAAAGGTGCTTTTGCGCAAAAAAGCGAAGCGAAAGCAAGGGTGGTTGAGAGGGACCACGCACGCAGCAGATTCTTTTGAGAATTAATGATTTAATTAGTTATTTATTAGTTATGATATAATTAGTTGTTTTGAGACTGTTAATTGTGACTTAAACTCCTATCCATTCCTTAACCCTTCCCCACATCACCACAGAAGAGATACATCAGCAACAAAAGGTGAGTCACAATTATTAATTTGTTTTTCATTGTTTCATCACCCTCAAGGGTGCGCGTAGAGTTATTATTACTTAATAATACTTTAAAATAAAAAAAATACAAAGTTATTTACAAATGCTGACGAATCCATATGCAACCAAATTTACATATTAAGCAATTTTCTTGATAAAATTTTTATTGTAGTAAAAAAATTGAATCAAAGTTGCTTAAAGATTATAGATTTTTGTCAGTTTTTTCATAACTTGTCGGACTAAATGACTACTTAATAATTTGTTATTTTTAGTTCTTGTATAAGTGAAACATGTTAGGGATGGAATTTATTAGCGCTAATTATTCTAGAAACGAAACTTTGACTAATTTCTAAATTTTGTGGTTTAGCATTTTGCCCAATATGCGGATTTTCTTATTTAATTTTATTATTTTATTTTGCTTCAAGTCTTCAAAAAATTTAGTTAGTTGAAACCACTCGATCGGGTTATCTTACTATTTTTTCTGCATAAAGTCTTACTGCAGCTGAAGCGTTTTTTCTACATTTTTCATATCAGGATCATGTTATTCTTGTCGTTATCAGTGAACATTTTGGCGAAATTTGCATAACTATAACCGCAAAAACATTTTTTTCTACTTTTTACGGTAACAGAGTCCTACTTGGGTGCGGTAATAGCCAATTCTGCCCCAAATTGTGTGCGGAAACAACCAGTGCAATTTACTGTTTTCGGATTGGTGACACTGGATAACACGCTGTCACTGGAATAAAACGTCACGTTTATGTCAGCGTTGAGATTATAATAATTGTATTCGAATAAATTTTGTTTCACTTGATGACCAGCGGTATTGCTCAACAAAGTATTTTTTTGTGTGTGTGTGTGTCGCAATTAACCTATAAAATATTCTAAAATGGGGCGGGCAGACAAGCGGCAGTGGAAAAGCGACAAATGGTTAAAACGAACATCTTTAAAATGAAACTTGAAACTCAAATGAAGCTTTGGCCTTTATTTGGCGATTCACAACACCCACAGCATTTGATATTTTACAAGTTATTTGCTAGATGAGTGTATATCACTGCTTGGTTTGAAATAACGATGAAAGAAGTCGCTGAGTAACGCAATTAGTGTGGTAATTTAGGAATAATTTTACAAAGTTTTTGGAGATTTTCCTACTGTGTTAATGCCAATTGGAGTATTCAATCAATAACCGATACGGTAGGTAAAAAAGAAACATTTGTGAGTTACTTACACAGAATTTTAGACAAATTTGAAAACATTTCAAAGTTCAATGACTTTATTGGCACTTTAATGACATTTGTTACCAACTATCGCGTATTAACGCAAAAGTCCCTAAAGATTAAATAATTAACTTTTTTACTTAAAAATTACGTAAAACACAAAAAGTAAAAAAAGTAGCATAAAGACCTCGTTTTTTAAACTCATTGTGGCACTCATTCTTTATAAAAACTTCCGCTTGCGCTTGTTTTATAAACTTGAATTCGTGCCACAAAATTGACTTTTCAAAACGCGTTCTTTAATATACTATTTAAATTAAATTTTATCAGAGTCTCATACAAAAATGTGAGATTGCTTGCATAAATTTTTCGTCATTATTCGTGAATAACTCTGTACATTAAAAACCTAGCAATGTTGTCTAACTAAGTAAAGCCTGATTTACCAGTTTTTATAATACAGTGCTTAACAATTGAAATGGAACACCTAAAATTTTAACAAAGGTTAAAGTCTTGTAACTCCTACAAAAATTTATTAATTGAGATGATCTTTTTTTTTCTGGGCAGCTCATTTTTTATATTTTAAGATATTTAATAAAATGTTTCTTGCAGATTTGTTGTTTAGGTTATACAGGGTATTCAAGACAGGCCTTGCAAAAAACGAAAAGTTTAGACATCTCCTATTTTAACAAAAAATATTTGGTTTTTTTGATGTATCCGAGAAAAACGCTGGATTAAGCCCTCGATACAGTTTACAAATTTTGAGCTACACTTATCAATTAAAGCAATAATCCAAAAAAACCGTTTTTTGCGCATTAAGCAATAATTTTGTTAATTGATGTAAAATTTTACCTTTTTTTGGATTATTCTAAAAATAAAAGTTCAAACTTGAATTTCGGAAGGCAACGGTAGACATACTGTTAACATTTCGTGTAAAAAAAACTTCCGAAGATGACCAAATTTTTAAACAGCTCCAAATTTCAGTTTGGTGAAAGATAAAAATTTGAATGTGTATTTAGACACAACTTGTTTTTTGTATCTCAACATCCTTGTACTAGTTTACTTACTATTGGTCGGTGATTAGATCCGATTCTTAAAAGCATATTTTTAGGGAAAAACTGAAGCTTTTTCTAACTTAAACAGCTCAATATTACCAGCTATCCACAATTGTTTCATTGAAAAAAAGCCGTTTAGATGAGCAAAACTTTTAATTTTTTTCTAAAAACGTGGCTTCAAAAATTGTATTTAAACACAAATTTATACAGAGTAAACTAATACTACAAGGGTCATAAGATTTGAAACACAAGTCATGTTTCTAAATACAAATTTAAATTTTTATTATTGTTTTACCAAACTAAAATTTAGAGCTGTTTAAAAATTGATCACTTTTGGGAGTCTTTTATTACATGAAATGTTAACGGTATGTCTACTACTCTTTCCAGAATTCAAGTTTGAACTTTTACTTATAGAATAAGCTAAAAAAGAGAAAAACTACACCAATTATTGAAATTATTGCTTATAGTACCAAAATTTTTTTTTGGATTTTGGCCATAATTTATAAACTCAAAATATGCAAAATTGTTTCGAGAGTTTGATCTAGCGCTTTTCAGAAACTTACTAACAAAATTCAGATTTTTTTTTGTTAAAATAGGAGCAGTCTCCTATTTCGGTCGGAACTTTTCGCTTTTTTGCAGGGCCTATCTTTGACACCCTGTGTAACTTAAACTAGAAATTTACAAAAAACTCTCTGTTAAATATTTTAAAGTATAAGAATTGCGCTAATTTTTGCAGGAGTTACAAGTCTTTAAACTTTGTTAGAATTTTAGGGTGTTCCATTTCAATTGTTGAGCACTGTATTTTATTTTTTAGTAGAGCTTGCTTTTAAATGAGAAATAATGACGTATGTTCCGGCTAAAAACCATCTAGGACAAGCTTTAACTTGGTAGAAAACTCATTTTCCGCCACAATATATCACGTGGCATCTCTATTATCGACCAAAAGACAAGTTAAACACGTAGCTTTGGTTTCATGAGCGACATATCCCATTAGATAAATTCAAGCGACAATTTGCTTAATCCATCTTTAATACCATTTTATATAAATGTCTTCCACAATCACATTTAATGAAATTTCAAAAAGAAACAGTCCCAACCTCTGACATCGTTCCCAACCCGGATTAATCCGGTGTTGTAGTCCCGAAAGGGGTGTTTCTCGGTCTCCGAAAGGGCATTCTTAATTTCCGGCGGATCGGTGGGCGAACCGGATGCATATAAAGTGCATCTAATTCTAGTAGGAGTATTGAAGGGGCGTCTTTGTTCCACTTTACGACGTCTTTGGAGATCGCTCCGGCAACAATAGCAAGAGCACATAGCATGAAATTGGGTGTTTTATATTCACGAAAGGTGTCACTCATAATAAGCGTTGTTTATCTTTGTCGATTTGCATGAAAATTGCTTTCTAACGACTTCGACAGGTATCGGTATTTAATAAATCAGAAAAAAACTCAAAACTCCACCAAAGATAAGTTCCTAAGTGTAAATGTTTGGCCCGCTTTAGCCTTTTCTTGGCTCCTGTATAAACACCGGAATGTAAATAAGACTTCGACGATGTTGTCATTTCATCCTGAGAGGTCGTGTTCGCCCCTCTGGTGGTTTTATCTTTAAACTCCTCGTGATGATAATTTATTAATGACGATTTTAATTAAAACGGTATTTTCGGGTAATTGTTACAATTCTTATCAATTCATGATAAACATTTGCTCAGTTTTTGGTGCTTGTTTGTCGAACTCCCCAACCGAAGCACTCAATACCAAAGATTAAAGCTAAATAGAGTCAACAAAGTGGTATTTATGCTACGTCGTTAAATAATGGAGGGGACCCGCAAAAGTCAACAAAACGAGACACACGTGACTTTTACCAAAACACCACAAAAATTGCTACTTTCAAAAAGCTTTTTACGGTGAGAAATGCGAAATGAAATTATTGGAGAAAAGTTTACGATGGTTTTAAAAAGGTTTGCTTTATTACTTTTATGTTGACTTTATTACTTTAGGAAAAGACAATGATAAACTTTCAATCGGTTAAAATAACGAAATGAGAAACGAATTCATTCAAAGGTAAATGTGATACTAATGTGGGTAATTTATATTTTACAGCAAAAACTAAAACATGCTTTTACTAAAAGGTGCTACAAAGGAAATCAATATTAATTCGTGGTTTATATACAACAGAAAGTAGAAGAGAAATTAAAATTAGAAACTAATTTTATTCCATTTTACCTTAAATTTGTAATTTTAGAAATGGTCAAAGCGACGAGGCAACTAATAAATAAAAATTAAACCGGCGCATTCACCATTTTCATATTGTATTTTAGATTTTCTTAGTACGTATTGAACATTTATTAATAGTATATTACAATTCTATTTTATGAAAAATACTACTGACAGCGGATGACAAATCTAATAAGTCAGTAGAACTGTAAATTAAAGCTTCGCTAATTTGAACAGTATTAATGCTATAATGTTGAGTTCACTAAAAAGAATTTATCTAATTCAATGTTACAAAACTGGGGAAGAGTGCTACCCAGTTGTTAGCAAAAAATTCAACCAAAACTATCTGGAAGTTACTATTTTAAATTCCAGTGCAAAAAACTTGATGACTAAATCTCTTAAAACGGGCTCGGTTTTAAACATTAAGAAGTCAAAGAAGTTGTTCAATAAAGACGATGCTGCTTCAGTTCTTACCGTTCACTTCGCAAAAAAAACTTCAAGGTTGTCTTTAAGAAGAATGGCAATACGAACATGAATAAGTAGATCTTATTTACAAATTTTTTTTAAAAAGATCAAAATTTTACCATTTAAACCGCAATTTAACCAACTTTAGAAAATGGTGATGAAGCCAAACGTCTGGACTTTTGTTTCGAAATTGCCTACAGAGTCTTGAAAAATTCAAAATTTTATAAACGAATTATATTTTCCGATGAATCAACCTTTTTAACAAACAAAATTGTTTCATCTCAACATTGCCAGTACCGGAGTGAAACGAATCCAAATTTAAAGATTTCTTGTCGCAGACAATATTTTAAAAAGTTAATTGACGTGTGCGGTTTCGTACTATGGCATTATTGGCCCATATTTTTTTAATCAAAATTTCAATCGTAATTTATATTTGGAAATATTGCAAATTTTTTTAGTTGATAAACTGAATTGCCGTTAAACTACTAAATAGAAATGTTTTTTCACCACGATGAGTGCCCTGCTCATTATGCCGTCAAATAAAACAATAAACTTGCAATTTTGCGTTTACTAATAGAGACACTCTGTATATTTAATAAATCCCCGTTTTTGGTATTAGCCCCATTTCGGAGTGTTCTTCTAGCGTGAAATTTTTTACCCTTTCTGTGGCAATTTTTGCGGTCTCGCCGTCCCACTCCGGAAGTCGAAAATGCGGCCGCATTCTTTGTGAAAAATGGACCTGATGCGTGTAGCCGAATAAATGGACGCCATTAGCGTGCGGCTGAGAAATAATGAGAGCCGTGCTCTGATCGGATGTGCTTCCCCAAAAACAAACCACTTTAACGTCATCCGATTTATGCTATTAGTCGCTTCCATTGCGGCAAGATGAATATCGATGATAATGCAGGGAATGGTAATTGAAAACCCACCCTCAAAAACAGTATTTTTGCACAATTAATAAAACAAACAACGTTTCAGGTAATTAAAAGTGATTTAATCAAACAAATTCCCCAAAAAAATTCCTAGCGAGATTTTAATTATGCATCAGTTGGTAGTTAATTACATTAAAACGTCAACGCTGTACTTCAAAATATTTATCAAAGGAATTGATTGATGCTTGCTTACCTGCAACTAGGGTTGCCAACTGTTTTTTATTTCTAAAGATAGTCCCTTCATTTTATAAACTGTTCTTTTTTTGTTATAGCATTTTTAACAGTTACTTTTTGATTGTCATTCTAAAATGACGTACTTATACGCACTAGTAAAGTACGCTAAATGACGTACTTATACGCACTAGTGCTCAAAAATCAAAAATACATTTTTTATTTTATTTATTGAACATTCGAAGATTTCGGATTTCTTTCCTGAACTTCAATGTAAGTAGAAACGGTACTTGTAGACGCCACTTCAGATTTGCTATTTTTATCACAGATTCTTCTTCTCTTTGATACAGTTTCTTCTTTTCCCATAATTTTCATCGAAATCGCTTTATTGCTTTCAACAGAGTTTTCTATGTAACTTTCCGCAACAGAATTCGATCGCCATCCTTCATGTCTTTTGAGTAATGTAATATCTGCTCCTAAATCTGTTAGGAGTATTACTGAACAACGGTGAAAGCAGTGCCCGGTATATTCTTTTGCATTTAGAAGGCCGAGACATTCTGCAATTTTTTTAGGCATACCTCCAATAGTATTTAAACTAACGGGTAGCGTACAGCACCTGGAATATCTATAGGTTAAGAAGAATCTCTGAGGTTCAGTATGAGGAGGTCAAAGCTGTGCGTATTTGCGGAAAATATCTAAGAAACTAATTCCATCTACAAATCTTTCATTTATTGTAAACATTCGTGAATGTCTTGGTGTTTGGTATCTTCACTTTAATAAAACTTGTACAATCTTCTATATCTTCCACCTTTAAAAACGTAATTTCTTCTCTACGTAACGCGCCAAAAATCCCAGTAATAAGCACAACTTTTGCCAATAAATAATCTTTGTCATTAGCTGTTTTCGTGAAACGTTCTATCTTTTGCTTAGTGAATATTTTGGATTTTTTAGCCCTGTACCGACAAGCATTTCTTTTAAAAAATGTAATCAAATTTGTAAATTTTTTAGTATCTACATTTTGGTTAAGATATATCATCTTTCTTAGCATTGAGTAGGTACTCCATAAAGTAGACGGCTTATACATAGAAAATAACTTCGAAAAACAGGCTAAAAGTACCTTTTCTTCAATAATTATTACATTTTTTCCTCACACCAACTACCAAATTTCCTGTATGTTTCCTTGTAAATTTTCTTAGATTTTTTGGGCATTGGCGTGGCTATTTTCAATGTCGGAATCAAATTCAGAATTGCTTAGTTTTGTGTTCCTTTATCACAGAACTTAAACACAAAACTCAAAGTAACAGTCTGTAATTTTATAAAAACAGTAAACTAGGAAATTTACATCAATAGTAAGCTGCTGTTTGCCTACTGTACAATTTGGATGTTCGATTGAGATAATTATTTTTGAAAGAAAAATCTGTTATAAAACGCTGTAATAAAAAATCTTGAATGCAATACGTTGCAAAATCGATGTCTTTTAAGATTCACGTCGCCTGCTTAAAATACTCTCTTTTTGCAACTTACTGCATTAATACTTATTTAGCTCTAGCAATGTACCTGAAAGCGAAGTTATCAACTTTTCGTTATCGAGATAAAAGACATTGTCAAAGGCGTATATAGGATGGTTTTCTAGAGAAGAGGCGAGATTGACTAAGGGAAAGTTTATAAAATTAAAGAACTATCCTTTGAAATAAAGAACGGTTGGCAACCCTACTTAAAAAACATAATTTGTCCTTTAATTGTTCAACCACAAACTCAGTATTACACACAATTATTTACTAACAGCAACGGCAGCAAAAATTAATTTCACGAACAGTATTGTTTTGAAATTTGTTTTGACAATCCTACCTGCAACAGTAAGTGTAGCGTTTCTGCTTCTGGCTTTTCCTAGAGCATTACTAGCCTCACACCAGTACACTCCAGCATCCGATTCTTTCCGACTTTGAACCACCCGAAGAAAAAATAAATTTCCTGCTGGAAGTAAGACTCGGTGTGATCTGGCATCTTGTGGCGCTGTTCTTAAAGTTAGACCGTCTTTGTACCATGTAATTGTAGGTTCTGGTTCACCCGAAGCATGACAGTTGAGAGTTGCAGGTTCGTGACGGGCGACTGTTGTGTCCACTGGGTGTTCAGTGATTCTTGGGGGTTGCTGACTAGCGTGGTGGTAGGCTGAAAAAGAAGCTATAATTAGAGAGGATTTAGTTAAGAAGGTTATAAGCTAAGTAATCGTCTGCCGGACCTGATAGAAGATGATATTTCAGAAGGGAGGATTAAGACCAGAGGGCGATTTCTTCTAATTTACGAGTAGGGGAAAGTGGGGTAATTAGGAGTGGCGGTGATGAGGATTCTGAATATAAATGGTGTTTGTTTGGGGAGGAATTACGTGACTTGAAGTGTAATTCTGCAGGTGAGTGAACAATTTTTATTTAAAGCTTTTTCAAGGATTTTTTCAGATTTGAATTTCTTTCATATTAATAATGCTTGAAAAAAATGGTAAAGTGGAAAATAGTAATTTGAGTTTAGGTACAATGTCGGCAACATTTTACGAGGATAATTACAGGAAGAGAGAGAGTTGAGTGTTGGAAACAGAAGGTTATACAGTCGGGCGTCGTTGAGAGTCCTTGGCGCCGAGACGCCATGAAACATTGGGGCACTAACAGCCCTCCAGCTGTTTATTGCTTCGGAAACAACCTTAGATACTAACATTGCGACAGATACAATATCTCGAGCGAAACTAGAAAATGTTACTTTGTATAGATGGATGGATTAAAATCATCCCAGGGGAGCGAGGACAATAAGACATGCGGGTAATAGAGCAAAAAATCGATCAGAGACAAATCCGGCATTCAGGCGGAAAAACACTGTAATATACACGACATCTGACTTTCAAAAAGCCAGCACAAAGCATCAGGACATTGTACAGTTAAAATAAAAATTAAATATTATTCTTGACTCGATTATTTTGGATAAAAATACATGAAGGTGATTGGCATTAAATTAATTCATGTTTATACTACTAGTAGATCGTTTCATCAGTAGACGGTAAACAAAAATGGTACTTTGTCCAATCTACCGTCAGCAAAAATCCAACAAAATCATTGCATTTGTTCTTACTCTGTTAAAACAGTTCTTACAATTGTTGTATTGACTGGAAACCACAAAATTGTTTAACAGAATGTTGAAAGTCTTGGACAGCTTCCAACGTTATGAACCAGATCACAACTTAGACAGAGGAATAGAAGAAGATTGAGTTTGCATTTTTTTTTGCCATTCTACTACAGTCTTTCGAACTTTTCTCTTGGGTAGGCTCTCGGACATTTTTACATACGGCTTTTCAAGCAACAATTTAGAAGCCAAAGACGATAATTATTCCAAAAAAAAAGTTTACAAAAAGAGTAGACTAATAGAATAAAATAGAACTATTGCAAAATTCAAAAAACAACTAATATAAAAAATCTGCAATGTTTATAAGAAAAGTAAAATTAAACAATCTTAATGGCCTAATTCTAAATCAGATTTACGCCGGTGTAATTTTTGTTGCTAGGAGCAACGTCATAACTGTACTATACTCTTTATATTAGATGGCGTAACTTTGCGCTACTCCGATGGAGTAGAGTAGTGACTTAAAATTTCAGCATTTTAGTGTTTAATTTAATTTGTTTCGACCATAATAATAAGTTAAGAATTCAAATGCATTTCTGGGCTAGTTATTTATGTCTTTTTACTGCCTAAGTATTTACAATTGCTGCACTTTTAATTGTTTTGTTTATTTGTAATTCGGAGATTATTTCCTCAACTTCTATTGTTAGATATTCTGTTTTTATTAAATTTATGTTTAATTCTCATCTGCTGTATTCTTCTATCAATTTACTGAACATAAAATCACTTTTATCACTTGCTATAATTACCTGGTAATCGGCAAATAGCAGCGTTGTCAGAAATTGGTTTTCAATTTTTATCCCGATTTTCATAATTCTTTCTTTCCACGAATATAGTGCTTCTTTATTTTAAAAAGCGTATGTGATAAGGACTTTGCCTAAAGTCCTTTGTAATCCAAAAAGTTTTAGAAATTGTATTACCTAATTTAACCGAACTGTTGGAGTTCTGGAAAATATTCAAAATTGCACAAATATAAGTTTTACTAATTCCACGTTTTGTTAGTGTTTTAAATAATTTTTCCCAGAGTATCATGGACTTTTTCTAAGTCAACAAACGTCAAATGAGTGGGTAAATTTCTACCTTTTTTTTTCTATTATTTGTTGAAGAACGAATATACTCGTATTATCAATGCAAGATCTTCCGTTGCAAAATCCATTTTGTTTCTCTATTTCTTTGATTTCTTTTTTGATTTTGTTTTTTAGACTTTTGCTATACAACCTCCCTATTGAGCTAATTACACTTATGTCTCATAATTTTGACATAATTGTTTGTTTCTTTTCTTATATATTGAGCTGATAGACGCTATGGTTCAATCTTTTGGGATCCTTCTAATATACACTTACTGTATAAAATATTTGATCCAGATTTAACCAGCTCTATGGGAATGTTTTTTGGTCAAAGCGCTTTTTCATTCTTTGATAACTTTAATGCTGTTTTCACTTCTGTTAGTGTTATTTTAGGAAATTTTCTGCCTTCTGCATTTTCTATATTTACTGTATGTTCTGTATTTGATATTCTATTTTATTTTCATTTAGCTGTGTTTTATAATATTCTGTTTATTGTTGCATATTTATTAACTCTATATTTGCTGTTTGTCTTCTGTCTTTTCTTATGTTCTTGATTGTCTTCCACGCTTCTGATATTTTGGTTTCTCTCATGTATCTTTCCAATTCCTCACATTTTTCCCACATTAAATTTTTGTTTTTGTTATCATTTTTTTAACTTCTTTGTTTCAATATGTATATATTCTTTTATCCCATTTTTTATCGTTACTTGGCATAATATTTTTTGAATTTTTTTTTTAATTCTTAATACTTCTTCTGCTGCTTCGTGTATGTAACCTTTTGTTTGCTGGTATTACTCTTCATCGGTATTATTTTTTATAACTATGTTTTTAAATTTATTTGCTTTTCTAAGTTTATAAAGTAATTGATTCTTGTCGTAGTCTTGTTAAGCTGTACTTATTTTGCTCAAAATTTTCTTTTTTAGTTTGTTTCCTTGATTTTGTATGTATATTTCTTTAATTTATAATAAGCTTTGCTAATACCAAATGATGATTTTATCCATATTCAGGTCTGCGGTACACCTTTACATCCTTAATTCTTGATTTTGAATCCTGAGATTGAATCACATAGGTAATCAATGTAGTATTTTTGTTGGTTGTGCCTATTAAATTTATAAATGTTTTTATGAATGTATATAGATACTTATCGTTTAGAATGTTGGCAAGCTTTCAAAAAAAAAAAAAAAAAGAATCGAGACGATACAAATGGACTACCTAGGAAGATCATGCAAAATACCAAGAAAAAATTCATGACGATTGATCCCTTAGAAGAACAACAATTAGTAAGACATGGACTCATAATGAGAAACCCTAGAAACCAATGATCAAAAAGACTGATAAAATACGCGCCCCCGAAATGAAGAAGAAAAGGTAAACCCACAATATCTTGGAAACAAGGAATTAAGAGAAATCTAAATGATCAAGCTATAAATGAAAAAGATATAACAGACAGAAAAAAATGTCGAACGTAATGTAGGATGCGGCTGTAAGGAAAGGCTGTAGGAATCCAACTACAATAATAAACAAAATTAAATGATCGCAAAAAGTTGCCTTTTCTATACTAACAATAAGACGTTTCTCTTTATCTGGATTGAAGGACCATAAAATATATATAGTTTTAGAACCAAAGACAAAAATTATTACAAAAATGAATATTTACTACAATTTTTATAAAAAAAATTGTACAAACTGTCTTCTTCAACTCCTAAATTTTATTAAAAACTTTAATACAGATAACTAAATAAAGATTTTTGGGTGTTTGAAGTAAATATTATTGTATCTACTAATACTTTTTTTACCCGCTTCGAAGAATTATTCTGTTACTAATCTAGAATTTTTTTGATTTTTTAGTTGTTTTTCTCATATTTTTTCCAAATATTGTTTAGCATCTCCCAATTAACGTTTCCAACTTCTTAAATCTTTTTTTTTATCGTTTGTTTTAGTTGTATTTTCTTCTTTTCTTAGAATTGGCGGTTTTGTGATTCTTTATTTTTTTCAAAAGCCTAAAATTTACAGTTTTTTTAGTATTGTTTAAATTACGTTTTTAAATTTTTTTCTTGTACAACATACATATTAATCTTCTGAGTTTTTTGTCATCTTTTTTAATAGAATCTATTTTTTTTATTTTTTTTTAGGATCTACTTCTGTTCTTCTTTTTCAACTAATCGTAATTCTTCTTATTGTTCTTTTCTTTCTACCATTATTTATGTAGGTTTCATAACTCAAGTCTGGATTTGTTTGTTTGTATTTAAAATTTATTTTGGTGACTTAAAAGGGCGTCTAGATATTTAATTTACGTTTGAAATTAACCAATTACAAATAAGTATGTCAATTTTCTAATGCTTGTTCTTTTCTTTTTGATAAAAATCTAAATAAAAGGACAACTTGTGTCCTGTAAGTAAATCTTAAAGACTAAAGGACAGTTTATAAAATTAAAAGACTCTCCTTTAATGTAAAGACGGTTGACAACCCTAAATTAAACCCTAAATTGTACTTGTGTCAAAACCTTTTCTATTTATATTATACAGACTATTTCACGAGTAATAATGAGCCTGCGTAGCTAAAAATACAACTAGCAATACAATTCCAGAGTTAACGTAGATGATATTGATTTCAAATTTTATTTGTCAAATCTGTGACCGATAAAAAAATGTATTTAAACATGTGATGATATGATATGATGGTGATAATGAGAAAAAATACCTTTGCCGCAACGAGTTTGTACAGACAACGTTTTCCGGGTAGAGAAGAACTCTAGCTGACACATATTCTAACGACTTGAAACTTCTTTAAGAAAAAATTGACTACCTTTGGAAAGCCAAAAGCAAGAACAGCTACTGGTCCTGTTCACATGTAAGTCAAAGAATAATTTAACAAGCAAGTGGCATTAGTTTGTCTTCAGTTAACCGAAAAATTAAATGATTTTTTATTTAATGTATTTGTAAACAAAAAAAACTGCGATACTTTTGGAATTGTATTGCTGGTTGTATTTTCAATTTTGCAGGCTTATTATCACGCGTAAAACACCCTGTATACTATTTCAACAAATATCATTTGCCTTTCCATGATGTAAAACAAGAGCATACACGTGTTGTGTTGTACATACCATTTACCCACGATGGATATATGCTGAGCCAATACAGAGCATCAGTTATACAGTTAAAATAAAAATTAAATAATCATTTTTAATTCGACTATTGTGCCGTATTCTGTACAATTGTTTGTGAAATAAAACTAAAAATTACTAAATCATAAGACGACAACAATCACAAAAAAAACGCGATAACAAATCAAATCTTGGAAACTGGTCGCATTCATGTTTATTTCTTATATTAGATTTGGACTCCAGATTGAATCTAGTCTGAAATAGAGAAAAAGAATGAATATTCGAATCGGGCATTTATTTTATCGTTCGTAGATATCAGTAATGTAATCTCGAACAAAATGGACTTGTTTACAACCAGTTCATGGATCAAAAGACTGTAACTGACAACTTGTTCAAAATCAAACCCCGAACTTTAATTCCTCGTTTGAAAAATGTGGTAATTATTTAAAATTTCTCCCGAAACGAATAAAACAGTGTCCGCAATGCAGAATGAACGTCGCCCTCGAGACTTGCACTTAAATGCATTTGATAAATTTAAATTTAATCTCGTTGTCGTCCTCGAAATGAATAACAAGTGAGCTAGTGGGAATTAAGTTTCGATTAAACAAGTGGAAGAAATATTTTTCGTCAGTAAATCACAAATAAACGAGGAAAAGCGAACCGATTATTGGAATGTCCACAAGCTATGACAAATGTCTTGAAGATATTGGCCGAGGTGATTGAGAAATAAACACTAAGATGGGAGAGAGAAACAGCCCTTGCAGTTTCCAAACTGGGAGATGTATCATCTTATAACGACATTTTTTCCGTATTAGGAACTAATAAAAAGAGATCGAATGTGTTTCACAAAGAAAAAAGTTCGTTATTACGACCAGAAAGTATTGTTTTATATATTTTTTATTGGGGTAGTAGCGAAAACACATTTTTCAAAACCGAAAATTTTTGTTTCATTTTTGGTTGTTGTCCTTCGACAGTTCGTAAAGCGTATAACATCCGTTGTTTCTCACTGGAAGCTCTATATTAGTTTAATTAAAACGTACAATAGAGACAATGCTTTATTATTCATCGCATTGTGAGTACAGGAATACCAACCCGTGTCTAGACTAAAATTCCCCTAACACCATTCCCAATTTGTCGTTTAAAAACCCGTTCAGGTATTTCGAAACAATTAAGTCTCAAACAGTTCATTTCGAATTTTTCCTCTCCTATCTATTACACTCGTTAATATTTTAATTAAAAATGAAAAAATAATTGAAATATTGAAATTCCATCATCCCTTACCTTGTATTCCCTAAATATAAAACAGTTATTTTTTGGTCGCGAGTAAAAATTCCGGCATGCCTTTTCCATACCTGGGGAGTGAACAGATATTTGATTAAAACATTCCCGGAATTTTCCGGTTCGGTTCAATCGGCGTATGTATTGCGAATAGCTAATGTTTCCCATCGAAATAGTTGGATGAAACTTGTTCGCTCTCCCACCCGTAAATCGTGCTAAATCGTCGAGATACGAGCCGAGTCTTGTATAAATCAAGGGAAAAATGATATGATTCCAACATTAGTTTCGCGGAAACTTTACCAATAAACAAGCGAAACGATGTTTATGTGTGGAGAGAGAGATCCCTGGCATTGCACAGCGTCCAACGGGATAAACCCAACTACAGGACAACTACCGACGGTTTACTCAAAAATTATTTCAAAAAGTTCTTGTCACAGAAACTGTCAAAGAAAAAGATTTATCAAGTACATCAAGAGCTATAATTACATCTACTAACAAAACAAGAATACCAACTTTTTTATTATTTGCTTGAAAAAGCAGTCAGTAGCGTTAGCCTGTGCCTGATTTTAAAATATGGTATTGCAACAAATGGCGAATTCGGAGTTTTCTTAATTTAAGAAGTTGGATTTATAACTAATAATTTATTTTTATTATATACACCAATACACACAACAATATTTTGATAAATAAATAAATAACACGTTATTCACACAGTAATAACTACGATTACCGATTCAATAATAGTTCCTTCCTCAATCGTTCTATTACTACAATAAACTAAACAAATTTATCGTACTCTTACTCTTACTCTTTTTCACTAAAAGGCTTCTCTCCTTTTATTGGATTCATACCAAAATGATTGCATATTCCGCTAAAAAAAATATCGCAAAGTCTCCTCTTCTATACTCTACATTCAAACCTGATACGCTCTCACAGCATCAAGATGTCATACCAACTATGTCATTTTCTTCGCTCCGTTTCTATAATGATACGTTCTTCTAACAATTATCCCGAAATTTACGTAAACAATCTTTATTCGGGCGGAACAACAACTCAGCTTTCTCAACGGCCGTAACAAATATTTCTTAGAATTCTGTGTTATAGTGTGATTCATAATTTTCAGAATGTTTGGCATCTCTCTAGAATAGTTCGTAACATTGCCTCTCTCTAAATATTGTTTGGCTTAAACAGTCTATTTTAAGTCTGTTTTTTTTGCAATGACTTTTGGATAACCCGCTTTCTTACAAAGGTGTTCCAATCGAGCAACAACGTCGAGAAACTGTATACCTGGGGTTTTTGCCCCTCATCAGTACAGTGTATCGCGGAGCATTGTGTTCAATTGGAACGGGTGGGACAACTCGCTTATATCAAGCGAAGTCCGGCTAGTAGTCGTATAGACAGACACAGTGTGCCATCTAACGAAGAGTGCTGGAAGGTGCGAGAATTGGTATAATAATGTTGGCGGATAACAAAGTTATCTCTTAGGCTCTCGCTCGGGCACCAACATAACCAACCTTCACGATTAGGCAAAAACAACTCTTTCGCGGACTAATGCTCTGACCGACATTGAATTACATCACCTAATCGCCCAACCAGCAACACACTGAAAGGCAGTGTAACGAGAACTAGCAAAGGTGTTCCATTCGAGCAACAACGTCGAGAAACTGTATACCTGGGGTTTTTGCCCCTCATTAGTACAGTGTATACCGGACCGTTGTGCTCGATTGGAACGGGTAAGAGAACTCGCTTATATCAAGTGAAGTTCGGCTAGTAGTCGTATAGACAGACACAGTGTGCCATCTAACGAAGATTAGTCCGCGAAGTAGTTGTTTTTGCCTAATCGTGGAGGTTATGTTGGTGGCCGAGCGAGAGCCGAAGAGATAACTTTGTTATCCGCCAACATTATTATACCAATTCGCGTACCTTCCAGCACTCTTCGTTAGATGGCATACTGTGTCTGTCTATACGACTACCCGCTTTCATACTTTTCTAAAGTCTTTTTTAGTTGAAAGCCTTAGTCTTCCTAGATTTATTTTTCTATCACAGTTAAAACAATTAGGACTTCTTCCAGTGTGACTTTCAGTTTTTTATCTAATTAATTTTTTGTCGAAACCTTTTTCTATTCTTGGTTTAAATTTACTAGTTTTTTGGGATTTTTTTTGACATTCATTTTTATTTTCTCGAACTTCTAGAACCTTCTTGAATTTTTTTGTTACTTCTGGTACGTTCCTCTATTAAGCTTCTTGCAAAGTGTTAAACTTTCTGGAGGTATTCTCCTGCTTTCCTAGAAAAACTGATCGTTCACTAAAACTTTCTAAAAGTTTTTTTGCATCTTCTCTATTTCCTGTTTTATACATATTTTTTCCAGCATGTTCTTTTCTTATTACAGTATCTTTCGTTCTTCTTTTTCTTGTTCTTCTTTTTTCTCTAATCGTTGTTTTTCAAGTCTATTTAGAATCGTTTTTTGGCCTTCTAGAACTTTCTTTGGGTCTTCTTTTTCTTCTAAACATCGTTTCTTAAATTCTTCTTTTCCTTTCAAACGTCAAGCTTTTCAAAAATATTTTTTGTTGTTCCAAAATTGTTTTTTACATTTACTGTTCTGCAGACATTAGAAATTTACAGCCCAACTTGTCTAAACTGTAAACAAGATACTTTTATAAAGTCATAAAAGTGCTGCTTTAGTTTTTTTTATTTTTTGTCTTATATTTTTTTCTTTTCCAGCATCTTCTTCTTTTTTTACATCATCTTTCGTTTTTTTTTTCTTGTTTTTTTCAATCGTTGTTTTTTAAGTTTATTTAGAATTGTTTTTTGATCTTCTAAAACCTTCTTTAGCTTCTCTTTTTTTCTAAACAACGTTAATCAAATTTTTTTTTTCAAACGCGGTTTTTCAAACTCTTCTAACACATTTTTTTTGTTGTTTCAAAATTGTTTCTTGCATTTACTGTCCTGAAGACATTAGAAATTTACAGCTATTTAGAGCCCAACTTCTCCAAAAGGCTTCTATGGACAAGATATTTAGTTTTATAGAAGCATAAAGCTGCTTTAGTTTTTAGCTACTTCTTTATTTTCTGTTTTATATATTTTTTCTGTTCCAGCATCATCTTTTCTTATTATAGCATCTTTCATTCTTTTTTTTCTTGTTGTTCTTTTTCCAATCATTGTTTTTCAAGCTCATTTAAAATCGTTTTTTAGCCTTCTAGAACCTTCTTTAGCTTTTCTTTTTCTTCTAAAACACCAAGCTCTTTAAAAATATTTTTTGTTGTTTTAAAATTGTTTTTTACATTTACTGGCCTGCAGACATTAGAAATTTATAGCTGGAGCCCAACTTGTCTAAAAAGCTTTTGTAGACAAAATATTTAGTTTTATAGAGACAATAAGCTGCTCTTTTAGTTTTTAACTTTTTTTATTTCCTGTTTTATATTTTTTTCTCTTCCAGCATCTTCTTATCTTATTTCAGATTCTTTCGTTCTTCTTTCTTTTCCAATTGCTGTTTTTCAAGCTCGTTTAGAATCGTTTTTTGTCTTTCCAGAACCTTCTTTAACTCTTTTCTTTCTTCAAAACATCTCACTTTTTCTTTTTCTTTTAAACGCGAAGCTCTTCAATAATATTTTTTGTTGTTTCAAAATTGTTTCTTTATATTTACTGGATTGCAGACATTAGAAATTTACAGCTATTTAAAACCGAACTTGTCTAAACGCCTTCTGTAGCAAAGATACTTAGCTTTATAGAGACATAAAGCTGCTTCTTTAGTTTTTATCTTTTTTATTAATTGTTTTACTTTTTTTTAGCATTTTCTTTTTTTATTACCGCATCTTTTGTTCTTCTTTTCCAATAGTTGTTTTTCAAGTTTATTTAGAATCGTTTTTTGGCCTTCTTGAACCTTCTTCAGCTCCTCTTTTTCTTCTAAATATGGTTTCTCAAATTCTTCTTTTTCTTTCAAACACCAAGCTTTTCAAAAATATTTTTTGTTGTTTTAAAATTGTTTTTTTATTTATTGTTCTGCAGAGATTAGAAATGTACAGCTCTCTGTAACGGCTTCTGCAGACAAGTTATTTATTTAGTTTTATAGAAACATAAAGCTGCTGCTTTAGCTTTTAGCTTCTTTTTTGTTTCCTGTTTTATTTTTTTTATTACAGCATCTTTCGTTCTTCTTTTTCTTGTTCTTCTTCCTTTTCTAATCGTTTTTTTTTTCAATCTCATTTAGAATCGTTTTTTGGCCTTCTAGAATCTTTTTTAGCTCCTGTTTTGTTCAAACATCATATCTCAAATTTTTTTTTGTTTAAATACCGTATTTCAAGCTTTTCAAAAAATTTTTTTGTTGTTCCAGAATTGTTTCTTGCTTTTACTGTTCTGCAGGCATCAGAGATATACAGCTATTTAGAGCCCTACTTGTCTAGAAAGTTTCGGTTCAAAATACTTTACAAAAGTTCTTTAAAATATAGCACTCTTGTCAAACAAACTGTTCTCGTTTATATCGTAGCATGTGTTTGTTTGAAAGGCGGTCAGCAGCGTCAACCCGGGTTTGGTATTAAAGTGAGATATTTAAAAATAAAAAACGTGCAATTTAGTGTTGAGACTTTTTATATTCTGATAGTAAGTCTAAAAAAAAAGAAATTTCTACCTTAAAACCAAATCTAGCCGGACAGAGTGTCAAAAGATGGGTCAAAGAAAAGAAAAAGAATAGAAGAAGAAATTTCTTATTTACACAACTCACTAGTATCTGATAAAATACTTGAAACTTGGGCTGGCTCTCAAAATTTCTTTTTTTTCCAAGCGAACTAAACAAATAATTTTTAGCCCAAAATTCTGCCAGAAAATTTAATTTCAATACTGATATTTTTTTCTAAAAGCAAAAAAGAAATTGTAAGACAATGTAGCGCCCTCTCCTATTAAAATTAAGAAACACAAAACGAAAAGTATTTACAAAAATAAAAAAAAAGAAGTCCAACATTTGGAAATTTATTTCACTAATTCTGGAAGGCGAAGGCGACATTTTACTAATCTTAGAAGTTAAAGATATAATATTTTTTATAATTTTTAAATTAATAAATACAAAAAACGACAATATAATTTAAAAAACCGGATTCGACATTTTAGATTCTGCAAACGTAATTACTAATTTTTAAATTATTAGTGGCGCATTAAGAACTGCAATCCGCTCACTTTTCAATGGCTTGTCAAAGTCTTACTAACTATCTAACTGTTCGGTCATTGTCCTCGTGCTCCTTATATAACAGTACGTCGCTTTTCAAATCTACGAGAAAAATTTCTTAGAATTACGCGCTATAATGTGATTCATGATTCAATGTTTTGCGTCTCTCTGGACAAGCTTCTAACAATATTATAGAAAATATTGATTTAACAAATTTTGGTTAACTTTTTTTGTAAAAGGTGTTTTAGTTTTAAAGCTCTACCCTTAGATACGTCTTGCTCTCGAATCGAAAATTTCGAACAAAACTAGTTAATTAAGACTTTTATGGTTAATTTCGTTCCCTAATTGTGAAAGTTTCACTACAGGCTTGTAAACAAGTAATAAAATAAAACCCAAGTAAACAAAATAATTACGAAACGAATCAATAATCCCCGAAATTACCGAATTTCATTAAAATCAATTTTTGCCATTTTAGTTGAGCACGCGATCTATTCAATCTCCCATGAGCTTTAATTTACGTTCGGTTTGAAACGAGCCCATAATCATCAAGTTAAAAAATCCATTTATTGAATTTAAAACCACCGTCAGAAATTTTAACTGAAAAATGATAAGCTCCGGTAAAAGCTTATTACGTTAAGAATTTTTCTTTAAAGTCTCTCTATACATGTCGTTAAAACTACCAAGAGCTCTTCATTTTTCAGCGCTCTTTTATTTTCAGCTGAGAACTTAGAACTAATAAAACTCAATCCGCATGAAAAGAGAGGTTTTTGAAATAAAAGTTCGCTTTAATTACCCATTTCTACAAAAAGCTCGATTGCGTTATCTTTGAAATTTGTGTATTAGCTTAAAGCTCGAGGTAATACTGAAATAGTGATCAATAATTCCTGAGCTTTGTTGCTTAAATAAATTTAACGAGCTTGCTTTCATCTATTATGTTTTTTTTTTCAAAAACTACTATTGAATTTATCTAGTGACATAAAAAGATTCATGAAAATATCAGCTTTGTACTCATTTTTAATGAAACCAATCGTGAGCTTTTGCTGAATCAATATTTGCGAGCTTTTGATTCACTGTTTAGAAACCAAACATATTTGAATTTGAAATTTTTCAGACATTTTTTCAGCAGATTCTCCTTTAAATAATATAAACAAGGAAATAAATATTATCTATGCAATCACTGAAAATTTTAAAATTTCAGCTTTATCCAAGGAAAAGCGCGTTTTCTTTTACCGTTCTGAATTATTAATTCATGAAAAACATCTTTGATGTTGGCAGCATTTAAAACTGTAAGTTACTTTTTTCATTACAATTTCAGGAATTTTTGCCTGAAACCGGATAAGCTTTCACTCGAACTGATCTAATTTATGCTTGAAAAAGCTTTCGTATATGAAACTCGTTTCATCCTCAAGAATCTTAATTACGAGTTATCTAAATTCGATTCGACAATTTTTATAAACTCGTAAATTGAAAAACTTAACAAGTGAGCTTTTCAAACTTCAACTATTGTTCGTACATTATAAATTAAAGAACTTGAGAACTATGATAAGGCAACAAAGTTTAACCGCTAAGCTCCAGGGACTTAAAGCTCAACACCGACGGAACTAAATTAATCCGCGAAGAGCAAATTCGTGCTTTTTAGGACCGATGCCATAGCTTGATAAACAACTAACTTCAAATTTTATCAAAAACATTTTCAAATAGTTTCTGTTATTTTAAAAAATTGGTGGATGCGCTGGGTTAGACTATAAGCAAAAGTAACAAAATATTCGCGAGAGGAGTGAGCGACGGAACTAAATTCATCTGCAAAAGGCAAATTTATGTTTTTTAATGCCGATACTACAGCTTGGTAGTATAAGGACTATAAAGTTAATTTTAAATTTTGAGAAAAAACATTTTTAAAATGTGTCTGTATTATTTTCGAAAATTGGTGGATGCGCCGGGCTAAAAAATAAATAAACATTGTTAAAAAAAATTGAGTTATCTGTAAATTCTGTGCATAATCTAGGATTTTGTCATTTAAAAAAAAACAAATATAAAGTTTTGGTTTAAACTTGGTGGATGTGCCGGGTCAAACTTTAGTTAATTCAGTTTTACGGTTTGTTTAAAGTTAAATTTTAAGAAAGTTGTATTATCCTATTAGAGATTCTTCTGTTGGTAAAGAATAATTGCTCTCGCCTTGTTATTAGTTTGTTATTTTATTTTTGAGCTTCGCCTTGTTCATGCATTCCTAGAAAAGCTCTTACAAACTTATCTTATAATTCCAATGTATCTCACGACTTGCAATAGTAAAAGTTTTGCTAAAATCTCGATCCGAATCTAAATTAAATCCGGATTAAAAACCGGCATTGCTTGATTATATCATTGTTCTGCCTTAGTAATGCATTCTACACGTCGTAAAACAGTTGCATTTTATCATTTTATAATATATTACCGTCTCTGACACACGTTATTCACAAATAAATTGCATACTCTTTACCTTTAAATGCCCTACTTTATTACTAACTCGGGTTGACGCTGCTGACCGATTTTTCAAATAAACCCACAGAGAGGAGCTTTTGACAAGAGTTTGCTTGTCAAAGCTCTCAAAGTTACTAAAGAGTTAGCATAGATAGCTTTCAAAAGGATTAGAGCAGTAGCTTACAAAACTAAGTATCTTGTCTACAGAAACCTTAGGTTCTACTGATTTAAAAATTGGTAAAAATTATTATGTATAGCTTTTAAAATTATCAAAATTATGTCTCCAGATTTATAAATTTGTACAAAAATATTGAAAAATTTCTGTTTTTGTATTTATTTATTTATTTAAAAATTAGTGAAAAATATTTTTTGAGCTAATTTCAAGTTGAGATAGAAAATTTTAAAACATCGGGGCTGTGATTGGTTATTGCCACAGAAAAGTATTAAAATTTGCAATACTACCAATAGTATTTTGACTTGAAATTAACCCATTTAGCTTTTAAATTAGTAAAATATCACTTCTAATACCAGATATATATAAAAAATGTCGTTTTTGAATTTATTAATTTAAGAATTTGTTGAAAATATACTACTTGCAAGTGAAATTCGAACACCTAGAAAAAATGATTGTTGAACGATGAAATTGTAGGGGTTTGTATAGGAGGCCTTGAGAAGCAAACGATTAAATTTTTGTAACAATTGAACAGCAGCGTATAAGGGTGTTTGTAAAAACTTTACCGCAAAACCTTAAAGGCAAAAATGATAGTTTTTTGGATTGTGATACGGCTTTATCACTCTGAAAATGATAGTATTAGAAGCCACCCGATGCAGAAATACCTCGTAGAAGGCAAAACGCAAATTTTTCCCAGCTTTGCGGGTTGCATTGTGGGGCAGCGCAAACGTGGTGCTTCATTCCGCAAGATTGCTGCTGCTGTGGGGCGCGGTGTGTCAAGTGTGGTGAATGCATAGCGGGCATGGGCGGAGGAAAGACGGACACAGCGTGCTAGAAGAACAGGGGCTATTAGAAGAACTACCCAACGCGAAGATCGTCTTCTGCGACTAATGGCTCTAAGGAACTGAGGCCGCACTACACGATCTGTGGCTGATGAATAGTTTGCAGCAGTAGGAAGGCCAATTCGACTCTGCGCCGTATACTACAGATTGCGCATGATGGGCCTGAGATCTTACCGTCCACACTTGGTGCTCCCGCTGACGGAAAATCATCGTCGTCAACCTCGTGACTGGTGCGTTGAACGGCAACAATGGAATGATGAATGGTATCATATTGCGTTTTGGGATGAATCCCGATTTTGTTTGGTCGGCAATGGTCACGATGGTCGGCAACGGATCAGACGGATGCGTGGTAAACGTCGTCGTCTCAATCTGGCTATTGAACGCCACGTACACCGCACTCTTGATGTGATAGTTTAGAGTGCCATTGCATTTGGTAGTAGGGCCCGTTTATTAATCATTCGTGGCAACATGACAGCCGAGCGCTATGTAAATGATGTGCTAGAGCCAATTGTTGTTCCTTATGTAAGAAGCATCGAAGGCGGAATTTTCCAGCAAGACAACGCACGCCCTCATATTGCTCGTGCTTCTCGACGCTTTTTGGACTCGGAGAATATTACGCCATTGCCTTAGCCACCAAGATCTCCTGATTTGTCGCCAATAGAAAAAGTGTGGGATTGGATGGGTCGCTATATCCGTGATTTACTCCGTCCTCCAACAACTTTAGATAAACTCCGGGTTGCAGTACAAGAAGCATGGGACGCTGTACCCCAGGAATTCATAAATAATCAAATCGCAAGCATGCCTCGATGTATACAAGAGTGTATAGAACAACACGGGGCACACACTCATTACTGATAAATTGGAGGCAATTTTAATAAAACCTAAATGAATGCTTGGGTGTACACATTCTTTCATTTTCCCAAAATATTATTCTTAAATAATTGCAATTTCAAGGTTTTCGGATTTCACTTGCGAGTAGTATATTTTACCCGTTACTTCCTGCTGCTAAAATTAGTAAATCACAGCTTCGAGCTTCTAAAATTACAAAAGTAATGTCGTTTTTTGTTTTTATTAAATTTAAAAGCTGATAAGAAACATATTTCTGATTTCTGAAATTGATCAAATTACGGGTGTAAATTTTGAAATTAGTAACAATATTGCATTTGTATTTATTAATTTAAAAATTAGTAAATAGCATTTCTGGCTTTTAAAATTAGTAAAATACAATTTTTGACGCGTCCTTGTCTTCGTTAATTTAAAAATTAGTAAATTGTCGCCTCCGGCTCTCCAAAGTGAAAAACTGTTTTGTTTTTAATATTTGTATTTATTAATTTAAAAATTGCTACGAAACACTTTGTATTTTTTTTTATTTTTAATCAATTGAAATTAATATAATTATCGTTGAGATTTTCAGAATTAATAAAATGTTGCCTCAAGACTCTAAAACATCAGTCGCTTGAATTTTATCAAATGCAAAATTAGTAAAAACGTCTCCGGTTTTCAAAATTAGTAAAATATTGCCTTCGGCTTTTTAAATTAGATAAAAATGTCGTTTTAGTATTTATTAAAATTATTATTAGTAAAATAATAACATCTATAGCTTCTAAATTGAATAAAACACAGGCTCAGATTTCAAAAATAGCAAAAGCAATGTTAATGTATTTTTTTGAATTAAAATTAATGAAAAAAAACTATTTCTGGCTTATAAAATTAGTAAAATAACGGTTACAAATTTTAAAATTACTAAAATACTGCCTCCAGATTCTAATATCGAAAGAAACAATTTTTTTTGTAATTACTAATTTAAAAACTAGTAAAAACACATATTTTTGGCTTAAAAAATTGCTAAAATATTGTTTTAAGCATTTAAAATTGGTAAAACAATGTCAGCTTTATCTTTATTGATTCAATAATTAATAAGAAATATAAGTGTAGCTTCTAAAATTAGTAAAACTTTTTCTAAAAATTTAAATTAGTAAAATTACGGCTGAGAATTTTAGAATTATTAAAATGTTGCTTCTAGATTTTAATATATCAAATTCTTTTTGATTCTATTAATCTAAAAATTATTTTAAATTTCTTTCGCTCACAAAATTAATAAAATATTCTTCCAAGATACTAGAATTACTAAAACAATGTCATCTTTATTACTGATTTAATAATTGATAAGAAATATCAAGTGTAGCTTCTAAGATTTACAAAATTTTATCTCAGAATTCAAATTAGTACGTAAAATTACGACTATAAATTTTAGAATTTTTCAAATATTTTCTCTAGATTTTAATTAATTAAAGCCCTTTTGTTTCTATTAATCTAAACATTATTTAAAATGTCTCTGGCTTCAAAAATTAGTAAAATATAGTTTTGAACTACTAGAATTATTAAAACAAAGTCACCTCTGTCTTTATTAATTCAATAATAGACAAGAAATATCAAGTGTAGTTTCTAAAATTAGCAAAAAAATTTCTCTAGGAATTCAAATTAGTAAAATTAAAACTGAGAATTTCAGAATTATTAAAATATTTCTTTTAGATTTGGGTATATTTAATCCTCTTCAATTCTATTAACCTAAAAATTAATTAAAATTTTTCCGACTTTAAAAATTAGTAAAATATTGTTTTGAGCTACTAGAATTACTAAAACATTGTCATCTTTATTACCGATTCAATAATTAATAAGAAATATCGAGTGTAGTTTCTAAGATTTACAAAATTTTGTCTTAAAATTCAAATTTGTAAAATTACGACTAAGAATATTAGAATTTTTCAAATATTGCCTTTAGATTTCATTTCCGTTAATCTAAAAATTATTTAAAATATCTCTGGCTTTAAAATTAGTAAAATATAGTTTCGAGCTACTAGAGTTACTAAAACAATGTCACCATTGTCTTTATTAATTCAATAATAGACAAGAAATATCAAGTGTAGTTTCTAAAATTAGCAAAACTTTTTCTAAAAATTTAAATTAGTAAAATCACGGATGAGAATTTCAGAATTATTAAAATGTGGTTTCTAAATCTCAATATATCAAAGCTCCTTTGATTCTATTAATCTAAAAATTAGTAAAAATAACACCGGCTTCTAAAATTAGTAAAAAATATTGTCTTCGAGTTCTGATTGAGGGAAAAATGTTGCTTTTGTGTTTAGTAATTAAAATTAGTAAAAAATATTATCTTTGGCTCTAAAAACTAGTAAAACTGTTTCCTGCAGCTCTCAATTTTATAAAAGTTTCTAGTCAAAAATGGTTGATCCACCAATATAATTTTTATAGAGACCTCCTCGGCTCTGGTCTCGAGTTTAATTTGGGTTTAAGATATTAGAGTCCTAAAGGCAGAACTTTGCTACATAAATATGTCTCGTTGAATGTATGTTGAAATTTGTGTAAGACTAAATAGACCCAAAATTTCATTAAGTAAGACAAACACAAAGTGGCATAATTGAAGTTTTTTTGATTTAATTAGAGTTAGTTTGTTTGTGAGCTTTAGGAATTGAATTAGTTTATGAAGAATTGTGAAATCTGGTTATGAGATGACAGGGGTCGATAACCGAAATCGCGTCATATTGCGTGCTTTAAGTATTCAACTCACGCATCTTCGTCTACGGGAGCTCCTCGTAATGTCCAGGATCAACTTACAATCATATTAAACCCATTACTGGAAGAAGCGTTGGATTTGCACCGGGCGGTGGTAGGTACGACGTCCTTGTTTTGCATTACAACAAGGTTAAGAAGAGGATCTCCGTTTTATTAATATTTGAATATTTCGTCAATTAGGGAAGTTTTTGATGGAGGATATAAACCGGGAGTTTCTCTCTTTAATTATTTAAGGAAAACTCCGGAAGTTAACATAAATATCCATCGATTTAAATAAATGGATTAAAAGCAGGGAGATGGAATTACATAGTCGGAAGATCATAAGAAAAGTTTTTTCATTCGATTTAAGTAAGTCAAACAAACAAATTAGCCTAGCGTTGAATTAATTTATATCTGTGCAGCCAAGTGCGATTCAAATTGATGCAGGGAAAAGCCTAGAAATCATGGAAATGCAAGGAAAGGGTTGGCCAGACTGCGAAATCGGATCCCTTACCTTCATTAGCCGGTTTAGTCAAAGAGTTACAACAAATAGATCGGAGGATTTTAATTAAATCACTCGTTTGTGGATTCATTGAGAAAAACCAACAAGAAAAACAACAGTTAACTAAATGAACAATGAGAACATATCTGCCGGTTTAAGCCTGTTGAGGACACGCACTTGAACCGGGAAGGTAAAGGGCACAAAGGAGATTAATCCAAAGGGATTACCATCGGGAACGGCTAGGGATGGCCCGGCCGCGTCAGGAGTCGCATCAATTTAACTACATGCCATTTAACCAGCAAGCCAATATTCACTTTATATGCAAAAGATGGAAAAATTGATTGGAGCAACGTGACACAATAATAATTTAATAAAAGAAATAAAAAATTATTAAAATAATGTAAAACATAACAATAAGTTAAGTAACAAAAGCGGTATTTTGGAAATGGAGCATTGTAGGCGATTGTTAAACTAAGCTACGACATTTTGGTGTTGCAACGTGAACGATTCTGCAGGTGACAAAAGTCGAAAGCTCTCAAAGACTCGCCGAAACTCAAGGTAAAAAAATAACAAAAGACACAAAGTCACTGAAGAGGTTTTCTTTGTTTCAAATAGTGGGTTATAACATTGGAAGAATAACTCTAAATTTACTCATTCCCCTGCCAAAAAATATTTTTTCTTGGTGTAGTAACACTTCTTATGTCACTGAGTATATGGTATGTTCCCGGTTCAACTTTATTAAAAGAAGAAAAAATATTTTATTTTTAATTTCTCAGAAAATTAAAAATTTTCTTTTTTAAGTCTAAATCACTACGCTACTCCATCGGAGTAGCGCAAAATTACGCCATCTAATATAAAGCGTATAGTAAAGTTACGACGTTGCCCCTAGCAACTCAAATTACACCGGCGTAAATCTGATATAGAATTAGGCCCTTTAAGTGAATATTTTTTAATCAATAAGAAAACATTTAGGAGGACACATTTTAGAGGAGGACATTGCTTATAAAAGAAGAACTGTCTTCTTCAAAGAAGAACGGTTAATCACCTTAGATATTATAACTGAAAATTTCTTAAATTCTTGAAAAGTTTGAAATGGTTTAATAAATGATTGGTGTCTTAGATAATATCCCCCGAAGAATGAAAACTAGAAGTTGCATTAGAAGTGAATCAAGAATGGTAGATATCTCTGAACCTGCAATCTCAGCTCTCCGTTAACTAATTTACGATTTGGAGGGACTAAACGTTGAAATATATCCTCGTCCAGACAGTTCCATTCCATCTGATAAATTTAATGATGCGACCTTAAACAGTCTCCGAATTTTCCAGTCTTGCAAATGCATAAATAAATCAATCTAACTCGGGACAATTCAAACTGAGAGAAATGCGGAAATCTGGAGAGAACGCCTGAGGCGTTACATATGTTTCGTAAGCATTTTCTCTTTAGAATAGGAGGCGTTCAATGGGATTGAAGAGTCTCATTTAAACGGCGAAACTCGACTTGCCTTTAAATTAATTGTTTTCAAGATAACTTAAATAAACTCTTTCAACTTGTCAGTGAATTAGTTTCATTCAATTTGAGATTTTTCCCCAAACAAAAAAAATCTCTCATTTCCACCCCTCACGAAAAACATTCCTTTAGCATTTATTATTCATCTCCCTTCTCTTCCTTGCACAGATGGATGTATTTCATGGTCACAGCAGGCTGCAGTTGAACAGAAATTTGAATTTCTTGCGACTTTTACTGCGTCTCTAGAGCACCATTACTTGTGCAGCGACTTGCACCTGGCGGAAAACGAGAAAACGAAAAAAAACTTAATAGAATCAGGAAACTTTTCTAATTTTTGATAATTACTCTCTAAAGTTGTTTTTCGCACCTTCTTTGATCAATTTAATAGAACAAAAATGAGGGGAACGAAGGGTCACTGAAGCGAAACTGTCCAATGATAATCCTTGTATTTTATGGCCCCTATCGGGCGTTCGCACTCGACACATTCATCTCCGGTCGTTTTCCTTTTTACAACCACCGAAATGTTGTACAGGTCGAAACTAATTACAATATCAAACGCAATACCCGGAACGGCGATCCTACGAAAACCCTACTTTGCATTCATACAACGATCCGGTCTCCCCTATCTGTATCGGTTTTCACAGATATCATCTTAATATGCGAATATTTTTCATGCGAAACGCGTTCTTCCAGTTTTATTCGCTAAGGTGACATAACTTATAGCGGGATTTCATAGATATAGATACGGGATTTTGCTACGCGAAACAAAAAACTTTCAAGGATTTACAACTAAAAGAAAGATTAAATTCCGAAGGAGACGAAGCGACTACTAACTACCAAGAAAAAAAAATTTAAGGGCAACGCACCCTCAGCGTCTGGAATCTTCACACACGAGTACTGTAACGACATTTTTATTCTAGAGACATAGTCTTATGAATGGTACATTTCTAGCAATTTCTTGCAATTGCTATGGTGTATCAAGGAGGTTAGATAGAAAGGAGAGAGTACGCCCTATACTTCCCGTGTAAACAGTTTGGTATCAGCTTGGTACCAGTTTATGACAGATTTCAAATGAAGCACCGACTCGACAAATTATTTTCAGCCGTGTCTGGTCTCACACCATAGCACAGTGTGTCCGATTTCTCCATTTCCAGCCAAAATAGCAACATTTCAACGTTTTCTAATGCCTTTAAAATGACATATTAGAAAGCTGAATATCTGAACTTACTGTATACACGTTTTTTATAAGGGTTTGCTTCCTAATTAGTGTGTATCAAGTACGTGACGTAACAACTTCAAGGATGCCGGGCTCTAGTACGTGATCACTGCGAAAATAGGGGCTGTTTAAAGCGCTTTTTCCAGATTTTGTATTAAAGTGAATTAAAAAATCATAGGTGGAAGATATAATTCAGAGTAAGTATTTTATTTTGACATCTAAATTTAATAAAAAACATTGCTTTATTATGCAAAAATCAGCTGTTAAAAAGCACCAGTAAAATCGCTGCGTAAATGCACAAAATATTTAATAATTAATAAAAAAAAATACGTCCTTAAGTATTCGCAATATTTATACATTAAGAGGTTTCCACCCCAACTTTTCTTATGGGAAATACAAGAAGCAGAACAGAAATCAAAAATATGAAATATATTTTTTTACGTCGATCTGGGAACATACTGTATTTATCGCATTTTTAAGGTGACGCCATGTAGCAACGCCATTTTGATTACTGCTTCTACCTATTTTATTGTTCAAGAGGGCTGCATTTTGTGAAGTAGTCTTTAGTTTAATTTTCATAATAACGCTTTAGAAGTGAATTTCGATCGTTTGCTGTGTTTTTAAAAGAGGGATTTAAAAATCTGCGGCCGCTAGTGTATAGAATGCCGCTTTTATTTTAATAAACTCTCTACTTCTATTGTGACATTCTTTCTTTAATAATTTTGCAGAATTTATGTCGAGTTTTAAAATAATAGATAAAACGCTTTTTTACTTTCCATAAATCCGCTCTCTTGGGTTTTAAAAAGGCGGGGAATGCAGTGCAATAATTGCACTTTTGTGTGAGTTTTTCCTGGAATTTTCCGGCTTTCTGGCAAAAATTTAGCATTTCGCCTTTAATTTTTGGTGACGTGTAAAGCGTTTTTCGTCTTCCACTTGTCGGAACATGTAAATCAGCCCTCATGCCGATGAAGCATTTTCGCTTGTGTTGTTAAGCCAGTGGGGGAATTGAAAAACCTGTTCCCCTTGAATTTTAACAATTTAACACGTTTACCATCCCTTTCCATATGGCACATATCGATTTTCCTTGTCATCTTTCTTAATTGCCATCAAATACCAACACATGACACGATTCATCACCTGGCGTCGAAAGCAAAGAAAAACACCACGAAAGGGGAGTTAGAGATACGTTCGCATGTGGTGTTGTGAGTGAAATGGCTCCCAAGACGGCCGTTGTTTAGTAATCCTTGTTCTTACCGCTTCTGTAAACTTGCTAAAACACGGACGGCCGTCAATCTCCGCCGGTATTAAATAATTCTCTTTTCCCGGTTAAAATCTGTCATGGCGACGAGAGGGAGGGTAATGCAATTAGACTGGAAGGGGAAAAACAAAAGAGCAGCGCGGAAATATTGATACTTTTCTTAATTTTTCGGTAGTACACCTGCTAATGTCACGTACGGGGGAGAAATGGCGCCCCCTTGTTACGTTGCTATAGTAACAACCTGCGTTAGCATTAAATAAGCTTATATCCATACAAGATTATGTCTAGATGGTATATTACATACGATATCGTATTTTTGGGGCAACACATGTGTCACTACCGACGAAATTTATCAGAAACTTTAACCATCGCTCGAGACAAGCTTATCTATAACCGGGAACCCCTCAAATATTACAAGGTGCGTTGACAGGGCTTGATCCTTAAATATTACGAGCATAGCGGGCATAAAACAATGATAGTGTGAAATTAAACAAGTTTTCAAACATTAATTTCGTTTCTGACAACACTAAAATAGATTTCTGAGATTTATTAACAAGTGAGTGAGATTATTTAATTTACCGGGAAATAAATAAATTATGACAGCTTACGTGACATAGATATTATATCGATTTATGTCTCTATTAGAAAAGATTGATTGTAGACATTAGAAATTACTCTTGGTGTCATTTATCACTGTTGTCTTCGTCTTGAAGTAATAGTTATTTACGTCGCTGGTACTAAAAACTTTCAGGCTCGTCTATAATGTTTTACGTTCTCTTGATAAAAATTCTTGGAAAATTTGCTTAAATTTACATTTTACGTTTATCAGCATTGTTTAAATAAAAGTTTGGTAATAGATTGCAGCTGAGTTAATTCCATACAGAAAGTTATTATTGAAAGCAGTTTGAAGGTTTTGACGTAAAGAAAAAACTATTTTTATGAACCACTCTCTTCTACAATGTTCTACACATTTTTAATTATTACCTTTATAAAATGCATTAAACAGAAAATACACTGTTGTTTTAAAAAAAATTAGACCAGTTAAGTGACTAAAATCTATCGCTGAATAGCGGATTAGAATGTGAACCGAGCAGAATTGCAGTATATAAAATACAGGACAGCAAAATAACTAATATTATTTTCAAACTACCAATTTTTCAGCGAAAAATCTAAAGTGAAACACCCACTAACACCAAAGTTCCTAATTTGATACGTTTTGACAACAAAGTTGTCATCCTCAGGTGGGAATTAAAACTAAATAATTTACAAACATTCTTAGATTATATACTTATCGTTTCGAATTCCCTCAACTCTCACTTCCCCCTCTTTTCAACAAATGAGAAGAAGTGAGGATTGGTTCAAAATCGGCGTAAAATTGTCCAAAACAAAGGACGTCTAATCAACGCCCCACTTGAAGAAGAAGAAAAATATATGACAGCGTAGAAAAAAAAACAAGAACAACAAGAAGCTACTAGCACAATAGAAAAGAGATGGGAAGCAATCAAAGCATAAATTAAAGAAAAGGTTAAAAAAAAACAAAAAAATGTTGCGATAAAGATTGTAGACTTTCAGATCATAAGAAAGACACATCAGCGAAAAGGATGCTAAAACAAAATACGCAAAACGCAGAATACAAGAAAAATTTGCAAGAAGAAGGAGCGAAAGCACAAAGCTAAAAAAAATAGAAAATATAAAAAAGAATTACAAAAATAAGGAGATAAAAAACTTCCAAACAAGGATTTTAACCTAAAATCATATTTTGACAAGATAAACAGAGAAGAAGAAGAACAGAAAGATGCGCTAAATATTTTGAAGAAATCTTGAACAGAACGTAAACTAAAGGAACAGTCAAAGAAAAAGAAAACAATAGAAACGGACAAGAAGAAAGAAAAATAGAACTTCTTACATATGAGTTAAAAATGTTATAGAAAAACAACAAGACCTGAGGAGAAATGATAAAGTAGGGAGAAGAAACGATGTTTCTAAACTTCTAGGAATGGTGCTCTACTTAAATTACACAAAACTTATAGGCAATGCTATAGGTAACGGACAACTCTTGACATGTTTAGGCTGCTATCTATTACATTATTGTTTAGTATAATGTCACGAAGCGGAAGTTCGTTAGCCTGCTAGGTCGAAGGCCTGCCGATGCGGATGGGCTATTGCTGGCTCAGCATTTGGGGGGTTGGCGAACTAGCGGGTGGCGTTAATCGGGGAGTCGGTTGGTAGAGTTCAACGAAGAGAGTTGAGTTAGGTGGAGTGTGAGATATGTCTAGACCCTTCGATTGTCTGAGAATGTCACTGTAAGTAGCTCTTAAGTATTCTATCCACTATCTAATATGTATATCTCGATCATCATTAAATTTCCTTTTGTATTAAAACCCTGTTTTTAATCTCAACCCCACCTCACGAGGCAGAGCCCGTGACAATAATTTACGTAGTCGACTGATATAGAGGTATTTTTGTAGTCCTGTTTTTGTAACCATTAAAAACGTAGCTAAATTTTAAAAAGCAACAATTTTTTTACACCTTCAAGGGTGTAAAAACTTCTGAATTTATTCAACGTCTGCAAGAAGTGTTTGGTAAGACTGCAAAATCTAAAAGTACTGTATATTGCTAGATTGATCGTTTTAAAACTGGTAAAACATCATTAGAAAACGATCCCTGCCGTGGTCATCCGAGTACCTCGGTAAATGTAAGAAACATTACTGTCGTAAAGCAACTACTAAAAGAAGACAGACGAAAGACTATTCCTGAAACGAGTGTAGGTCTAGGACTAGGTACATGACAAGTTCATAATATCTTAAGTACCTGTTTGTATAGGTGTAAGCAAGGGTTTAACCCACTGGGTACCAAGACTGTTGTGATCGAAAGAGAAACTTCAGAAGTGTGACTTATCAAAACTGTTAGCTCGTTATAGGGAGTAATTTAAGCAACAAATAACAATTACTGACAAAACATAGATTCTTTATTTTAATCTTAAGACCAAAAGCCAATCCAAAAAATGACGTAAACCCGAAAAAAAGCTTCCACTTAAGGCGCGTGCAGTCTTGTTTATTGCAAAACTAATGCCGTATTCTGGACTTGCCAAAGATTATTTGTATGGATTACCTAGTGCAAGGTGTTACAATTAATGCAAAATATTATTTAAATTTATTATCCAAACAACTGCAACAGAAACTTGTCAAGAAACGACCTGAAAAGTTGCAGAAGCGTCCGTTATTGCAACAGGATCATGCAAGACCCTACACTGCCAGAAAAACAAAGGATGTTTTGAACGATTTACGTTAGGAATTGCTTTGGTATCTACCTTACTTGCCGGATCTGATTTTCATCTATTCCCAGAACTAATTTTTTTATGGGGTGTTTGATTTGAGTGTTTAACTGACGTAAAATGTGTCATAAATAGGTGGAGTAGAGAGATACCGAAGAAGTTCCTCGAAAACAGTTTTTAAAGTTCAGAACATTGATGAGAGAAATTTATTCAGTTAAATAAAGATTATATTGTAAAAGTATATCATAATATTGACGAAAATTAACAGAATAAAAAAAATATAGCTAAATTCCCAAAACCAAGAAACATCCCTCGTAATTTATGTTAAATATAAGGTGAGATCGAAATATAACTGAATCAGTAATGATGTGTCTAATCATCACAGTTACACTGGCACAGCTTGCTCTGATTCAATCACATTTCGATCTTACTTTATTTAGACATTCATATATGTATGTCTAAAAAGGCGTACCTTCTCAATGCTTCCACACAAGTTAAAGTAAGTAACGCCGTTTGATTTCTGATAGTTTGCCGCATCTTTTAAGTGTACAGAGCTTTTCGGACCATTGGAACAGCCTGTGTGACTCAAAATCGCAAAATATTGTAATGGCCGTGGGAGGGGAAGCAACAATCCGTGTGACGTTTCGCCTCCCACCTGTGCTCTTTTAATCATCGTAATGGCGCTATGAGGGGAGGTTCTCTTTCAGAACCGTGTTTTTTTTTATCAAAGTCGGTATCTTTGAAGGTCCGTTGTTTACGCGTTTCTTTTCACTTTTAAAGCAATGTTGGGTATACAAAGAAACGCCGAATCAATCCACCGGTGGGCGTTCCGACGTCCGGAACTTCCGTTGAAAAATATGCGATCTGAACATTCGATATAACGCATTCAATTTAAAGTATACGAAGTTTTCAAGCGAAACTTTTTATTTTCTAGTTTCGATTTATCGCGTGAAAAGCAATCGAATTGTGTGGGAAAAAAATTAAGAGAGCAGTGGTTAGTGAATTCGATTACCCCTTTTATTTGGAAGAGAAAAAAAAGCGTGAATTGAGTTTTGGCGTCGATAGATTGAAAAATTACGCCCGAAACTGAAGCGTTGACCGTGCAAATTAAATCAAAGGGTAGACGCATGACAATCTGTCTATCCCAATTTCTTAGCTAACAATGTTAGAGGAGCAATCTATGGGTGTGCGTATGGGGCGTTATTCGATTTTGGGGAAGGTTTCTCTCTTAATTTAAATGAAAACTCGCAACGATAATTACAACGATCGACTCTGTTGGATATTAATTAAAGCGACCGTCGCGTATTAATGTAAATATCACAGTAAATTCGTATTATTAAAGCAGTTTAGGTAATTTAAACGAACTGGAAGCTTCTGCTTGTAAAACGAACTAAAAAGATCCGAGCTACGCTACGTTCTGCACTCGCTTTACTCGTGTAATTTACGTGTGCTATTTACATAAACTTAAACTACATAGTTCTTAATTTATTAAGAGCTTTCATAAAGCTTCCTCACCGTACGCTTCACTGCCAAGGTAAATTAAGAAAACTGACAGAAAATTCTAAACGAAACTTTATAAAAGAAATTTATTTCGTCTTGACTCGTCGACAAATAGGTGCTAACAAAATATTGCTATAGCCAGTTTATATCAGTAGTTTCCAATGACCCAAAATTGTCATTAGCGCCCAAAACCGAAAATTACGTGCTGAATTTAATTGAAACAAAATTGCGGAAAAAACCATTAAAAAAAAGCTCTACGTTGTGTTTAACAAGATGGCAGCAGAGTTTGTTGAGTTGTTACTGTATGAGAATTCAAGTTAGGAGAGTATAATAACAACTACAGACTACAAAGCTCTTGCAGTAAATAATTTATAAAATGTAAAATAAATTAAAAAAAATATATTGGTTGTTATTACTACCAGCATCGACCAATATTGTCGCAGAACAGCAACGGAAGCAATGTCCAGTATATAAATACTTATTGTCTGTCGTCTCTCGAATTCATGAATTGAGAGTAAGGATTTCATAGATTTTAGCAGATTTTGCCGACAAAGACTTTGTAGTGTTTCTGGCTTGTTCTACAATCTCTGGAAGCGTAAAAGTTTTGTTTAATGTCATTTTTTTATACTGACTCATTTTCTTTTTATTGTAATTGAAAACCACTGCAACCTCTCTCAATTTTAAATATCAAAAATCCATGGCAATCTGATCAATATTTAAATCTTGCTATAGTAAATACATCGTTCTCACTTGTCGAAATTTGTAACTTAATAAAATATTTTTATCATAATAAACATTATTAAAGTACAGGTAATATAGAACTAATTAACCAATTAGAGTACGGGAACAGAAAAATAATATTAAGCTTCAATTTGGAGGAATGACAAAAAACAAAAATATTTTATGAAATGCCGTAGTTGGAAATATTGACTCAACAAAACTATTTGGAGTTGTAGTAAGAACAATAAGTAGAAAAGGCTTTGACACGAAAGTTTTTAGAAGTTGAAGTTTATGACTCAACTATCACAAAAGTAGCGACAAATCATGCAAAAATTACCTGCAAAACACAGGATGATACGTCAGAAGCCTCATTATCTTGTATTTTACATATCTCGTGATTTTATTGTCATCAAAAATCTGTCTTCTTAGGTTGATTTCACTTTACACAATTCCAACAAAATAGGTTTTTGCGTTTTCAGATGGTTAAACTTGAAAAAACACAAAAAATTGTTTTTTGTAAATTGCTCCAGTGCTCTACCACTCATGCTGTCATTGCGTCTACCGCTCTGGTCATGTGAGTCTAGTCATTTTGGATTTAAATTGAGTTGCGTCAAATTACATTTTATCTCTACGTTTTATTGATTATAAATAACAAAATTATTTCTTATATTATATCTAATTTAAAAAAAATGTGTTCTCCAAGTTTGGAATAAAACAGAGTCTTTTTATGATCTTGTAACACTGCTATTTTCTAAAATTGGCAATTTTATGAAGTTTTGCTAAAATCTTCGCTGCTGAAAATTTGGAATTTCTTGGTGTATTTAAATGAAAAATAAAAAGTGAAACATCCACTAACACCAAAGTTCTTTACTTGATACAATGCACGTTTCGACAACAAAGTTGTCATCCTCAGGTAGGGTATAATTGCTTTCAGTTTATGCTGTCGTAAGCTACCTTAAAATCGGTTAAGAGCAAATACGTTTTTAATTTTTGTTAGTGTCTTCTTTGTTGTATCTGTTGTAGTAAAAAAATTTGGTCCACTAGAAATCTTTTTTTTCTAAAACCACAGTGGTATTCTTCTACTACTTCTTCCATATGCTCTTTTAGTTTATTATTCAGTTGTGTTGTCATTATCTTATATACAGTGTTCAGTACCACTATTCCTCTCTAATTTTTACATTTTTTTTATTTTTTATGGATTGAACTTAATATTGTTGTTCTCCATGCATTCTGCATTTGTTTTTTTATCCATACGTTTTTAATTACATTAAATATCATTTTCGTCATTGTTTCTTCGTACATTATCATTTCTCCTTGTGTGTTGTCTTCTTCTAGACACTTGTTTTTCTGTTTTTCTATAATATTTGTAACTTTATTATATGTGAAAAACTCTTCTCTTTCTTTTTGTCCGTTTCTGTTGTTCTCCTCCGTTTTAACTGTTTTTCTTTTGGTCGACGATTTGTTAAAGACTTCTTCAAAATATTCAGCCTGTCTTTCTGTTACTTTTTCGCTTCCAAATAATTAGCCATCTCGACAAAATATAGTTTTAGAAATTCTTGTTTAAATTTCTTGCATCCTTGATAAAAGTTTTATATCTCCTTATTTCAGAATTCTTTTCTATATCTTCTATTTTTTAGCGTTGTGATCTCGTTTTATTTTTCTGCAACTTTTTTTATTCTATCTATTTTTAATATTCTTTTTTGCTGTTTTGCATATTTTCTTCTAGCATCCTTTTCCTGTGTCTTTTTTCTGTTCTTGAAGTCTACAATCTTTATCGTACCATATTTTATTGTTTTCTTTTTATTATTTTATTCTTTAATTTGTTTTTTGTTTGTTTATTTAATTACTTTTTCTATTGCCTGCTATCGGCTGCTTTAGTAGTAGTTGTTCGACTACTCTAGTGACAGTTGGTCGACTGTTTTAACAACAATAAACATCGACCACCACTAGTCGCTGTTGACCGACTACTCTAGTAACGGTTGGTCGATTGTTTTAGTAGTAGTTGTTCAACTAATACTAGGCGCGGCTGACCTACTACTATATTGACAGTTACTCGACTGTTTGAGTAGTAGTTGATTGACTACTTCTAATAGTGGTTGACCGACTACTATAGAGGCAGTTGTAATAAATCTGTTGTAATAAAAATATTTGGTTTACTACAAATCTTTCTTTTATAAAACCACACTGGTATTCTCCTGTTACTTCTTTGATATGTTTTTTTTTTAATTTATTATTTAGTACTGTTGTCATTATCTTATATACAATGTTCAGTAACGCTATTCCGTTATAATTATTCAAATTTTGTTTTGTCTCCTTTTTGGTCCTCCTCCGTACTTTACTATTATTACTATAATATTTTTAACTTCATCTTATGTGAAAAAAAAATTTTTCTCTTTCTTTTAGTCCGTGTCTGTTTTTCTCCTCTTCTTTAACTGTTTTTTTTTAGTTAACAATTTGTTTAAGACTTCTTCCAAATATCCAGCTTATCTTTTTGTTATTTTTTCTTTGCTTCTTACTAATTGGCCACGTTTATCTCGACAAAATCTAGTTTTAGGTTGAAATCCTTATTTAATTCTTTTGCATCTTTGATAGAAGTTTCTAATCTCCTTATTTTTGTAATTTTCTTCTACATATACCGGGTGTAAACGAAATTAGGCTCACCCCATTTTTTAATAGTATTTTTTAAAATAGAAAAACGAAACTTAGGAAACTTATTATGTTAGAAAATCTCCATTAATTGAATAAAAAATAAACTTTTTATCACTTCCGGTTTTACCGGAAACAACCATAACTTTGGATTTTTAAATAGAACACTATACATATTTTTGTATTTTTGTACAACTTTTTATAACTTTTCGAAAAATAAATTTATTTTTTTTGTAATTTTTGTTTTTTTATCTAGAAAGCTGTGATGGTTAAAAAATAGTTTTAAATAAAGTAAGCAACCATTAAAAAATAAAAGCTGTATTATAAATGCTCTAGATTAGAAAATACAAGACTTTTAATTAAATGAAATTAGTTTTTCCGGCTTAACTATTTTTTTTCAAATGAAACAATAGTGGCTCATCCGACTCTTTAAATTCATTTTTTTTGTGAATTTAAAGATACCAAAATTTAAAAAATCCATTTACCACTTTTTGTAATATTTACAAAAACAATTTAGAGAAAAACTCCGAAAATGTTTACTGAAAGAAAATTTAAGCAAGCTGTGCACTAACGTCAAAATTTGACTAAAGTAACAGTTTAAGCTTAACGGCCGTATTTTTCATTTTGTTGTCTGTGTAAACATATTGTCAAAATGCCAGTGTATTCAAAAAATGAAAGAGTTGATATGCTGCTTGTTTATGGAGAGTGTAGGAAAAATTCTGTTCAAGCAGCAATGGTTTATCGAAATCGGTATCCCAACAGACGTCACCCATCACGTCATTATTTTAGCAACCTTGTGAAAAAATTTAGAGAAGGGCCTGATTACGTTGATGAAAATTTTATTGTCGATGAAGACACAGAAATTGCTGTTTTAGCGTGGGTAAATATGCACCCAATTAAATCTTTGCGAGAAATTGCCACAGACTGCGATATAAGTCATCAGTCAGTATGGAAGATTTTAAAAAACATAGATACCGTTCTTTTAAATACAGTTTACACCAACATCTCCATGAAAATGATGATGAAAAACGATTGAATTAACTTTTTTTTGGAGCAAATGGGTGAAGATCCATTGTTTCCTAGTTGCATCTTTTATACTGATGAGAGTCGTTTCACTAATAATGGCGTTTTTAACAGAAATAATACACGTTACTGGGCTCAAAGAAATCCCCATCTTTTAAGAGAAAATAATTTTCAAGAGCGTTTTGGTTTTAATGTTTGGATGGGTATTGTTGGACAACGACTTATTGGACCCATTATTTTTGATGGACATCTGACTGGACAAAGATATTTAGAGTTACTCCAAAACGAAATAGAAGAATTTATAGACGACTTACCAGAAAATGTGTTTGGAAGATTATATTATCAGCAAGATGGAGCACCATCTCACAATTATAGACCAGTCGTTGAATATCTGAACCACAATTTTGAAAATAGTTGGATTGGTACTAATGGCCCTGTTAGGTGGCCCGCTAGATCTCCTGACCTAACCCCGCTAGATTTTTTTTTTGTGGGGTCATATTAAAAATGAAGTATACAGAATTCCTGTTCAAGATCGTCAAGATCTAGAAGCCAGATTGAGACACAGTATTGCACAAATTACTGCTGAACAATTGCAAAACGTTATCACATAAACTATAAATCGCGTTCAAAAATGTCAGCAAGAAAACGGAGGACATTTCGAACATTTGCTGTAACAATAAAATTTTCATCGAAAACTTTTTTTAATTCCATATTTAATTAATCTAATAATAATAGCACCAATGTGTATTATAGAATTTCTTTTCACAATAAATGAGTTACGACGTAATAAACCATTACGTCGGTTACATTTTCTATTTTTTTTTTAAACTGTTTTTGTAAATATTACAAAAAGTGGTAAATGGATTTTTTAAATTTTGGTATCTTTAAATTCACAAAAAAATGAATTTAAAGAGTCGGATGAGCCACTATTGTTCCATTTGAAAAAAAATAGTTAAGTCGGAAAAACTAATTTCATTTAATTAAAAGTCTTGTATTTTCTAATCTAGAGCATTTATAATACAGCTTTTATTTTTTAATGGTTGCTTACTTTATTTAAAACTATTTTTTAACCATCACAGCTTTCTAGATAAAAAAACAAAAATTACAAAAAAAAATAAATTTATTTTTCGAAAAGTTATAAAAAGTAGTCTATTACACTCAGAATTTAATGTAGATTCCAAAAATACAAAAATATGTATAGAGTTTTATTTAAAAATCCAAAGTTACGGTCGTTTCCGGTAAAACCGGAAGTGATAAAAAGCTTATTTTTTATTCAATTAATGGAGATTTTCTAGCATAATAGGTTTCCTAAATTTCGTTTTTCTATTTTAAAAAATACTATTAAAAAATAGGGTGAGCCTAATTTCGTTTACACCCGGTATATTTTTTAGCGCTGTGCTCTTGTTTCTTTTTTTTTGTAATTTTTTTTTGTATTCTGCTCTTTGATTTTTATATTTTTTCTAGCTGTTCTGTGTATTTTCTTCTGGCATCTTTTTCCTTACTGTGTCTTTCTTTTGTTCTTGAAGTCTAAAATATTTATCGTTTTCTTTCTATTCTTTTCATTAATTTGTGCTTTGATTGCTTCTCTTCTATTATTCTAGTAGCTTCTTGTTGTTGGTTTTTTTCTATCGTTGTTATATATTTTTCTTAGTTGATTTGTTTGTTGAATTTTATACGATATTGTTTTGTTGCCATATGTTTATGCCATAGGCTGGTATAATTAGCTTTAATTTTATTCCTACCATAAAATCTGCGACATCTACGTTTCCGCCTCTATAGTATCTTACGTTTTAAACTAACTTTTTCATAATGTATCACGATCAGTAAGTGCTCATTTTGATTTATGGTTGATGTCATCGACGTTTCTTTATATATTTTCTTGTGTTGATATGTGGTGCTTTTAATGTTCATATTTTTACTCATTGAGAACTCAACTATCAACAATTAAAAATAGACAGGAGAGGAGTGAAACGCCACAAGAATTGTTGTTTTCCCTCCCGCGGCCATTACGATATTTTGCAAATTTGAGATAGATTTGAGCAATGTTTAATGGAGTCCAGAATTTAGTAAAGTGGAAAGGGAAAACCTCTCCTCATAGCGCTATTACTATAATTAAAAATACGCCGGTGGGGAGTGAAACGTAACACGAATTGTTGTTTCCCCTATTGCGGCCATTACGTATTTTTAAAAATGCTCCCAATTTTACGATCTGCGGCCGTAAAAGATACTTTTTTGGGATGCTTATCATCCCGTCTGTCTCACTTGAGACTGTCATCACTAAAGCTGTTAAAAACATGATCCCGTCAACAAACCCCGCAGTCTGTTCTACCTTACTTGTAAATAATTTATGATGAAAGAAATTTATGTAACTCGCTTTCCTCATGTCATTTTTTGATAATTTATATGTTTACATGTCGGTGTGGGAAATTAAGTAGTCGTCGAGTGCTTTTGTTTATTTTTCTCTTCGTCTGATGTGTTTTATTCTGTTTTTTTATCGTTCGACATTAAACCCATCGGCTATTACCGCAAAGCTCCATTAGTGGGAGTTTCGGTTAATTACAAGAATCGCAGGTGGCGCCACAATTACGTCCAGTTGATGATACGTCAAAGAGGAGCGTCGTTTTCGAACAAGGCGTCGGTAATGACGCCTTTCCGCCGCCTAATTCGCCGCCACCACATAAAGAATATTGCCAACACAGCCGGAAAATCTAATTACACACAAATTAGCATCGCCAGTTTCCGCATTTAATGAATGGCAATGCGAGTTCAGCGAAAAGACAGATGGTGGGAGTTTTATCTCTACAGGTGGAGGAACGTTTTTTTCGGGTACTTAAAAGCCCAAGAGAGGTGAAGAAATGAAAGGCAAATATTGATCGTGACTTTCGGAACAAAGTGGCGCTTTTAACGCGTCCTTAATCTCGATGTTTAAGACTTATGAAAGTTGGGTTCATAGAAAGAAAGTTTCAGGAACAATACGTTAACTTGGACGTGGCGAAAATTCGAATTCGAATAATGTATATATAAGGATTTAAGAAGAATTGCTTCTGATCCTATCACCATAACAAGCTTTGCTCATTTCCTAAACTTTTTTTTTAAATACAGACAAATTGAATGTTCCGAGGAAAAGTTCGAGAAGTATTAAATGTGTTTCTCGACTAAGAACATGAGCTGGAGTAATTGGTGCGTGGTTAAAAACACTTTTCTTGGGAATTTATTAAGTTTAAACTCTTGCAAAGTGAGTGATGACGGGATTATTACTTTTATTTAAAACACTAAAGCACTAAATAGAAAATACTGCAATTATTATAACTGCAATCAGCTTCACTACAATCAGTTATAGAAATTAACAATCATTGAACAAAACAAACATCGTTTTAAAAACAAGGAAAACTATTTTGTGAAAAAATTGAATAGATTTTTAAGAAATGACTAAGAAAATTAACTAAAATACCAAATGTTAGCAGTCAAGAAGTAATATCTAATTTGCTATTTAACTTTTCTATAATTAATGATGCAGTTTGATGTTACAGTGACATAAAAAGGACACCTTCTGGATTTTTTTATTACACAATTTTGTTAACTTTTTGTGTTTTTTTTTTGCAAATCTACTAGCAACGGATTAACATCTCTTTATGCTCGCTTCGATATTAATAATGTGAGAGATTAGTTAATCAGTTAATGCAGAATTAGTCAAAAAAAAACTGAGCCTAGTAAAGTGCCCAGAATTTATTGCGGAATAGCGGAAAAGTATGCAAACCGAATAAAAATTAACAGACGCGTTTCCTCAAGGAGATTGTCAAATAACTAGGAGCTGCAACTCTATCAAAAGATTACAATTTTGTCAATGGTTGTTGCAAATCTTTTCACTTAACACATTTAAAAATCACAAAAATAAACAATTTTGCTCTTATTATTTACACTTTATTTATTAATAAACTTGTGTTTTATTTAACATCTATTTTGGTGTCATTATAAAGAAAATAAATGTGAAAGTAAATTCTTCTGTTCTATTTGGATGGAGAGTTTAAAAAGATCCTGGAAATGTAGATTAAGTCCAAAAGAAGCAGAAGAAATTTGATAGATAAGGCAAAAGAGAATCCACGAGTGTCAAGATTAAAAATGGTTTCAAAAAGAACAAAAGAAGAGGATTTGCTACCTATCATTTGTAACGGAAAATGTTAAAAAGATAGTTTTTAATTAAGACTCTCTGTTAGTAAAAACTACAGTTTATCATATTTATAAAATTAGCAATCTTGGCTTTAATTTTAAGAATTTAAACAAGATAAACAATTTTGCTCTTATTATTTAAATTTTATTTATTAATAAATTTGTGCTTAACCTAACATTTTTTCTAGATCCATTTCAAGATCCCACCAAAAAATAAATGTTTTAAAAGTAAGTCCTTTTGTATTATCAGGATGGAGAGTCTAAGAATATTGTTAGAAATCTAGTTTAAGTTTTTAAAAAAAAACAGAGAAAATAGGCCGATATGGCAGAAGAGAAACCACTAGTGTCAGGATTAAAAGTAGGTTTAAAAAAGTAAAAGGAGAGGATTCGCCACCCATCACTTGTAGCAAAAAATGCTCCAAAAAATAAGTTTTTAATTAAGACTTTTCGCTAGTAAAAACTACAATTTATTATTTTTTAAAATTGTCAATTCTGGCTTTAATTTTAATAATTTAACTTTAAATTTAAATAATTTTACTTCAATTATTTAGATTTTATTTACTAACAAATTTGTGTTTAAATTAGCATTATTTCTAGACTAATTAAGTCCTATTTTTAGATCACACCAAAAAAATAAATGTTTTAAAATGAAATCCCTTTGTCTTATTGAAGTAGAGGTTCCAAGGATATCACTGAAAAGCGGGGTTAAGTCTGAAAGAAGCAGAGGAACTTTGACTCTTACGTATGGCCGAAGAAAAACCACTAGTAGCAGAATTAAAAGTGACTTTGAAAGAAGCAGAAAGAAAGAATTCGCCACCCAGCAGTTGTAGCAAAAGATGCCTAAAAACAAATTCTGTTTTTGGATTGACTATCCTGTTTTTGCAAAACAACAAAAAAGGTACCAAAAGTAAATTTCACAAAGCATTCACAATAAACAGCTTCTTTGAAGCCGGTTTGTGAAAGGTCTACTTGTAATTAACTTTTAATTTCTGATGAAATCGGCTTTTCTGCCAGTTGTTTGGTTCAAAGTGTCATTTAATCGCAGTTAAATTAATGTCACGTTTGTAAACTGGCCTATAAGTTATTTATGAACAAAATAACAGTTTAAAATTAGATATAATAATGCCAAATGCTAGAAAAGTAACTACAAATTTAAACTGACACTGCAAGTCCTTTAACCGGTGTTACTTAGCAACAATTTGTGTATATCGGTAACAACAATAGTTTCTTAGGTGCTTTTACAGTATTTTAACATTTGTAGAAGCTAAAAACTGGAAAATCATTTTCTGTTAATAACTCGTCTGCACAACTATGATTGAACAGCTTCTGTTTAAAACTAAACATATCAAGCCTCATAAATGGTTAGACTATGGGCTAAACTATGTAACCCATTTTACTCCAAATTCTGAATTTTATTTATCATTTTTTTTAGAATATAGCTCGTTTTTTAGTTGCAAATTAATACTTTACTAATTAATTTACATCCAATAATATGGTATTTTGCACGGCAGAGAAAACTATTTTAACTCTTGATATTTCAGGTAATAAACCACACGAGTATAAAAAATATTTTTATACTTTGGTGTATAATATCCTAAATAGAGAAAAGTACAAATTTCGCTCTAATTTGTTCGTTTTATAGCTCACCTAATTGAAAACAATTTCGCTCTCATGTTATTTGCGTAACTTTATATGAAAAATTTAAATTCAAGTCTTTTTCATCTGCTTTCCATCCCAGAAACTTGAAAAAAGCAAAGATGATGTCGTCGCGGAAGAACAAACATCGTTTCTAACCCCCTATTCTTGTGCTAATAAAATCGGCCGTTACTGTACGAGAGGGAAATTTAAAATTAGTTGAAAGTGCCAGCACGTAATGCTTTATTGATGTTAAAAGCTCTTTAGGATAGGAAGTAAGAAGTATTTCTAAGGGTGGGTGGTGTAAGTCGGGCATTCATGACCACTCGTGTTTGACCTGAGACTATTCAACTTTTTCAACGTAATTTATTCGACGAGGGAAGTGTTCGTTAGACACGATGCACCACTTATTCTCTAATTAAACGAAGAATGACATGATTTTTTAGAATAATGCATTTGAAACGAGATTTTGTGAGGTTATACAGTATTTGTGTTTTACGGGTTTGCAATCAAGCAGGGCAAATCAACAAGAATGAAATTTTCTAATAACATAACTACAGTATCTAGACAGATCTACAGTTTACAGGAGAAGAAGAAGGGTTTCTACTTAAACCCGGATCACTTTTATAATAATAAATTTCAAAATTCAACTCAAAATTTTGGTTTTGTGAATATTGTTTTTTAACGCAAATTCGGGTTTTCAAAATGCAGGTCATGTTATATGACAATATCACGTTGACGTTATCATATGACATAATTCACAAAGCCAAAATATTGGGTTGAATTTTGAAATTTATTATTACAAAAGTGATCCGGTTATACTGTAGTTTCAAATTATCACATTGGCGCTTTGAGGAGAGGTTTAGCAAAATAACTAGATTATCTAGATCTACAGTTCACGGTAGAAGAAGCAGTGTCTCTACTTAGCTTTACAAATTATCAAAATGGCGTGTTGAGGAGAGGTTGAATAGCATAACTAAAGTATCTAGATAGATCTACTGTTCACGAAGGGAGAAGCAGTGGTTCTACTTAGTTCACAAATTATCAAAATGGCGCTTTGAGGAGAGGTTTAACAAAATAACTAGATTATCGAAATCTACCGTTCACGGTAGAAAAAGCAGTGTTCCTACTTAGTTTTAAAAATTATCATAATGTTTTCTTGAAAAAAGGTTGAATAACATAACTAAAGTATCTAGAGACAGATCTACTGTTTACGAAAGGAGAAGCAGTGTCCCTACTTAGTTAACAAATTATCAAAATGGCGCTTTGAGGGGAGGTTTAACAAAATAACTAAATCATCTAGATCTACAGTTCACGGTAGAAAAAGCAGTGTCCCTACTTAGTTTTAAAAATTATCAAAATGGCTTCTTGAGGAGAGGTTGAATAACATAACTAAAGTATCTAGACAAATCTACTGTTCACGAAAGGAGAAGGAGTGTCTCTACTTAGTTTACAAATTTTCAAAATGGCGCTTTGAGGAGAGGTTTAACAAAATGACTAGATTATCTAGATCTACAGTTTATGGTAGAGGAAGCAGTGTGCGTACTTAGTTTTAAAAATTATCAAAATGGCGTCTTGAGGAGAGGTTGAATAACATAACTAAAGTATCTAGACAGATCTACTGTTCACGAGAGGAAAAGCAGTGTCTTTACTTAGTTTCAAATTATCAAAATGGCGCTTTGAGGAGAGGTTTAACAAAATAACTAAATCATCTAGATCTACAGTTCACGGTAGAAAAAGCAGTGTCCCTACTTAGTTTTAAAAATTATCAAAATGGCTTCTTGAGGAGAGGTTGAATAACATAACTAAAGTATCTAGACAGATCTACTGTTCACGAAAGGAGAAGCAGTGTCTCTACTTAGTTTACAAATTATCAAAATGGCGCTTTAAAAGGAGGTTTAATAAAATAACTAAATTATCTAGATCTACCGTTCACGGTAGAAGAAGCAGTGTCCCTACTTAGTTTTAAAAATTATCAAAATGGCTTCTTGAGGAGAGGTTGAATAACATAACTAAAGTATCTAGACAAATCTACTGTTCACGAAAGGAGAAGGAGTGTCTCTACTTAGTTTACAAATTTTCAAAATGGCGCTTTGAGGAGAGGTTTAACAAAATGACTAGATTATCTAGATCTACAGTTTATGGTAGAGGAAGCAGTGTGCGTACTTAGTTTTAAAAATTATCAAAATGGCGTCTTGAGGAGAGGTTGAATAACATAACTAAAGTATCTAGACAGATCTACTGTTCACGAGAGGAAAAGCAGTGTCTTTACTTAGTTTCAAATTATCAAAATGGCGCTTTGAGGAGAGGTTTAACAAAATAACTAAATCATCTAGATCTACAGTTCACGGTAGAAAAAGCAGTGTCCCTACTTAGTTTTAAAAATTATCAAAATGGCTTCTTGAGGAGAGGTTGAATAACATAACTAAAGTATCTAGACAGATCTACTGTTCACGAAAGGAGAAGCAGTGTCTCTACTTAGTTTACAAATTATCAAAATGGCGCTTTAAAAGGAGGTTTAATAAAATAACTAAATTATCTAGATCTACCGTTCACGGTAGAAGAAGCAGTGTCCCTACTTAGTTTTAAAAATTATCAAAATGGCTTCTTGAGGAGAGGTTGAATAACATAACTAAAGTATCTAGACAAATCTACTGTTCACGAAAGGAGAAGGAGTGTCTCTACTTAGTTTACAAATTTTCAAAATGGCGCTTTGAGGAGAGGTTTAACAAAATGACTAGATTATCTAGATCTACAGTTTATGGTAGAGGAAGCAGTGTGCGTACTTAGTTTTAAAAATTATCAAAATGGCGTCTTGAGGAGAGGTTGAATAACATAACTAAAGTATCTAGACAGATCTACTGTTCACGAGAGGAAAAGCAGTGTCTTTACTTAGTTTCAAATTATCAAAATGGCGCTTTGAGGAGAGGTTTAACAAAATAACTAAATCATCTAGATCTACAGTTCACGGTAGAAAAAGCAGTGTCCCTACTTAGTTTTAAAAATTATCAAAATGGTTTCTTGAAAAGAGGTTGAATAACATAACTAAAGTATCTAGACAGATCTACTGTTTACAAAAGGAGAAGCAGTGTCTCTACTTAGTTAACAAATTATCAAAATGGCGCTTTGAGGGGAGGTTTAACAAAATAACTAAATCATCTAGATCTACAGTTTACGGTAGAAGAAGCAGTGTCCCTACTTAGTTTTAAAAAATATCAAAATGGCTTTTTGAGGAGAGGTTGAATAGCATAACTAAAGTATCTAGATAGATCTACTGTTCACGAAGGGAGAAGCAGTGGTTCTACTTAGTTCACAAATTATCAAAATGGCGCTTTGAGGTGAGGTTTAACAAAATAACTAGATTATCGAAATCTACCGTTCACGGTAGAAAAAGCAGTGTTCCTACTTAGTTTTAAAAATTATCATAATGTTTTCTTGAAAAGAGGTTGAATAACATAACTAAAGTATCTAGAGACAGATCTACTGTTTACGAAAGGAGAAGCAGTGTCTCTACTTAGTTAACAAATTATCAAAATGGCGCTTTGAGGGGAGGTTTAACAAAATAACTAAATCATCTAGATCTACAGTTCACGGTAGAAGAAGCAGTGTCCCTACTTAGTTTTAAAAATTATCAAAATGGTGTCTTGTGGGAAGGTTGAATAACATAACTAAAGTATCTAGACAGATCTACTGTTCACGAGAGGAGATGCAGTGTCTTTACTTAGTTTCAAATTATCAAAATGGCGCTTTGAGGGGAGGTTTAACAAAATAACTAAATCATCTAGATCTACAGTTCACGGTAGAAAAAGCAGTGTCCCTACTTAGTTTTAAAAATTATCAAAATGGCTTCTTGAGGAGAGGTTGAATAACATAACTAAAGTATCTAGATAGATCTACTGTTCACGAAGGGAGAAGCAGTGGTTCTACTTAGTTCACAAATTATCAAAATGGCGCTTTGAGGAGAGGTTTAACAAAATAACTAGATTATCGAAATCTACCGTTCACGGTAGAAAAAGCAGTGTTCCTACTTAGTTTTAAAAATTATCATAATGTTTTCTTGAAAAAAGGTTGAATAACATAACTAAAGTATCTAGAGACAGATCTACTGTTTACGAAAGGAGAAGCAGTGTCCCTACTTAGTTAACAAATTATCAAAATGGCGCTTTGAGGGGAGGTTTAACAAAATAACTAAATCATCTAGATCTACAGTTCACGGTAGAAAAAGCAGTGTCCCTACTTAGTTTTAAAAATTATCAAAATGGTTTCTTGAAAAGAGGTTGAATAACATAACTAAAGTATCTAGACAGATCTACTGTTTACAAAAGGAGAAGCAGTGTCTCTACTTAGTTAACAAATTATCAAAATGGCGCTTTGAGGGGAGGTTTAACAAAATAACTAAATCATCTAGATCTACAGTTTACGGTAGAAGAAGCAGTGTCCCTACTTAGTTTTAAAAAATATCAAAATGGCTTTTTGAGGAGAGGTTGAATAGCATAACTAAAGTATCTAGATAGATCTACTGTTCACGAAGGGAGAAGCAGTGGTTCTACTTAGTTCACAAATTATCAAAATGGCGCTTTGAGGTGAGGTTTAACAAAATAACTAGATTATCGAAATCTACCGTTCACGGTAGAAAAAGCAGTGTTCCTACTTAGTTTTAAAAATTATCATAATGTTTTCTTGAAAAGAGGTTGAATAACATAACTAAAGTATCTAGAGACAGATCTACTGTTTACGAAAGGAGAAGCAGTGTCTCTACTTAGTTAACAAATTATCAAAATGGCGCTTTGAGGGGAGGTTTAACAAAATAACTAAATCATCTAGATCTACAGTTCACGGTAGAAGAAGCAGTGTCCCTACTTAGTTTTAAAAATTATCAAAATGGTGTCTTGTGGGAAGGTTGAATAACATAACTAAAGTATCTAGACAGATCTACTGTTCACGAGAGGAGATGCAGTGTCTTTACTTAGTTTCAAATTATCAAAATGGCGCTTTGAGGGGAGGTTTAACAAAATAACTAAATCATCTAGATCTACAGTTCACGGTAGAAAAAGCAGTGTCCCTACTTAGTTTTAAAAATTATCAAAATGGCTTCTTGAGGAGAGGTTGAATAACATAACTAAAGTATCTAGATAGATCTACTGTTCACGAAGGGAGAAGCAGTGGTTCTACTTAGTTTTAAAAATTATCATAATGTTTTCTTGAAAAGAGGTTGAATAACATAACTAAAGTATCTAGAGACAGATCTACTGTTTACGAAAGGAGAAGCAGTGTCTCTACTTAGTTAACAAATTATCAAAATGGCGCTTTGAGGGGAGGTTTAACAAAATAACTAAATCATCTAGATCTACAGTTCACGGTAGAAGAAGCAGTGTCCCTACTTAGTTTTAAAAATTATCAAAATGGTGTCTTGTGGGAAGGTTGAATAACATAACTAAAGTATCTAGACAGATCTACTGTTCACGAGAGGAGATGCAGTGTCTTTACTTAGTTTCAAATTATCAAAATGGCGCTTTGAGGGGAGGTTTAACAAAATAACTAAATCATCTAGATCTACAGTTCACGGTAGAAGAAGCAGTGTCCGTACTTAGTTTTAAAAATTATCGAAATGGCGTCTTAAGGAAAGGTTGAATAACATAACTAAAGTATCTAGACAGATCTACTGTTCACGAGAGGAGAAGCAGTGTCTTTACTTAGTTTCAAATTATCAAAATGGCGCTTTGAGGGGAGGTTTAACAAAATAACTAAATCATCTAGATCTACAGTTCACGGTAGAAAAAGCAGTGTCCCTACTTAGTTTTAAAAATTATCAAAATGGCTTCTTGAGGAGAGGTTGAATAACATAACTAAAGTATCTAGATAGATCTACTGTTCACGAAGGGAGAAGCAGTGGTTCTACTTAGTTCACAAATTATCAAAATGGCGCTTTGAGGAGAGGTTTAACAAAATAACTAGATTATCGAAATCTACCGTTCACGGTAGAAAAAGCAGTGTTCCTACTTAGTTTTAAAAATTATCATAATGTTTTCTTGAAAAGAGATTGAATAACATAACTAAAGTATCTAGACAGATCTACTGTTTACAAAAGGAGAAGCAGTGTCTCTACTTAGTTTACAAATTATCAAAATGGCGCTTTGAGGAGAGGTTTAACAAAATAACTAGATTATCGAGACCTACCGTTCACGGTAGAAAAAGCAGTGTCCCTACTTAGTTTTAAAAATTATCAAAAAGGTTTCTTGAAAAGAGGTTGAATAACATAACTAAAGTATCTAGACAGATCTACTGTTTACAAAAGGAGAAGCAGTGTCTCTACTTAGTTAACAAATTATCAAAATGGCGCTTTGAGGGGAGGTTTAACAAAATAACTAAATCATCTAGATCTACAGTTTACAGTAGAAGAAGCAGTGTCCCTACGTAGTTGTAAAAATTATCAAAATGGCTTCTTGAGGAGAGGTTGAATATCATAACTAAAGTATCTAGACAGATCTACTGTTTACAAAAGGAGAAGCAGTGTCTCTACTTAGTTTACAAATTATCAAAATGGTGCTTTGAGAAGAGCTTTAACAAAATAACTAGATTATCTAGATCTACAGTTCACGGTAGAAGAAGCAGTGTACTTACTTACTTTTACAAATTATCAAAATGGCGTCTTAAGGGGAGGTTGAATAACATAACTAAAGTACCTACACAGATCTACTGTTCACGAGAGGAAAAGCAGTGTCTTTACTTAGTTTACAAATTATCAAAATGGCGCTTTGAGGGGTGGTTTAACAAAATAACTAAATCATCTAGATATACAGTTCACGGTAGAAAAAGCAGTGTCCCTACTTAGTTTTAAAAATTATCAAAATGGTTTCTTGAAAAGAGGTTGAATAACATAACTAAAGTATCTAGACAGATCTACTGTTCACGAAAGGAGAAGCAGTGTCTCTACTTAGTTAACAAATTATCAAAATGGCGCTTTAAGGGGAGGCTTAATAAAATAATTAAATTATCTAGATCTACCGTCCACGGTAGAAGAAGCAGTGTTCCTACTTAGTTTTAAAAATTATCATAATGTTTTCTTGAAAAGAGGTTGAATAACATAACTAAAGTATCTAGAGACAGATCTACTGTTTACGAAAGGAGAAGCAGTGTCTCTACTTAGTTAACAAATTATCAAAATGGCGCTTTGAGGGGAGGTTTAACAAAATAACTAAATCATCTAGATCTACAGTTCACGGTAGAAGAAGCAGTGTCCCTACTTAGTTTTAAAAATTATCAAAATGGTGTCTTGTGGGAAGGTTGAATAACATAACTAAAGTATCTAGACAGATCTACTGTTCACGAGAGGAGATGCAGTGTCTTTACTTAGTTTCAAATTATCAAAATGGCGCTTTGAGGGGAGGTTTAACAAAATAACTAAATCATCTAGATCTACAGTTCACGGTAGAAGAAGCAGTGTCCGTACTTAGTTTTAAAAATTATCGAAATGGCGTCTTAAGGAAAGGTTGAATAACATAACTAAAGTATCTAGACAGATCTACTGTTCACGAGAGGAGAAGCAGTGTCTTTACTTAGTTTCAAATTATCAAAATGGCGCTTTGAGGGGAGGTTTAACAAAATAACTAAATCATCTAGATCTACAGTTCACGGTAGAAAAAGCAGTGTCCCTACTTAGTTTTAAAAATTATCAAAATGGCTTCTTGAGGAGAGGTTGAATAACATAACTAAAGTATCTAGATAGATCTACTGTTCACGAAGGGAGAAGCAGTGGTTCTACTTAGTTCACAAATTATCAAAATGGCGCTTTGAGGAGAGGTTTAACAAAATAACTAGATTATCGAAATCTACCGTTCACGGTAGAAAAAGCAGTGTTCCTACTTAGTTTTAAAAATTATCATAATGTTTTCTTGAAAAGAGATTGAATAACATAACTAAAGTATCTAGACAGATCTACTGTTTACAAAAGGAGAAGCAGTGTCTCTACTTAGTTTACAAATTATCAAAATGGCGCTTTGAGGAGAGGTTTAACAAAATAACTAGATTATCGAGACCTACCGTTCACGGTAGAAAAAGCAGTGTCCCTACTTAGTTTTAAAAATTATCAAAAAGGTTTCTTGAAAAGAGGTTGAATAACATAACTAAAGTATCTAGACAGATCTACTGTTTACAAAAGGAGAAGCAGTGTCTCTACTTAGTTAACAAATTATCAAAATGGCGCTTTGAGGGGAGGTTTAACAAAATAACTAAATCATCTAGATCTACAGTTTACAGTAGAAGAAGCAGTGTCCCTACGTAGTTGTAAAAATTATCAAAATGGCTTCTTGAGGAGAGGTTGAATATCATAACTAAAGTATCTAGACAGATCTACTGTTTACAAAAGGAGAAGCAGTGTCTCTACTTAGTTTACAAATTATCAAAATGGTGCTTTGAGAAGAGCTTTAACAAAATAACTAGATTATCTAGATCTACAGTTCACGGTAGAAGAAGCAGTGTACTTACTTACTTTTACAAATTATCAAAATGGCGTCTTAAGGGGAGGTTGAATAACATAACTAAAGTACCTACACAGATCTACTGTTCACGAGAGGAAAAGCAGTGTCTTTACTTAGTTTACAAATTATCAAAATGGCGCTTTGAGGGGTGGTTTAACAAAATAACTAAATCATCTAGATATACAGTTCACGGTAGAAAAAGCAGTGTCCCTACTTAGTTTTAAAAATTATCAAAATGGTTTCTTGAAAAGAGGTTGAATAACATAACTAAAGTATCTAGACAGATCTACTGTTCACGAAAGGAGAAGCAGTGTCTCTACTTAGTTAACAAATTATCAAAATGGCGCTTTAAGGGGAGGCTTAATAAAATAATTAAATTATCTAGATCTACCGTCCACGGTAGAAGAAGCAGTGTCCCTACTTAGTTTTAAAAATTATCAAAATGGCGTCTTGTGGGAAGGTAGAATAACATAACTAAAGTATCTAGACAGATCTACTGTTCACGAGAGGAGAAGCAGTGTCTTTACTAATTATTTTACAAATTATCAAAATGGCGCTTTGAGGGGAGGTTTAACAAAATAACTAATTCATCTAGACCTACAGTGTTTTTTGTTAGAGTTTAAAAAGCCAAAATTTTTGTTATTTAGCTGGAAACGGCTTTAAAACGGGTAATAAAAATTCGAGATTAACTTGAAGCGAATGACGCTATCTTGAAGAGCCAAAACACTAAAAGCCGGCTAGACTGTAAATTGTATTTCCATAAAACACACAACTCGTAAACTGTGAGATTAGTATAAATAGAAAAAAGTGATCAATTTGCAAGTTTGTTTAAAATTGAGTAAATTAGAAATTTATGTATTTTAATTATAATCTTCACGATAAATTAAATATTTATGAAAAGGAAGCAATAAAAGTTAGGTGAGGATATAAAATCGCCTCCTGGCGTGTAGGTAGCGCATCATCAAGCTTAAATTATAAATCCTTGCATCCTGTAGGATGCATTATTAAACCTTTTCGCGAACGAACGGACGCGTCCTAAAACCTATAATCTTTTGAACCCTTTCCACTCTTTACTTTTATCTGCTTACAACGTCGTGCAATCCCTTCGGATATCCCAAATCCGTTACTTTGCCACCTTTTAAGATCAAATCCTTCTTAGACTTTCTAAAACTTTGCTCAATTAGAAAACCATCAAGGGCATATGTTGCAATTGTGCCCTTGCGTCGTCGTGTCAATCATTAACTAAATTACCGATCTTCTACCCCTAAGTTTCAAACTAATAAAAAGACGCAGACACATCTGTTCTCCCTTTTTTTTTCTCTCTTTCGAGAAAAGTGAAACTTGCACTCATTCAACGATTATTACGTGCAGTAAATCGCAACGGACCTGAATAAAATCCTCTATGGAAATTTAAAGGTTCTATTGTAATAAAATCGGACCGTTTGCAGGATATTTCGTTTCAGGAGAAACACTTTGTTTCAGGCGGATTTCTATAAATCGCACCAATGTAACATACTAGGCTCGAGACAGCCAGAGCTATATATAACTCTCTCGAATCGATCCAAGTTTTTTTAAAATTTTGCTCATTTTATAATATGATAATCCTGGTATGCGAAAATATGTCCTCTGTCTTTATTTCCTTTATTTAAGCTCCCCTTGGCAGTTATTAGATACAGTGGTGCACGTGAAGTATTGTTAAGAAGTAAAGGGACGAACGTCTCGAAGAATTCGACGTCAAGGATTATAATATAAAGGAGGATCTGTGAAGACTCATCGAGGGTGAATTGATCTAAGCAAGTGAAGGGGAATGAGATTTGCCTCTTGCACTTAGCAAAATTGAGGTTGTGTTATCACTTTATGAAAATATGCCTACCTAAATTTGTATATAAACTTCTATTAAAAAACACAAACGTATAAAGCGCTTACTTATATAAAATAGCACAAAAAACAACAAAAAATGGACAGTTGTGGCGGCTACCGGCTACTACTCAGTGCTCATTACGTTCTAAAAAAGTGTTTCAATATGTTTTTTCTATTTTAACGAACTCCATGTGACGACTTATAAGTAGTAAATGAACGTAACAGATAAAACTGATTTGACCCTATCTGATCTGACCTCACAAGTACATCTGACCTGACTTGACTTGATTTGATTTGACGTTAGTGTATTTTAAATGGCTAGATATTCTTTACTACCATTCATCTTTAAGCACTGTTTGTCTATACGGTTTAGGAAAGTTTTATCCGGCCCTTCTTGAAGTAAACCAGTGCTATAACAGAATGTCATGTTTGTAAATACAGTTACATTATCATTGAATTATATGTTTTAATATGTCTATTCTGTTATTTGTATGACCGGTGAAATATTTTGCGCCAATGCCCTTACTGGCCTAAATATCTAGGTAACCCGCCGCGAGTGACCTTGAGTGACATCACAGATTTCAGCTATTTTGTCTGAATTTGAATTTAACGTGCAATTTTGGTTTTTTGGTTTATCTATTACGCAATTGTGGTATTTGTTTAAAAATTCCTGATTTGTGGATAAGTCAATCAGAAGCTTGTTACCGCATTTTAATAATAGATAAACAAAATTTAAGCCTCGTTAAATATCTACAGAAAATTACAAGGGCTAGATCTATTTTTTAGTACCATTTATTTTTAAGCCCTGTTTGTGTATACGGTTTAGAAAGGTTTTATCCGGCCCTTCTTAAAGTAAACCAATCAGAGCGCTCTATAACAACATGTCATGTTTATAAATACAGTTACGTTATCATTGAATTATATGTTTTGATTTGTCTATTTTATTATTTGTATGATCGGTCAAATATTTCGCGCTAATGCCTTTACTGGCCAAAATATCTAGGTAACCCGCTAGGAGTGACCTTGGGTGTCATCACGAATTTCGGTCATTTTGTCTGAATTTGAATTTAACGCGCAATTTTAATTTATTTATTACGCAATTGTGGTATTTGGTTAAAAATTCCAGATTTGTGGATAAATCAATCAGAGGCTTGATACCGCATTTTAATAATAGATAAACAAAATTTAAGCCTCGTTAAATATTTACAGGAAATTACAATGGCTACATCAATTCTCTATTACCATCCATCATAATCTACTCTTGTTGACATATATGTTTATATTTTGTCATTAAACGATCGACGCCAAACTTTATCGTGTTTTTTTCTTAATAAAACTAAACGTAATTAAATAGACTTTAATTGTGTTGTAAAAAAGTCATTATAGAATTATTATCTACTGTTCGATAAGTGATGTTTACAGTGCTTTGACTCTATTTTATGTTTTTTAAATTGTCGATAAAAATTTATAATAAATTCTCTCGACTTATTTACCATAATTTAAAAATTTACTTGAAAATATTTTCTAATTTCATTTTTGACCAGTCGAGCGAAACAGCGAAATTTTACAACTCGCATAAACTCGATTGTAGTAAAACGTCGGTAACATTCGACGTACAAAGTAGCAAAACGGAATTTTTTGGCCAAATTGTAATAACCATATTTCTAGAATTTCCCGAATAAACTCGTTTATTTTCCCAATTAGCGCACTTAGTCATTACATGTTTTTAATTTGTCGTGAAATTTGGCAAACATGGGGGTCTTCTTCACAGAACAAGTTTATTTAGACATGTGTAAAGCATCTGGTCGACAAATTACCCATTAAATTTACTTTTCAGCAACGAGTTAATTCGATCGGCGCGAAAAAAGCCAGGCATGTGGTTAGAGGTTTCATGGGAAAAGTTTTAACCGAGTTAAATAAACAACTAACTCAAAATGCCCAAAAAGCAGTCATAATGATCATCCAAGGTCACTTTTTAGCACAAATACGTCACCGGGTTTCTGGTTAAAGTAACGTAAATAATATAAAATTGATAAATTAATGATGAAGCACAAATAACATTTTATTATGACATTTTCTGATTAGTTTATTGCAAATAGGACCGGATTAAACCTTCCTGAATAGAGTACGCAAACAAAGCTACATTTTCAAATTTTTTACATATAACTTCAAATGTAAATTATGCCAATTAATTAACAAAAAAAATTAATGAATTAATAAAAAGCAGCGAGTTCGATCGGCGCGAAAAACCCCCGAGTTTTCATAACCGAGATAAATGATTTTTTGGTCTCTCTGGACTCGACTATTTAAAAATTTAAAACAAACGATCTGGCAGACAGCTTCATAAAAATATTTTATGTCGTAAGCTTCGCTCGCGAGGAACGATTATTGCCTTTTCACTGCCAAAATATAAAAAGCCGGATAACTGCATTGCGGCCGTTCGCGCAACTTTCAAATACTTAAATACGGTTTTGTCTGTGCTTTCAATGCATGCCAAATTCTGAGATTTCTTATGTTGGATTGCAATCTGAACCGAGATTGTATTGTTGAGAAAACGGACAGAAAATATTACTATAAAATAGTAGCGCGCCCAGCGCCCGATATGGCTTTTTTCAATTCAAAGTCCAAGTGTTTATTTTATTCTTTAGAGCGTTTGATTCAAATCACTGCTTGTTTTGTTTAAATACGAGTCCTACTCGTGTAATTAAAAATAATTATTTGCAGTGTAATGAACAAATAAAGTGTCCAGACATGGTGGTAATTGCTGAATTGCTGAACAAATATTTATAATAAATATCTACCTACATGTATTCAATATTTGCTCAATTATATTATAGTGAACAGGAAAACGCATTTTTGCATTCGAGATTTATGTTTTGATTTATTTTAACAGAGTAGCAAAAATAAACGGTTGATTTTCAAATGTTTCAATTAATCACCAAATGTGCTTTTATATTTGTATTTTTACGTTTTCAATCAGCAAAATATCAATGTAAATTTCGCAGTTTTGTCAAAATATTGTCTGTACAGTTTTAAAAAGAAAAACTTCCCCGTCAAGCACTGTTACAATAAGTAATAAGTGTCCTTTCTTGCCGCCAAATTGTTGCTTCCCCTCCCAGCGCCATTACAATCATCACAAGCAATGTAGGGGAACTCTACAGGTGCAGTTTCCCCTCCTTAAGCCGTTGCAACTATTAAGTAACGAAGCTTCCCCTCTTGCGGCCGTAAAAATATCTGCTTGCTTAGTTTTAGCAAAAACCATGTGTCCAGACATGGTGGTACTTGCTGAATTGTTGAACAAACATTTACAATAAATATCTACCTACATTTATTCAATATTTGCTCATTTATATTATAGTGGCCAGAAAATCGCATTTTTGCAATCGGAATTTATGTTTTGATTTATTTTTCTTGTTGTTATTAGAAGAGTAGCAAAAATAGACGGTTTGTTTTCAAATGTTTCAATTAATCACCAAATGTGTTTTTCTATTTGAATTTTTACGTTTTCAATCAGCAAAATATTAATGTAATTTTCACAGTTTTGTCGAAATAATGTCTGTACAGTTTTATACAGAAAAACCTCCCCTCCATTACAGTGAGTGGAGATGTTCATATCTCAAGTGTCTCTTCTTGTCACCAAATTGTTGCTTCCCCTCTAGGCGCCATTATAGTCGTCACAAGTAATGTAGGGGAAATACTACAAGTGCGGTTTCCTCTCTCAACGAAATTGCAACTATTAAAAACGTAAGTTTCCCCTCTTGCGGTCATGAAAATAAGGTTAAAGAAAAACAATGTTTTTTTCTCTTCTTTTTTTTTTAGCAAGAACCCTATTAGCAAAGGTGTTCCAACCAAACAACAACGTCGAGAAACAGTATGCCGATTTCGGGGTTTTTGCCCCTCATCAGTACAGTGTATCTCGGAGCGTTGTGCTCGATTGGAACCGGTGGGAGAACTCGCTTATATCAAGCGGAGTTCGGCTAGTAGTCGTATAGACAGACACAGTGTGCCATCTAACGAAGAGTACTGGAAGGTGCGAGAATTGGTATAATAATAATCGTGGAGGTTGGTTATGTTAGTGGCCAAGCGAGAGCCGAAGAGATAACTTTGTTATCCGCCAACATTATTATGACAACTCTTGTTATCCGCCAACATTATTATGACAACTCTTGCTATCTTCCAGCACACTTCGTTAGATGGCACACTGTGTCTGTCTATATGACTACTAAAAGAACCCTATTAAAATCAAGTTTAGGCTGCAAGAGAAAAAGCTATTGTTTTAGCACTTTACCTGATCGTTTGTAGTAGTTAGTTCCTAGAGAGATAGGTAGCACAATTTTGGTAATTTATTAAATAACTGTCAAAAAAATTTAACAATTCACACTTACTCATATTTATTTATTTAATATTTACATCTTGTCTTCAAATCAACACGTAGTTCTCTCTTTTCTGTCTCTACCAGATACAACATTTAAAGCAATTTGAATTGCTCACTTTGTCATTCTTCTGTTGTGTGTTACGTAGTAGACATCTTTCTCGCTCTTCTTTTTCAAAAAACATTATTTCTTCTTTAGAGAATAAAATTATTGTCATAAACAAAAGAAGATACATTGATCACAAAACAATAAAAACAAGCATAGAAAAGGATCTTTAGGGAAATTACTTTTATTGCAACACAAAGTGTGTCTTTTTTATCCAATTTTAAGTCTGTAAAACTACAGACAGAGACAATTGACTGATACAAATCTTCTCAAAGCTTCTTCAAGAAAACAACATCTATACTAAAGGTAAATTTACTATTACAACATGACTGACATTAAACCAATCAAAGTAAGGTTCCAACTATAGCGCTATCTTTATCATGTTTCTCATTCTTATGTATACAAATGATATGGTATAGTATAACGGGTTGCATACAACCGCTTGCAATATTTTTGAAACTCAGCCCATTTTGCATGGCGGATGCAGTTACCTCTCTATTAATCAATTACCTTCTCAGCTGATGCCCTAACGTTTTGACATGTAAAAAGTAAGAAAGAAGAGTATTTTGCAGGTTATTTGATAGATAGGGCTAACCTCCAGTTTAAAAAACTTATACCCTTACTAGCAAAAAATTATTTAAATAAAGCAATCTTGTCAATTAGACAATAGTTTTGGAGTAATGTTACTGCTAAATAAGACTATTTTGTAGACCATGGAGTAAATGGAGTATACTAGAAACTCATAATCTAAAACTACCTGAAATAGAAGCTTTCCTAGAAATTTTTATCGCAGGCACAAAAGCATCATTTCTGTAAAATAAAACTATTTTGCAGCTTATTTAGCAAATAGAGTATCTTCCGTTCTAGGAAGTGTAGAAATCTTTAGAACTTATTGCTGCAAAATAGAACTATTTTACTGCTCATTTAGTAAATGGAATAAGATTGCTATGAAAAATTACGAGAAACAACGGTGCTTATCTTTGAGTTCGCACTAGTACTAGCTCAGTAGTACAGTTACTACTTACTGGTGCAGTAAAATCATTTTAAAACAGTCTAAAATATCCTGAAAAGTAGTTTCAATTTTTTTAAAAAAACCTCGTTTTCTTTAACACAGCAAGATCAAAGATTTCTTGGTTATTTTCACTCTATTTTGGCGTTTGTGGAAGGCTTAAATTAAGCAAAATTACTCTTTTTTTTAAGGAGAAAAGGTGTATAAGAGCCGAACATCCTTATCATTTTATGTGTTCCAATAATGGCCGCGCCTAACAGAGTTGACAACTCAAAGCTTCTTTCCCAACTGTTGGCAATCGCGGCAGATTTGAATTCAAAATGCAAGAAAATAAAATAAACAAGCTCAAACACTTTGGTTTTGTCTAAATTTAGTTTGAAAATTAAGATTTTATTAATTTAGATGCTCGTTAAGAGAAAAAATATGTAATAATTTACTGCAGAATCGCCAGTTGCACAGCTTGAGTGGTTAAGAAAATTTAGTTCTGGTTGTCTAAGAGCGCAGAAAATTTCTACTTATTAGAAAATATTCTAATTATTAGTATTCTATTTTCTCTTTCTAGATTTACAATTCTCTATATTTGTAAGAATCTGTAAATGCTTTTTTCGACAACTGAACTTGAAAGTAGGCTTTTCTAAGTGTCATTTGAGATTCGAAAGTTGACACTTGCCGCAGAGCGAGCGAATTGCCAAAATTGCCGCTCCCGAGCGTTTTCGCTTTCTACCAATAATAACAAACTTTGATTCTATTTGATTGAATTTCATTGGATTTTAGAAAATAGTTGTGCTAGCAACGGCATAAATAATTATTGATTGTGTTGGCAACAGCGTAAACAAAGATTTATTTATAGCAATTCATAGATAGCCAGATTGTTCATTGTTATCAATAAAAAAAAAATATGACGTTTCTGATAGTTATTTGGATTAAGTGCGTGACCAGTCGTCGAAAAAATAGCGTGTATATTTCGTGCAAAATGCATTTTTGCCGCTCTGACATGATTGCTGCGTTCGGCTACGCCTCTTGCAGCAATTTTCATGCACGAGGGGCAAAAATGTACTTTCTGCTCTTAATATACAATATACTATTTTATTTTTAGTTTCTAAAAATGCTTTATTTACAAAAACCAGTTATGACTAATTCTTTAAGATTTTAATGAGTCCAAAAGGGAAAGTAAATGTTAGCGCAAGTCGTCTAAGTTGATTGACAGTTATATCAAGTCGATCCATTCAATTTCTAGTGCAAATAAAATAAAAATTGTCATTTAATTATCAAATTTAAATGGCAGACTATTTTTCAAAATAGAATAAAATTAACAATTCGTTTTTATATTGAACGAAAATTGGTGTTTTAGAGATTTTTATATTTAGCAATGTTGCGGGTTCCTACAATCAGTTAGGTGAGGCCATCTAGAAATATTTTTCATTTTTTTTTTGAACGCACAATTTTTAGCCAATAGAATGACTTTGTCTGTCATCAGCGCAGACGACAAAAAAAATATTCTAACAATCCTAGAAGGCTATTTTGTACCGCATTCTGTTAAAAGTTAAAAATTAACAGCTTTTTTATTTTTTTAACCAAAGTTGTTTTTTTTTTAATTTTATATTAGTAGACTTCTGTTAAATAATAACATCTCCTACATGTTAATTTTAGCAAATTCGGTTAATTTCTTAACAGAATTACTAAAACAAAATTTTTAACTTACCCTTTATTATTAACAAAATGTTACAGAATAAGTCTCTTACTCTGTTATTTTTTTCAAAATCATAATGGCCGCTTAAAGAGAGGTTGTCCTGTTTGAAAATCACAAAATTCCTCTCTCTCTCTTTCTAAACAATTTTTGTTATTATGTTGGCATTTCCAAATCAGTGATTTGATCTCATTTGAATCATTTCGTAATTTCTGAAATTTATTAACCAGGAAACGATAAAATCGTCAAAATATATCTCTCTATTAAAATAAACTGAGTTTTTACAGTGTTTTGTCAGACCACCAAGCATCATTTAGTGGAATTTGTTAACTGTACCCTATGTATCATTAACTAGTCTCAATTTTAACCCAGTTGTATAAACAGAAAATCTCATTTGTTATAATAAAACAGTCCGCCTCTTCGACGTCGAGAGTTGATGGCTGCTGGCAATAGTCAGAGAGCACCAGAGAAGAGGATGGATCAATAAACCCCCAAAAATATTATTTAAAATAACCTGTTGAAAATGAAACGTGATCAAATATTTGACATTTGTATTTATAATGTTTTGATAAACGACACAAATCCCTCATAAATCAGCCGCAAAAGCATTAAGTTTAATCCTTTGTTGAATAACGTTCTCGAAATGCGGTAATTCGTTATTTTCCCGGTTTTTATGGGAGTGATGTGGGTGGGGTTGAGTTTAAATAAGTTATATATTATCCGGGAAGACGTCATCTGTCATTGCAAAAGAGATCGTACCGTCAAAATCCCGGTTTAATAAATAATGAAGCAGAAACAAAGGAGGGGGTGAATAAGGATATAATCCTTTAATCCTATTTTAAGTAGTAGAATTCTCGTTGATTTGTTTATCAGTGGCCGGTCATCATTTATCACAAGCTATTTATCTGAATAATTTAATGGTGTTGACAAATGCTGGACTATTATTCACTAGCAAGTGCTTCTGATGGAAATAGAAACAGAGTCGACAAGGGTCTGACATTTGTCCAGAGCCCTTCTACACGACATTCTGATTACTTTTTAGACAACATCCACACACACAAAAAAACACTCACTATTCAACACACCCCTTTTTGCATTAAAACCTCATGATATAAAAAAATTGAGACCCATGTGGTTGTACGGTCGTGTTTAATTTTCTCTCCAGGATTAACCTCAGTCGTAGTAAAATGAAAGTGCCAAAGTTTCGGTATGTCCCCCAAGTGTCATCGAGTTTTTGCCAGATGCAGATGGGGCGGGCAAAAAACTTACATTTCAGGGTGAATTATTACTTGTATCGTTAATTCTAAGTGTTTTGTTTGCGGTGGAGAAAGTTGAGCGATCAATGTGGCGAAATCATTGGACCTAAACTAGGTTATGAGATGCTAATTGCTGCTATGATGGCCGTAAACGACGGTCATGTATTAAACAAGTGACCCTTCAGCATATCTCAGATGTATGGCAGTAGTCCGGCCATAAATGCCTCCACTTGCTTCAATTTATATTCAAATTATCATGCCAAATTTACATTTTACGGCGAAAACGGTCGAGAATTAAAAATGGTGGATGCGCTACGATATTTTTATATTAAACTCATTTTATTCACGTGACTTAATCTCAACGTTTTTAGCTGACACTTGTCGCATTTTTTTACTGAAATACCACCGAAATTGCGATGTCATGTTAGCTTCACATGAGATATTCCAATTTTTTTTTGTTACACACTGATTAAGAATATAACAAAATAAAAAAATGATTATTTTTAAAGGAAATCGTTTCCATCTTATAGAAATTTAATGACCACTTAAATCGAGATTTTTTGTATCAATCATTAGCTCTTAAAATAAGGAGCAAATGGTATCATTGCCTCAACTTTTCCCTTAAAAAACGTCGTCTCCAGTCATTTCGTTTCTGTATTTTACTTACAATAATTTTACTTGGTTTGCGTACTGATCCGCTATGCTAAATTTTGTAATTTTAACTGTTAGTTAATAGCACAATTTTTTTCGGAGCAAACATTATGAGAGGTTATACAAGTTTGAGGGTCTATGATGCAAGATGTAATAGTGTCTTTATTTCTTAATTATTTCATAAAGTAACCAAGTTTAGTTACTATTTTTACATATAAATATTTTTGTTTTGTTTAAAAATTAACAATTTTATCTTTATTAGTGACATTTTATTAATTAACCAGAATTTTAATTAACAATTCCACACCTCTTAGAAAAAAAAAACTTTTTCAAAGTTTTAGGGTAAGAAGTCTAAGAAGATTGCTGAAAATCTAGACTAAAACCTGACTGAAAAAAATAAAGATTCGCAACATATCACAAAATTAAATTTAAAAAAGCAGAAAACGAAAATGCACTACTCATTTCTCAATAAACCGAAGTTTTATTTAACAACACTTTTACACCTCTTAAAAAGGCGTCTAAAAGTTGTCTAAAAAGTGTATAAAAGGAGATTTAAAAACAATGCTGAAAATCTGAATTAAAGGTCCAAACAGCAGAGAAGACTTGCTGCATATCTCAGAAAAAAACGCACCAAAGTCAAGATTAAAAATATGTTTTAAAAAAGCAGAAGAAGAAGATTCCCCACCCATCAGTTAAAATGGCAGTAAAAGAAACAAAAATTTGCTTATTATTATTACTGTCACTTTCTTACAAAAATATGAGAGATAGAAAAAGAAATTTTGACAATGAAAGGAATGGAAGGATAGAGATAATTTGAAAGAAAAAATGTAGAAAGAAAATTATCAAAAGATTACTAAGAATAGAAAGAGCTTCATTGGCAAAAATAGAAAGAAGTAGGATAGTGTTTAAAAAAAACAAAAAAAACCTAAGGGGTTGTTAATAATTTTTTTAGTGAGATTTAAAGAATTTTTCAAAAATTTTTCAGAAAATTTATTGTCAAAGTTTATAAAATTTCTAATTTTTTGATTTAACTACTTTAGTAATTTATAGCAAAGTGAGTTGGTGTAAGAAACCACTGGTCTTATTGCAAAATATTTTTGTGAATTTTAGGAAGACTATAAAGTTTAAGGATGAAAAAATTTATTAAAAAAGTAAAATTTAAATGTGTTAATTTTTGTTAGAGTAAGAAGGACAGAATCAAGAAAAGATTTCCAGTATTTGTTAAAATCTACAAATTCAAAAATAGTTCAAAAGATATATAGACAATTCATCACATATGACAAAAGAAAAAGCAGCAGCAACGTCATGTCAAATCAAATCACGACAAGTCAGGTTAAGTCAGGTCAAGTCAGGTCAGGTTAGTAGTTTTGGAGTTCAATAACATAGCTAGAAAATGAAATATAAGTTCAAAGAAGCAGAGAAAACTCATCACGTATGACAGAAAAACATGCAGCAGTAACATCAGGTTAGTTTAAATCTGGTCAAGTCAGGTCAAGTCAGGTTAGGTCAGTGGTTCCGGAGTCTAAAAACATTGCTGAAAAATTAAATATAGATTTGAAAGGAACAGAGAAGATTTCCCATATATGACAAAAGAACAAGCAGCAGCAACGTCAAGATTAAACGTAGGGTTAAAAAAAAGCAAAATGAAAGGGTTCACCACCCATTATTTTTTGGACTTTTTTTAGATTTTTAAAACTTTCTTTTAGTAAAAACTGTTTATGATTTCTAAAAATTGATAATTTTGGGAAATCTAATTTAGATTAGTTTTTTTTTAGATAATTATTTTTGGTTGCATTTTTTACTGCCGTAAACCGTTTTTCCGGAATTTGACTTTCTATTTTAGGTTTTAACATTTCAGAGAGACTATAAAGTCTAGAAGTGAAAAAAATTATTAAGAGGAAGAAAGATTTAAAAGTGTTAAATTTTGATAAAGTAAGAAAGACGCAGTCAAGAGTAGGTTTATGTAAAAAGTAAAATTTTAAAATTGAGTCAAATTTTTTTTCTTTTTTTGTTAAAATCTCCATGTTCAAAAATGGTTATTACTTCTATATCCACAAAAAACCGAAGAAAACGAAGAAATTCTAGCTTGGTACATGTAGTGGCAGTTCAAGATAAGTTTGCAGGTATCTGCTGTGTTTCCGGTTCCGTAAAATCTCGCGTGTTTCCATCATTTCCATCTGGTCGAAAGTGTAGCGACTTCGAAGCTCGGCTTTTCTTTCATTTCTGTGTAAGTTGTTTTCGCAATTTTCCGACATTATCTCGACGTGCATCACATCGTAGGAAATTTACGGCTCGCATTATCGATTCGTGTCGAAATCTGGCGTTTGCGGCATAAAAATGCAAAAAGCGGTGAAGACATCACAAAGACGTGTCGAGGAGTGGAGGAGCTCTCTACGTGACGTCATAATTCACATGAATAATGTATAGGAGGCGAAAAATTTCAACTAGATAATGATTTATGCACCTGTATGCCAGATCCCGGACTAATTGTCAGAGTCCGGTCGTAATTCCGGTCTGCACTTGACATTAATTTCGGTGCGCGGTTTTGTCCAATGCTGAATAGGCAATTTTCTGCTCGATTAGGTGCCGAGTGGTCACTAATCAGAGGGCGCACGTCAATGAGTTTTTAATAAATGAGAGGGCAACAGTGGAATTAAAACGGGACGTCTTCCAACCGTGTATTCTTGAATTACAAAACGTAACGGACTTGGCCTCTATAATTCATAAAGTAAAAAACAGATTCCTCGAGTTGCGACGTCGAGATTACCACAATTTCCATTCTTAATTATTCAGCATCATCTTACAAGATAACACTTTTACCAAGTAATTAATTCACTTTTTTAAACTTGACACCGACAACACGTTATCTTTAAAAAGTGGTCCGGTTTAGCCTATACAAAAAAGGAGGCGGCGATGAGACTTTCAAACTTTTTGGAATTTTGATTAGTTACCCTCTTACTGCCTTGTATATTAAAAAGTTTCAGGGGTTTACAGCGTTTTACTTAGCTTTATTGGCTATAAAATGCGGAATTTTAGATACGACCACATCTAATAGACACAGAAATAAATTAAAAGAACTCCAAAATATTGTCAAGCAATTTCTGGAAAAAAAGTTTGTTGATTGATTTTATGATCTGAAAATATTCTAATGTGTGTTTTAATGGAATGTATCCAAGAATCTAAAAACTGTTTTTATTTTTAACTTTACCAAATTATTCCTTTCAACACTTTAAACCATTTTGTAATTTTCACAATTGGTTAACCTCCCAACTATATTATATACAGACACATTAAACGTAAAATTTTAAAATATATAAAATCTGAAACACAAAAATCTTAAAACCTAAAATAGAAAATCAAATTCCGGAAAAACGGTTTACGGCAGTAAATAATGCAACCAAAAATAATTATCGAAAAAAAAACTAATCTAAATTAGATTTCCCAAAATTATCAATTTTTAGAAATCATAAACGGTTTTCACTAAAAGAAAGTTTTAAAAATCTAAAAAAAAGTCCAAAAAAATAATGGGTGGTGAACCTGCTTGTTCTTTTGTCATATATGAGAAGTCTTCTCTGTTCCTTTCAAATCCTAATTTTTCAGCAATGTATTTAGACTCCTGAACCACTGACCTAACTTGACTTGACCAGATTTAAACTAACCTGATGTTACTGCTGCATGTTTTTCTGTCATACGTGATAAGTTTTCTCTGCTTTTTAGAACTTATATTTCATTTTCTAGCTATCTTCTTGAACTCCGAAACTACTAACCTGACATGACTTGACCTGACTTAACCTGACTTGTTGTGATTTGATTTGACATGACGTTGCTGCTGCTTTTTCTTTTGTTATATGGAATAAATTGTCTTTCTTTCTTTTGAACTATTTTTGAACTTGTACATTTTAACAAATACTGGAAATCTTTTTTTGAATTAGTCCTTCTTACTCTAACAAAAATTAGCACATTTAAATTTTTCTTTTTTAATAAATTCTTTCATCCCTAAACTTTATAGTCTTCCTAAAATTCACAAAAATATTCTGCAATAAGACCAGTGGTTTCTTACACCAATTCACTTTGCTATATAAATTATTAAAGTAGTTAAATGAAGTAATTAAAAATTTTATAAACTTTGACAATAAATTTTCTGCAAAAAATTCTTAAAATTCCACTAAAAAAAATTATTAACAACCCCTCAGATTCTTTTTTTGTTTCTTTTGAGAACACTATCCTATTTCATTCTATTTTTGCCAATAAAGCTCTTTCTATTCTAAGTAATCTTTTAATAATTTTTTTTCTACATCTTTCCTTTCAAAATATCTCTATTCTTCTATTCCTTTCATTGTCAATATTTCTTTTTCTCTCTCTCATATTTTAATAAACGATTTTCTAATTCTAAAAGTAGTCTTTCGACATGTCTGATACGCCATCAAAATATACATTATCTTGTCTTTAAATCATTGCAATTCAGTTTATACCTGTCAGACAAGACGAGGATTGCAACAAGAATAAATAAACATGTAAAGGCAATAGAAAAGTACAAAAACACATATAACTAACATTTCATTTGTTTTTGCTTTTCATGTTTTGTTTTTTTTTTGATTATTCTTTTTCTTCTCTTGATAATTTTAAAAACTTTTGCATTCACAATAAAGGTTATTTTAGAATTTTTAGAAATTCTTAAACCCACTCATCAATCTTTTTGTGTTGCATTTCTATTTTTGACTGAACTGTTTGTTACACAAGTTTTAAAAAAAGACAATTACAAACGTCAAAATTTATGTTTTTTGTCTTTATTTTAAGTTAACTTACTTTAAAAAAAACATATTTGTGCAAAATATCTGTTATTTAATAAGTAATTTTCTGGATTAATTAGATGCGTAGATTTGTCTGCTGTTTTGTAACATCTTATCATAATTACTGATTAAAGCTCGCTACAGAGAGCGAAATTCCCCATTTTATAAAACAACGCTTTTGATGAAGTTCAGCACACTAATAGGCTTTACTATTCCTACGCAATTTTATTAATTATTTAGTATTAATACAGAGTGAGTACGAAATAACAAAAAAGTATTTCAGTACTTTGTAGGAGACTGTTAATGTTCTCAATATCTCAAAAATATAAAAAATCGATTTTTTGATTCATACGAAAAGCCTACGTAAACACCACTTGTCGTAAAATTATAGGAATGTCTCAAACAAAACATTAATTTTAGTGCTTGACTGGTACTTCTAGTAACAATGCCAGATGGCGCTAGCGCGAGGTTGTTGTCTAAACTTAGTAATGTTGGCTTTATTGTGTGTCTATAATTCAATAAATGACAGTAAACATAGTAAAAAAAATAATCATTAACACCTGTTGTATATTTACAATTTTACAAATATTACAACACATAAGCAATTCAATTAAGTTGTTGAAAGAGAGGAACGAGTCGGTAAAACAAAACTCTATACGCGTTTTTACTTAAATTCTGATTGTTTTGTAAACGTTTCATTTTTTTTATAACTATACTATAAGCATATTAAATAATAGATAAAGAGTTATCTATTAAAAAAATGTTATTTTGTATAATCATTAAGATGAATAAAAAAACTTAAGAAAAATTATTGAAATTATCCCTCTGAGACGGACTAGCCAAATGCCTCGTCTATGCTAATGACAGCTACACAAAGTCACTCTAATCGTTAAAAAGCGTAATTTAAAAAAAAATGAAAAGTATTACCAGATGGCATTACGTGACGCATTGTATATATCTGTAAAATTACTAAATAAAAAAATTATTTAAAAAACTTGGTGTCTCAACTACTGATGCAACGAATAGTATATTCGGCCTGTCGCCGAATATCGAATATTCGGCTTTACGTTCTCGCCGAATACTGAATATTCGGCAACTAGTAGCGCCAATTTTTTCTTGTTTTTCTAGGAACAGTTTCATTTGTGCAGTTGCAAGACAAAAGAAAACTGGTTTGCACCGCTAAATTAGGCGCGTTCACTTAAAATAATTAAGTTCATTACTTAATTATTTTATTGTTTTATCTTTTAATTTGTAAAAATAAAAAAATTGTTAAAATATAAATGCTTTTCTCAAAAAATAAACAAAAAAATAGTTTTTTTTTAAACACAACCACAAAATTGTTGTTTTTTGTTACTAAAAATGCTGTTTAATTGTCGAGGAGTAAACAAAAAAAAATAACAACTAGAATATTTTTAGTTTTTAATGCTGTTTTTAGTGAAGAACACCCAAAATACTAATATTTATGTCAACTGGCTGTTTTTGAACTGTGATAACTGTAGATGCGTTGTTCGCAAAGTTTAAATTTTTGTCTTGGCATGGTTTTCTTTTTATTTTTTACTCATAATTGACTACTAATTCGGGTTTCAAAGATTTACGGCTTACGTATTTTTTTTGCTTTTTACGTCTTATAATTATCCTTCAGTTTTAGTAATTTTTAGAATCTTTAATACAGTTTTTTTGGTTAGTTCTAGCATCATATATAGTACTAGTGGTAGTCGATCGACTATTGTAGTTACAGTTGACCGACTACTACTAGTAAATAAACCCCAGCAGTAACTAAAGTAGATGAATGAACCAAAGAAGAAACTGGACGACTGACTGTTACTAAATAGTTGATCGACTGTTACTAATTAGTCGGGCCTGTTACTAATAATAGTCGGTCGGCTGTCACTAATAATATTATACCTACCCAAATCCAATGTGGTTTTTATGACAGGGCTCTATTGTATTAAAGGTAATGATAGTAACAAAGGAAAAGTGCTGCTGGGCAATAAAACTATAAACATAAATCTTCTTAGTAGTACTAGCTGGACCTCGACTCAAGCAAACAAATTTGATTTACAACAGACTTTAACAACCCTTTGAATAGCATCATTGTGACGGTCTTAATGACAATTGCAGTGTCATAAAAAACACATTGAATTTGGATAGATTTAATAATCATTCAACATTTTTTAATTTACTGTTTATATAGTTGATATATGTATAATAATCATATAAGTAATGAATAACAATTTCCAGTATTCTATTTATTGTCGAGTTTTCTTCCTATTCGGTATTCGGCCGAATAGTGAGTTGGTATTCGGTATTCGGCCGAATACTAAAAATCTTGCCAAATACGCCGAATACTGAATAGTTACCGCGTTGCATAACTAGTCTCAACATATAACCAGTATGTTGAGAACCATATCACATCAATTTCCATTTAATATAAATACGAAATATTGATTTTATTTGATTTTAAAAGATAGTCCATCATCCAAATTTGACATAATTTGACGGAAAATGTTTTTATCCAAGTTTTACACCTACAATTACAGTTTTCATTCTCTAGTTGCGCTGAAATTGAATGGACTGACTTTATAAAACTCTCAATTAACGCAGATAACTGCCAAATTACATTGATACAACTGTACTTTCTCTTTTAGAGTCATTGTCAAAAATAATGCAAAGAGAAATATTCTAATTAAGAGAAGGCTTTTCTTTTTGCGGTCACAATTAATTACGTTACATTTGTGATTTAGACTTGAAATAGAACTAATTAAAAATTTAATTAAGTCTAAATGGTTAAAGTTTTGTAAACCAAACACAGATAATCCTGAAATTTGAGTTTTCTGTTTTGTTTCGCCACTTGATTACTTTTGGTTTCCATGTGATTTAGTAGAGAGGGAGTATAAAAGCCGTTTAGTCCCATTACTTATAATCCATTTAAAAATACAAAAAGCTTTTATAATAGAGCTTTAGTGTTGTGACTATAAACCAATTAGGTAGCACCGTTGTTGGTAAATAATCTGGAAATTGGCCAGAAGTCGTTTAAAACGAACAATGTTTGATTTCGATTCTTGATGTTTGTTTTTTTCGCTCTTGTCGACTTTGAAACACAATAATTAAATCAGACGATTAACCCTTTTAACACCCGAAAGAGAAAGTTTAATTACACGGTAGTGAGCCGATCGATTCCTTTTGGTAATTAGATAGGAAACCGCGTCAATCTACGAAATGAATAATTCCGATTGACAAGAGAGAGACCCTTTGATGACGTCAACAAGACTAATATTGATATTAATGGAACGGTATATTGTACATCTATACACATTTTAATCAACGATGGCCTAACGCCAAATGTTTCTTCCTCCTAACTGTCAACAGAGCTGATTGCAATGACGGGGATACCATTAAGTGATTAAAGTGGTCCTCAAACTCTCTCCTATACATCAAAGAGATTATTTCTGACTGGGATGCACATTAAGACACCTTCAAACATATCCAAATCGATATTTTTTTTCTTAACTCACCCTTAATCCCCCTCAAGACAAATGATCTTTTACAACAATTGTATTAACACGCGAAATAAACGAACTAGAATCAGAAGGGCGCAAAAACTTAAAGACATATGTGAAGGAAAATTTAGCCCCAGCTGTAGGAAAACTTTTCCCTAAGAATCGGTCGAAGGGCTCGACTTGATACATTATTGGATTACCGTGTCTCTAGTGATGAAGGAGGCGTTGCGGTTTCGCTTGGGACCCTTCGAGGGGTTTTCGAAATCATAGAAAAAGCATCAATGACTCTTAATTAAAATCATTTTGTAGGCACAAGAGTTAAATTACGCTTCTTGGATTTAGAGGCGTTTAACGGGATAATCTCGTTAAGCAATAAAGTCTTCTTGGCTGGGATATATTACAGGGATATTAAAGCGGTGGATAACGGAACTGTAGACCACACATGCATGTTTAGGGCGGCGGGAAATTTATACGAGTGGGGCTAAATGGATTCATTTGGAAGAAGAGTTTGTGTTTTCCGGATCAAATACTTATGGGCTATTTCGAGTTTTACGCAGATTGGGGAGATTAGGAGATGTGCTTTTTAACTTTCAGCTGGCAAAACTCTCACAATTATTACAAAAGGTGGTTTATGTTGTTCTAATAATAGGCAAAATAATACGAGTATACTTTACTATACTTAGATATTTCACAAAAAAAAAAATAGTTTAGAACACGACGCAAGGCAGAGTGCTGAAAAATGGACAACACATATTTGTATAGAATTTTTTAAAACTCAAAAATGACAGTATCTTCAGTATAGGCTTTAGCCGTACGAGATGGTCTTTTACAATTAGAGTTAAAAATGAAAATATGTTGTAATAGTATATTAAGTATGGAGATCGGTAAGGAATGCTTACCGTTCGAAGACAATTGTTTGGAGGAGGAGCGAAGCGACGACTCCAATTATTGTCTGAGAAGGGTAATCCTTAACGTTCGACATGCTTATAACGTTTTTTGCGCGATTGGAGTTTCTAGAATAATAATAATAATAATTTATATCAATACATTTGTGATAATCGGGAAGAATGAAACTGAAAACTATGGGTGGCCGTTTCATGGTTGCTATGGTTTTGTTCCAAATAAGTAAAATTGTCTTTTTGATACAATCATTCCTACATAGTTCTGTTTTGTGGTTCCGTTTTCGAAGCAAATATGAGCGATAGTGATGATGTACTGGATGATTTAGAAGACGCTTGGCAAGAAGGATGTTCGGCAATAATTCCAGAAAAATCTAAAGCCCGATATGAACAGACATACAAGTTGTTTATGGAATGGCGTGAAGCAAAGAAGATTTCTGTAAATAAAAAGAGCTTGTTAGCGTATTTTGTGGTGAGAAGTGGACACTTGAAGGCCCCAGGCAGTTTATGGGCGGAGTATTCTATGCTGAAGAGTACAATTTTTCTCCATGATGATATCGATATTTCTAAGTTTGCTACATTAATTGCTTATCTTAAGAGAAAAAATATTGGATATCGGCCTAAGAAGGCTAAAATTTTTACCAAAGAAGACATGGAAAAATTCTTGAATGAAGCACCAGACGAACAATTTTTAATTCAAAAGGTATGTTGTAGATGATGAGGTGGTACATCTGAGTTCTAAGGAAACAATATATTTGCAGGTAGCAATTAGGAGTATCGGGCGCTTGTAGACGAGAGGAATTGAACAATATTAAAATGAGTGATATAGAAGAACGTGAAGAAATGTTTATAGTAAATATTCCAAATACAAAAACAAATATTCAGCGAACGTTCACAGTTATTAATAAAGAAAATGAAGCAGTTCATTATTTGGAAATACTTCGAAAATACATAAAAATTCGACCAAGCAACCCAACGTTAGATCATTTATTTCTGAACTATCGAAATGGCAAATGCACTAGGCAAGTCACAAGAAAAGGCACAATTGGAGGCTGGCCGTCAAAAATTGCAAAGTATTTAAAGTTGCAAGCCCCTGAAGGTTTTACTGGACACTCGTTTCGACGCACATCGGCTACACTTATGGCGAATAACGGAGTTGATATATTGGGACTAAAAAGATATGGTGGGTGGCGTTCATCAACGGTGGCCGAGAGTTACGTGGAAGATTCCCTCCAAAACAAAATTGAATTTGCTCATAAAATTTTACACAGCGATGTTGGTGGACTATTACAACAACCTGGGACTTCTATAATTGTACATTTAATTTTAATAAATAAATCGCAAAATTGTTTTTTTTTAGATTTAATTGCTTACTGTTCACTGAACGGTAAGTGAATTACTTACCGTTTTGTTACACGTAGCAACAAGTAACAGCAACCTACCGTCGTGGAAACAGGCACAGTAAACTGATAAAAACAACCAATCGCGCAAAAAATAATTTAATAATCCTCCCTCAACAATTATAAATTGTGTAGTTAGTAAATCACTTTTTTGATAGAAAAACAAAAATTAAAACAGTTGAACTACTGTAAGAAAAAGAGTTATCACTTTATAATAATTTTCCTAAACCTAAAAAATATAGAGTCGTTGTTCAATCTGTAATTGAACTGTTTTCTCTAATAGTTTTATTAATTTCTTAATAACGCTACATAATTCAGTAAACGTCAGCTTTTTACAATACAAGTTTTGTAACTTTAACGTAATTAGAACATCAAAGTAGAGGATTGCAACATCAAGTCAGCACATTTTCGTATATTAGCAAAAATTAATAAAAACACGGCTTAAATTATTTATAATTTTTTGTATTTAAAACAATAGCATTTTGTAAGCTTAGGTTTTGTTTTAATATTGTCCTTGAAGCTTATATACATAGTCCTTCAAGCTAAAACATGCCTTTTGCGCTTAATATAAAATAAAATGTAATGCTATTTTTTCAAAAATACCGGATCTAAATAAACCAAATACCAATATTCCGATAGTAAAACTAAATAAATAGCTATTTATTATAGTTTTTATTTATTTGCACATCACATCAAATTCTTACCTTATTTTTTAGTGGGACAAAAATTATTAAAAATAATAACAATAAATAAAGATAGAACAATAATAATTTTATTTTATTTTAGTATTTTTTCTTTATTGAAAAAATAAATTGTTAATAAACACTTTTTATTTAAATACGACTGTTATTGACTCTTTCTTAGATTTAATCATTTCTAGGCTCTAAACTGTTAAAACCAAAAATATTGTCTAAAACACTTTATTATACAAAATTTAATTTTTTAAAATTTCTTTCTTCAACATTTTTTTGTGACATAAACGGTTTGTACAGCGTTTTAAAATAAAACCAGCGTTACACAAATGTTAATATTTTAATATTTTTTTAAATATGTTTCAATAATTTCCTCGATAATTTCAAATTCAAAATTTAGTTATTTTAGTGTGCAATTTTAAGCAACAAATTTAACAATTCTTATTGATTCAAATTATTAATAAAACGTTTTTCGAATCAACTTCTTTTGATGTATAGCAGTCATTGTTCCTTCCCCTTCTGTGGTCATCAAAAAACACTTTAGGGAAGAGATAAAATTGTTGTTTATTCTTTGACGACTATAACGTTAAAAATAAAGCTTAATTAACAAAATAAGTTTAATAACAAACACACAAATGTAGCTCTTCTGTCCGTATTTTGTATATAAAAGAAAATGTACTGTATTTCTTGCCTTCTATGTATTATAGTTTTTCTTATTAAGACCATCTATTTATCTATAACAAAATAGACCTTCACAGTTGTGAGAAAAAAATAATAAAACAGCAGACAGTCAAGCCAGATTTGCGTGCTTGTTATCGGACTTTTTTCGTTAACCAAGCTGTAGTTGCTTCATATGTAAAAATCAGCAAACCTTTACAATTGTAAAAACAAAGTAGACCGTTTACATCTGTCAAAAGTGTGTTTCATTAAAAAAACACTTTAGATAAAGGATAAAAGTGTTGTCTCTCTTCTAGCGGTCACAGTAACAAAAGAAATATAGCTTGGTTAACAAATAAAGTCCCATAACAACACGCAAAACTAGCTATTCTGTTCACTGCTTTATAAATATACGAACCAGACCTTTACAGTCCTTTATATGTAGAACAATGAACAGAAAAGCTAGATTTGCGTGTTTGTCATCGGACTTTTTTCGTTAACCAAGCTGTAGCTGCTTTGTACGTAAAAGACTTATATAGTTGTAAGAACAAAATGGACCATTCCCAACTGTAAAATGTGTGTCAAACAAAAAAATACTTTAGAAAAGAAATATAAATGTTGTTTTCTCTCTGGTAAGCATAGTAGCATTAGAAATAAGTATAGCTGGGTTAATAAAAAAAGTCCAACAAAAGAACCGGGTCTTCACAGTTGTGAGAAAAAAGTCGGTTTCTTTACCTGTAAAATAGCAGACCGAGAGTCAGATTTGCGTGTTTGTCACCAGACTTTTTTTGTTAGCCAAGCTGTAGCTGCTTTATATGTAAAAGAACCGGACTTCTATACTTGTGAGAACAAAGTGGACAATTCGCAACTGTAAAATGTGTGTGAAACAAAAAAATACTTTAGAAAAAAAATAAACGTGTTGTTTTCTCTCTGGTGATCATAGTGGCATTAAAAATATAGCTTAGTTAATAAAAAATGTCCGATAAAAGAGCCAGGTCTTTACAGTTGTGAGAAAAAAGTCGTTCACTACTGTAAAAGTTAGGTGTTTTTACCTGTAAAACAGCGGACAGAAGAGCCAGATTTGCGTATTTAACTTCTTTCGTGAACCAAGCTGTAGCTTAATATTGTTTCGACAAGCATCTAGACCTGACCTGACTTGACTCTAGGGACATTAGAAATATAGCTTGTTATAAGAGTGTTTTCAATAAAGACGTTTTAGAGATATTTTTTTAAAGTCATGCGTTTCCAAAAGATATGGAGTAAGCGAGTGCTAAGATAAAATTAAAAGTGAAAGAAACAATTACAGAAATTAGAAAAATCGTCCAACATTTAACAGTGATACTATTTTTGTATCACGTTTCTTTAATTTTTTTAGTAAGTTATACTTATTTTCTTGGTTACGAAAGCCTCAGTTGCATTCTAAAAAATAATGCTTATATCAGCTTCTGATAGAAGGCAATTTGGAGTATTTAGCATTCTTCAACTAGGACCATTACCATATAAAATTTCTGTATAACATTTGATTACGCTCTGTGTGTATTTGAGTTCAGACTGCCTTTTTGTTCTTGTTCTTGCATAAATGCACATAGAATCTGAACAAATCTTGATCGGAAACCAGTAACATCATTTCCGGAGCATTCCGAGTTCGTAATAAACAACAATATTGTTATTGCGGTTACATAGAAATCCGAATTTGATGTGTCTGCATAAAACTGGAAAAACTGTCTAAAATAAAAATTTAATTTGTCGGCATCACATCCCCATTTCTGGTGTCATTTTTGATTGGCAATCCTTGATTGCGTCCATAAATCGGGCAATTAAGGTCTCCACCTCCTAACGACGTTATCAATAATTTGCGACAGGTCCAATACGTCTCAATGCATTGTTTCTGTAGGGGTCAGCAATGGAATAATTTATGTCTCAATATAAGGGCAGTTAGTACCCCCCACGTCTTTCCCATCAAACATTCATGGATTGATCTCGTCCGTCTTGTTCCAGCCATAAACTCGTCTCATAATTTATGGCAAGTTGCGGCTGGAATCCACCCCGCACCCCTTATTTCTGCAAACGAATCTATCCAAATCTAATAAAATCAGACGGCGCGCTTCTTGAGATTTATAAGGGTTAGAGTGGACAGAGAATTTCGTTATTACAGACAGAATCTATCAAAAATCCTGGCGGGATTTTGGTGAGGGAAAGGGAGGGTTTGTTTGCCCACATGCTACGAGTTCGTATTTACAGTTTTAAACAAGGTTTTACGCACTCAAACACGCAATTTATGAACACAAATACAGATGCGGGTAATCGGACTTTTATCTGATTTATTCATTCATGTACAAGGGGAAAAATTAAAATAAAAACACGAGATAAGTTAGTAGATCAATTTAGGATGAAAGTGCATGAGATAATCGATGACATATGCGAATTTCCAGGTTTAGATAAGTCGAGCTTGTCAGGCTTTGACAACACAAGGGGTGTAGCTTGGGAAACTTTGACCCGGATTTCCCTCGGGAAAGTATCAATTTTTCAAACGAAACTTTAGCATTTCTATCAATATTGTGACAATTCCAAATTAACTCCACAAAACTGTATTCTTATTTCATCTTTTCATCCCCCAAGTATTGATCTATTGCTCCTCAATCAATCATTGCAATAAAATTATTTGAGAATTCTTCTTCTCTGTTCATTCTCTGCCATATTTCGAACATTTGCACGGTTGATAAATTACGAGACAAGTGCGCAGAACATCGGAGGAAAACGTGTCGGTTAACAACATGAGAGAGAGAAGAGAAATGTCGACCATCATCATGTACAAGCTGTAACAATATTCATCATGGTCGAGCGTGCTTTTGCCTGTTTAGAACGAGCGAATGTCAACTGAAAACTTTCAGATTTATGTCGACATTAATCATCAACACTCGCCGAATCGAAACGTACCGAAAATTCTACTTAAAAACATTAACAATAGGAGGTCTTGAAACTCTTCGAAATGGATTTTAAACGAGACGCCACTGAGACGACATCCAAACAATCGCAAAAATGTGTTGTTTGAATGTAAGTTCGTGATTTATGCAAACATTTCTCATCTCTAGATGCTTGTCGAAGCGAAATTCAGCTACAGCTTGGTTAACAAAAGAAGTCCGGTGTCTAACACCGTGACTCATCGTGAATCACTTTCTTTTACAATTGTAGAGATCTGGTTCCATTATCAGACTTTTTTTGATAACCAAGCTACCATTGTATAGTCATATTTTAAAGCAATGTCAGTGTAGAAGTGCCAAACTGTACACGAAATACGAATTTGTAATGTAGGAGGTCTGCATTTATGCGTTCTAAAATTAAGTTAGTAAACTTGACTTTGGTTGTAATTTCACTATTTTATTATCTTGCATCATTTCTCTTTTTTGTCATATTTTTCCCGAGATATATAGTTGTTGTTTTGTCAGTATATCACTGCCAATTTATCATTTTAGTTTAAAAAGTCGCCGAAAGGCGCAGTTATCTGAATTCTAATTTCGGTATAATTCATCGTCCGTTTTGGGATAATTGACAGGATCGAATCCATATATCACCTATGGATAGAGGGCGCTCTATCGGCCATAACAATAATTATGAATGCAATGTCAGCCGGACACGGGATTCCTCTTATTGACTAATTGACGTGTGTGATTGGAATAATGCATTATAGAGGGCGTCCGACGTGTTTATCCCGGCATTCATCTATGATTTGTGAATTTAGCTGAACTTAGAAAATCAGCAATCGATCAAAATTTAAAAAAAAACACAAGAGATTAAATGATAAATCACGTGGTCTTTTAGCAGCGATGACCGTCCTTTCGGGATAAAAGTAAAAAGATAAATTGTTGGCAAACCTAAACGGTCGTAGTGAAAAATGTCGACGATTTATATTTCGAGTGGGAAATATGGCCAGCCAGTGCCGGTCTTAGCCTAAATTTTAGTTAAAGGAAAAGTTGAACAAGGAGTAAGTTAAATTGGTAGATTTGTGGTTAGTTATTCGCTCTCTGCGTCTTGCTAGTGGCGACTTCTGTAAACTAAAATATTAAATATGTAAATTAATTATAGATTTGACGTTATATACCTACAACAAAACACCTGCTACCACAAAATCAATCACTATAGTTATTGCGGCAGCTTTATTACTGCAGCTGCGCTGCAGACTTGAACAAAAAGCATAAATCTTCTTTCTGCAAGAGTATAGTGTACGTACGCTGTTAGTATAGTGTCTATAGAAGTAAGTCGGTCAGAGACATACTATACAGTAAGTAATAAGTAAGAGACATACTATACAGGCTGTCCCAACGGTCCGAAAAAGCTCTATAACTTGTTTATGTTAGAAGATACTAACTTTTTCTTTTTTTTTTTATATTATACTTGCGTTTCTGCTGCACATTTTAAAAATATTGCGGTTTATGTACAGCTGTAATTAATAGCAACTATAATAGTAGCAATAATAATTAGAGAGTGCTATTTGAAAAAAATAAGTTTTTGACATTTTTAAATTGCCATGTTTAAAAAATTGCAGTAGGCACATGCCACTGAGCAGGTTGTTGAGTAAACACTTAAAAGATGCGGCAAATATTTAGGAATCAAACGGCGTTACCTATTTTAATAAAATCAAACTGAGTAGATTTCATTTAAAAAACATAATTTTTGTTTTTGTTTTTATATTAGAACAGCCTGTATATAAACCGCCATATTTTTAAAATATGCATCAAAAACGCAACTATAACTGTAAATAAAAATAAATGTCTCTTAAAATAAACAAGTTATAGGGCTTTTTCGGACCGTTAGAACAGCCTGTATAATAGAAAACTTTCAAAAATATTTAGAACTGCAGTTAGAAACTATTATAGCATGGTATATGTGGCCTAATTATTGATTTGATACTACACACCTACACTAAGACACCTGCTGTCATAAAACCGAATACTATAGTTAGTAAGACAGCTTTCTTACTACAGCTGTGCTGTAGATTTTCATCTAATGCGAAACACTAAGTGTCAAACCAGTCGATTGTTTCACGACTGTTTCGTTTGTTTGTGTCTAAGACCGGCCCTGTGGCACTTTATCGTCTAAACAAAATTTCGTTAAATCGATAAAAAGGGGGCAATTTGTGATATAATTAGTCATATTTTTTCTCGAAAACCTGTCGGCTTGAAACAAACGTTAAACAAGAGTCGGACCGGCCGACTACATCGATTATCAATTAAGGGTCCCTCTGTATGTGTGTTTAGGATCAAAGAACCCGAGAATAAAAACAATAAAAACTGCTTGTTCTTTTAGGATACGTAATCAATCATGATGGCAAGTTTGCTCCTGTTCGTGTCAAATTTGCCGCGGTTTAATGTTGTTCGGACGAATATTACAACGACTAAGCCTTTCTTTTCTTCACTCACTAATGGAAAAGTTTAATAGGAACGATTTGATAAATTTCAGACACGTGACCTTACAACCCTACTTTAAATATTTCATCCCACCCCTTCGCCACCTTTACCTCCCCTCAAACGCCATTTTACCAACACATCAATCAAACTGGCACATTTAAACAAAAGTTGTGTAATATTTTTTTCGTAGAGAAAGTGTTTGCTGACGGAAAATTGATGTTTGTGTTTTGTGCCCTAGGAGATGTAAACATTTCGAGAAAATGAAACGTTTGAGTGGGATCATAATCAAAAGTTGGCCCCGAGAAACGAATAGATTACTACACAAAATTTAAATCAAAATAAATTCAAATTTTGGTATTGTTTTACCAAGTATTTTCAAGACTTGTTTGTGTTTTGCTTCAGTGCAAATGGATTCGGTTTTAATAACGCACTTAAGGCTGTTTTTACAAAGATATTTATCATTCCAAAAATGAAAACTTTGAAATGTTTAGTAAAAGAAAGCTCTACTAAAAAATTCAAGCCAAAGTTGTTAAATCATTCATAAACAGTACTTAGACCGTGCTTAACGACGTTTGGGACGTTATATTATGTAATGTACACAAATAATTCTGCTATCGCCTTAAATAATCGTCGTTAATTCACTCTGATTTTTGAGTAACTCGTATTTACGAGTATATCCACCAAAAGCGGCTTCTAGTAAGTTCGCCTATAATAATTGAAACAGTTTTAAATAAATAATTTATTTAACAACAAATTACTGTATACAAATAATTCTACTATCGCCTTAAATAATCGTTAATTTGCTTTGATTGTTGTGCTAAGTCGTAATTAAATACACGAAAAAAGACTTTTGTAAATTCGCGTGTAATAATTTAAACAGTTTTAAACAAATAATTCATTAACAATAAATTAATGTACACAAATAACTCTGCTATCGCCTTAAATAATCGTCGTTAGTTTGCTCTGATTGTTGAGCTAGCTGGTATTTATACACCCCAAAGGCGGCATCTAGTAAGTTCGAGTGTAATAATTTAAACAGTTGTAAGCAAATAATTTATTTAACAACGAATTAACGTATACAAATAATTCTATTATCACCTTAAATAATCGTCGTTAATACGCTCTGAATATTGAGCTAACTCGTATATGCACCAAAAGCGGCTTCCAGTTAATTAGCTTAAATTAAGTTAATTTGTTGTTAGATAATTTGTTTAACAACAAATTAATACACACAAATAATTCTACTATCGTCTTAAATAATCGTCGTTCTGATTATTGAGCTAGCTGTATTTATATGCACCAAAAGCGGTTTGTAGTAAGTTCGTTTGTAATAATTTAAACAGTTTTAAACAAATAATTTATTAACAATCAATTAATATTCACAAATAACTCTACTATCGCCTTAAATAATTGTCGTCAATTCGCTCTGATTGTTGAGCCAACTCGTATTTATATGCATCAAAATGGGCTTCTACTATGATCGAATGCAAAAATTTAAGCAGTTTAAAATAAACAATTTATTTAACAAAAATCTACTGTACACAAATAACTCTACTATCGCCTTAAATAATCGTCGACAAATTGCCTTGATTGTTAAGATAACTGGTATTTTTACGGAACAAATCGCGTGTAATAATTTAAACAGTCTCAAACGAATAATTTATTAACAGCGAATTAATAAACACAAATAATTTTACTATCGTCTTAAATAATCGTCGTAAATTTAGTTGTTTTTGTAATATATTGTGCTCTGGATATTGCCGCTCCTCCATCTGTTATTTTCCTTGTTATGATTAGGCGAGCGTTTAATTAACCACAAATTGGTTCATCCATAGAGTATCTATAGAAGCATAACATGATAAACAACGTCAATGTAACATGTTCTGATTAAAGTGTAATCATGTTGTAATCAGGAACTTCAAATTTAGTGTACAAGGATCCTTCATTTACTTAATTTGAGAAGGAATAAATGTCGGCACGTGTCTAGGTGCGGGTCACTCACACTCTTCATCCCTTGAAAATCTCCTTAAGGGAGAAAAAAGGTTCGGGATATTATCTTCCAAGCTCGCCGATTACCGATAAAAATGTTTATTTTCCCCGAGGTAAAATTTTGGATCAATTAAACGGGATGTACGTTATTAAAATTGGCCATTAAAAAGCTTGTAAGGCTGGAACCATTCCAACTCTCATTGCCCTAATATAATTTTGCATGTTTTCCCGAAACAAAATGAGGTAAATCCTGTATTTTAAGACGAAGAGGGGGTAAAGCGCAATATCAAAGAACGTCAGAACGGGAATTCTGCAAATTCTCTTTTGTATTTAATTAAATCTATGACAATTCAAGTGCTTTTCAGTGTATTTCTTTATTTTGAAAAAACGGTTTTTCCGGTTTCATTGTAAGAGATAACAAAAATTAGTCCTCGAGGTCTGGAAAACGGGGTATTTAGCGCAAGACCGCAGCGATTATTCGAAACTGGTGGCGACTAATGCCACATAATTAAGGTTATAAATGGGCACAAGTTTGTGACGATTGCGTGCCCGAAAACACCGCCTCTTTTCTCATAAAAGGGGACTGTCATACGGCATTTTACACAATTACCAAGCGTTTTACCCAATTAACAAACACTTTTGTTATTTAGATTTGAATTAAAAATTTCTATTGAAGAAACTTCTGGGAAAATATTGACACATATGTCGCTTGATTTATGTCCTTTTTTGACTTTACTTTTCTATAAAATCATACACAATAGGAACATTCATGTCAGTTTTCAGAGACGCTTTATTAAAAATAAGGGATGCGTTTTATTTCTTTAACGTTTATTCTTTTGATGTGTAAGAATACCAAACTCTACCTGAAGCAGTTTTACTTCTTTTCTAATGGTGCAGATATATTAAATTTACAAAAAAATCTTCAGTTCGGATTTAATAAAATAAAAGAAAAATCTCGAATCTAATTTAGAATTTTATTTTATAAAAGATAAATCATTAGAGAGAGAGCTCTTGCAATTCTTTTGTATGTTATAAACAAAAAAAAAACATACATCGGGCTTTAGGGTCCTTAAACCCTTCTTTTCAAACTAGTTTTAGCTTCAATGAACTTCCGGTTTGCCGGAAATGGGCGCTTCTTTTTTCTCATTTTTCTAAGTGCTCAATTGTTTAATTTATTATAACGAGTGAATGAACACATTTCTATTGTAAGTAGGTGCTGGAAAACCTTGTGTTTTAGTCAGAGTGGTTGTTTCCATCGAGCTGTTGGTGATTTGTTCGTTCCAAGCAGTGACGTAGTCAGAAAATATTTTTAAAAAACGCTTCACTATTAAAATTGAATTTTTGCAACATTCCTTTTCAATATTGGAAGCCATAGGCAAACATTTTACTAGTTTTAGAAGCCGAGCGAGGATAAAAACAGTAATCGCCTATTTTTAGTGACTACAGTAAGCGCACTAAAGTTCACCATTACGTAGTCAATACGTCAGCATTTTTATTGACTAAGCTGTAAGGGAGACACTTTAGAGCCGGTCAGAGTTTTTCAGCTATTACAAAAATTTGACGTTTAATGTCAAACAACAATTTTTTAGATGGTAAATTTGATTCGGCGATAAAATTAAATGTTCAATACGACAATAAGACAGATTCAAATTCAAAATAAATTTATTAAAAGCAACGTTTTTTTTTAAATATTGAAAGTCAAAGACAATATTTTACTAATTTAAAAAACTACAATTATTTTTTACTAATTTTTAAGTTAATATATACCAAAGCTATATTTTGTTTTAAATTAGAAACCGGAGGCAACATTTTGCTCACTTTAGAAGCCAGAGGTAACATTTCTGTACTAACTTTTATATAAATATATATAAATGCAACATTTTTATATAACTCTGAAGCTCAGAAACGATATTTTACTAATTTTGGAAAACAGAAATGTTTTCTCTAAGTTTCAGATTAAAAAAAACAAAACGACATTGTTATTGGAAGCCGGAGTAGATATTACCAATTTTAAAACTTAATTTTACAAAATTTAGAAACCAGAGACGTTTATACAGCCTTATGCAACATAATTTTTGTAATTATAGAAAGCAAAACTAATTTTTTACTAATTTTTAAATTATTATAAATAAAAAGCAGAATTTTGTTAATACAGCAAGCTAAAACCAGTATTTTACTAATTTTAAAATCTAGAGATGTAATTTTACTAATTTTAGAACGCAGAGACAAGAATTTACTAATTTTTAAATCCGCAGTGGTAATTTCGCTAATATCAAAAGCTAGAAATAACGTTTTCTATCAACTTTTATAATTAAGACATATACGGCATTACTTTTGTAGTTTTTGAAGCCAAAAATAGCATTTTTTTAAAATTACAGTAAAAGATAAGACAAGTAGTTCACCTGGCGATCAAAATCAATTCCGAAAGTGGCAGAAATTTATTCAACTATTTGAAAAAAGAAACAGAGGATTAACGTGCAAGTAGGACTAAGATAGACAAAGCGAATAAAATTTACTATATCCGTCTTCTTTCTACTTATGGATAAATAAATAAGCGTTAGAAAGAAACAGAAAAAAAGCGGTTATGCCCTCTACAATTAGATCCGTTTCTTGCTACATACATCATGCTTGTTGAGTTACTATTCTTGTCTTATACTGTGATATTAATACACAATAAATACAAAAGCAATAATATTGTCCGATATTGAATATCAGAGGCAATAAGTACGTTATTAATTGTGAGAGTAGACTTTTTTAACTAATTATTAAATTAATAACAATAAAATGGCTTTGATATCGGTAGCCGTGGACGTTTTACTAATCTTAAAATTCTCAGCTGCAATTTTACTAATTTCAGAAACCTTTGATTTAATAATGACAAATGTAACATTATTTGTATAAATTAAAAGCTGCAAATTACTAATTTTAATTAGTAAATCCAAATATTTTTCTTCTATGTAATACCAGGGCTAAAAAGCCCTAAACTTCAATTAATGTCAAGGTGTTAGTGATGGAAAAATCTGTTAAGATTATTTTTAATAACGGTTACTACATTACTAACTAAAATAACCGTTAAAATAACGGTTATTTAAGAAAATATTTATACATGTTAATAACAGTTAAAAATAAATAATAACAGTTAATTAACAGTTAATAACAGTTACCAGTATTCGAGATGAGTAGCAAACGTTTATAATTTAAATACTTATTTTATGCTGTTCTCATTTTAACAATTCTTAATAAAAATAACAGTTTGGTTAGATTAACAGTAAGTCAGATTATGTTACTATCGTATTTAGAAAGAGTAGCTATTATAACTTAATAACAACTGGCTTTATTCTGTTACTGTGTTCAGTTGTGTTACTTTATAGTAGGGGTAGATATAAATACTTAATTATAACTAGCTATAATTCTGTTACAGCTTTAACAATACTTATTTAAAATAACAGTTAAATTAGATTAACATTAACTCAGTGTCTGTTACTATTTAGGAAGAGTAGCAGTTATTTCTTAATAACAACTAGCTATATTCTGTTACTGTTTTAACAATACTTGTTAGTTGTATGAAATAACAGTTACTATTAAATTAACAGTGTAGACTAAAAATAACAGTTATTTGTTAAGCGCAATAACAGTTTGTTATTTTTATTTATAATTAACAGTTAAAAAATAACAGATAAAAAATAGTAAGGCATCACAACGCGGTATATATTTAATTTTGGTTTATTTTTATTGTCGCAAGATTTTCAAGTAAATAATCCTCAATCCCGTTAACCACGTCAAAGCTGTTTCCAAATTCTCAGCAAATCTTAACCTCGTCTGCTCGTAACCACAGCGCGGAAATATTTCCTCCTTTGTTTTCCCAATTAAACTGTTTGAACACACATCTAGTGGCAGCGTATCCATGTTAACAACAATAAATCGTCTACAATCCCCTTTCTCGACGATTTACGTTCAAACCAGACTCGCATTAGATTTCATAATTCTCCCCTCACCTATTAAATATTACTAGGTCAGCTTTTTTAACGTTGAGTCCAAATCAAATATTTGAACTTCAAACAGCAAACTGAATTTAATCTTTTTTTTGTGCAATTTTTGCATATTTTTTTCCAGGCGTTAGACCGGAGATTAAAACATTAACATCCTTGTCTAAACATAAATATGAATTAAAAACAAATAACACCACCAGACGCATAAAAACGCTGGTGTCAACATGAAATATTACTTAGACGACATGAAAGCTAGGATAAATCACGGATTTTAGGCAGGATTGATGATAGAGAGTGATCGAATTTGTTTCTATTTTTTGCGATAGGTGATAACAAACGTATGACAATTATAAATTTTAGGCTAAGTTTAGAAAACAGCTGGGAGGATTCAAAACACGGAAAATTAGATGAGTTTACAACCTAAACACTGACAGTTGTTTTGCTTCCGATTTGGATGCTTAGAAATTAATAAAGTGCTGAATGTCAAAAAATATTTGGTTAACAGCTTTTATAAATATTTAAGTTTTACTATTTTTAAAATTTAATTGCTCACAAAACACACACAATTACATTTCGTTCGGCTTAAATATTAGGCTGGGCCAAAAAAATCGATTTTTTTTTTATTTTCCGACATTGAGAAATTGATTTCTAGGCACGTTTAAAAAATGCCTTTTCAAGATGAGCTCTTAATTTTAATAAAAAAGACTTCCTTATCACAGTTTTTTTTTAGTTCCATATAGTAAAATCCATATCTCGTTATAGCTTAATTGTACAGAAAATTTGTATTTACATTTTTTGTAGAAAATTAAACGTTCTACCAAAAAGGTGTCTTACAATTTTTTTATATCTCTTACCATTTAGAAGATACCGGAGGTCAAAGTTTAAAGAATTTAACAAAAATTCCTTTTCTACTTCTAAATTTTATAACTCAGAGATAAATAAATATTATAAAACGCGCAACATATAGACTTGTAGGAAATTAAACGCTCTATAAAAAAGGTCTCTTGTGGTTAATCGATTATTCTAGCGATTTAGAAGATATTCGCATTTTAAAAACCAAAATTTGATACTAAATCCCCAATTTTTTATAAATGATTGAAATAATCGAATAACCAAAAACAACTTTTTTTAAAGAGCGTTTAATTTTCTACAAAACCGTATATTGCGCACTTTATAATATTAATTTATCTACGAGTTATAAAATCTAGAAGTAAAAAAAATTTATTGCATAATTCTTCAAATTTTGACCTCTCATATCTTCTAAACGGTAAGAGTTATAAAAAAATTATAAGATACCATTTTTAGAAAGTTAAATTTTCTACAAAAAAGATGAATAAAGTTTTTCTGTGCGATCAAGTAGTAACGAGATATGGATTTTGTTATATAGAACTAATAAAAAAATAGAAAACTGCGATGAGGGAGTCTTTCCTATTAAAATTAAGAGCTCATCTTAAAAATGCATTTTTTAAAAGTGTGTAGAAACCAATATTTCAGTGTCGAAAATTAAAAAAAAAATTAAATTAAAAAAAAAGAGTTGATTTTTTTGGCCCACCCTAATAAATATAGTGTGTTCTTTTAAATTTGGTGGTTAATTTTTCAAATATATAGCATAGAAAAGTGCAAAAATACCTCAGAATCTTAGCTATTTAAAATCAAGAAAGTAGGTATTCTTGCATCAGGAGATATAGAGCTCCCTAATTAAGTCGTAAAAGTAAAATAGTCGTAAAAACTATGTAAGCAGTCGTTAAATTGTTCTTGATACAGTCGAGCAGCTTTGTTTTTGATGTAACAAACAATTATGTCAACATTCCGTTACTAATTGATTACACAAGTGTAGCTGTGCCCTTGAGCAGGGTTGGCTTCAAGTTTAAGCTTTAATTCGATTTTGTTGGTGACGCTAGTATTCTATAGTTAAAAGTAATTTTTGGTATTTATTTTGATAGTATGTAGTTGTTCTGTGTGCATTTTTTTTTGTTTTTTGGGTTCTATTGGAACCGGTTTGCATTTAAATATGGAGTTAGTCGTCTCTATTCTCAGTTTCTCTCGTATCTCTCTCCTTCTGCCGTATATCTCTTGATACAAAAATACGTAATAGGAACCCGAACCGAATTAATATTGAACCGAAAACCGACCTGAAACCTATATGGTTTTGTGAAACGGAACCGAAACACAAACGGATATTTCAATTTTAGTTTTTTAGATTACCAAATCAGAATCAATTTTTTTAGTCACTTAAAACCAAAACCGTAGCGAAAGGTATATATTGTTTGGTGCAGCCAGCAGGTGACTGCATTGCATGGTCAGGGACAGTCACTAATTAGAAAATAATAATAGCTGTCTTTACCATCAACACAAATCTCTTAACGGTTGTCGATTCATAACCGAACTAGAACTGAAAACCGAACATTCTTTCATAACCGAAAGGATCGAAATTCTTTCATTCCTATAGAACCGAAACCAATATTATTTCACTCAATCAGAACCGAAACCCAAACGAAACTTTTATTTTATTTGGGTCTGAATCTCTTGTACATAATTATAAATCGGATCCAAAATATGAATTTTTTGTTACCAACTGCGACGACAAATTTACAAAAATTCTCTTTTACAGTACACAAAGATATTTTAGTTTATATTTTAAATTTTAATTAAATTCGTCATTTTTTCTAATTAAGGCAGCTCTTTGATAAAGAACAACGAAAAGCTGTACTTTTTATTAAAATTAACAATTCTCTGTATGATAGAATTGACAACGGATTTTAATTATAGAAAGTGTTTCGTTTTTTATACCAGAAAAATATTTTATTCACGATTTTATTAGAAAACCATTCAAAACTAGAAATTTAGAGATTTTAGGGTTAATTTCAAGTTAGGATAATACAGGTAGTATGTTCGTTTCTATATAAAATTTAAAAAATCGGAGTTGTGATTGCTTGTTTTGCCACGGAAATGTATTAAAATTTGCGTTACTGAACTTGAAATTAGCCCATTAGAGATTATTGAAAAACGCAATTTGTCTATTAGAAGTTGAGTTGTTAAGTAGTTTATTATTTTTGTAAAAAATTTAATAGATTCTGTAGTAAACATATCGCACCTTGAGGCCAAACTCGGGCTAGCGCTACTGACTTCTTTCTTTACCTTAAGTCAGCCAGAAAAAACGGTTTAATGCAAATTACTTCTATTTTAAAGTGCACAGTTTCAGCCACAAAACTCCAAATTAAATTTAGCAAAAAGACTATATATTTTGACGTAACTTTATTTATTGCTTCTTGTAAATTATTAATAACTGTAGTACATCTCACCAAGGTGTTTTCATTGACTTTTATTTATTTATTTATTTGATAAGTTTTCTATATTTTTTTTATGAAACACAGAAAATAGTTAAAACAGATGATATAGTTCTATATCTTAAACGAATGGACAAGCAATTGTTGCGTATGGTTTCTAATTTTAATAAAACTGTTGCTTGCAGCTTCCATCTTTTTAAAACAGCTCGTCAGCAGTGAATAATCATTTTCCATTACATAACTTAAATCAGTTTTTCTATAAATTTAGAAACAAAAATTCTCTAAGCTTTAACGTATTATAGGATTCTCAATATACATCATTTTTTAAAATCTCTTTGTTCTTCTATCTTCTTTAACAGCAAAATTTTACCTTTTATTTCCCATATTTAAAAAAATCGTAACAATGAAGTTGTTTTTTATTTTAAAGGTAGTCTTTCGACTTGTCTCATACGCAATAACAATGAAATTCTTTTTTTACATCATTCAGGCGTTTACAGGTTATCGTATGACTGCTACATAGTTTATATCAGTCAGACAGGTCGATGAAATCATACCATAATTCGTGAACATGTGAGGACGATAGAAAAGCACAAAACTTCAAATATAACCAACACTTCACTGCTTTAGCTTCTTATTTCAGAAATACTTAAATCTTTAGATGTTCTATTCTATTTTTATTAGTTTAATCTTTATTTGTTTATAATCCTGGTTTTTTAGTCTCTGTAAGTATTTTTTTAAAATTAAATTTCAAATCCTTTCTTTTGTCAGTCTTCCAAATGGCAAATTTATTTATTTATTTGATGTGTTTAGATTGATTACAAAATTTATTTATTGTTTGTTATAAAATTTAAAAAAGTAGTATTACACTCTCACTTATTAACAATGTTTATGTTGATTAATAATTAACTAGTTCCCTCATTATCAACAATGAAGTTGATTAGAACATTTTTCCGTTGATCATTTCTTAGTAAACTAAAAAAGGTAATTCCAAGACTAGATAACAGTTCATACAAATGTCAAAATGTTGATTTATTGTGTTAAACATAATTTAACAGTTCGTTAAAATAATGTTTAACTAACACTTTAGAGTGCGTTAATGAAGCTCAAACGAGCAACAAAATTATATTTCTGGCGTTTGTTTGTTTTTAAAAATTTCTAATAATATAAAAGAGAGATAAAAATTGTAAAATTTTTAGTTATTTGAGTAGAAAAAGCTTTGTAGAGTACTCGTGTTTACCCACATTATTATTTTGTCTAAAATAAACTAAATTTTAGTGTTTTTAATATTATTCTTAGCTTTGAGATGGTTTTTGTGTTTATGCTAAAACAAGACATTAAAAAAATCTAAACAGATTTTTAATGTTTTGCAAATAGAAAATCCCAGAATAGCTTCACTTCAAATTTCTATTACTAAACCGACCTTTTTACTTGAATTTATAGTCACATAAAGATACAAAAGTCATAAAAGGTGAATACAATAAATCACTTTGATAGTGTTTTAACATTCCATTTCTTGTTCGTTATTAATTATTTTATTTAACAAGATAATAACAATTTACTTAAATCTTATTTAATTAGACTAGACAAACAGTTAATTACAATTAAACTCTCCTTGCTTTCGAATATTATTAGAGGTAGCTTTTGATAGGAAGTAACTAGAAGCTATAAGCTCCTTTCTTGTTAAATTATTTGAAGCACATAAAGTGCTGAATTCAACACAACAAAGGTAACATTACAACAATTAGATTTTAAGACAAAAGAGCAATAAAATAAATTGTTTTTTGCATTAAATAAATGAGAGATTTTTATTTAATAAAGTGCATTGACATAACAAGATAAGATAAATGTAATTAACTCATGCTCTTTGATTAGTTAACTAACCTTGTCCAAGTGCAGCTAGTAGCACCCCGATAAAAATTCGCCCCCACATTATTTCAAGTCTTTTAAATCGTCCCATCTAAATCCCCAACATTTAGTTTACCAAATAATCACAGTGTTTTTAGATTAGATAAAACCTCACGCAACACGCAGTCCCACACATTGTAAAAAATCCTCGGGGGGTTTAATTAAAATTGAAACGTCAGAGCACTTTGTTATTATTGTCACTCTCGCACGGATTTACATGTTTTGCAATGTTGGTACTAGTGTGTACCGAGACGGGGAAATGAGGCGTCCTGATGCCTCTGACGCCGGCGGCGGACTGACTGCACACACATACCACAACCACCCCCGAATCTTCATCCCCTCTTCTGGGCCGCGTGCGCGGCTTACCTTTAACTCCACCACCAACTACCAGCCGGGATACAATCGGGTGGAGAGGGTGAGGGATTAAAAATTATGTCAAAAATAAAATGCGGAGGGGCGCTAATTGGGGAGTTTAGCAAGAAATTAATTTTTATTAAAAAGGAATTTATTTTTTAGGGGTTTGGCGACATACAGAGAAAATTATTAAGTTTGGTGGAATTGCGGGAAAGTTGGCAACGTTTCGGAATCTTATTTATTCTATAATTTATTATTAACTTTATTTATTATTATAAAAAATCTTACAATTAGTTAAAACCTAAGTCGTAGATACAGAAAACCTTAAAATATCAAGATATGTTAATTACAAAATTGGATCTCTTTATACTCATTCATTTCTCTGCATCCGACTGGAAAGACCATAATATATTTAAATATAATTTAGAAGCCAACAATAACAATTATAAAAAATTTACAATGCTTGTAAAAAAAAGTTAAATGAAACTGTTGTCTTCCACTCTACAATTTGCTTTTTTATGTTTTATATTCGGCTTAAAAGACTATACAATTTTAAACAATTTGAGAGGTAAAATCGTTATAAAAATAAATGTTTTTGTAATGCTTATAAAAAAAAAGGAAAAATTGTCGTTTTCAGTTTCTCAACTCTATTAACACTTTAAAATATAAATCTGAAACGAGAAATATACTAAACTGTCCTGTTTATATTATATCCAGAATTTTCTCAAAATTTGCCTTAAAGTACTTTATTGTTCTAGAATCTTGTTTTGTTTTTTTACAAGTTCTAACTATTCTTGTTTTTTTACTGTCTATTTTTATTTATAAAACCACCACCTGTTGCATTATGTTGGTATCAAATTAATTTCTCTACAATAGTAATTTTTATTTGTTGGGTTTGTAATACATCTGTCTTAATTTATGTCAGATGTCAGATTATTTTAAACAATTTGACACAATGCCACGAAAACGGCGAAATTTGCTTGATTTCAAAGAAAAGCAATCGGTAATACGGTGCTATCACGAAATAAAAGAGTTAGGACCACATCTAAGTGGTCGTTAATTGGAAGACAAACTAGCAAAGATTTTTTCGGTAAGTATCCTCAACTTTTCCTTTTAAGTAGAGCAAAATCCATCCTATCTCCAATTCAGTCTGAATCACACATCCTTCTTTTTTCCAAACAATAGGTCTCCCGCTCCCATATCCACAAATTATTAAGTATCGACAAGAGAGGAAAAGCATTTACATCTTCAAAAGGAAAGTCAGGAAAAAAAAAAATTTCAAATTTCTGAGTATGAAGACCACTTTTTAAAAGAAGATTTAAGTCGAGAAATTTACAGGCTGAAAACAAATGGAACTTACTTCACTGAAGACACGTTGTATAAATACGCCAAAGAAGAGTTTGAATTTACAGGCAGTAGAAGTGTTTTCTATAAGTATCTCAAATCGATGGGCTATAAATATAAATATGAGGATACCCGAAAAGTTTTAACACAAAAACCTATGATTGTTGCAAAAAAAATCAGATTTCTGAAAAAATACCTGCAATATAAAGAAAATTTTGCAAACGTTAAATTTATCTACTTAGATGAAACGTGGTTGTACCAGTATGGATCCAAACAAAGAACTTGGGTAAATGATGACGCTGTATCACACCTTTTTAAAGTTAACGCATCTAAAGGGCGGCGATACACTATTTTACATGCAGGGTGTTCGTCGGGTTTTTAGATGGATGTAGTCTTTTATTTTCTTCAACCAACAGTGACAAAGACTATCATAAAACCATGAATGGACAACTCTTCAGGGATTGGGTGACAGATCAGTTATTGCCGGCAATAGGTCTTCTTCAGTGCGATGGCAAAGTGCCCAAAGTGGTTGTTGTTATGGATAATGCGCCCTACCATTCAATGCGCTTTGAAAAACCTCCAACGCGTTCGTCAAAAAAGGCCGACATGCAAGCTTTTTTGGAAAAAATGCATGTCCCTTACAATAAAAAATACACAAAACAGCTGTTATGGGAATTGATAGAACCTACATTGGCAAATGTAGAGACTAAATATGAAATTAATGAAATCCTTTTGAGTCATGGAGTAGATGTACTCCGATTACCACCTTATCACTGCGAATACAATCCCATTGAGTTAGCTTGGCATTCTGTAAACGGTTATATAATAAAAAAATCAACGAAAAATCGGAAGACAAAGATCGTGTCAGAAATATTTGGAACGATGCTTTAGCCAACTTTTCAACAGATATGTGGTCTAACAGTATAAGACATTGTGAAAATTTGATTTTGGAAGATTGGAGAAAAGAAATGGGGGACTTTAGTGTAAATGATATTCCGCCTGTAATAATTAACTTGGCTGACTCGGACACGGACACAGAAAATGAAAGTTTTTACGATTCCAGCAGTGATGATGACAGTGATGATGGTGGTAATCAAAGTACTCCTTACAATGTAATAGAAGTTTTTGAGGCAAAATTTTCTTCTTCAGAAAACTAACTTCCCAAACTTGTTTTTTACTCAATACTTTATTTTATTTCTTTTAAATTTGTTAAACTCTGAATAAAATATATTCTTGATCTCTGTTTTGTGATGTGAAAGCAAATATCTGTAGAAAGCCAGACTAGTTTTCCAAATAGCTGTGGCACAATTTCGTGGTGAAGTTTTTAAGCTGCTGGACATAGCTTTTTCACAGTCGATTCTCTAGTTAAAGACAACATTGGCCCTGAAAATTAGCATCAATAATCAATAAAAACCAAATAACATAACGCAAATGAAAAATCGCTACTTTCTTACAATAAACTGCATACCTACTGCATGAAGCCCCACTACCAACACCGACATCTGTCGTTGGGCACGGCGAAGCCCAAGGAAAAAACAAGTCTATGGCGTTCCATTCGAATTGAGTTGAGACCCCCTGAATTTGACACATTTCCAACATAACCTGTTTTCGTGTCTGTCACAGATCACGCCTTGTCATTCCCTTATTTTACCCCATGTCAGATAAATGCTAGTTTGCCAAATCTCTTTTGAGAGAAAATGCAATGTTGGTGGTTTTATAAAAAAAAATAGACAGTAGTAGTCGTTTTTCTTTTTCTTCCTAACGTTGTTTTTTAAGATTGTCTATTTTTTTTCATACCTTCCCAATCGAGCGTATTCAACTTTTTAAATCTTTTTTGTTTCTTTTTTTTTGCTTTAAGTAGTTGCTTTTTTTTCCTCTTAGTCGTTGTTTTTCTGTTTTTTTACAGTCTCACGGTGGTTCTAAAATACTTCAAACGACGTTTTCCAAGACTTTCAAGAATGCTTTTGTGCTTTTAAAATTTTCGTTTGTGTATCTTGTCTCGAAGTAGCAGTAGCAGTGGTTTTTCTTGTTCTTTCTTGTTTTGTGTTTCTTTTTTTTTAATTCTTGTAGAATTTTTCTTTCACGTTTTTCTAAAATCTCATTCTGTTTTTCTTTTCTAGTAGTAATTTTTCTTGATTTTTATTTACTTTTATTTGTCGTTCTTCTTGATTTTCTAACACATTTCTGTTCTTTCCTTTTATTTTTTTTATTTCTAGATTTTTTACTATATCTTTTTAGTCGTAATTCTCTGTTATTTTTTAATTTCATATTTTTTTCTCTACTAGTCGCTAGTCTGCCCAAAATTTTTATTTGTTGTCCAAAACCAAATAAAGATTATTCAACTTATTAAATCTTTTTTTAAAGTGTTTTGTTGCTTCAAGCTGCAACGTTTCTTTTTCTTTTTTTATCGTTCTTTTTCTGGTTTTTTATTTTTCTTATAGTCGCCTGGAATCTTCAGTTGTCCTTCAAACTACGTTTTTCAAGTCTTTCAAGAATTTTTTGAGTCTGTAAAATTTCTGTTTAGGTATGTTTCTTGTCTTGTGAATTCTTGTAAAAAAATTTTTTTTAAGTTTTTTCAAATTTTCCTTCTTTCTTAGTCGTAATTTTTTTATACTTTATTTACTTTTAATCGTCGTCCTTAATTTTTTTAAATATATGTACGGTTTTCTTTCTTCTAAAATCTTTTTTTATTTCTAGATTTTGGACTATTTTTTTTTACTAGACATAATTAATAAATTTATTAAAATAAATTAATTAAAATAAAGATTATGCAACTTCTTAAATCTTCTTTATAGGTGTTTTTTTAAAGTTTATATTTTATTTTCTTTTAATTGCCCGGAATCTGTAGTTCTTTTAAACTACACGTTTTAAGTTTTTTTAGAATTTTCTTGTACTTAAGAAATTTTGTTTTGTTTTTGTTGTAGTAATAGTAGAAGTAGTGGTAGTAGTAGTAAATTATATTCTTGTTTCTTATTTTGTGCTTTTTTTTCAAATCCTTCCAGAATTTTCTTTTTTATGTTCCTTTACAATCTATTTTGTTTTCTCTTTCTGTGGTTACTCTTCTTGTTTTTTATTTACTGTTATTAGTTGTTTTTCTTAATTTACTAAAATCTCGCAATAGTTTTTCTTTTTTTAGAAGCTTTTTTTCGATCCAAATTTTTTGCTGTTTATTTTACTAGTTGTAATACTTTATATTTTTTAATTGTTTTGTTTGTTTCTTTAGTAGGCACTAGTTAAATAAAGATTATTCATCTTCTTTAATATTCTTTTGTAATGTTTTTTTTCTCTTTAAGTTGTAGCGTTTCTTTTTCTTTTCTTGTGGTCGTTTTATTCTCATATTTTATTTTCTTCTAGTTTTCTGAAATTTTAGATCTTCTAAAATCTTTCAAACTACATTATTTAAGTTCTTTTAAAATGTTTTTTAAGTCTGTAGAATTTCAGTTTGTTCTTTTTTTTGAAGTAGTAGTTGTTTTTTTTGTTTTGAGTTTTTCTAAATTCTGCAGAGTTTTTTTTTTTAGGTTTTTTTAGAACCTACTTCTGTTTTTTTTCCTAGTCACAATTTTTTTTTTAAGTCTTTATTTTTAAACTTTGTCTAAATATTGTCTCTGTTCTTTTAAAAGTTTTTTTTTCTTTTTATTATGAGGTTTTTTCTTCTTATTTTCTTTAAATTGTTATCGTTTTTCTTGGTTTTTTAGTAAAAAAAATTTGATTGTAAAAATGATAAAAATAATGTCAAACCAATTTTTTAAATACTTTTAACAGGTTTTCTAATGGTTAACAATGCTTATAATTGGGCAAAATAGTGACAAAAAGCAACTTGACAATCAAGAGTTGTCATTGAGTTGTTTAATTATTGCGAGTTATTTAAGTTAAAAATCTAATTTAATTTATTAATTAAATTGCAAGAACCTGAACTAAGTGACCACTAACGAAAAAACCAAATTTATTTTGTGCAGTTTTCTAAATTTATAATTAAGTGGCAAATTCCATCGTGATTCAAAGCTCTTAATTGTCAGATTTGCAATCTTCTAGAATCATAAATAACGTCACATTTTTCCTTTCTTCTATGGCATGTAAGTCTTTCTGGATTTAGCTACTTACAAACACTGTCATTGTCAATGCCAAACAGTGTGAAGCTGTGCTCATTAATCTACATTTCAGTGCAATTTGTAAACCCACAATTGTATCTCTGCTATAAATTAGCTTGTATAAAGCAGGTGCAGCTTAATTTACTCTCCGAAATTTATTTTAAAAAGTCTTTATTACAAAATAGAAAATCGTGCCGAGCTTATTTCCCTGATCTCTCTCGCCACTCAATATTCTATGCAAATTGAATTTTGATTTTTTTTAGTCGGTCGTCAATATATGAAGTTGATTGGAATATTGAGGACGAAGTTAATTGCTTTGACCTGATTTTATTAATAAACTTCAAGATTTTATAAATTAATATAAATCGTCATAAATTCATTTTGAGTAATTGTTTGGAAGAGAGAAATTTAATTTCTCAACGGTTTGTCACTGAGATGAAATCAAGAGGAAATTAAACTGTTTTGATTCGAGCAAAATTAATAAAGTAGGCTTTTCATTCATCTAATTAATCGAGAATTTAAAGAGTAAAAACGATTTTGTTAAATTTGACTTCAAAATGGAGTTCTCACAGGTTCAGGCTAATTATTAGTAAAAATCAATACATTTTTTTTAATACAGAGAGTGTTATTTATTAAATTTAGGACATGAGAGTTATTATCTAACTAATAAAAATAATTAAAAAAATATTTGTTTCTAATAGCTAATTTAACAATTTCGTGCCAATAAGTTAACTACAAAGTATTTGTTAAAAAAAGCGAAATTAACAAAACAATTTATATATTTTAAATGCATTTTGTCTTACAATAATATATCTTAATTTAACCAATATGTACTCGAATAATCTCGTTGGCCCGTCCTATAAATCACAACTGAGTGCGTTTAATTTCTCCCAAAATTTATTAATGCGGCCTGTCTTGCCACCAGATGTTAAACAATTGTGTGTTGGTGGAAAAAAAATGTTATTCCATGCGAAAATGACTATTAAAGCATCTTTCGGCTCGTAAAATCAACATAATAATAAAATATCGAAAACCGAAATATTTTAACAGCGAAACCATGTACGAAGCCGAAAAAATGCGGATAATAAATCAAGCGCATCATCAATAAATTTAAGGTAAACGCACAACGGACCAATTTACATAATAAATATTGACTGCGGCCAGGTAGGGACAGAATTCGCTAATAAATTATGGTCAAAGCTACCAGAATTGAGGATTTTTCCCCTTTGACAAAGCGTCGCGTTGTTATAAATGCATGCTAAAGAGCTATGTTTAGGAGAAATTAATAGATAACATCGCAGTCATTAGCTAAGCTCATTCATTAAATTTATTCGATAATGCTACAAAGTGCACGAAAGAAAATTAATAAGTATACACAAGTTGGATAGAGTAAGTTAGAATTATGAAAAATTGGGGCTCATTTTTGATATTGCCCCAAGAGAATAATTTTTAACTATTTATTACATTCTAATAACATTTTTTTTATTTATCTGTTTTTAACTTAACTGTATCAGTATCAGTACTTAACTGTTTTTCTTAGTAATGCAGCAGCTGCTGTTTGTCACAATTCGAATAGAAAAATTCCTATTTTAGGGTAGAGTGGTTGGGTTTTGTCGTGGGTGATGACCTTGAACAGATCTGCGTGAAGTAAAATCTTAAATGCGATAAGTGAAACCCAAAAACATCTGACTAGTTTCAGATTGCGGCAAATTTAAAAGTCTGCATAAAATGCGCAGCCAGGGACCCGTTGTTTGTTGTATTTTGTACAATAATACAATAAAACTACAAACTAAAAGACAAATTTAATAGAATAGACTGCATAGCGATTATTAAAAAACAAAAGATAAAATAAAGAGTGTGAAATTTTTTTTTTTAATTTATTCTGTTGACATAAGTCATTCTGCATTATTCTTGCAATTTTGCGCAACCTAAATCGTTTTCCTCGTCGGAAGAAATGTAAAATTCCGAATCGTTATCACTTTCGTCAGCTCTAACAGAAATTATGAAGTCCTCTATATCATCCATAATGTGTTCTCTGGCCATGTATTCCTCCTCGGCTTTTTCTACCTGGTTACATATATTTCTCCATTGTTCCACTGAAATCGTAGCAAATTTGTCTTCAGCTAATTTCCAGACGTCTTCTAATTTAAATGTTACGTTGTGAACGGCCACATGATTTTTTACTAATGCCCAAATTTTTTCGATGGGGTTAAGCTCCGGGTGATATGGAGGCAACCGTAAAACTGGCATATCACATTCTGCCAGAATTTTGTCGATCGCAAATTGCTTATACGGTGGTTTATTCAAATTAATTTTTTTATATAATTCTGCCTTTGTTTCTTTGGTGCCAAAAAAAATTTCTCTTTCGTTTAGCTATTGCTGCATTGCTGCTTTTTTTCATGATGAGTTCGGACTAGGTTCTATTGCCATCATGATAGGACGCGTTATTCATCACCAAAACCGATTTCCTTGAAATGTTGGGAATAAATTTTTCTTTTAACCATTTGGTGAAGTTGTTGTTGTTTATCTCATCGTGATAGTCGCCTGTTTTCGATCCCGATTTAAATATATTTAAAGCACTAGGCACAAAACCTTGCGCGCCTCTAGCGTGTAAAATAATTAGACGTCGCCCTTTGGCTATCGGTGCCTTAAGCATGTTATTTGTGCCATGATCCCATGCCATCGGTACAGTATGAGAACTGAGAAGGTAAGTTTCATCACATTATATAATATTTCGACCTTCTTCTTTGTACTTTTTAAGTTGTCTTAAATATTCAACTCGTTTTAACCTGATGTCCGTTTTTTCAATTAAGATTTTTCGATTATCTGTCGATTTCTTCCAACGAAAACCTAGCTTTCGAATGAACTGTCTAAATAAATCTATTTTCCCAGTGAAATTAACACCTTCACGTTTTACTGCCTCAAATAAAACTTGCATTGTCGGTCTTCTTTTATGAATGGCGGCAAAATTATAATTTACTTTTCAAACTATTTCTTCTTCGAATTCATCCAATGTGCTTTTTGGCGATGGTTTGTTGATTTTTTTACGCGGAGATTGAAATTTGCTATTTTCAGGTTTCTTGCTACCTTCTTCTATAATTCTCCTTACCGTGTTAAGACCAACACCAGTGGCTTTAGCAACACGTTTTTGTTAACGACTTAAGGGAATTATAACTTCACCTTTCTCTTTTCCCTCTTTCATAAACGAAAAAACGTTATAAATTATCTGCCTCTCTTGACTATGAACAACACGACCGTTATTGCCCATCATATTGTCGCAAAGTATGTTCTGCAAAAACACATTTACATCCTTGTTTCTAAATTGTACTAGGTATACTTACAAAACTGTAAACCACGAAAAAAACAGAGTCTTGAAAAAGACTATTGAAATAAAATTACAAATCTGTCAATACACGCAGGCTTAACCACAACCGTTCGAGAAGAAGGAACGAAACAAAATGAGAATGTTTTTGGGTTAGTGAATAGCGCTTAACCATGACGTGTTTTCGAACTTTGCGCAGAATGACTCATCGCCCACGACAAAATCCAACCACTCTACTGAGTTAAATCGGCTCAAATATTTCTGAGCGTACAATACTCTCTATAAGTAGTTTTGAAACAGTTGCAAAAACAACTATATAAATAATTTGTATTCGTCAAAATCGTATTTAAAAAAATAAAAAAAATTATGTAATGGTTTAATAAAATCTAAAAATATTTTGTTAGAGAAGCATCCAAACAAAAAATTTTTAAAAAATTCAAAATAATAAACTACTTTGCTACTATAACAATTTAAAAACTATCAAAAACTTGCAAACAAAAGACAGTTTTTATTTAGAAACAGATAAGAAGTTTTTAAAATGTACAGAAATATTTTTTTCGGAAATTTATAAACCCCTGACTGTCTTAATTGAAACAGTTTTTATTTTTTAAAAATTTTTTGTAAGTTTTGTGATTTTTTTTAAATTTTAACTCCAAATATAAATGTTAAATTACTTGTTTATAACTTAACCTCCAATCGGAGCATCTTTAAGCTCCCTGAAATAAATTTATATAAGTAAACTTTAAAATGTTAGTAAATACATTGTAACTTTTAAAATGTTTACAAAATTTTTTCGGAAATTTTTAGACTCTCGACTGTCTTAAATAAAATAGATTTTAATTTTTAACGTATTTTCTGATAGTTTTTATATACTCTCTCTTAAATTTTAACTTTAAATATAAATGTTAATTTATTTGTTTATAATTTATCATTTAATCAGAGCACTTTTATACCTCCAAAATCTATTGCAGCTTTCAAAATGTCCATAAGTATTTTTTTCGAAACTTTATAGATTTCTGACTGTCTTAATTATGACAGTTATTATTTTTGTAATTTTTATAGATAAATTTTAAATTGTAAACAAATACATTGTAATTTTCAAAATGTCTAAAAATATTTAAGGTAATTTCTAAATCCTTGACTGTCTTAATTAAGACAGTTCTAATTTTTAACGTATTTTTAAAAATTTTCTTATTTTTAGCAATTTTCAACTTCCAAAGTAAAGCCATTAAGTATCAATCAGCTTTAGATTATTGACTATCTTAATTGAAACAGTTTTCATTTTAAAAATAAAGTTTCTAAAACATCAACTGTTTAAATTAAGACAGTTTTAATTTTTAAAACAACACAATTTGAAAATATTCAAATTTTGAAAGCTTTTGTATCTTTTTAATTTATTCAAAAATAGAAAGAACAATTTTTATTTTCGTTTTCAAACTCTCAACTATCATAAACAAGACAGTTTATAGTTATTAAACCTATCTTTTTTGACTGTTATAATTAAAACAGTTTTCATTTGTGCTATTCTATTTTCTATTCTCTTTCAAGCAAAAATAAAAATTTTCTGAACTATTGACTGTCATAATAACGATCGTTCGAATTTTTTGAATGCGTTTTCTGACGATTTCTTACGACACGACTTACAGCAAATTTTTTGCTCTCTCGACTGTCTTAATTAAGAGATTTAGTTATTTAACCTTTTTTTTTAAATTGAAACATTTTCAGTGTTTCTCCAAACTTTTTTAACTGCAAAACAAAGTTCAGAAGCGAGGCATTTTTTGTTTCTTTGACTACATAGTCAGCATTTTAACATTAATTAAAACAGTTTCTATTTTTAAAACTTTTGTTTTCTAAATCGGAACGTATAGAGTGGTTTTTCAAATATTAATTGCAATACAAAGCAAATCATCTACTGCCTTTTTAAGTAAATAATGTTTTGAACTATCGTAATAAAGACAGTTAATTTTAAGACATCTTATAATTTTTCTGATTGCTATTAGAGTTTATAAGTAACTTTAAAATTTTTATTATACATTTCAGGCAAAATTACTCTTTTTCAGACTTTCGACTGTCATAAATAAAATAGTTTGAAGTTTTTAAACGTTTTGTTTAGAAATATTTGTTATTTAACTATCTCAATTTTTTAAGTAGGTGTTTCTCAAAGTTCAGAAAGTATTTCTTGTACTTTGACTGTCATAACTAACACAATTTTTAGTTTTAAATTTTTTTCAACAAACATTTTTTGCTGCGTTGACTGTCTTAATTAAAGTGTTTTTTTTTTAATTTTAATTATAAAACAACAGATTTTTTTTGTCTTTTTGAGTAAATCACTGTTTATGAACTCGCAACTATCTTAATTTTAAGGACTGTCATAACTTTGTTAATAATCCTTAAAATTTAAGTTAGTTTTAGGATTTTTATAGCATATTTTGAGCATAAAATGTAGTTTTTTTAAATTTTTGAATGTTATAATTAAGATGATTAAATTTTTAAAAGTTTTTTAAGCAATTTTCGTTATTCAAGAGAGGTTTTCTAGTTAAAATATAACAAAACATATTTTTGCTTTTTTTAAGCTACACAAGAGTATCTTTCATTGTTCCTCGGCTCAAAAGGATCTCAAATAGATCAAAAAGTCAAAAAAAAATTTAACAAATGCAATAAATTTGAGTAAATTCCAAAACTCTTGTCGAATAGATAAATCTTTTCATTTATGTTTGCCACAGTATTTGCTTTCTAAAAAATTAAATCTCCCCTTGACAATTCCCGTATTTAGGTGTAAACCCCCGACCACCCAAACACCCAGTGTCTTGTATTCCATCCGCCGTCAGTTTCCAACAATGGTTTGTGCATCAACAATGCCTCAACATCCCCAAAACACTCACATTGTATCGGCATACGAACAGATGGCCCTGAAATATTCAACCACGCCTTTCGAGCAACTCTAAGGGGTGCTTTCGAAAAAAATCCCATTCCACCGATTGATTTTTTCCCTCTTCTATCACTCCTAATATGACAAATTACGAAACGATGGTCGTTTTGATCACCACCTTTCATCGCAAAACATACATAGGTATGTCCCTTGACTCGCATTTCTCTGTACTTGGGAAGGCAAGTTGCAGTGTTGCCGTCTATTAATCACTTAAGGTACGGTGAGGGCGGCAGCTAAAGATGCCAACCGACTTTTATTTCAAAAAATAGCCTTAATTTTATAAACTGTCCTTCAGTCTTTAGCATGTACTTGAAGAACACAATTTGTATTTTTATCTAGTTTTTTTAACCAAAAAGAAACGAACAAGCTTTAGAAAATTGACATAGCTGTTTGTAATTCATTGATTTCAAAAATAAATTAATTGTCTAGACGTTCTCATAAGTCACGTACGTATAAAGAAAGAAAAGTTCTATCCAGACCTGAGTTATGAAACCTACATAAATATCATATTTAATAGTAGAGAGAAAAAAACAATAAGGAGAATCAAGACTAGTGGAAAAAGAAGAACAGAAATAGATTCTAGAAGTATTTGAAAAAAGAGAATAGTAAAGACAAAACAACAGTTTTAAAGACTCTAGTAAGATGGTAAAAAAATGCTAAGTAAGTCCTCCTCAACAGTATCCTTTATCACGATATCGAAAATTCGTCAACCCTAGCGACAGCCCTCTATTAACACACAGGTTTTGCGGCGTTTAATTCGGCAGAAATTTAAATAAATTGATAATTGATTTGGGAATTATGAATAGGATGACCGTCATTAACCGAGAGAGAGAGAGAGAGTCGGTAAAAATGATATCGGTTTGGACAAAGCTTTTGTAAATCTGTCATGAAATTACCGTGAAATAATTTTAATGCAATGCCTCTAATAACTATTCAACGTTCAATATTATATTGCTGGGATCCAGTTATTAACGTCTATTTTCCATAATTCGTTCGGATATTTTATTGCATTCGTGGCATCAGTTGGAATTTATATTTAATCTGTTAAGCTTCCGGGCTTTTTGTGTAATTAAAATAAATCAACTGATTTCAACATTTAAACAATAAGAAATATTTTTTTGTAAAGTAATAATAGAATGCCCCAATTTGTTTTAAAAGCAAGCTTTACATAAATTTTGATACAACACAAACTTAAATCTAAAAACGCCAAAAGCAGTTCAAAACAATCATTGCTCAAATTGAATATTCAAAAACCTCAAAATAATAACAAAGCTATACGTTTTTCTTTCAAAAAAAAAATGATACGTCAACAGTTTTTTTGTTGTTTTATTTTACTAGAATAGCTAGTTAACTTGTTACATAGTTCTAGCAAACGTTATTGATTAGCACGTGTACAACAGATTGAGCAGGCAACTAACAAAGACACTTAGAGAAGCTCAAAACAACTACTTCGATAATTATTTATCTAAGCTATTGGTAAATGACAACACGTTGTGGAAAGCAATAGAAAACATAAATAGACCGCAAACTCCAGTACTTCCCATACGCAAACCAAACGGCGGGTGGGCAAGATCAGATAAAGAAAAAGCTAATATATTCGCTAAGCACCTGTATGAAGTTTTTAGAACTGAACCAGAAGACGAAGATCAGGAAGTAAAATAATTTATTAACTCGTCCTGTCAACTATCTCCTCCTATAAAATCTTTTTCTTCAACAGAGGTCAAACTAGAAATAGACAAACTCAACACTCGGAAAACTTCTGGATTTGATCTAACAAATAGACAAATATTGAAGCAACTTCTACGTAAAGCTATAGTCCTCTTAACAGTTATATTCAACCGCATATTAAGTATAGGCTATTTTCCAACAATCTAGAAATACGCAGAGGTAATAATGATACAAAAACCAGAAAAACCTCCCAATGAAACCAACTCCTACAGACCAATCAGTTTGCTACCAACAGTCAGCAAAGTCTTAGAAAAATTTATTCAAAATAGGATGCTTCTCAGAAATAATACCGACTCACCAATTCGGATTTTGAAAGCACAATTTTACCACCCAACAGGTCCACAGATTAATAAACAAAATATTCAAATCACTCGATGAAAAAAAGTACTGCCAAGCAGTTTTCCTTGATATCTCACAAGCCTTTGATAAAGTGTGGCACAAGGGTCGACTTCTAAAACTAAAAAAATGTTTGTCAAGCAACTACTACCTTTTCCTCAAATCATATTTGTCAAATAGACACTTCTCTCTCAAATTCTCAGATCAGCAATCCAGTTTTTACCTTATCAAATCTGGAGTTCCCCAAGATAGTGTCCTTGCGCCACTCTTTTTCTTATCTACCCGGCAGACATACCTGTAACTGACAATACCGATGTAGCCTCTTTTGCTGATGATGTAGCTATTCTAGCTTCTTATGATGATCTACATGTCGTTTCGAACACTTTACAAAATCATCTTGATCAAGTTTAAGAATGGTATAAAATACGAAATGGAGAACTAAGATCAACCACACCAAATCGGTACAAGTTACCTTCACCATGCGGCGTAACACCTGTCCTCCTGTAACTGTGAACAACCAGAGAATACCAGCCGCTACCGAAACTAAATATCTTGGCCTACATCTAGACCAATGACTAACCTGGAAAAAACATATCGAGACTAAAAAAAGACAACTGGATCTTAATTTCCGGCAAATGTATTGAGGCTCCTTGAATGAAAATCAAAACTTTCTCTAACCAACAAACTGTTACTATACAAAGCAGTTTTAAAACCTATATACACACACTCTCTACACTGATCTTCACGTGCCCTATGTTAAAGATGAGATCACTCGTATGGCTTCGTCATATAATCTGCAAACACCAAACAAGGAGAACAACCTAATAGCTAAACTATCTTGTATTACAACAGTGAAATAGTAGTAACCCATAAGGAGATGCATCATTGGATGCTTCCCTTTCAAGCAAAACTACTTCAATAAATTTGCTTAATTAATACTCTATTTTTGATGTAGATTGCAAATACGCAAATAAAATTTAAAAAAATAATGCCAACGATTTAATTCAGTTACTTCTTTTTCGAAAATATCGCTTATTTTACTCGCTTGTCTGGTTTTCACTAACTGACTGACTGCCAGGTCAATGTCTCTGCTTTTTATATAACTATACGTCTTTTTAGAATGTCTTCTAAAGTCTCGTGACCTTTCTCCATTCAGTCAGACAACTAATAATTTTTAATTTGTAAGACACCAAAAAAAATACAAAAAAATTATTCACGACGTTAAATACAAAAATTAAAACTGTTAATTAAAGAAAAGATTAACAATTTAAAACAAAACTGTAGTTTTATTGACTCATAGAAAGTCTTAATTGAGAACCCACCTTTTTAGTCATATCTTCTGTCACAACTGTTGGGTGGCGAATCCTCTTCTTCTGGTTCTTTTCGACCTAGTTTTAATCCGGATTTGCAGCAGTATGTTTAAAACAAAAAGAATTTCTTTTAGAACGTTTATTAATTTAAAAAGCGCGAAAAAAATGATAGTTATACGTAAAATTAATAATAATTATTATATTATTTACAAATAATAATAGTAAAATTATTTATTATAGTACTGTTTTTGTAATTTTAATATATAAAGTTTGCATATTAAAATTAAAAAAGTTTATACATCAAAATGGTTTAAATAATTCGCTTATGAATTCGGTTTTATAAGTAAAAGTACTTCTGTTTACAGTAGCTTCTACTGCTACATTAGGGCAAAATCCATATCTCGTCACTACTTGATCGTACAAAAAAATTATTTACATTTTTTGTAGGAAATTAAACGCTCTATAAAAAAGGTTTTTTATGGTTATTTGATTATTCTAACCTTTTAAAAGATAATCGCATTTTAAAAACCAAAATTTAATAATAAATCCCCAATTTTTTTTAAATGGTTGAAGTAATCAATTAACCACAAACAACTTTTTTTGTAGTGCGTTTAATTTCCTACAAAACCGTATGTTGCGCACTATATAATATTTATTTATCCACGAGTTATAAAATTTAGAAGTGAAAAAAAAATTTTTGCTAAATTCTTTAAACTTTGACCTCCGATATCTTCTAAACGGTGAGAGTTATAAAAAAAATGGTAAAATATTTTTTTAGAGCGTTTAATTTCCTACAAAAAATGTAAATAAATTTTTTTTGTACGATTAAGTAGTGACGAGATATGGATTTTGCCATATGAAACTGAAAAAAAAAATGAAAAACTGCGATGAGACAGTCTTTCTTATTAAAATTAAGAACTCACCTTTTTTAAAAGTGCCTAGAAACCAATTTTTTAGTGCCGAAAGTTAAAAAAAAGTAGTTGTTTTTTTGACCCACCCTATGCTACATCTTCTTCTCAAATTAGTTAAACATTAATTGAAACAAAAAAAAAGTAAATTTGCGAAATAATAATTAAAACACTCAAAAACACAGAAAAAGTTCTGTGATTAGAGAGTTCTTTCTAGATTAGATTACAATAACACCAGATCATTTCTTTGTACTAAAAAAAATGTAAAAAAAAAATTGATAAATAAATTGTCTCTTTCGTAAACTGTCAAAGTAAAACAAAAACAAAAAATACAGATAACTGTTGAACAGAAGATATAAACAATTTTTTTTTAACTTTAAAGAGCAACTTTACTATAATGTTAAATGCCTCATTTTTGCCACAACTGTTGGGTGGCGAATCCTCTTTTTCTGTCTCTTTCAGACCTACATTTAGTCCAAAGTTTGGTAAATTTAGAATTTTCTTGATTAAAACTAAAAAATTTTTTTTTAAATGAAACTACTAGCGTCTACAAATTTGATACACTCCGAAGTTAATTGACCTGTTTTTGTTAAATGTAGATAATCTTTAATTAATTATTGACTACATAATATTTTTTAAATATTTAATTTAATAAGAAAAAAATTATATTAATAGTATAATCAGAGATACACCTTTGTCTATTTTTTTATTTCAGATTATTCGTAACTGAAATGACCAATGTGGGCGCTACAATTAAATTGCGAAGTGAATAATCATTTCAAATTAGGCATAATTACACCAGGTTTTTTTTTTGTGTAAAAAAAAATTAGTATAACACCCAACTTGCTGATTAAAGTAACAAATTAGAAAAACAAAGTTAAATTTTCTAAAAAATAAAAAAATAGTCTAAAAAATAGTATTTCTCTCAGATTCTCCCAATTGTCGCATGTGAATACAAACCCTTTGACCCAAGCCTTTCCAGCCTTCTAAAGTTTAAAGTGAAATATCCTTTTATCCCAAACATTTTGCATTTTGAAAGTAAATATGTGCACTGTCAGTCCGACAATAAATCCTGTTTATCCTCGATATGAGATTTATTAATTCAAATCGCGTGCAGACTTTGCCTGTAGTCAATCTTCCAAAACCTTATTCTAAAAAAAAAATCATTCACAACAATGGCGTCTGTTTATTGTGTAACGTAAACCTGTCGGTTTCCTATATTAAAGGAAATGAAATACGTCCAACAAATAATAAAAGTTTTAAACTCGCTCCCTGAATTGCTAAGATTAGTACATAATTTAGCCCCTCACAATACCACCACCTTGACTCCAAGACAATACTTGTTTTAATGAATCGCCCTGTATACAAGATTGGAAGCCATCAATCATTGGAATTTTTACGCGATCGAACAACCGGAGTTTTTCCGGGTATAAGCCGAACTTTCCGGGAAGAGGGGGCCTCCGTCTCGTAGTCAGATTTATGAAGCTATTTCCCATCTAATGAAACACGGTGCCCCGTGCCGGTGATTACATCCTAATGAGAATGCACTTCGATTTTTGATATCGGCGAAAACTTTGATAGTAAAGTTAGAGAGAGGAAAACGGTTGCTAAGGGAAACACACCAAAAAGTGCAATTAGTTACGATTGATTTACTTTCCGACGACAATCCGGAATTTTAAGCTAATCTCAGAGATGGAGACGTTTACAAAAAAAAACTAAAGCGACAACAGCGCACTTTTTCATAAAGACCAACACTCATTAGTTAATTAGAGAGAGGAGATAACGCACTGAAATAACAAAAAATACAACCAACTCACTCAAAAGAAAGAAAAAATGCTAACAAATGAAGTTAGAGACAAACTTGACACGCATGTGGAGCTGGAGAGTGGAGATGCCTGAAGCAGATTGATTGCTATAGGCTGTTTAAATGACTCTGTCTGCATCGTAAAAGAGGTAGAGCTTTTCGACACGTGCTTGGTGAAGTTTTTTAAAGAAACTAGGTCGCATTAGATTGTTTTACAAGTTTTATTTCTCAAGTCAGTGATAGTGATAGGGAGGTATTGAGGTAACTAGAAATTAAACTCATTTACAATTTTTTTAAACTACACTACAAAATATGTGGTATAAACCTCTTCCTCTTTTATGATTTTATTAGACAAAGTTATTTAAATAGCCGATAATCAACGTTTTGTTGGGCTGATTTCAAGTTGAGATAATACCGGTAGTATAGCAAATTTTAATACTTTTTCATGACAACAGCGAGTCACAGCCCTGAATTTGTTTATTTTTCCATGGAAACAAAGATACTACCAGTATTATCTCAACTTGAAATCAGCCCATATATCTTTAAGCACAATGCTAAATAAACCATTTCGATTGGCTAAGCCTTACACAAATCTTGTTATTAGAAAGGGTTTTTATCTCAGTTATTAAACAATTTTTATTAGTTAAAAAATTTTTTTAACAGAAACGAACCGGATATTGAGGTTTATGCCTATTATCAACCTTTTAAAGTAGAACTACTGTAGCAAGCCTGTGTCTCTAATAAAGCTCAGTACCTTGTCTGCAAAAGAGTTCTCTATAGAACTGTGCTTCAGATATCGACAACAAATGCCTACTAGAGTGAGCCAAAAAAATAAAAAATTTTTTTTTAAATTTCGACACTGAAAAATTGGTTTCTAGACACCTTTAAAAAATGCTTTTTGAAGATAAGTTTTTAATTTTAATAGAAAGAACAGTTTTCTATTTTTTCTTTAGTTCTATTTGGCAAAATCTATATCTCATTGTAAAATTTAGAATTAAAAAAGGAATTTTTGTTAAATTCTTCAAATTTTGACCTCTGTTGTCTTCTAAACGCTAATAGCTATAAAAAAATTGTAAAATACCGTTTTTACAGTCTTTATTTCTCTACAAAACATGTAAAAAAATTTTTTTACGATCAAGGAGTGACGAGATATAGATTTTGCCAAATAGAACCAAAGAAAAAATAAAAAACTGAGATGAGAGAGTTTTTACTATTAAAATAAAGAGCTTATCTGTAAAAAGCATTTTTTAAAGATGCCTAGGTAGGTAACAATTTTTCAGTTTCGGAAGTTAAAGAAAATATTCGATTTTTTTGGCCCACCCTAATAAAGACACTGTTTTCGTTATTCTAAAAAACATTTTGTAAATTTTGAAGCCAGAGATGTCTTCTTACTAATTTGAGAAATCAGAAACAACATGACTTCAACTTTTAAATTAATAGTGGTAAAAGCAACATTATTTTTATAATTTTGAAATTTAAAGTCATTATTTTAGTAATTATAAAAGGCAGAAGCTACAATTTACCAATTTGAAACACGGAGAAATTTTTTATCAATTTTTGCAATTAGCGATGACATTTTATTTTAATTCTTAAGTTATTAAGGCAAAAAGGTCATTGTTTTTTTAGTAATTTTACAAGTCGAAAACAATTTTTTACTAATTTAAAAACTAAAGACAACAATTTACTAATTTTTAAAGCAGGATATAATATTTTTATCTTTTTTAAATAAAGAAATATACAAAAGTAACATTTTTTCTAATTTTTGAAGTCGAATGCAACATATATTTAACTAATTTCAAAAATCTAAAACAATATTTTATTAATTTTAAATCACTAAATGTAGTTTCGCTAAGTTTGGAAATTGAAACAATATTTCTCTGTAACTTGTAAATAAATAACAGCAAATCCAGAGTTGTTTTAGTAATTTTAGACGTAGGAACAACATTTTATTAATTTTGGTAGCTAAAGTCAACATTTTACTAATTATTACGCCATTTTATTAATTTGGAAATAAACATTTTATCAGAGACGATATTCCAATTGAATTAAGTCAATGATGACAAAGGCTCAAAGACGACATTGTTTTTGTAATTTTACAAGTCAGAAACATTTTTTTACTAATCTAAAAACCCGAAACGCCACTTTACTAAATTCTGAAGATAGACGTAATGTTTTTTTTTACATTTTTAAATTAAAAAATGTACAAGAAAAACTTGTTTTTAAATTTTTAATGCCGTAGACAGCATTTAACAAATTTTATAAGCTAAAGGCAATATTTCATTAATTTTAAAACACAAAAATGTAATTTTGCTAATGTTATAAATTTAAAAAAAAAATTTGCTAATTTTTTAATTTATTTTACTCATTTAGATTTTAAAAATGATATTTTTTCTTAATTTTTAAATTATTAATAGCAAAGGTGACATTGTCGTTAAAATTTTAAAAGTTGAAACAACATTTTACTAATTGTGGTAGCTAAAGAGTCAATATTTTACTAGTTTCAGGGCCGATTTCATAACCAAATTAAAAGCTATTTAATTTAAATGACGTTTAGACTGTAACTGTTATTATGACAATATGCATCAAAAAATAATTGACAGTTACAGTCTAAAAGTCATTAAATAATCGGCCCTTAATACCAAAAACTCAATTTTACTAATTTGAAAATTAAGATCTCGCTAGAAACGATATTTTATTTCAATCAAGCCAGTGGTGACAAAGACATTATTGTTTTTGTAAATTTTACAAAACGAAAATATTGGTTTACTAATTTGAAGTTAGAGACAACATTTTTACTATTTTTTGATACTAGATGTAATATTTTTTTTATATTTTTAAATTAGGAAATATACAGAAAAAACATTTATTCTAATTTTTAAAACCGAAGACAAAATTTTACAAATTCTATAAGTTAGAGCTGATATTTTACTAATTTTAAAACAAATAAATGTTATTTTACCAATTTTTAAAACTAGAAATATTACTTTTTTAAACTTTTAAATTAATAATGGCAAATGAAATATTGTTTTTGTAATTTTAGAAAAACAACTTATTTAATTTTTAAGGTCATTTTACTAATTTAATAGCTAGAAGCAACACCTTACTAATTTTAAAACCCATAAATGTAGCATTACTAATTCTAGATAGTTCTCCCAGTTTATTAATAGTAATAGGAAATCCAATATTGTTTTTGTAATTTTAAAAATCGGAAATAATATTTTATCAACTTCTAAAACAATAATGGTAATTAAAACATTTTTTTTGTAATTTTGGAAGTAAAAACAACATTTTATAAAGCAGGAGCAATACTTTACTAATTTTAAAACACATAAATGTAATTTTACTAATTTTTGGAACTAGAAGTAATATTTTTTTAAATTTCTAGATCAATAATGACAAATAAAACATTGTATTTTGATGTTGCAGAAGTAGGAACAACGTTTTACCTATTTTGAAACCCAGTAAAGTAATTTTACTAAGTTTAGAAACCGAAAACAAAATTTTGCTAATTTTTAAAACAATTTTATTAATTTAGTAGCCAGAAGCAACATTTTACCAATTTTAAAACGCAAAGATGTAGCATTATTAAATTTAACAACAGGAGTTAACATTTTTTTTTTAGTTTATTAGTGATAATAACAAATGTGATATTGTTTTTCTAATTTTAAAAATTGAAAGCAACATTATTTTACTAATGTTAAAGACCAGAATAGACATTTTGCTGATTTTGAAACCAGAGACATTATTTTGCTAATGCTGAAACAAAAAGTTGTAATTTTATCAATATTAAAAACTGGATATTAAAAAGCCATTTTTTTAAGGTAAAATGCGACAATGTAGCTTTATTAATTTTAGAAACTGAAGGCAATTTGTTTCTTTTTAATGCTTTTAAAACAGATAATAGAAAAGGCGACACTGTTTTGATAATTTTATATATAGCAAGCAACTTTTATTAATTTTTTACATTGTTTAAATGAATAATAATAATAATAATAATAATAATCTTTATTTCTTGGAACATATTACAAGAAACGGGCGTCAACAAAAGGAAGTACATGAATTACAAATTCAAGTAATCTAGTAAACTGTATGGTTCAAGATCAATTAGCAGACATTTAATACTTTGCTTAAAAGTTTTCTTATTTTTTATAATCTTTACATGGTTAGGTAATTTGTTATAAAATTTTATGCACATATAAAAAGGACTTTTTTCAGTAAGCGACAATCTGTGAAGTGGATAAGCTAAATCAATGTTTCTAGTATAATACGTGTTATTGGACAAAGGTGAAAATAGCTCTTTGTGATTAAAATAAAACATGAGACACTCAAAAACATATAAGGCGTATATTGTCAATATGCGTAGTGATTTGAAAATTCCTCTGCAGGAATCACGAAATTTCATTTTTTTTATCATCCTCAACGTTCTTTTTTGTATAATGAACACCCTTTCAATGTTAGAATTTTTTCCCCAAAATATAATTCCGTAACGGAGCAAAGATTCAAAATTTGCAAAGTATATAATTTTAAGTGTCTCAATGCTGGACATACACGCAGAAATAGTTCTTATACCAAAGTTTACTCTACTTAATTTCATACTTAAAGAATTAATGTGTAAATTCCAGTCAAGAAATTCATCTACCTGTACACCCAGCAATTTACAATCTTTGACTAAAGGCACATTTAAGTCCATTTCTGCTTTAAGAAATGACAATTCAACATTATCGAGCCTAGATTGTTTCGTGCGAAATAAAATGGACTTTGTTTTGCTTTTATTTAACACAAGTTCGTTGGTACTAAACCACTCACTAGTTTTTTTATATGCAGACATAGCTTTGACTACAGTTTCATTAATTGATTTACCACTTACTAAATATTAGTATCATCGGCAAAGTTTACAACAACGAATTCCGAAGATACGTCGACTATATCATTAATATATATCAAAAACAAAAATGGACCCAAAATACTGCCTTGGGATATACCTACAAAAATTTGCTTTAAATCTGATCTTGTAACAACGTTATTTTTCCTTAGAGTTACCATCTGTTTCCGATCTGAGAGGTAGGACTGGATCCAACGATTTGCAGAGCCCCGTATTCCATATTTGTCTAATTTATATAACAAATTTTTATGATTAATAGAATCGTACGCTTTAGATAAATCCAAAAATAATTCAATCGTAAGATTATCATTTTCTAGTTCTTGCAAAATCGTTTGGGTAAATTGATAAATTGCAGTAGATGTCGACCTACCTCTCAGATAACCGTGCTGAGACTTGTTAAAAATATTACACTTAGACATAAAATCTAAACATCTAGAAAGCATGGCTAATTCGAATAACTTAGAAAAACTGTTTAATAAACTTATAGGTCTGTAATTATCAAATAGTTGTGGATTACCTTTTTTTAACAACGGTTTAATCACTGCCACCTTTAATTGGTCAGGCACTTCAGCGAATGTAAATGAATTATTAATTATATAAGTGACAACATCTGCTACAACCGGTAGACAAAATTTCATAATCGAGGTGGTTATTTCATCCATACCGCTGCTATTTTTATTTTTCAACTTATTTGACATATTTAACAATTCATTGCGTGTAACAGGACAAAGAAAGATACTCTGAGCATTATTTTCAATTTCACATTTAAATTCTGTTTTATCTAACTCTTCTAGTAACTCAGGTACAATTTGGACTAAATAATCATTAAGATTATTTGCAATTTGTTCAGAGTCTCCTTCCAATTCAAAATCACTTTTGACCCAACATCATTTTTACCCAACAACTCATTGCAGATTGACCACATACATTTGGTTTTATTGTCTGATTTTTGAATTCTATTTTGGTATATTTTTGCACGCTCTGAGATTAGCAACTTATCATATTCACTCTTTACTTTTTTGTATAATTCTTCATACTTTTTGTCTTGCGATGTCATAACAAATAATAGATCTAATTTTTTTTTTTACATTTTACCACGTTTTCATCAGACGGCGAAGTGCTGTATTTAGCGCTAGTCTTTACAATTCTCTTAGGAAAATGCTGCTCAAAGATTGATAAAAAAAATATTCATAAAAAACTGCCACTGCAGATTAACATGACATTTGGGAATGCTATAAACACCACTCCACGTTTGATGAGATAGGGTTTCTAAAAATTCATTTTTGTTTTTGAGTGTAAAAAATCTTTTGATATTAAAAACACTGTTTTCTCTACAGCACCAAAATGTTACTTTTTGTGCAGTGTGATCTAAAATATGACTACTGAGTACTTCTGTTCCAAACAGATCACAGTTTGTAAAAATATTGTCAATACAAGATTTACAATTATATGTTACTCGTGTAAATTCAAACACAGTTTGAATTAGACCAAAAGAATACATTAGAATTGATAAATCTGTCTTTGCACGACTATTACTACACATATCAATGTTGTAGTCCCCCGCTAAAAACACAATATTTCTTTGAGTACAAATATGGGACAACAATAATTCCAACTTTTCAAAAAATATTTCTAGAGTTCCCTTAGGTGGTCTGTAGATAGATGCTACTATATACCGTTGTTGATTTCTGGGCACAACCGCAACAGCACATTCAAATTCACCTTTTACACATAGATTGCACGGAAGGTTTATTTCACTGTATTTTAGGCCGCTTTTCACATACACAGCAGCGCCTCCATGCTCAGCCTCCTCCCTACAGAAGCTTGCAGCTAGACGAAAGTTTTTTATACCTATCATTTGAAGTTGTTGTTTACTCTTCCAATGTTCACTAATGCAAAGAAACATGCATTGGGGATTATTACGTAAAAGGTGTTCAACTGCTGCGACACTATTTCCTAATGACTGAACATTTTGATGAATTAAACTAACCGTTTCTTTATTGTTAGGTGGACGCTGAATCACATGCTGACCTCTGAAGCTGGATGTTCTTCTGCGCCAACCGTTGGTAGCGACTCCTTTTTCTTAAAAAAAAAATTGAACCTTCTGATTGTAGCCTCGGAAGGCTAATTTTCTCCTTTTTCTAATTCATGCTTTATGTAAATATGTAACAAGTAATGTTTTTTCGGAAGTGTAGAGTCGGAAAAATAAAAAACTGGACTACAAATAGTCTTACATAATTTAGTGTGGTCAGGTTTGGTTTATTCTGATATGGCCTGGAGATCTGGTGTACTTTAATTGACAATTATGTCAACAGTACTGTCCGGTTTTTTTGCTTGCTACTGTATAACATACTGTGTTTTTTATAGTTTTTGAAGAATCTAATTTTTTTATTGTCATATTCTAGATAGGACACTATAACTTCTCATTTTTGTCGACACACTGACAATGTAACTAACACTTTAAGTAATTATGTCAAATTAATTGAAATTTGATTTGAACAGTTAAAGCTGTGAATGGTTATTCATGCTATAATAAATAAATAAAAAATAAGTAAGCTAATTTTTATTGAAATTGTTATATTTTAGTTTTCTTTGTTACTTAAAGCGCCAAATTTAAACGTACACCAGCGTTTCTCAATCAAAATGATAATATCGTGTATCTCAAAAACTCTGATAATAGACAAAATCTTCTATTGTTAGTGACTTTTTAAGGCTTGGTACGTAATATACTATTGCACAGTTAACTTAGTGATGTGGTCAAGTTTTCCAACCCCCAGGATAAATTTCCCTGACTCCTTCATCGGTCCGTTATTAGAACTTTGTGAACACATCAAGATTCAAGTAACGTAACACCGGACTGTTAGCCCAAACAGTTACCGTCAATTTGCAGGGTAGTTGGGGCTAGTTTTGCACCGTTCGGACGTTCTCACCTCCGGCCTTTGCATTGAAATTGTCCCTAGTCTTAGCCAAGTGTCGTTTATCTTTGTAGTTAAATAATGATAGCTAATAACGTCTTTGTCCTTTGAAATTTGAATGAGATGGATGCGGTTTTGTAAGCAAGAAACGTCTCGCCCGGAGTCACCCGGAGTCGAACGTCCAGGCCAATCAATGGACGGGTGTCGGTAACGAGGAGCGCCCCAAGCCGAGCCCACACTGAATAATAATCACACCGAAAATCGCGAAAATTATCAAATATAAACATAACGAAGCGAGTTGACAAGTTTAGAGATTCCGACACGATTCTCCACTTAAAAAAAAATCGAAAACGAAAAGCACCTCAGAAAATATAATGAGTCAAGTCTGGTTGTTGTACGCTTCTTATGCAAATTTTTTCCGAAAGAATAAAAATCTAATGACGAGAAGCGTTGTTTTAACAAGGGAAAAAATCAGCGACCTTCATCTTGATGAGAATACTCTTTTGTCCTTTAGAAAACTAACAATAGATGAAACGAAGACAAAGCATACGACTCGAATCTCAACTAACTATTCCTCTTGATAAATTACTCGCGCCTCAAAATCAACAATACTGATGAAAGAAAAAGAATTGTGACACACACACACACACACACGAGACAGGAAAAGTTCGCATAAAAGCATTCTTGGCACTCGAAATAAACATTTTTACCAAATTGTATACAGAAAAAACAGATTTGTAACATTTTATTTCTTTTTCAACATAATTTTTTTCCCAAAGCCCGATATTTTTATATGTATAAAAAATGAAAGAATAAAAATCCAAGTAAATCCTACAAAGTTAAACAAAGAAATTCTTACCTTCTTATCTTATCTTAAATTCTTATCTTATTATCAGTTACACTGTACTGATGAGGAGTAAAAACCCCGAAACCGGTATACAGTTTCTCGACGTTGTTGCTCGATTGGAACACCTTATTATTATAACTAATGCAACGTCAATGCGAATTCTGGGTTCTTTTGATTCAAAATGTTGAATTATTAACGAATAATTTATTTCTACTATACATAGGATAGCAATAATTGATTAATAAATAACACACTAATAACGCCTAAAATTTAATTCAATCACGTTGCTTCCAAAAATACCGCTTACTCTTTACTTGCTTTTTAGGTTCTCACTATCTAACTAACTGCCCGGTCAATAACTCTGTGCGCTTATATAATCATTTGTTTTTCCAAAATGTGTCTGGGTGTTTCAGGATCTTTCTACACTTGAGTAAAGCGATGACTCATTCTTTCTCGATCAGTCAATAGGCGTGTCTATTATTATTTCATATTTATTACGAATCAGATAAGTATAAAGGTTATCTTAGAATAAAAAAAACTTTATATTGGGTTTTTTAAAATATAAAAAATACAAAAAATTTTTTTGATACAACAGTGGTAAGGGCGTGGCAAAAAATCAACACAAGCAGTAAAACATTTAGTAATAAATCAGTAATAAATCATAATCATTCTCAATAAAATCGCAAATGAATAAAACTACCACAAAACTCATGGTCACCATCAACGAAAAAAATTTATAAAACACTTTGGCAAAAAAAAGAAGAAAAAAACAATAAAACGAAGCATTGAAAAAGAAATTATGTACAAGAATTGACAAAAGAGAGCAGAGAAGAAGCGAAAAATGCAGAAAGAACAATCGGAACAACAAAAAATCAACAAAAGTTATTTGGAACAGTTGACTTCGAAAACTCAGACTAGAAAGTTTTTTACGTCAAAAGTATTTCCGCCTTAAAAACAGTTACAAGACTACACCAGAAACAACAAGAAGAAGTAAGAGGTGAACAAAAAACACTTTACCTTATAGGAAAAAACGGAATAGTATTGTTAGTGCAATATTTATAAGACTCACTTTAAGCGATTTTCGAAAACCCTTTTTTATCATTAGGTCGTAAAACATAAAAGTTGTAAAATTAAAAGACGCGTGGACTTCATCTAGTCGACCAGCTTTGTTTTCAACAAAACGTAAAATAATTAATTACTGTCTAACTGAACAGTCAATATCAACAGACCGGTACTAAGTGATTAAGAGTATAGCTCGTGCCGTTGAAACAAAGATGGCGTCAAGTTTAAACTTTAATAATAAAAGTTTAAGTAAAGTGTTCTTTCGTTAAACGAAATTTTTGTGATTATTCCGTTTATTTTAGTAGATCTAGTTCTTTTGTGTGCATTTTATTTGTTTTTTTTAATTCGGTTTTATAAAAAAAAATGACCAAGTTTCAATCATAGAAATTTTCTCAAACTTTAACATCAAAAGCATAAAATTGTTATCAACTAAAGAAGACAATTTTTAATATTTATTTTAGTAAATTTTTTTCCTAAATATTTTTAAAGCCAACCCGGCAAAAAACCTGTGATATAGCAAGGATAGTGCAGTAAGCCAGCGGTGATTTAAATATGATGGAACTAGTTTGCATTTTAATACCTAATTGGTCGTCTGTATTCTCTCTTATCTCCTTTATACTTTTCCCTACGTCTTATTTATCTTGATGCTACAACACTCACATGAATACCACCAAAACAATAGAATTTCAAGATCGAGACTGTCAACTCAAAACTAATACTCAAATTAAGTCAACAAACAACCAACAGAAAGCGACCAATATAGGGCCAAGTTGGTTTATACTATATTATTATTTTTTATTGGTTTTATTTTCTGTCCCGTCAATTAGTAAAATCGTTAATTGAGATAGTTTAATTGGGAGTTAAATTAGAGAATTAGAATTTATTGTATTTTGTTGTTAATTTAATATTATAATAATTTATGAAATTAACTCAGTCTAGGAAGACCACAACCAAATCACAGAAACTACAAAGCTTTTAAATAAAAAAATATGTCAATATCAATAGGCTATGAACTGGGATCTATTGCTCAAATAAGTTGCAATCTTTGTTTCATCATTTTAAAATAACCAAAAGTAGGTGTGGTTAAGCAAATTTACTTAACTCAGCGGGGGCAATAAATGCAACAAATTTGTACGGTCTAGAGTAGATTCAATTAATTTTTTTTTAAGTCATGTACTTTAGCTGAATGGAAGACGTTTCTAGCATGGCATTTCGACTGAGACAAAATTTAGAATTAATTTGTGATTTAAACATTGTTGATTATATTGAATCGATAACTTGATGTATCAAATTTATGTTATCGCGAATGTATTAAAAATAAAAAAAAATGTTTTATTTATCTACACTTGAATTACTAATACAAAATTGTTTAAAACAACACATTTTTTTTTAAATTAGCAAAAAATATACTTCATTTCTTGTATGTACCAATTTGTTAGTTGTAGCTGAGTTTATTAGTTAGATATCATTTATAATTTGAGAATGTAATAAATTACACTGGCGGCTGTATTTAATAAAAACAGACTTCCAGTTTTATAAGACTTCCAATTTGTTGTAAAATTTACCAAATCCGTTCTTACTGTAAATCTAACCCTTTTATTTTTCATGATTTCATTTCTTTTTTTTTAAATCTCATCTAAACTTCCTGCAATCTTCAACTCGGGTGCGTCTTTTTATCTGCGAAAAAACGTTTCGTCGATTCACGTCACGTCTTCAGGTCCAGACCGTTTACGCTAGAAGCAACGTTATTACATCCTGTATCTCCCTCACTTTCGCCTTCTTTTCCTAGCCTTGTATTTTTTGCCTAATATTAACTGTTTGGTAGTCGAAAGAGTCGACTCCAATGAATGTAATTACCTTTGAAAAGGGGTGTCAAGTTGAAAAATTTTCCACTGCCTTAAGGTAGACACTTAATTAATTAATTTTAGATGGCAAACATGGGTTTAGCATTACACAAAGCGGAAATCAGGTGAGGGATGGTCGATTTAAGCAAAACCTTTGGTTTCAAGGGTTGTGAGTGGCTATTAAACTTGACAAACGAATTGAGAGTGACAGCGTGCCACCTGACACTTTAGGTTTCATTTTCAGCACTCTCTAGCGATATGGTGAGTGCATTTAATAACGCTCGTTCTGTTTCTGACGCCACCAATGCTGTTCTACATGACCGGACCAGAGGGGAAAAATCAAGTGGAAAAACTAAAATTTAAAGGCAATAAGCTCGACTGACATATTTTAGTTAAAAAATTTTTTTTATTAAAGCTTCTTATTACAATTATAAATCAGTTATAAGTCAACTAGTCTTTGCAAAATAGTTTTTTATGTATAACTTTTACACCGCAAATATACGGTTCTCATAATAATAGTAATATTTATTTGTGTTTGGACATATACAATATCTACACACGTCATATAAAAAAAAATATATTAAAGAAAACATTAGACTAAATCTGTTAAAGTATTTTTAAAGAATTCTTCTTATGAGTAAAAACTCTTCTTTAAAAGAAATGATTTAATACAAGTCTTAAACTTGGTAAGAAGCAGATTCCTTATTGTTATAGGAAGTTTATTAAAAAATTTTGGACCCTGAAAGGAGATGCTGAAACTATTTTTTTTTTAGTCTATGAAAGTTAATATAAAAACAAGCAAAAAGTGTTCTAATGTCGTGCATCTGATTTGAATCGAGAACATCCGATAGGCGCCGGCAAAAGTAGTCTACTAGACTGACTATTCAAGGTTCATATACGGTCACGAGGCTCATACACTACTTTTTCAACCACCTGAAAAAAACAAGAGAGCTTTAATTTGTTTACGACCTGCGCTTACTCTCCTAAAAACCGTACGTACCGCTCAAGAGATCGTAAGCAGCGTCTTTTCTATGGTAATGATTCTATCGGCAGTAATTATTGCTTACTGTTGCTCTAAGTGTAATAACATGCTTACGAACCAGTTAGTTGAAAAACAGTTTTGACTGTGTGCAAGTAATTTCCATAACGTCGATATTAAAGCGAAGTGAATTAAAATTAGAATATGTAAAGTTTTCTTTTCACTGTCAACTTAATTTCTTTTCCGACCCGGGAAATGTTCATAAATCTTAGCAACTAGTGCGGAAAATTAGTTTACAGAGAAAAAATTTGAATAAGAAAGAAATATTTGGCGAAAATCGAGAAAAGTTGATGAGCTGAGGGAGTTTTCACACGTCAAGTAAAATGGGCTTTTGACAAGGATTAAATTGATACATTTTAAGCGAAATAAGAAGTTTGGAAAGCAATTTTTCGGAAAATAAATTCGTGGATTGATTAATCAGAAGTGGAATGACAGTAAAAAATTTCAAATAAAACAAAAAATTTTCTCCAGACCCAAATTTTACGATTTCAATTTATGTTTTGAAGGTATCTAATTGAAAAAGTGTCGTAAATCCCTCAATATAAGGCTAAAATTCTGTTTTCTGGTCTGCAAAACACAAACAATCCCTCGATTTCAATAATAATTTATCAGTTGAATACGGGTCGGGAGGTATTAAATTCCGAATTAGCACAAACAGTCCGGCCAACGTTGCGAACAATATTATAATTCCTCTATTGTTACATTGTTACCAACCTAATCTAGTAATGTACAGGCGCGTGATTCGATTAACATTTTCCCTAGAATTATTTAACGACGGAAAAAGACGAAAGAAAGAGTCATTAATGAAAATGTGGTGTGAAACATCAAGCTCTCTCTCAATTCAGTCACGCGTTTCAACAACACACACAACATCCTACTGAATCCACCAACATAAAAGTAATGAGATCTTTTCAACAAAATGCTGACATTTAGCAACCTGTCCTGGAACACTTGCCACTTTTTCGCTGAAAATTTTATAGCGAACGCGAATTTTATCTTGTTTTGCGGAAAATTACCAACTTGGCTAACATTTTTCTCACCACAAGCTCTACTGAAATTTTTTAAGCGAATCAATAGAAGATTTTTCTGCGACAAAAGTAGCAGCTAAAAACCGACTTAAAGACAGTCTGTAACACAGGTGGCATACCCTGTGTTTTACATTAAATAACTGTTACTCTCTCCCACTCATTTACAAGTACTTATCTTGTCTCTTCGTTTTTTTAGATGTATAAAATGTGTATAAACTGCTTATCGTAGCTAATTTAGTAGATATTTTTTTAGTTGGGTTAAAGATTATGGTTTATCTAATCATTCTAGTATTATTTTTGAAGTCAATTTGTGTTTCAATCAACATCTAGAGCAAAAGAAAACTATTTATCCTGTTACTCCTCAAAGATAATGTTACTTTTATAGCAAAATTCAAACTTTTGATTGGTCATTTATTAATAATGATAACCTAACAATCGGTGAAAAATTTAACAATCTTCTACTGTTTTTATCTACTGTTTTCGTCCGCTAAACGTAATTTTTTCCCAACGTTAATTTCTGATTCAAAAAATCGACAATTTGTATATTGGTTTGCTAAGGATTTACAACTCACTATCGTCTCAAAATTAAAGGAGCAAAACAGAATGCGTTGATAGATTTGTTAACAAAGCAAAAAAAAATATTCAACAATGTGGAAACTTATTAATAATTTAGAAAGAGAAAATGTTAATTCTTTCTCTTCTCTTTTTTTAGCTGAGGCATTCAACATATACTTCTCTAGTAATGCAAAAAGTATTTCTAATAATTTTTTTTCCGACAAAACAAATTTTTCTTACTCTTTGCCTTCTCCAAATTTTAATTTTGTTCCTTATCTAGCTTCACTTTTTCTAAATTGAATTTCAATCAAGTCCGAGATATTATTTCTAGTCTTAAAAACACTCCCACTTTGATGTTCATCACCTTAATTATAAAATGATCAAGTCCACACAACATGTAATTATTTATCCTTTAACAGCCTCTTTGAATGAATATATTAGATCAGGGATATTTCCTGAAGCTTTAAAATAATCTAAGATTTTTCTCTTCTTTAAAAAGGGTGATCAAAATGAACTAAATAATTATCGTCCAATTAATAGCACCGGTCTTGAGTAAAATTTTTGAACGAGCACAGCGGGCACAAATTTTATCGCATTTTGAATCAAATAATCTGTTCACTGCTGGTCAGTTTGGTTTTAGAAAAAACAAATCAACAACTTTAGCTATCCCTTCCTCTAAAGTGATTCTCTTGAAGAGAATTCTTATTGCGGGGTAATTTTTTGTTACCTAACCAAAGCGTTTGACTGCGTTTTATTCCAAATTATTGACAAAATTCTTACCAACTCTAAATTTTCAAAAAATGCTTTGAATTTATTAATGTTGCATTTAAAACCTAGGTATCAAATAGTTTCGTATTTGGGTGATAACTCTTTCTGGCTACCAGTAAAACATGGTGTTGCTCAAGGTCCTGACTTAGGGTTATTTTTTTATTGTACATTAATAATATTAATAAGGCTTTTCCCAACAAAAATATTATTTTGTTTGCCGTCTTTATTAATGTCTTATGATCTATCGCAAATACAAACTTCCATATCCCAATGATTTTTGTCTAACAACTTATTTCTAAATGACTCTAAGACAATTAGATTTTACTCTTCCCTAAGATTCCTCTTGATTTTGTCACCCCAGAATCTGTCAACTTTCTTCGTTTGGTCTTCGTTTGGATGTGCATCTTAGATGGCATTTTCTTATTGATTATATTATTACTGATTACTGATAATATAATATCAGTCATTTTGCAAAAAATACTTTTTTGTTAAAATCTTTGAGCAACTTTGTTTCTAAAAAAACTTTGATTTCTAGAAAAACTTTGAATCTTAAGTTACGGAATTTTAGTTTGGGTACATTCTTTTGCTTCAAAACTTCTTTTCCTGGCCCACTAAAAACAGCAGTAATTCCTCCACTGTATAAGAAGGGAGAGAAAACGCTTGTGGAGAATTACAGACAAATATCTCTGCTAAGTGTTTTCTCCAAAACTTTTAAACGTCTAGTATATGAAAAGATAATATCTTTTTTAGACCGCAATACAATCCTCACAAATAGTCAACATGGGTTTTGGGGCTTGAAAATCTGTTGTAACAGCTTCATACCAACTATTGGAGTTTATCTACACTGACTTAGATAAGAACAATATAGTAGTAACTCTGCTATTTGATTTAACAAGTTCTTTCGACATTGTAAATGTAGAAATACTACAACAAAAATTGTACGCTCTAGGAATAACAGGTCCACTGCTACAATGGATCAAATCATATCTAACAAATAGATCGATGGTTGTAAGAGTAGATACTCTATCGCAATCCAACAGCGTGAATTTAGAGGTTCCTCAGGGATCTGTACTGGGACCACTTTTATTTCTTTTATACATTAATGAACTCTCAAATTGCATAACAGATGGTCATGTAGTTATGTTTGCCGATGATACTACAATTAGTGTCTCAGCACAGACCCCAGAGGAACTCCAATGAAGTACGCATCGGATTTTTGAGGAACTTAAAACTTGGTGTCAAAAGAATAAATTAATTCTTAATAATAATAAAACTGAATGTATTCACTTCTTCAATAAAAAACCTAAAATATTGTCCAATACTTTGACCAACTTCAACCTTTGTTTTGCATCTAAAGTTTCTAGGAACTTTCATTGACGAAAGATTAACTTGGAGAAACCATGTTGACCATGTGTGCTCTACATTAAATAGTGCATTTTTCGCAATTTTTCAATTAAAACATACTGTTTCAAAAAATTCTTTAATTGATGTATACTATGCTCTCGCATACAGCCATATCTCATACAATATTGCCACTTGAGGAAAGACTTCTGATCTCCAAAGAATTTTTATATGTCAAAAAAGAATCATTCGCCTCATATTTGATATGAAGCCTATTGAGAGTTGTAAAAATTTTTTTAGTGCTTTTAAACTTTTAACTGTTCTATCAATTTTCATTCCCAAAGTGATCCTACATGTTAAAAAAATACTGATCTTTTTTCTAAAACAAGAGGTAACCATTTACATAATACTAGATATTGAAACATTACATTGAATGTTCCTAAATTTAGCACGACCATGTTCAAAATATCTCTACTCTACAATTAATTTTGTAATTTTTTATAATAAGTTACCACCAAACTTAAAACAAATTGACATTTATGAGAAATTCAAGCATGAATTAAAGAATTTATTAATCAATAAAGCATATTATAGTTTAGAGCAATATCTGACAGATATTATCTAAGAATGTAATGGTGTGTTTAACTATGTTATGTCATCTGTGTGTGTATATTGTTACAATCTGTTTGACGTGCCTATACACGATTTTATTTTGTGTACATAAAGGTTTAATAAAGAGTTTGAGTTATAAGAATAATTGCTGGTTTAAAGTATCAGGAGAATTGTAGGTATTACTTTTCCAAATTTAAAATTTCTACACTTCCATATATCTATATACTTTCTTGATTGCTATAATGTTAAGACATCACACATTGAAGAGTTTACTAAACGGCGAGAACTCTATATTCTCAACTTGAGAAACCAAGAGAATGTCTATATTAACTTTCATAGACTAAAAAAGTCGTTTCAGCATCTCCTTTTAGGGTCCAAAATGTTTTAATAAACTCCCTATAACAATAAGCAATCTGCCTCTAAGCAAGTTTAAGACTTGTATTAAATCATTTCTTTTAAAGAAGAGTTTTTACTCATAAGTAGAATTCTTTAAAAATACCTTAACAGATTTAGTCCAATGTTTTTCTTAATTTATTTATTTTTTCTCCTTTTTATATGACGTGTGTAAACATTGTATATATACAGGGTGCGGCAGCATAACTTCCTTTTATAAAATTCAATAAAACCCATTTTACGAAACATATTTTTTTTATTTTTGTTTATAATGTAAGTGCAATATCTAAAATTTTGTTTTACACTGTTTTAAAAATCATATCAGGTAAGTGACGCCCTCCAATGTCCATACACTGAATAAAACGATTTCTGGCGTTTGTCATGACTCTTACCAACATATCAGCGGGTATGTTGGCAATTTCTGCCCGGATGTTGGCTTTTAGGTCTAATAAGGTCTTTGGGCGGTTGACATAAACGAGAGATTTTAAAAAAACCCACAAAAAAATCGCACGCTGCCAAATCGGAGGAGCGGGCTGGCCACTCCTTATTGAGACAAGGTGCTCCGGGAAGTGTTCTCTCGATGCTCTTGAAGTGTGAGCCGTTGCTCCGTCCTGTTGGAACCAAATGTCCCCCAAATTCAGTTCATCAAGTCGTTGGAAAAAAAAATTGCTCTAGCGTGTTCACATACCGATCTAAATTCACTGTCACTGTGACTTCATTTTTCTTCAAAAAACCACGGACCACTAATCCCAGTTGAGGAAATTGCACACCACTCTGTGACTTTAGGTGAAGTCAGAGGCTTTGATGCAATTCTCGGGAATTGGTATCAGCAGAGTAACGCATGTTCTGTCTGTTTACGCATTCATTCAAGTGAAAATAGGCTTCGCCGCTGAAATAAATAATTGCGTTGTTTGGAACATTTTCGAAAAGCGACTAACGTGGAAGAAAATAAAACTTTAAAGCCACGCCTTGCGAATAGTATTACTCCCAGCACGATACGATCCCTACCGCCTGAATGGCACGCATTTCAAAAAAGGAAGTTATGCTGCTGCCGCACTCTGAACAAATAGAAATAATAATAATTACTATTATTATTAATAGAGGATTTTTTGTGACAAAAGTAGCAGCTGAAAACCGACTTAAAGACAGTCTGTAGCAGAGGTGGCCTACCCTGTGCTGAGCTGCTTATCGTAGCTAATTTAGTAGGTTATTTTTATCGGCGCCTATCGGATACTCTTAGTTTTGTCAGTAATTTGAATTTTAGGAGTTTGAAAACAAGCAGGACAAATCAACAAAAGTGAAATTTAATAGTAAAAAATAAAAAAATTAATTCTCTTTTAAACTCGATTCGAGAACATCCTGTATGTATTTAACGCAAAAATATAATAAAATTTACTGATAATTATCACAAATTTGTCGACAAATTTACCAAAACTGTTTTTACATTTGTTCAAAAATTGCATCTATTTCATTCAAAAATTTCGATGATTGATCGAGGTGTGTGTGATAATGGGGGCTACCTCGAGACGGTATAATAAGGGTATTTAGGACCCCTGAAGTGCTTTGCAACCAAATCCATTCATGAATACACTCAATAGTCACTCGTAGACGTAATAATGCGATTCTACCCAGAAGAGATCAACAAGAGTGGCTACGACTAGTCGAAACGACCGAAACTTTCTATAGATTAGATTGTATTGTGAAAGGCAGCTTCCTCATCAAGGACAAAGGATTAATCGACTAGAAAAATATTTCCAGACATGAATCGACTCGAAAACAGCTTTTATTTCATTGTTATCTCGTACAAAAAATTGATGAAAAATAAAAGATCCAAATTACCAGAATCCGCAAATTTGTGTTCGGATTAATTAAAAATAAAAATTATCAAGGATCGGATTATTGTAATAATTTTCTGGTTATTATCCGTGAAATATTTTTTGTTTCAATTACAAAATGAAACCTTATTGGAGTAAAGCCTTCGGCACCCCTTGTTATAAGGGTTGATGAATGATGACGGATGAGATTTATTTCGACTAGTACAAAAGTTTTTGTATTAATTTTGTTCACTATAAGCCGATTTTGTCCTTTGAGTGATTTTTTGCCAGACTAACAATACTTAATTATTGGAATCTGATACCAAAGAGTTGTTAATATAATGTTTTTTGTGGTCCTAGAGAGGAGAATTAATTCGAATCTTAGCTTTTTCAGTTTTAATAAACTTGTTATATTTAATAAAATTTAATTATAAATTCTCTAAATATTTATATCTAATCAGTGCTAATTATTGATTTTAATAAAATATGCTCTGTAATTTATTTAATCTCTACTAATTAATTTGGGAAAAATGTTTATCAGGCACATTTTGTACTAAAATTAATATAATTTAAAATTTAAATTAGGAAGTAACTTCTCTGCTCTGCTGACAATGGTTGGTATTAAATTTTTGTTTCACAACATTTTTTTGTTATATTTCTTCTAGACGTATTTGTTATTTATTATTTGTTCGTTTTTATTCGTTATTTTTTAAGCTTCTTTAAAATTATCTTTTGTTCTTCTTTTGTTTTTCTTTCTCTTCTAATCGATTTTCAAGCTTATTGAAAATAGTTTATTTTGTTTCAACTCTTTTTTTTCTTGTAATCGTCGTTTTTCAAGTTTTCATACAAACTTTTTATTGTACAAAATACTTCCAATACTTTCATTTTTCTATTTTCTTTTAATTTTATAATCTTTTTTTGTTTATTTGTTTATGTAAACAATTAGTGTTTTTTTGTTTTTTTACAATTTTTTGCTCGTCTTTCTCTTCTAATTGTTTTGTAAGTTTTTTCAGAGACATCTTTTTAAAATCCGAATTAGTTCGTTTTATTTTTTAACAGTCTTTTTCACCTTCTTCTAACCTTTTATCTTTCAATGATTTTTCTTTTTCATCTAACCGATGCCGTTTGACTGCTTCTACATTTTTGTTCTGTTTATCTAGAATTTTTCTTAACTTTTTTTACAAATTATTGTTTATCGAATTGTTTTGAAAATTTTTTGCATTCATATACATACATAATTATTCTAGTTGTTATAGTTTTTTCCATCTAATCATTTTTCAACCTATACTTTAGAATCTTTGTTGTTATACAGACTGTTAAGGAAGTGAATGCAAAAAATTTAATCACAGATAGAACTCACAAAAATAAACAAAATATTTATTTAGCATTTTTGTCAAAAACGCATCCTTACCGAGTTAAAATTAAAAGTAAGTAGAGCACAAAAAACCTTACCCGCCTATGTGTTAACGTAGCGATCAAAACACATCAGAAAAAAATTAAGACAAAAACTTACCAAGAAGAAGTCTAAACACAGCTGATTTTATGTGGATTAGTGGGGCAAAATGAGATTTTATTAACCCTGTTCATAAAGGGTACGATACACAACAAGGGCAGAAACACATTCACGTATTATAACGGTAGTCTACGAATACTTAGATCTGGTTCATCTTTAATCACATAAAAAAATTTCGGCTCCATTTCAAGATTGTGGTCGCTTCTTCGGCGTCCTTCTCGATGATTTGAAGTTGTTTCAATACTTGTAAACGTTGGCATCATGGCAATTACACTTCCGGAAAACGTTGAGACAAACGCCGAGCTGCAGACGCATTACCGCAACATAGGACCGTATCCATATTAGAAAAATGCACTATTGATATAAATTTATTGTTGCACTCAATTTATTATTAGAATACTATTGATCACAACGACACAATGTGAAATAAGGTTATAGCCAGTTGCCGTTATCAGTGTTTTTGTTTAGAAAAAACGCTTAGGTTTTTACAAGATTAAATTTTTTATCTCTTCGCTTGAACTTCATGAACAATCCACATCCTTGCGATTCCCGTAAAATTGCTACGCCATTGACGGACAATTAGCTCATGTTTAGTACATTATAGAGTGGAAAAAACTCCACGTTTCTGCACAGGCCTACTCATAAAACAAAACAACAAATTACTCGTTATTAATACGCGGTTGAACCCTTTTGAATTTGAATTTATTTTCCTAAAGACATTTTGAATACGAGTTTTTATGTCATCTTTAGTTGTCAGCAGCACTTTATAATTTTGTTCTTTAGCCCTATAAAAACAGATAGGCTACAAAGGGAATGTAGTAATAAGAGCTTCCTTATAGACTTTATAGAAATGCGCAGGTGCACCGTCTAGCTGAAACCACATTCGCCGTCTATCCATTATTGGCACTTCTTCCAATAACGCAAAAAATCTGTTTTCGATAAAGTTTTTGAACATTTCACTGTTTAAATGTTTATCGAAAAAGTGAGAGCCTATAATATCTTTTATAGAGCTTCACCTCACATATTGAGGGACCATCTATGTTGGCGATTAACCACGGTCTCCAATAAAAAATTGCTTTTGTTTGTCCATAATTCACATAAATCTGATTAAATCGAAAAGTAGACGAGATAGGTATAGGACAATGTAGTATCAGATTAAAGGTAATTTAACGGGCTATTTAAATCTGACAAAAAATAAAAAAGTTTTTATTTAAAAATGTTGAGTTTATGGTAATATTAGAGTGTCAAGTTTGACAATTTATTTTGAACACTCTGTATGTTATATCAGATTTTTTTATGCATGCACATCTGAAATAAGACTTCTGTTAAAATTTTGCAAAAAATGGCGACAAGATAATTTACCATTAACAAGATTTTAATAATCCTACCAACGATAGCAACTATTATTTTTTAAATTCAAATGTAAATATTTCTAAAACGGTTAAAGATAAGAACAAAACATGTTATACAAAAAATGTTTAAGATAATCCGCAAAATGCGAATATGCAATAATATATAAGGTATCCTATTTAAAAAAATATGTTTTTTACGTGTAACTTTTTTGTGAACACTCTGTATAACAGAAAATATTTTTAAAATGTGCTCCTTAAAGATCTGCATTCTTGTACCAAAGTTAGTTTTGATTGAATAAACCGTAACTACGTAATGAACCGAGGCGTTCTTAGTGCCCCACCCTGTATATACCCCTTTCTTTCAAAATATTTTCTTTTTTTCTAAACATGATTTGTTTGTTTTTTGTTACTTACTTCTGTTCCAATCGTCTTTTTTAAACTCTTTTTAAACTTTCTTTATTCTACATAATTCCAATAATTCTTTTTTTTAGTACAGCCGATGTCTTTCGACTGCTTTTATATTTTGTATTGTTTTTTACTATCATTTTTTTAAAGTATTTTTACGGACTTTTCTTCATTTCTTTATTTGTGTAAACAAAGTTTTTCTTTACTCAATGGCCGTTTTTCAAGCTTTCCTAGAATTATCATTTGTTCTTATAATTTTTTGCTCGTTTTCTTTAATTGTTTTTCAAGCCTTTTCAGAAACGCCGTTTTTCAGTTTCCTCTACAAAATACTTTTGTTCATTTAACATCCAACATTTATCTTCTGGAAGTTTTTGTTGTTGTTTTTTCTCTAGAAATCTTTTTTATCGTTTAAGAACTGTTTTTTGCTCTCTTTTTTTCAGTCACTGCTTTTAATTCTTTAATAATTTATTTTGTTTTTTTTTTCTGCTAATTATCTTATCTCAATTTCTTCCAGAAGTTCTTTATTAAGCTACTCTAAAAAAAACTTCTATTCTTTAAAAACTTTTTAGTGTCCTTTTTTTTTCAGGCGGTATTTTTCAAAATTTTATTTTGAATTCCACTTTAATAATTATTTTTCTACTTTACGTCGGTAACAGAGTCCGATTTGGGTGCGGTAATAGCCAATTCCGCACCCAAATTGCGTGCGGTAACAACGAGTGCAATTTACTGTTTTCGGATTGGTAACGCCGTGTAACACGCTATCGCTGAAATGAAACGTCACGGTCACGTTTCTGTCGGCGATGAGATTACAGTAATTATATTCGAATAAATTTTGTTGCACTTGATGACCAGCAGTATTCCTCAACAAAGTGTTTTTGTGTGTGTGTGTCGGAATTAATCTATAAAATATTTGAAAATAGGGTGGACACTGGACAACGGTGGTAGACGTCACAAACTTTTCTTTTGAGGTTAGAACAGCATTAAAGTAGAACTTGAAACTAAAATGGAGCTTTTGGCCTTTATTTTGACCATTTACAACCCCCATAGCATTCGATAATTTACAAGTTATTTGCTAGATGAGTATATAAATCTGCTTGACTGAATGCTTAACCATGAAATGAAAGGAGTCGCTGAGAACCGCAAATGTAGTGGGAATTTAGAGATAAATGCAGATTTTCCTTACTGTGTTAATGCCAATTGGATTATTCAATCAATAACCGATACGGTAGGTAAAAAAGAACCATTTGTGAGTTACTTACACAGAATCTTAGACAAATTTGAAAACATTTCAAAGTTCGATTACTTCATTGACACTTTAGTGACATTTTTATTACCAACTGTCTCGTATTAACGCAAAAGTCCCTAAAGATTAAATAATTAACTTTTTTACTAAAAAATTACGTAAAACACGTAAAGTAGAAAAAATTGCATAAAGAACTTGTTTTTTAAAGTCATTGTGGCACTCATTCTTTATAAAAACTCGCGCTCGCGCTCGTTTTATAAACTTGAATTCGTGCTACAAAGTTGACTTTTCAAAACGCGTTCTTTAATATACTGTTACATAACCAGTGTGTTAAAAGCATCATTACAACATTCAAATTCAAATCGGAAGCGGACTGAAACTGACTAACTGAAATAGGTGTTTTAATTTAGTCTTATCAAAGCAAACGTAGTAAAAATCAAGAAAGATTACTTAAAAAAATGGTGTAATACTTTTTGTTTTAAATTTTTTTAAAATTGTAGGTTTAATTAAACCGCATTTTGTCAGTCTTTCTTGAAAATATTTAAATTAGCTGAAATGTGCTTTTTCAGCTGAAAACCCTGTTAATAAAGCCGATGCAGTAACTTTATTTGGATCGATTCTTTCTTGTGCAGGTGTCTAAATTTCGTCAAACAAACCATCAAGCGTAAAAACCTTTCCACCCCTTATTGATTTTGATCCGGGGTCAGTTTCTGCATCAACCCTTTCCCTTTTGATTTTCGTTAACGCACCATAAAAACATTTATAATCTGTAAGTGACATGGCGGCAGGTGCCAGTATTAAACATCTGTTGCCTGAATTTTTTTCCTTGATATAAGAATTGATTTCCGATTCCGGCAATCAGCTGCATCTGCATTTGCAAAGCCCGGAATTTTTGGCTCCGTGCAGTGCATACGAAACTCCGGAGAACCCTACACTTATCACAGCCAGACAGTCGTCATAAATCATTCTATTGTATTAAGTTTGCACATTTTCAATCCGTCTTACACAATATCTGGAAAAGTTCGGTCCCATTTACTAATTACTCCTGATTTAACCCTTTGGCTTCGATGAGGCGGCTGCGATTACTAATGACGCTTTTGTTTCATTCGGTAGGGGTTAAATTGTTTGCGTTGCGTTTTTTTGCTTTTATGGATAGAAAAAAGTAATTCACAAGTTGACAAAATTAACTCGAAATTTAAAATCAAGACGCGTTTGAGTTTGGGGGACTTTTTTTCTTTTCTTTGTATGATTTGTTTTACTTCTTCGGAATTTCTCTTTCGCGATTCAAAATGGAAGAGGAGATTAAATCTCGCTTTTATACTTTCGAGGATTGAAACGGAATTTCAATAGCATGGGGAGTAAGAAATACGTTTCAATGAACGGCTTAAAAAATAAGGAAAAGGACATTCCGCACATTTTTTAGACTTTAGAGAACACTTAATTGACTATTGTTACATTTGGATTTATAAAGTTGGTACCTAACGTATTTTTACAAACTTTTAAATCGCTAAATCCTAGATGTTTTCCGTTAATGATTTCTGTTTCTGTACGAGTATGTAAGACACTGATCATTGTTTAATTAATTTAAATAAACGTAATCATTTTCAACTAATTGCAGAATAGCACTATCACAAGGGTTGGGAAGTCCTAAATGGAAACAAAGAAGGTGACCGTGAAGAAGAGTTCACTCACATATATTGGTCAGAATGGAACGACCACAATAGATTATGGAATTACAAATAATGAAGCCTGGGAGAATATAGTCAAATTCCAGGTAGGAAATAGATAAAAGGACACGAGAAAACGAGAAAATCATTAAGAAAAAAAGAGAAAAATAGATTTCAAATAAGATCAAAATGGAACAAAGATACAATTGAAAATTACTGACAACAAATAAATAACGAGAACTTCCGAGGTTTAGACATTGATAGTATGTGTAAAGACCTAGTTAGTAAAATAAAAGCAGCAATGACCAAAAAAAAAATGTAATAATAATAATAATAATAATAATGTTTATTAGTGTTATAATACAAAGTACTTTACACACGTTAAAACAAAAAAATACAGAAATAATTAAGTACAGCATAATAAATGTTTAACCAATGACTACCATGACTGGTCACTTTCCCCCACTTCTTGACTCAAATTGGTTCTACGCACCGCACCATAGCGCAGTAACAAGAGAGACAGAAATTACCATATATTCGTATTATACTTTGACAAGTCAAACATTTAAATCGTACTAGAGTAGATATCGCGTCGTGTTTCTATTGGCGAACTGTTAAAACGTTGCGCTAATGTTGCGCTAAGGATCCACTCAGTTGTTGTATTTTCGTCCAAGGTTCCTGAAAATTGAACCATGAACATCAAAGACACCGACAAGAGTGACCAGTCATGGTAGTCATTGGTTTAACCAAACCTACAGATATATACAATAAAAATAAACAAAAAAGAATAACTAGAAGATAGTAAACGTAAAAAATAGAATAAAAGAAAAGCTACAAAAGCAGAGTATCTAGAAATAAGAAAAAAGTACAAAGCAAAGTGTGAAGAGAGAAAAATACTACAAAGAAACAAATAAGAAAGAAAAATAAAAGAAATAAAAACAGAAGCAGAAGTATGGAAATTTATAAACAAAGAAAGAAAAAGAAAAGGCAAAATAAGTAAGAACATAAGTATGGATAAATGAAGACATGAGGATTTTCAAGTGGAAATAAATAATTTTTTTATAGGAGAAATTGAGAAACAAATGTTTAGGTTAAAGAAAAAGAAAGCATCCGGAGAAGATAGAATTCCAAATGAAGCGCGCTGTTGTTTGGTACAAAAAAGCTATAGGAAAGAGTATGGGATGTGCTAAATGCAGTGTGGATAGGAGGAGGTTTTCCTATGGAGTGGAGAAAAGAATTAATTGTACCAATATATAAAAAAGAGGATAAAGATAAAACTGAAAACTACCGTGGCATATCCTCACTTAATACGATCTACAAAATATATGCGATGGTTCTAGAAGAAAGATTGAGAAAGGAAATGGACGAAAAAAGTATGTTGCCAGACGGACAAGCAGGTTTCAGAAAAGAAAGGGGAGCCATAGACAATGTGTACATTTTGAGATATCTGGCGAAGAAAAAATAAACAAGGCGGGAGGACGTATGTATGCATTGTTCATGGACTTCAAAAAAGCTTTTGACAGTGTGAATAGGGAAAAATTATGGCTGTATCTTAGAGAGAAAAGGGTGTGTAAGTGGTTGGTAAGCAAGATGAAAGAAATTTACGAGGAAACTTATAACCAAGTAAAAGTGGGCGAAGAAGTAAGTGAATGTTTTTGGACAAATAAAGGTGTAAGACAAAGCTGTCCATTAAGTCCTGCACTATTCTTAGCATATATGGGAGATGTGGATAAAGTTTTAAGTAGAGCGTAAGTAGAAGGGATAGTTGTAGGCAGAGAGAAAGTGTGGCTTCTGGCGTTTGCAGAATAGGTGAATAGAACGAGATGACTACTATGAGAAAAGAGAGTATGCATGTGCAGAAAGAGGAAGAACAATAGAAGAAAAACTAAAACAAAGAGATGCTGAAATAGATAAACAAGAAAAAATTGCGGGTATTAAAGAATTAAGGTACAATTCCAAATATGCCCTAATTGTTACCACCGATCTACTAAAATATCTACATAAAATAAAAAGTAAAAATAAAAAAATGGTTGCAAGATTCAGATGCGGGAATGAAGAAAGGGAAAATGAGTTTTGCAGAGAAGATTGGGAAAGAATGTGCAGATTATGTGGAGAAGAAAGGGAGACGATAGAACATTGTTTGTCAGAGTGTGCAGAGTTAAGAATGTGTGAGAATGAAACGATTGAAAAAAACGAGCAAGCAAAAATATATAAAAACCAATAATAATTCTAGAAGAGCTTAAAAGACAGCTATTAAAAAAAGAAAATTTACAGATCCGAGAAAATAAACAATAATAGAAATTTCAGAAAAATATTGATTGTAAAAAATTTCTGGAAAAACAAATAAACTTTCTAGAAAAATTAGAAAAGTAACTTTTGGTAAAAAAAGAAGTAAAAAGATATTCCAAAAAGGGTTGTATGATATTAATTAATAATAAAAAAAAAGTAAGAGAATTCAAGACGAACAGAAAAAGTGTCTAGAGGGAGATTAAAAAAAACAGAATTTTTTTTTGAAAAGCTTAAAAACGGTGTTTAGAAGAAATTAAGCTACGACTATTATACGACTATTTGAGCTAAATTAGTAGAAAAAAAAGCAAAAAAAATAATATAAAAGAGTTGAAATACGTCGACTGAAAAAAGGTAAGAAAAATTCTAAAACAATTAAACAAGATTTCTAGAAGAAATTGAAAAAATCGGTTGGAGGAAAAACAACAAAAATTTTTTAATAAATAATGTTGGCTGTATAAAAAAAGAGCAATAGATTTTAAATAGACAAAAGTAGTTTGTAGAAAAACCTAAAAAATGACAGTTTTAAAAAGCTTTAAAAAACGAGCAAGAAAAATTATATTTGTAACCGTTAACATGTCCTTCTCTCAGCAAGACAACACACGTTCACATACTGCTCGTTACACTATAAACTTCCTGAAAGAAGCTGGCGTTAATATTTTGCTATGACCACTCCGTCCACCGAATTTAAATCTCTTTCAGCATGTGTGAGACATATAAAGAGAAAAAAATAGTCTGCTTCGCACCGCCTTCACAGACTCTGACACAGTTAATCCATGAGGTTCAGGTTGATTAAAACGAGGTGGCACAAGCAGACATTGACAAGAGTGTACTCAGTTACGGTACCGCCAAATACATTTTTTTTAAGTCAATGTTAGTAAATTTTTTTGCAAATCTCATCCTTTTATTCTTGATGTAGATCTCTGGATCAAAAAAATCAAAATTTCGTTAATTAATATTTAAAAATAGTTTAAGGTATTGAGAAATGAAAAGTGTTTTGACCACCTCCGTTAAGTAAGTTTTTTAACAAATGAAAAATTTATCACAGTGAATTTATTTATATACTTTAAGGTTTAAGGACTGGAACTTTTTTTAGTCATATTTATCTCTAAGAGTTTATATTTTCACTTATTTTAAATATGTAATGTTAAATACAGTGAAATTTTTTTGTAAATATTTGCTAATATGTAATGAGATTTTTTTCTAGACGTTTCGTTAGTGACCACTGCATCTTCAGCACAGGCACTTTATTTAATACGTTGAAATGTTAGGTTAGGTTACATGTCGGTCTGTTTTGTATTAATACGAAAATCTTTTTTCATAAAAAAAATATATTTAAAGCTGTTAATATAAAGATAAGTAATATGATTTTTCGAATTTTTTCAATTTTTTTTCCTTGATAAATAAGTTTAAAGACGAAAAGTTAAAAGAAAATAAAAAATCCTGAGATTAAATCCGATTTTTACGGTAGTTAATGTTCATTACATCCCTAAAACCTAAAAATCAAGCTCGAATTAACTTCGTTGATAAATCAGGCGGTCGTCGGCAATTTACTCCTCTATTTTCTTATTTAATGAGCAAACCGTCCATAAATCCCCTTTTTATTCATTTTTTTCCTCAAACAGATGACCAGAGAGCCGCGTGTATTCCGCCATGTACTTCCTGTTGGGAAGTAGCATCGTGTGAAATCAGCCCGGAATTTAAGTACCACTTGTAATTTATGTGACCGCAGATAATTCGGGGCGATTTATCCGAATTTACTTCATTCCCTGTTCAAACAAAGCGGCATACCTGTAGGTGATTCCCCTATGATTTTTTGGCGCGTTTCTAGTTTGCCGCTTTGTTGTAAACAGAGATAATAATAAGTAGCTATGAATTTAATGCCGTTAACATAGAATGCCAGCAATGCACACGCCACTTGATTTACTCGCTATATATTCGCGCCATACGCACTCGCATTTCATTTTGGATACGTTTATCGTTTCATTAAGCTTGGGTTTAACATGCTGATAAAGGCCATAAAAGAAATTAGCTTACAACCTTATCCAAGAGGGAAGGAAAGTCCATGCTATCTGCTTAATGGACAATGGGATTTTAAATCGGGTGATTGGATGACCATATTGGGGGATTCTCTAAGGCGTCAAACTAAAGGGTTTTTCAATAAGGATGGGTCGACGTTAAAATGGAATAAAACAAGCTGTGTGTGAGGCATTTAAAAAAATCTTTTTTTAAGTACTTTTTAAATGCCTTTATTTATGGAATATAACATCGTTCAAATGTCCGCCGCGACTTCTAACTGTGGCATGGATCCGAGTGGACCAATTTTGAATGACTCGCTCGCATAGATCTGGCTGAATTTGACCGATGGTATTGGTGATATTGACTTTAAGGGCATCGGTCAATTGCGGCTGATTGGTATAGACCTGCGACTTGAGAAAACCTCACAAAAAAAATCTAGCGGGGTCAAATCGCACGATCTTGGTGGCCAATTCACGTCAGCTTTGCGAGAAATAACTCTGCTCTCAAATCTTTCATGCAGAATGCAGCGTGGCGTCTCGTCTGCTGTATGGCACGTAGCTCCGTCCTGCTGGAACCACACGTCGTCTACCTCCATATCGTTTAATTTAGGGCAAAAGAAATCTGTTAGCATCGTTCTGTAGCGCTCGCCGTTGACGGTGATGGCCTCACCAACGTCATTTTCAAAAAAGTATGGACCAATGACGTCGCCGGTCCAAAATCCGCACCAAACAGTAACTTTTTGTAGATGCATTGCAACTTGCTGAACCTCGTGTGGGTTAGCGTCGTCCCATATACGGCAATTTTCAGTGTTAACGTAACCATTCATCCAAAAATAAGCCTCGTCACTAAAAATGATTTTTCGACTAAATGTGAGATCTTCTTCTAAACGGTTCGAAGCCCAGTCAGCGAACAAACGGCGTTGTCTATGGTCATTAACTTTAGGCTCCTGAGTCAATTGGATTTTGTACGGGTGTAATATCAAATCCCGACGCAAAATTCGCCAAACTGTTGTCTGCGAAAGGCTGAGTTCTTGTGCACGACGCGGAATTGACTGCCTCGGGTTTTGTTGTACACTTTCAAGTACGGCAGCAATATTTTCGGCCGATCTAGCATTTCTTTGACGACGGGGTGTTGGCTGATTGTTTACCGAACCCGTTGTTTCAACTTTGGTCACCAAACGCTGCAGAGTCGATTCTGAAGGACCACCGTGTCTTCCATAAAATGGGCGCAACGAGCGCAATGTTCGAACTAACGAACAGTCATTTTGATAATAAAGTTTTATTATTTGGACGTGTTGCTCAATTGTGTAATTAGCCATGGTAATTTGGCATCAGTGACTGAACAATAAACACCAGATTACACAGACACTACCAAGAAAACATGGCCGCCACAGGGTGCCAACATCAACCCATCCTTATTGAAAAACCCTTTAGAACTTGAACAGTAAAAACTGTTTTGTTAATTTCATTTTTTTTAACAAACATTTTACAGTAAATTCTAACAAAGTCTTATAATTACATTCACAAGATTGTTGTAAAATTGAGAAAATCATGTTGTCAAATTAATAATATTGTTACGGTGAATCATCGATAGAGAAGTTTCGGAAAGATTCGGAGCGCTTTAAATAATTTATCATTTATTTTTTGCCCAGATATTATTATTGATAGCTTTAGAAGGATTGCTTTCAGATGTATCGAGGAGGACTAACCGTTATATAAAGAAGAAGACTGCCCGAGAAATCAGGCAGTCGAATAGTGTAAACCAGACAAGTGTGATAGTGAAGTGCAAACAACGACAGTATACAGAATAATCAAAAAGTCTGGAGTAACTTAATAACAGAAAAAACTCGAAAAAAACTAAAAAAAAATTGCGTTTTTTTCAAAAAAATTTAACTTTGCCACTTTTTAAGTTATAATGCTAATTTTTTGGAAAAAAGTAGTGATTTATATATACTTTAAATGTGTATAAAGCAAACGCCGTCAGAGTATTAGTTTTGGCACAATTGCAATTTAGTTCTTTAAGGCAGTATGTATCTTGTAGAGGGTTTTATTGTCTTATAGATAGTCTGATTTTAATTTCTCAAACATATCTCGATAGTAAAAATATGGTGCAACAAATTTTTGATATGTCAAATAAGAGTAAAAACAGAAAGTTGTCAAGTAGTAGAAGAGAAAATAAAATAAGAGTAAAATAAGAATAAAATGACAAAATTTAGAACAAAATAAAAATAAACACTTTGTTATACTATACATTTGCATTTAAAATTTGTTTGTAAATTTAAAATAAAACTGTCTATAAAGCATACAGACCTTATAAAACAAATAATACATTAAAGTTTACAAGTACCAGCAGTGCCGCTAAATTTCCACTGTTTTACCTAACAAAAGCAACAACCAAATATACTCACCTTAGCAGTAAAAATCAAAAAACAAATGCGCCTTAATTTGCAATACAAAAAATTATTAAAATAATTTTACAAATCTTAGTTTTCATATATTCTCCATTATCAGTGAAATTGATAATTCTTTTGTAAAAATTTATTTATTTAATAAAATATTTTTTTAATAAAATAAATTAGTGTTACTAATAAAATATTTTATTTATTAACTTTTTAAAACGTTCCAGATCCAACTGTTTTTGTTTTGTCCTCAGTCTACCTCTTTGTCTGTTTCTTCCTAGTCTTGTTTCTAATAGTTTTCTGGGTAGTCTATTTTTTTTCATTCTTATTACGTAGCGATTCCTGTATTTATGCTTTACCTCTATAATATTCGTGTCATTTGTGTCATACATCTTTCTTAATTCTTTATTTGTTTTTCTGATCTAAAATTTTTCTATTTTCTTTTCTCCATAAGTCTAGACTAGTCTAGGTCTAGACTATATAACCTTATTAACAGTTTTTTCCATAGCCATTTTAACTAATCTTAATTTTTTCGAGTATTTTAAGATCCTTTAAAATCTCGTTTAGTTGTTTTCTATTTACACTTGTAGGCTGTTGTAGTCAACAAAAATTTAATAGTTTTTAGTTTTTGTCCGTGACTTATTCGCTCTTGTAATAGCTGCAAAAGAAAATATTTGATCTACGACCAATTTTTCGTTTCTAAAACCGCTTACTATTGTTTTCATATGTTATTTTAGCATATTATTTATAAGAATTGTAAGTATTTGGTATGCGATGTTTAGCAGCACTATTCTTCTGTTTTTTTTTGCATTTTGTCTTGTTTTTTTGAATAGATTGAACATGCAATTGCTGATGTCCATTTTTGTAACATTATTTTATTTTTCATCAGTTTCATCACCGCTTCTTTTTCATATTTTATCTTTTCTATTTTATATGTTGTTTCTCTCTAAGCTTTTACTGTTTTTAATTTTCCTATAATGTTTTTTACTTTATCTAATGTAATTATTTTCTCTCTTAATTTTGTTTGTTATTTCATTATTTTTTTCAATTGTTCTTTCTTTCAGTAATGATTTATTTAAAACTTTTTTAAAATATTTAGCTTATCTTTTTATTACGTCATTTCTCTCTTCTCCAACTAGTTGATCAGGTATATTCTAGCAAATATTATTTAAAAAATTATTTTCTCGTTTAATTTGTTTTCATTCTTAAAAATGTTCTTTATCTCTTTGTTTTTGTATTTTTCTTTTCTGTTTTTTATTACTTTAAAGTTGTACTGGGTCTGCTTTATTCTGCAAATTGTTTTGTACTCAGATCTTTGTTTTCTGATTTTTTTCTATTTTTTGATGTATTTTCTTCTAGTATCTTTTTTTTCTGCTGTGTCTTGCTTTTGTTTTTATGTAGTCTACTATCTTCATTGAATCAATCTTTCGACTTTCTCTTCTTGAAAAAAAATCTTTTAATTCTAAAGAAAAATTGAAACTAATTTGACTTTATATTTCCCCATGCCGTCATTTTATTTAACCGGCTGATACATCAAGTGAAACATTGCCACCCCTTTTACAACAGCGTTTATTTATGTCACATGTGTCTTAAACAATTAAATCGTTTCTCTTCTCCATTCTTAAATCTTTTTAATTGTTTCGTGCACCATATGCGAAAGAGTTAACTTGTGCGATTTATCGACACTCGTGCTGGATTTTATTAAAGATGTGTGTATAATTAATAGTCTCTTTTCTCTCATACAACCCCTTCGCACAATAATAGTATCGAGGCTTTGTCTGACAAGACCGCGCCAACTTTCCACCGTAATTAATTTTAAGGACACCAACTAAGGTCTTAATATCTCCCGACACCTACTAAACACGTATTATATTCCGGTCTTGGATCGTAAATAACGCTTCAGCTAGCCACAAGATGGAACTTCTTAGCAAGTCTACCAGTTTCGGCCATGCGGCGACATCCGCAAGCTCAACCGGTGATTTATTAAAGGATAAAGATGGGGGTGGGTTTTTAGGAATTTTTAGTTAAGCATTATACGTCTAACACGTTTAGGGACAAGGAAGTTTAGGAAGATCGCTTGGGGTGATTACACAGGTACTTAACTAAGTTAAAATAAGTAGTAATACGATTAGAATAATCTCCAAGTGGTGCAACTTAACGCTACAAGTTACAACTTGAGTTAAATCCCCAGCCATTACAACACACCACCTGCAAGTACTTGCCAACACTACGCAAACATGTCCAGGACTCCGCCAGCCAAACAAATCATTAAAATTTATTGTTTTTTCTTTTATTTGGTTAACCTGATTTTATTAGAATCTAACACACTAAAGTGAATGAGCTTTCAAGATTAATTTATTTAAAAACCCGACTTTTTTAAAATAGAAAAAAACAAGGGGTATTTAGCTTCGTATAAATTAGTAATTATCTTATAAAATTAGTGAAATATCGTCTTTGTTTTTATTATTATTTTATTAGTTTTAAAATTACCACTTTTAGCTTGTTAATATTAGTTAAAAATATTTCGTATCCATTTAATCAAATTACTAAAACGTCGTAACATCATTTTTGATTTAAAAATTGATAAAATAGGTATATCATGTTTTACCTCTAATAAAAATCAGTATTTTTAATAGTTTTTTCTTTCAAAATAAAGTAAGATTAACATTTAGAATATTGATCATACAGAGTATGTAGGTATCTCCGATACCTCGATACTTTCGATACCTCCTATATTTCTGATACCTCAATACTTTCGAAATGTCTGATATTTCAATACCTTGAAACACCTTGATAACTTTAATGCCTCAATAATTGCAATTTCCTCCGATACTTTGATACCTCTCCGTTATTTCTTTCGACTCCGCTGATGCCTTAATACCTCTAACACCTCCGATCTTCCATTATCTCTGATACCTGCAATACCTTCAATACTTTCGATATTTCGATACTTCTGGTATTTTCGATAAATACGATACTTTTAATACCTCCGATATCTCGATTCCACTGACACCTCGATACCTGTAATGCCTCTAATGTTCAATATCTCTGGTACCTGCGATATCTTTAATGCTTTTTAGATCTCGATATTTTTGGTACCTTCGATACATTTGATATCTTTATTACCTTTGATATCTAAATTTCGCTGATACCTCTAATACCTTCGTTGTCTCAATACCTCTGATACCTGCGATACTTTTACTACTACCAATACCTTGATACCTCTGGTAATTTTGATACCTTTAATACCTCCAATATGCGATACCTCAAAACCTTCAATACTTCTAATACATCAATACCTCTAATGTCTCAATGACTCTGATATTCGTAATATCTTAATACTTCCGATGTCTTGGTTTCGCTGATGGCTCGATACCTCTAATACCTCCGATATCTAAATTTTGCTGATACCTCGATACCTTTGATACATTTGATACTTTTAATACCTTAGATATTTTGATACCTCTGTTATTCAACACCTCTGGTATTTTTGGTACGTCCGATACCATTAATACCTCTGTTGTCTCGATACTTTTAATAACTACGATACTTTAAATACCTCCAATATCTTACCTTCGATATCTCTTATATTTTATCTCAAAACCTTTAATACTTCCAATACCTTGATCCTCTAATATCTTCATACCTTTAAACCTTACTTACTGAGATCTTTTTTGTTACTTTAATATCTCCGATATCTCAATTCCGCTGATAGCTTGATACCTCAATACCTCTGATGTCTCAATAAGTTTGATACCCGCGATATTTTTAATATCTTCGATTATCTCGGTTTTGCTGATACCTCTTATACCTCCAATATATGAATTTTGCTGAATTTCCGATTTCTTGATTGATTTAACAGATACTTTAATACCTCTAATACCTCAGATGTCACAGTATCTCTGATACCTCTCACGCCTTTAATACTCCTAATATTTTGATACTTCTGGTATTTTTGATCCGTCCGATACCTTTAATACCTCCGATATCTTGATTTAACTGATATCTTGGTACCTCTAATACCTCCGTTGCATCGATATTTTTAATACATGCAACTGTACTTCCGGCACCTTCGATACTTTTAATATCTCCGATTATTCGATACCTCTAATATTTCAATACTTTCGATATCTTCGATACTTGCGATATCTCAAAACATTCAATACTTTCGATATTTTGATATTTCTAATACCTCCAATATCTCGAATTTGCTGATACCTCAATACTTCTAATACCTCTGATGTCTCGATACCTCCGATACCTTTGATACTTTTGATACCTGCAATGTTTCGATAACTCTGATCTGATACTTTGATATCTCTCATATTTTCAATACTTGCGATACCTCGAAATCTTTAGTATTTCCGATACTTCTGTTATTTTCGATATCTCTAAAACCTTGATACCTCTAATATCTCAGATATTTTGATACCTCTGATATTTCAATACCTCTGCTATTTTCGATACGTTCGATACCATTAATACCTCCGTTGTCTCGATACTTTAAATAACTACGATACTTTTAATACCTCCAATACCTTACTTTCGATATCTCTTATATTTTATCTCAAAACCTTTAATACTTCCAATACCTTGATCCTCTAATATCTTGATACCTTTAAACCTTACTTACTGAGATCTTTTTTGTTACTTTGATATCTCCGATATCTCAATTCCGCTGATGGCTTGATACCTCAATACCTCTGATGTCTCAATAACTTTGATACCCGCGATATTTTTAATATCTTCGATTATCTCGGTTTTGCTGATAGCTCTAATACCTCCGATATCTGAATTTTGCAGAATTTCCGATTTCTTGATTGATTTAACTGATACTTTAATACCTCTAATACCTCAGATGTCTCAGTATCTCTGATACCTCTCACGCCTTTAATACTCCTGATATTTTGATACTTCTGGTATTTTTGATCCGTCCGATACCTTTAATACCTCCGATAATCTAATTTAACTGATATCTCGGTACCTCTAATACCTCCGTTGCATCGATATTTTTAATACATGCGACTGTACTTCCGGTACCTTCGATACTTTTAATATCTCCGATTTTTCGATACCTTTAATATTTCAATACTTTCGATATCTTCAATACTTGCGATATCTCAAATCATTCAATACTTTCGATATTTTGATATCTCTAATACCTCCAATATCTCGGTTTCGCTGATACCTCAATACTTCTAATACCTCTAATGTCTCGATACCTCCGATACCTTTGATACTTTTGATACCTCCAATGTTTCGATACCTCTGATCTGATACTTTGATATCTCTCGTATTTTCAATACTTGCAATACCTCGAAATCTTTAATACTTCCAATACCTCTGTTATTTTTGATATCTCCAATACCTTGATACCTCTAATATCTCTGATACTTTGATACCTATCTAAATACTTTCAACACCTTCAAATATTTATTTGGTCGACTCACGCATTAAAATGTCTCGATTATTAATCTCACTGTCATGAACAAACTACTATTAATAGAAGAAGTTTCCGAAAAGATTTTTTAGTGAAGAGAACAGAACTATATCTTTTTATGTCAATGTAAACATGTGTAATTCCCTCGTGAATGCTAAAATTGAGTCTCTCAAAGCCAGATGTTCAGTCTTTAACGATTTAAGAGTAACACTGAAAATGTTCGTGTTATCAATTTACCAAACATTCTTTGAATCTTTATTTTAATTCCCGGAAAGTGTCAAAACATAATTGTGTTCTCTGAGTGCACTCCTTCTGCCATAAAACTTCGAAAGTTGTTCTCTGGCAAAAGCTGACCTTCCGACCGCGATGTGCTCCAGCTAATTTAATTATTACCATCCGACGGCACCGCTAAACTCGTCTGTCACATTGTAAGCGATCCGGCGCCATCTCCCGAATTAAACATTACACTTTCTGGTTTCAACTGTCAGTTCCAGTAGTCATCAGCAATGGTTGGGTTACCGTTTCAGCATCTCTCCCGAGATGAAATTTCAGCTTCGTTTTTCGCGTTAATTCCACTGCAATCAACAAATCCTGACAATAATTGATTTTCCTGCTGATATCGATCAGTATTTGCAGGAACGATGTGTTTGTCCAAGTATTTATGGAGATACAGGATTGATGGATGAGGACGAATCGATATATTTGCTCTACTTATCCTGAATAAATAAATCCGATAAAGAGCTCTCAATCCTGGCTGCAGGATTTGTAAATAAACGAAAGGCTGATGCTTTGACGTCTTTAAAAACTAATGAAAAAATTTCATTTTGGTGATTTTTACAGATGGTGCACATGCAAACTTAACATTAGTGTTCCTGAAACAGGATTCATATTTAATCTGTTTGCTGCTGCTGCTTGTTGGAATTATTCCAGTAATGCAACTGTTTAGATTGTTTGCTGCAACTAGAAATCGATTGTTATTCAGCCAAATTCCAAATAAACACCTTACTTTTCTCTAATATCGTAATTCGTAAGAGCACTTGAGCAAGTTTTCCAAGCAATAGACAATAAAGAGATAACTGAAATTGTAATGTGCGATTTGAGCAAAGCATTCGACACTATTCCACATAAAATTTTAACTCACAAATTACACGTTTATGGTATAAGAGGCGAAGCAAACAAATTATTCAAATCTTACTTGACCAACCGACTTCAACTTGTAGAATGGAACTTTAAAAAATCCGAGAAACGAGAAATTAAAAGTGGCGTACCGCAGGGATCTATTTTAGGTCCAATTTTATTTATCATATATGTAAATGACTTTTCTCATAATTTGAAAGACAAAGTTTTGTGTAGTTGCCAGTATGCGGATGATACAACTCTGGTTCTTAAAGCAAAAGATATAGAAGAAATGCAAATAAAAAGGAATGTTGCCATGCGTGAAGCTCACACTTGGTTTGAGACCAACAGAATGAAAATTAACACCGAAAAGACTCAAATATTATCCATTTCAAGTATAGCAAAAAAACCATCATCAATTAAATTTTTGGGCATACACATTGATAATAACTTGAACTGGTCAGTACACGTCGCAGAAACTTGCAAAAAACTATCTTCATCTTTATATGCAATAAGAAGAATAAAAAATCTTTCTACGTTTCAATGTGCGAAGACGACATATTATGCAAATTTTCATAGTATTGCAACGTACGGCATATTATTATGGGGTAGCTCCTCAAATATTCAAAAAATTTTTATCCTTCAGAAGAAAGCTTTGAGAATTTTGTGTGACCTTAAATACAATGAAACATGTAGAGAAAAGTTTAAGGAGAAAAAAATACTTACTATACCATCTGTATTTATAATGGCCTGCCTCAAATATGTCTACTCTAATATAAGTATTTTCAAGAAAAACAATGAGTTTCACAAGTACAACACCAGAAACAAAGAAGAACCTAAAATACCACGACACAGACTTAAACAGACTCAACAAAACATAGGATATTGGGGAGCCGTACTTTATCAAAAAGTTCCACAGAAGATAAAACAACTTAATAAAACAAAATTTGAAATTAAAGTTAAAGAAATTCTTCTGAAGGAGGCCTTCTATTCAGTAGAGGAATTTTTAAACTGTCCTTTTTTATAAGTTTTTTATGTTTATTGTACATTAATGTTTATACTACATTATATTATCATATACATTTATATATATATATACATATATTGTGACATACCATGTAAACTACTTTGATGGTAAATAAATTATTATTATTATTATTATTATTATTATAATTACTATTCATTTAGCATCATAAAATCCTGTTTTTGTCTTTGAAAATTGTGATCTTTTGTAAGATGATCGTTTTAATGAATTCGTAGCGCGTGCTATGGTAGAGTAACAAAAGGGTGGTTTGTTGAGTGGTCACCGGTGATCATCCGGTCAGACATGCGGCACGGTTTATAACACAACAGGGGGTAGTCACGTGAATATCATCTACACCTCATACGTGACAAGTGATCTAAAGGGGAAAACAGCGTGTTGTTGGCGCCCTTTTTCACTAAACATGACGTTTCTATTATTAAATTATCGTGCAATTAGGTTATACAATCGAGACCACATGTAGAAAAAAATTCTGGTTGAGTAAGTCAACTTTTCTGCACGCTAGTTCAACAAGGGGTTTTGTTAGATGGAAAACAAGGTTTTTTATAGCTAAACAGTAGTTTTTTAACTGGCTACATTATATTTAAATGATAAATTACACGCTTAGAAGAAGAAATAGTAGATGATTGGCAAATACTTGCCAGAACATAAGGTAATTTTTAGTTTTTAATTTCTTTATAAACAGGAAAAAGTCGATTTCATCTCCGATTACAGAATGAAAACAGGTAATTTTAACCCTAAAGCATAATCAAATTTTAGTTATTAACCCTAACACTAGCTCTGCTAAAAAATTTAAAACTTAGGGCTCACAAAAATATATTTTTTAGAAAAGCTCATATAATATCACAGCCAACCTAAAATAAAGAATTGCATTAAAAAAAAAATTACCTAGCAATTTTTATAAAATGATTATTGTCGCCAATAGCTCCCAGTTTTTATAAAACGTCTTTTAGGTTTTGATAAAAAAGGCTATGAATAAAATGTATTTTGGTAATAATAATTTTTGTAAAACGGCTTTTGTGACAGCCAATTTTTATAAAATGAGCTCTACAGTTTCTGAATTTTATTTCTTTTACAAAAAAATTTTAGCAATTTTTGTAAAATGCCTTTTACAATATATTACAAGTTTTATTTTTGTGAATTATCGTCTAGAGCTTCTAGTTTTTATAAAATTGAATAGGTTTTGATAAAAAAAGTTATAAAATCTTTGCTGTTCACTCCGATTTTTATAAATTATAATATACAATTTCTAATAATTGCTTTTTTACAAAAAGGCGATTTATAATTGCAATTTTTATAAAATGCTTTTTGTAGGTTCTATTTTTATCAATCGTTGCTCGTGTGGCTTCTAGTTTTTTTGGTTTTAATATCAAAAAAAGCAATTTTTGATTGCAATGTTTATAAAATACAAGTTTTATTTTTATAAAGTATCGCCTACGGCTCTCAGTTTTTATAAAATGTTACCGACTGTTTTAGTTTTTATACAAAAATTTATGTTTTGTTGATACCGATATTTATAAAATGCCTTTTATAACAACCAATTTTTCTAAAATAAGCACTACATATAATCCTTATTTGCTATTTTTTTACAAAATGCGACATCTTGTAGCAACCAAAATGTCTTTAACTTATATAAAACTCCTAGTTTTTGAAAAACGGTACTTCTGGTTTGTTAAAAAAGTTATAAAATGTCTTTTGATTATGCCGAATTTTAAAAGATACGTTTTACAATTTCTAATAAGTAAATGATTTTTTAAAAAAAGACAATTTTTAATTGCATTTTTTATAAAATGTTTTTTATAGTTTCTATTTCTATAAATTGTTGTGACTGACTCTCAGTTTTTTATAATGACGTCTTCTGGTTTTGCTACAAAATGGTATATTAAGTATGGAGAACGGTAAGGAATGCTTACCGTTTGAAGACAATTGTTTGGAGGATGAGCGAAGCGACGACTCCAATTAACGTTCGACATGCTTATAACGTTTTTTGCGCGATTGGGGTTTCTAGAATAATAATAATAATAATTTATATCAATACATTTGTGATAATCGGGAAGATTGAAACTGAAAACTTTGGGTGGCTGTTCCATGGTTGCTATGGTTTTGTTACAAACAAGTAAAATTGTCTTTTTGATACAATCATTCCTACATAGTTCTGTTTTGTGGTTTCGTTTTCGAAGCAAATATGAGCGATAGTGATGATCTACCGGATGATTTAGAAGACGCTTGGCAAGAAGGATGTTCGGCCATAATTCTAGAAAAATCTAAAGCCCGATATGAACAGACATACAAGTTGTTTAAGGAATGGCGTGAAGCAAAAAAGATTTCTGTAAATGAAAAGATCGAGCTTGTTAGCGTATTTTGTGGTGAGAAGTGGACACTTGAAGGCCCCAGGCAGTTTATGGGCGGAGTATTCTATGCTGAAGAGTACAATTTTTCTCCATGAAGCTATCGATATTTCTAAGTTTGCTATATTAATTGCTTATCTTAAGAGAAAAAATATTAGATATTGGCCTAAGAAGGCTAACATTTTTACCAAAGAGGACATGGAAAAATTCTTGAATGAAGCACCAGACGAACAATTTTTAATTCAAAAGGTATGTTGTAGATGATGAGGTGGTACATCTGAGTTCTAAGGAAACAATATATTTGCAGGTAGCAATGATATTGGGAGTATCGGGCGCTTGTAGACGAGAGGAATTGTACAATATTAAAATGAGTGACATAGAAGAACATGAAGAAATGTTTATAGTAAATATTCCAAATACAAAAACGAATATTCAGCGAACGTTCACAGTTATTAATAAAAAAAATTAAGCAGTTCATTATTTGAAAATACTTCGAAAATACATAAGAATTCGACCAAGCAACCCAACGTCAGATCATTTATTTTTGAAATATCGAAATGGCATATGCACTAGGCAAGTCACAGGAAAAGGCACAATTGGAAGCTGGCCGTCAAAAATTGCAAAGTATTTAAAGTTGCAAGCCTCTGAAGGTTTTACTGGACACTCGTTTCGACGCACATCGGCTACACTTTTGGCGAATAACGGAGTTGATGTGTTGGGACTAAAAAGACATGGTGGGTGGCGTTCATCAATGGTGGCCGAGAGTTACGTGGAAGATTCCCTCCAAAACAAAATTGAATTTGCTCATAAAATTTTACACAGCGATGTTGGTGGACTATTACAACAACCTGGGACTTCTACGTCGGAAAGTTTGTCTATTAACACTAGAAACTCAAATGTGAGTGGTATTACTACTATTAATTATAATAATAGTACGTTTAATTTTAATAAATAAATCGCAAAATTGTTTTTTTTTAAATTTAATTGCTTACCGTTCACTGAACGGTAAGTGAATTACTTACCGTTTTGTGAACTGTAACAAACCAGTAACAGCAACCTACCGTCGTGGAAACAGGCACAGTAAACTGATAAGCACAACCGATCGTGCAAAAAGCAATTTTTGATTGCGATGTTTATAAAATGCAAGTTTTATTTTTATAAAGTATCGCCTACGGCTCTCAGTTTTTATAAAATGTTACCGACTGTTTTAGTTTTTATACAAAAATCTATAAATAAAATGTGTTTTGTTAATACCGATTTTTATAAAATGGCTTTTATAACAGCCGATTTTTCTAAAATAAGCTCCACAATCCCTATTTGCTATTTTTTTTACAAAATGCGACATCTTATACCAATAAAAATGTCTTTAACTCATATAAAATGCCCAGAACAAAATTTATTTTTATAAATTATTGCCTGTGGATTTTAGTTTTTATAGAATGGCACTTCTGGTTTGTTAAAAAAAGTTATTGTTTATGCCGAATTTTAATATCTTTTAAATTTTTACAATTTCTAATGAATGCTTTTTTACAAAAAAATAATTTTTGATTGCATTTTTTATAAAATGCTCTTTATAGTTTCCATTTCTATAAATTGTTGCCCGTGTGATTCTCAGTTTTTTATAATGACGTCTTCTGGTTTTACTACAAAAAAGCTACTAAAAGCTATCATCTTTTGATTCCGATTTTTATAAAATGTTTTTTTAACAGCAATTTTTATAAATAAGCATTATACTTTCTGATAAATTTCTTTACAAAAAGGTCATTTTTGACTGAAATGTTTATAAAATGCCTCTTGCAGTTTCTATTTTAATAAATTGTCGCCTATAATTCTCATTTTTGTTACAAAATTTTGTTTATTTTTTTTACTTTTTATAGAAAAAGCTATAAATAAAATATTTTTTTTTATTCCAAGTTTTATAAAATGTTTTCTGTAATAGGCATTTTTTTATAAATTTTTATGAAATTTGATTTGCAATTTTTAACATATTAAAATGCTTTCTCTTGCAGCTTTCATTTTTATAAATTGTTTTCTATGGCTTCTAGTTTTTACAAAATTTTCCACAGTTTTTGATTTTAATAAAATAAGCTATAAAATAAAATTTTCTTTTTTGTTTCTATAGGGGTTGTAAATGTTTTTTCTACCAATCAAACACATGATTTCTCCCAGGTTTTATTTATTTTTATATTTTGGAATACTAGTTTCGGGAACTAAGGAAGGGTGAAAATCCAAAACTAGTATCCCAAATTATAAAAATAAATAAAATCTGGAAGAAATCTTGTGTTTGAATGGTGGAAAACAAAAATAAAATAAAATGCCTTCTGTTGATTACTATTTTCATAAAATATAGTCTTTAATTTCTAGTATATTAAAATGCTTTTTGCAGCTTCCATTTTTACAAACTGTAGCGCTTGGATCTTAGTTTTTATAAAATGTTGCCTATGGTTTTTGGTTTTAACAAAAAAAAGCGCTGTAATCAATGGCTCATTGATTACGCTTTTTATAAAATCCTTCTTATGACAGTTATTTCTTATAAAAGATGGTCTACAATTTCTAGCTTATTAAAATGTTTCCTGTAGTTTTCATTTTTATAAATTATTGCCTATTACTTCCAATTTATATAAAATTTTATTTAAGGTTTCTGGTTTTAATACAAAAAGCTATAAATAAAATGTTTTTTGTTAATCCCCATTTTTATAAAATGTAATCTAAAATTTCTAGTATATTAAAATGCCACTTACACTCTCCTTTTTTATTATAAATTGTCTAAGGCTCTCAAACGCTGTAAATAAGATGATTTAAATATAACACTTCGAATTTTTATAAAATTTTTAAAATGTGGTCTACAATTTCTAGTATATAAAATGACTCGTTTAGTTTCCATTTTTATAAATTGTTCTGTCGTTTTCTAGTTCTTATAAAATGTCAATTATTAGAACTAAAAAAAACGCTGTAAATAAAATGCCTCTTGTGACAGCCAATTTTTATAAAATGTCTACAAGCTCTAGTAGATTAAAATGCCTCTTGTAGTTCCGATGTTTATAAATTGTTGTCTATGTTTTCCAGTTTTTATAAAATTTTATCTGTTGATTTTGATTTTAATACGGAAAGCTATAAATAAACTGTTTTCTGTTGATTATGATTTTTATAAAATGTGGTCTAAAATATCTAATGTATGAAAATGCTCCTTAAACTCTTCATTTTTTAAAATTGTCGCCTAGGACTCTCAGTTTATATAAAATTTCGACAATAATTTTTGTTTTTCATTGGAAAAATGCTGTAAACAAGATGATTTATATTAATTCAAATTTTTATAAAATTTTTAAAATGTGGCCTACATTTCTAGTATATAAAAATGACTTGAGTTTCCATTTTTATAAATTGTTCCCTAGCTTTCTAGTTCTTATAAAATGTCAATTATGACTCCTGGTTTTGATAAAAAAGCTATAAATAAAATGTATTCTTGTAACAGCCAATTTTTTTATTAAATTTTATAGAATGTGATCTGTAATTTTTAGCATATTAAAATGCTTTCACCTGCAGCTTCTATTTTTATAAATTGTTTTCTATAGCTTGTAGTTTTTATAAAAAAAATTCTAAATTTTTGGTATTAATAAAAAAATAAATAAATAACACGTTTCCTATTGATTCTGATTTAAAAAAAATGCCTCTTGTGACAGTCAATTTTTATTAAATGTGGTCTACAAACTGTAGTATATTAAAATGCCTTTTGCAGTCTCTTTTTTTATAAATTGTTGCTTAAGCTCTCAGTTTTAATAAATAATTTCTGGTTTTACTAGAAAAACGCTGTAAATAAGATGGTTCTTACTGATTCGAATATTTATAAAATGCTTTTTGTGACAGCCAATTTTTATAAAATGTGCTCTACAATTTCTAGTATATTAAAATGTCTCTTGTAGTTCCTATTTTTATAATTAGTTGCCTATGTTTTCTAGTTTTTTATATAATTTTATAATTTTGATACAAAAAGCTATAAATAAAATGTCTTCTGTTCATTCCGAGTTATATAAAATGTGGTCTACAACTTCTACTATAAATATTAAAAAACTTTCTGCAGCTTCTATTTTTATAAACTGTTGCGTATAGCTCATAGTTTTTATAAAGTTTTGCCAATGGTTTCTGGTTTTAATAAAAAAAAACGGTGTAAATAAAATGTCTCTTATTGATCCGGATTTTTATAAAATGCCTTTTATGACAGCCAATTTTTATAAAATGTGGTCTACAATTTCTAGTGTATTAAAATGCCTCGTGTAGTTTCTATTTTCATAAATTGCTGTCTATGCCTTCTAATTATTATAAAATTTTATCTATGGCTTCTGGTTTTGATACAAAAAGCTATAAATAAAATGTCTTCTGTTGATTCTGATTTTTATAAAATGAGATAAAATTTTTAATACCTATATAAAAATGCCCTTTACACTCTCTTTTTTTATAAATTGTCACCTAGGGCTCTCAGTTTTTATAAAATTTCACCACTAATTTTTGGTTTTAAATAAATAAGCGCTGTAAATAAAATGTCTCTTATTGATTTCGATTTTTATAAAATGCCTTTTTTATAATTTTTATAAAACGTGGTCTACAACTTTTTCTAGTACTATATTTTTTAAAATTATTGTCTACGCCTTCTAGTTTTTATAAAATGCCAATTATAGCTCCTGGTTTTTATAAAAAAAAAACAGCAAACCCAATGTGAAATGGTAATGGAATAATAATAATAAACTAGGTATAGCAAATTTTTTTTGGTAGAAGCAACGCAAGGACATAATATGAAGAATATTCTGTCAAAAGTAACACAGTATCAATAATAAAGCTGCATTTCAATGTAATTATGTTAAATGGAAACTGGCCTACTTGGTAGTCACATCTTATTCCCCAAATGAAATTAGGAAACGCACTGATTTCATTGTAGGACCCTTCTTCTTGCATGACCTTGACTAGGAAAAACAATCGGGATCCAAAACCCGATAGTGTTTTATTTGAACAGATGAGGGATAATCTCCCACACCCCATCCAACGCAATGGGTCATTGGGACTAACAGTCCATAACCGATAATTTAGTGGATCGTGTGTATAGGGTGGAATTGGGGTAGATGTGCATAATAAGACGTTTGTCTGAACCATGATTCAAACTCTCGTCATCCGGTCCTATTATTTGGGCTTATCGCCTATTGATAAAACCCATTGATTTTAATCGGGGGTGAATGTAGGGTGAGATAAGTGAATTTGATGTTACAATGTAATTTTACAGACGGAAATGGATAATAACAAAGTAATTTCTTTCACTTTTTTTAAAGTTGGTAGCAGAACAAATGTCAAATAATGTCAAAAAAAATTTTTGGAACATTTATAAAACTGTGCGTGTATTTATGCAGCCAACAATAAGGTTACTTATCAATTATTGCGATTGCGCGTATTTATCAAGAATTTGCTGAGATAAAATAATTGCAAAAGCGTCACAAATTCTATCTAAAAATGGTGATCACTGTTTTGAATATTTAAAGCGTGGTAGAACTGGTAAATTTACGCACAATTTTGTGTTTTTTGTGTTTGGACTTAATTGTGGACAACCAACTGAAAAACAGTCAAAAATTTGGCCGAAACGAACAAAAAGTGAGTATTCTTTCCTCCTAAATCTGCACAGATTTGAGTCAAGTCTTTGGTATAACGGGGATTCACTCGCCACCGCCCTAACCTGTTAAAAACGCGCCAAATTCAAATTTTTTTGTTACAGAAAATGGCAAACCAGATCGACCGGGTTATAATGTGTCCAATTTGCCTCGATACAATGACAAAACCGATAATCCAATGCATAACAGGTCATAGCATGTGCGGTGATTGCATTAAGGACAATTTAGTGAAAATCTGTCCACAATGCAGACAACCAATTTCGAAAACACGGAATTACCAGTTAGAACAAATCATCGAAAACATGCCGAAAGATCTGAGATCGCCCTGTTTTTTCGCTGATAAGGGCTGCAAATATCTGCTTTTACCAACTGAAAAAGGCGACCACGAATCTGAATGTAAGAACCGAAAATTTTTATGTGAAGGACGAAAATACGCCAAGTGGAAATGCGAATGGTTTGGGAATTTCGCAGATTTGGAGGAACATTTTAAACAAGTTCATAGAAATGCCATGGAGTATAAGATGCAAACAGATTTGGAGGTTAAATTTGATAAGGATTTTCGCGATGTTCAGATTATCTCGTTTTTTAATGGAGCTCAGTTTTTCTGGTATAAATTTATGGTGGATGTAGCTGAGCAGAAGTTGTTCTGGACGTTCCAATTTATTGGGCCGAAAAAACAAGCTAAAAATTATTTTTACGAGTTTGAGATTAGTAATGGACCAATAAGGAAATTCAAAGTGACTGAAATTTGTGAAAATGATGTTGTCAAAGCTGAAAATTTATTCAAAGATGAGAAATGTGTGGTGATGTCTTTCACAGCTGCGAAAAGCTACTTAAATGATAAGGGAAAGTTGCCGATTAAATTTAGGATTATGACAGTTAAGAAACATAACGAAGTTTCGAAATAATTTTGTATTACGTACTCAAGTTTTTATTTTTAGATTTTAAGTGTAATAATTATTATTTTTTGTATTTGTTTATTGTAGGTTTTATAACTAATAAATATTTCTGATTTCATTTCTGTTACTCCTTCCGTACCTATAAACCTACAAAATCCCAAGCAAGTCAAGCAAAAAAATGTCTGAACATTTCAGAAAAAAATAGAGAGCTATCAAAAATTGGATTTCTCTCCGATAATCAGCTGATCTGGATGAAAAACGCCTACACGAAATCAAATATCTTAACGTATTAATAAGTATATAATAAACAAAGACAAATTTGAAAGAAATTAAACAAAAAATCCGATCGAACAACTATTTCAGCGTAAACTTTAAATATTTACAACATTTTACTAATTTTGAAATTTACAGCCGTAATTTTACTAATTCTAGAAGTCAGAGATCTTTAGTTTATTAAAGACATGTACCTATAACAATGTTTTTAGAATTTTAGAAGCTCAAGGTTTTGTTTTTTTACTAATTTTTTAATTATTTATAAATAATTCAAAAAAAAATTATTAATAAGCTCGAAAACGATATTTTACTAAGAAAAAGCTAACAAAATTATTTTTTGCTAATTATTAAATTTACAAAAACAGAATTTTCTGAATGTTGAGGTTCAAAGCAATATTTTACTAATTTTGAAGTTTGAAAATATTCAATATAATATTTGTAATAAACTATAACTTAATATTATACGTATAATTATACTAATTATATAAACCGGAGAAAATTTTGTGTTTTATAAATTTTTAATTAATAAATACAAAAACGATAGTTCTTGCCAATTATGGGAGCCGGAGGCGACATTTTACTAATTTAAAAATATGCAGCTTTAATTACATTAATTTTGGAAGCCGGAGATGCTATTTCCTAACTTATAAATTAATAAAAACAGAGTAGTTTTAGAGACCGGAGCCTGTACTTTGCTAATTTTATAAATCGGACGTAAAAATATTTAACTAATTCTTTAATTAATAATTTTTATATAATACTGGAGCTCAGAAGCAATTTATTACTAATTTCAGAAGCGACATAACGTTTTTTAATTCTTGTTTTATACTAGAAGTTAGTTATACTAGTTTCTAGTTGGTGTTAGCTACAACCAGAGGCTGGTTTTTATTAATTTTAGAAGGCAGAGGTAACATTGCTTTACTAATTTCTAAATCAATAAACACAGTCAATAGTTTTGTCTAATAATGGGTGTCGAAAACGATTTTGTACTAATTTTAAAAACCAAAAATTATTTTAACTAATTTTTACATTAATAAATTCAAAAATATACAACAGATTTTTGATATTAACAGCTGGAGGCAACGTTTTACTAATTTTGAAAATCACAGCCATAATTTTACTAATTACAAAAATTTTAATTTAATAAAAAACATACGACATTGTTTTTATAGTTTTAAAAGCTGAATGCTATATTAACAAATTTTAGAAGCCGCAAAAACATGTTTTTTAAAAAAACTTTTAGATTAGATTAGTAAATACAAAAACAACATTTTTCATCGATTTTGGAAGCCGGAGGCGACATTTTAAAATATGCAGTTGCAATTTTACTAATTTCAAAAAAAAGTAGGTGATGTTTCTTAACTTCTAGTTTAATAAAAACTCATATAACATTGTTTTTGTAAGAAGCCGAAGGCTGTATTTACTAATTATAGATACCGCAAGTAACATGTTTTTATAAAAAAAATCTGAATTAATAAATACAAAGGCGATATTTTGGTTTTTTGGGAGTCGGAAATAATATTTACTAATTGCATAAACCAAAGATAATTTTTTTTACTAAATTTTAGATTAGTAAATACGAAAACAGCCTTTCTTGCCAATTTTAAAACCTGGAGACCATATATTACTAATTTTAAAATTTGCAGTTGCAATTTTACTAATTCCAGAGGCCAGAAATAATGTTTCTTAACTTTTAATTTAATAAAAATTTGTACCACATTGTTTTTGTAGTTTTAAAAGCCGAAGGCTGTACATTACCAATTTCAAAAGCCTGAAGTATCATCATTTTACTAATTTTTAAATTCATAAATACAAAAGCGACATGTTTTTTAATGTTGGAGATCAGATGCGATATTTTAGTACTTTAGAAGCTGAAAATATAATTTTTTTACGAATTAATACATTAATAACTAGAGAAGCGTCATTTTTCCAAAATTGCAGACAATATTAACTAATTTTGAAATCCGGAGACATAATTTCACTAATTTAAGAAGTCAGAAGTGTATTTCTTATGAACTTTGAAATTAGTAAAGACAAAAACAACATTGTTTCTATAATTTTAGGTAGGTGAAGGCATCACTTTACTAATTTTATAAACTCCAAAGATTGTTAATTTTTTACTAATTTTTAAATTACTGATTACCAGTGACACACTGACACTGGACAATTTTTTTAAAGAAGCTTTAAATAAAAAATTGTATTAGTGGTTTAATTAATTTTGACTAAATCAATCAAATACAACAATATTACAACACTCCGGGCGATAATCTCCGATCGATTCAAGTGCGATATTTAAAGTTAAATTGTTTTATAAATAATATATTTATTCTTCTTGTTGAATTTTGTTCGTGTGTTTAAATGAAAAATAAAACACCCACTAACACCAAACTTTTTTGCTTGATACGACGCACGTTTTGACAACAAAGTTGTCATCTTTAGGTAGGAATTAAAACTGATCATTATATAAAGAGACACATAAATGGAAATAGTTAACACACAAAGAATTAGATGGATAAGCTACGTAACAAAAATAAAAAAAATACCAAAAAAATATTAGAAACAGGACGAGAAACAGACGAAGAGGCAGACCAAAAAAAATAAAGGACGATCTATTAAAAACTACAAATAAAGCAGTGGAAGAAGAAAGCTTTAAATAAAAAAAATGGAGGAAAATCGCCTACTAAGTATGAGCCTACAAGGCTTGTAATGCTTACATATTATAATAATGTCGGTGTTTTTCTTGTTTTTCTTTAAAACTGAGTTTTAATTCCTACCTGAGTACGACAACTTTGTTGTCGAAACATGCGTCGTATCAAGTAAAGACGTTTGGTGTTGGTGGGTGTTTTACGTTTTATTTTTTATTTTAATATATTTATTATAAAATATCTAAGTTTTGAGCTTGTTACCCTCTCTCGATTCTGAAGGGCCTTTTCCGTCCTTCCCCCCTAAACCGTGTCATTTTACTAGAAATCGTTGATGTTATAGTAACCCTATTAATTACCAAGTCTACAATAAATTTCGCTTCATCTAGTGAGTCATGCACAAAGCGAATGCCACGCGTTTGACACGCGACTCTTGCACATTCCTCGCAAGTGTAAAACTAACGGATCAAAGAGTGCCCCGACCAACAACAATCGAACGTCGGCTTAGCACCCTTGATTCTAAAAAAACCCACCGACCCCATAAAAGAATTGTTAGAGAAAAAAAAGAGACACTAGGTCGTAAAATCAGCATACCCTTGGATTCCCTAATGAAAAACTGCACATCAACTCGCCGCCTCCTTAGATTACCTACCCTATTGTCGGGCTTTTTTCAGATCGATTCAATTTAAAGGTGGATTTACACAGAGCCACCCCTTTAAATTGTTTAAAACGAAAAAGAAAATGCAATAACGCCAATCGTTTTCTAATTAACTGGTTTTTTTCACTGGATGCGATTTAGTCATCGAAATTAATTGTGAAAGAGGGTGTTTTATATTTGGGTTCCAATGAACCGACAAGCACACATGTGCTAGTACATAATATAAGAGGGATTTTAATGATGACGGGGTGATTCATACGCTTTCGCATATTACAAACGATTTTAATTTCCATCCTCTTATCGCTAGTTAAGACTACAACGAAATCTATTGAAATTTTCTACGGTTTCAGGGGTTGTTTTGTTTCGATTGAGAGGTTTATTAGCACTAGAAATTTCAGCCCGATTGCTGATGGGGCACAAGGTGATACTGCTAATGATTGAGAACGTGAGGAGCAACCTGATTTATTAAACAATTGGTTCAACAAGATGGAGCTCCTGCACGTTTTGAATTTTTAGACAAGAAAAACTAGAGTTTTAACTGATGGAAGAGGGAATATTATTAGAAGCAATCTATATAGTATATTAATAAATTCTAATAAACGACAAACTTCTCCTTGACATCGCTAGCTGAATTTTTTTTTAAATAAACAGTTTATATATATAGATATTTTGTTTGTTTTTAAGAGTTCTAGTAACAATCTTTTGAATTTTTTATAATATTTAGCCAGAGATTGTCACTCCAACCCTCCAAAAAATTTATCTCTTTCGCAATTAAAACCTCATCATCCTGTGACGTCACCGCACTAAATCAAAAATCTGTCTCGGTGTAATTTTGCATAAAACAAAAAGCGCCCCCCGCGGCAAACCAGTGATTGCGGAAGGGTGCCTTAAGAGTGTCGGAAGGGTGTACTTGAAAAATTTTTTTTCCTCTCTTTGTCACGTGATGACTCAAGGGGGTGGCTCCCTCCCTGTATATTTCTCATTACCCCAGTCAGTGGGCTAGTGTGCCACGCCGACCGCGATAATAAGGCATTGATCCATATTGATTTATGTGTCTTTGGAGGATTGTTCCATTGTTATGATATGCACGCGTCGAGGAAGGGCCCATGCGAGTTTACTTTTATGGCCGCATCTCCAGAGAGGACGCACGCTACGGGTAATTACAACGTATTCAAACCGAACGCTGCGTATTTATTTTGGGGTGATTTACAGCCAATAAGGGATGCAAAAGTTGAGATGAATATTTATAACTGGACCAGGAGGTTTTTCTAGGATTAACAGGCAAAGAAAAGAGATGGACTAATAGTAAGTAAAAATTAAACAAGCAATTAAAGAACATATTAAAGAAAAGAATAAAAAGAAAATAAAAGAATGAAGAATAAATGTTGATTTTAAAAGCAAAAGAAAGACACAACAAGGATAAGATGGTAGAAGAAAATACGCAAAAACGCCAGACAAAATATAAAAAACAGAGAGCAGAAAACAAAAAAAATGCAGAAAAAAGAAACGAGAGCACAATGCAAAAATAAGGAGATTAGAAACTTCTATCAAAGATGCAAGAAAATTTAAGAAGGATTTTAACCTAAAACCATATTTTGACGAGGTAAACATGTTCAATAGTAGAAAGCGAAGAAGAAATAACTGAAAGACGGGCTAAATTTTGAAAAAGTTTTAAACAAATCGTCGACTAAAAGAAGAACAGTTTTAATAAGAAGAAGAAAAAGAAAAACAAAAACAAACAATAAGAAAGAAAAAAAGAACTTTCTACAAGTCTTAAACAAATCGTCAACTAAAAGAAAAACAGTTAAAAAGAAGAAGAACAACAGAAACGGACAATAAGAAAGAGAAGGAGTAAGAAGAATTTTTGAATTTGCATTTTGTTTGTTTAAAAAAAAATTTTTTGTCAGCTTGATTATAAGCACTAATAATCGAAACTAATTTATTATTTTGAAAAAAAAATGCCTGTAATATTTGGCTAAATTATGGTTATAAAACTGCCTTAATTTTTCAAATAAACCAAATTGTTTATCTCCTCAAGTAGATTTTGAGATTTTTCTTGTAATTATATCTGGTTTGTTGTGGTTATCATCTGAATTTGTGTGGGATCGTTTCGGCGTAAAAGGATAACATAATAAAGCAAGAAAGGCTCGGTCTAAAGTATAATGAATATAGTTTAAATCCCTTTTGTTTTCCCCAGAAGTAATCTGAAGTAGGTAAAGCCAGCGAAAAACACACGACTCGTAAGTCGTCCTCGGCAAGGATCAGCAAAGTTCTGAAGTCATTTTCATCCATTCCAATCCACTTTCCCTCGTCAAGGCAAACACTATGAATATTTCAAAAGCTCGTTGTTCCTCACACAATTTTCCAAAAAAAAATCACATAACTTTTCATTTGATTTAACACAAACGTACAGTTTACAAGGTGAGACTTAATTCGAATCGCGATACGTTTGATATACAATTCTAAAGAGGAAATCCTGATCCGTGAGTTTTGACGTAAGCACCGGAACTTTCCCCATTCAACTCCTCCATATGGAAACCGGAAATAAGAAAATGCTTGAATGCTACAACCAAAATACGCCGTTTCACAATTTAACTTGAGCAGATTTAGTCGTTTCGACGTCATTCCACCAAATTTATTTAATTAAGAATCACGACGGAATTAAAATCTATTTTAAGAGAGATTTCTTTAAATGCTATCTCCTAGCGAAAACTTTTATTGTCCGTTTATTTTTATCGTCTGTTGTTTTAATCTTAAAAAGGGTGCATAACTAAGACTTTGGGTTGTTGATTACTTGAATTCAGGACTGTACCTAAACAGGGGCCCAGTAAACACACTTTTTTACTATTTAACCATTTTTTTCGTCGGTAATACGTTGATATCACTAAAACAGTTATTTTAGCGATTTAGGTCAATTTAAAGTAATATAATTACGTTTGTTAAACGTAAGAGAATGACGTCTTTTAAGCGATTAAAATTTACGTTATTTATACGTTTTGAATTTTTTGTAGTTAGTTTATTTAACTACAAATATTTAACGTTAATTTTATGTTCTATTTTAGATACTTTTTTATGTTTTCCTAGCAGAGTTGTTACAACAAAAATCAATTTTTTTACGTTATTCAAACGTCTACAAGTTTTTTTGTAATGACTACATTGCAATTTATATTGGTCAGACAGGTAAAAAAACAATTAAAACAACAATTCGTAAACATGTAAGGACAATAGAAAAGTACAAAAAAAAAGATATAACTAACACTTTATCTGCTTTTACTTCTCATATTTACATTTTCGGTTATTATAAATTTTATAATTAATAAAAATTAATAAAATTGAGGCATTTTAAAATTATATACTAAATGAAAAACAAAGAATAAAAATTTGTTCTAGACCCGGGTGCTAATAACCTTCGCTGCGGCACTGCTTGAGATGCGCCACAACCTTACTTCTTCCGCTATTTATGTGTCCGAAAAACTACCCCGAAAATGAATTCTCTGCATATCAAACGACCCTAATTAAATCAAAATTTCGACACGCAAAAACTAATTAAATTAAACTTTCAGCACGTTTATTAAAAATTACAAAAAATGTCGTTTTAACTTTGAGAGACCCCTTATAACACTCTTTATATTCATCCCCCATTTTGCGTAGGGTCTCTCCTCGAAGATATAAAAGTGAGAAGCTCCAGGATTAAGGAACGTGGCAGCGTCTGGATGTCGGTGTTGCGGTTTCTTCTTGTGATAAATGAGCCGGGATCACTTATGAGTTAAGTTGCTCGAGCCTGGAATTTCTCCCTCTTGCCTTCTAATTTCCCACCTCGAGTCCTTGCTACTTCACTGTACCCAAGTGTCTAATTAAAAATTACATTGAAACTTTGATGGACTCACACGTGTCAACAATAACGACAGGACAAGCTGGTTTCAGAAAAAACTGACAAAAAATTACTTTTATTTTAGTACTAGAAAGTTCGACAACGTTCTAGAAAAGTCACTAAAATAAACGTGTTATAAGAATATCCTAGCGCTGTCGACAGTTACGGAGAGAATTAGAACATGAAGTAAAGTGGAAAATAGACTAAAATCGTGAAAATGGCAAAGCTCTACGTTGAGTTTAACAAAATGGCGACAAGTCTTAATAAAATGTAGGCACATGAAGCTTCAAGTTGATTAAGTACAAATTAAATCATTGTCTAATTATTTTACAACAAGAAAGGCTAAATATTGTTCTACTAACTTTCTGTTTAGATTCTTCTATTTTTTTAGATGTTTTTTATATGTATTTGTTTTAGCTTTGTTAAAATAGTAGCTTCTATCTTTTCTTAGCGATGTTTTTCTATTTTTTTACAAATAATTGCATTTTCTGATTGATTTACTACAAGAAGAGCCGGATATTGCTCTACTAACTTTTTATTTAACTTCTTTTATTTTTTTAAATGTTTTTTATATGTATTTGTTTTAGTTTTATTAAAATAGTAGCTTCTATTTTTTTTTGGCGTTGATCTTCTATTATTTTTTACAAATTATAGCATTTTTTAATTAATTTACTACAAGAAGAGCCGCATATTGCTTTACTAACTTTCTATTTGACTTCTTCTACATTTTTAAATGTTTTTTTATATGTATTTGTCTCAGCTTTGTTAAAATACACTGCTCCAAGAAATTAACGCACCACTTGAAAATAAAGTAAAAAAATTAAAACTATGTACATTTGACAACTTTGGTTGAGAAGGTTTAATCAAGCTATAATCTAGTTACCCATTGTAATAAAAGTTTTGACATTAAAGTCAGAAATTTGAGTTTAATAGTTTTTTAATCAGAAATTTTAAAATAATTTTCATTTTTAAATTGTGTTAATTTGTAATTTCGTTTTATTGTTATTTGAATTTGCCGTTCTGTAAATAGTTTTTATCATTTGAAACAATAATAAAAACATTATGAGGAATTTGACTCGAGAAGAATGCGCCCAAGTTGTGGTTTTGTTGGAGGAAGGATGGAGCTACAAAAGAATTGGTGAAAGGTTTGGTGTATCTCATTCTGAGGAAGTCACCTCAGAAGACCTGGGCAAGGAAGAAAGAGGAAAACCACTCTTATCCAGAATAGCTTTTTAAGAATATCTGCGCTAAGGAAACGCTTTGTAACCGCCAGGAAGCTACAAACTGAGTTCCGTGACGTAGAAGGAATTCAAATCAGTACCGAAACTGTTAGAAAAAGACTTAAGGAGGATAATTTAACACCCATATTCTTGCTCGTGCTGCTGCATTGACTGCAGAACACCGCAGAGCCCGATTAGAATTTGCTAGAGAGCACATAAATTGGCAAAGAGAGGATTGGGAGTCTGTTCTTTTTACGGATGAGTCAAAATTTTGCCTTTACAATTGCGATAGACGTGTTCGTGTGTATTATAGACCAAATGAGCGGTACGCACAGTGTAACATTCAGAATACCACATTGTTTGGTGGAGGCTCAGTAATGGTTTGGGGTGGTATTTCCTTACAAGCTCGCACGGAGTTAGTGGTTGTAAATAATGGCTCTATAAATGCGGACCGTTACATAACAGACATTCTTGAAGAGCATGTCGTACCATACGCCCTTTATATTGGTCCAATTTTTTTGTTAATGCAAGATAACGCAAAACCCCACACTGCCCGAATTGTTAAAGATTACTTGAATGAGGCAGAAATCAATGTTTTGGATTGGCCAGCTCAAAGCCCTGACCTGAATCCTATTAAGCATGTTTGGGACATTCTCGGGAAACGTTTAAAAAATCTTCCGTATCCTCCTGTCCATCTTCAAGAGGTAGGTCCTCAACTAAATGAAATTTGGAATAACTTAAATCAAGAAGACATAAGTTCGTTAATTTTGAGTATGGAACGAAGATGTGCAGCGGTTATTCAAAGTAGAGGTGGAAATATGCGATATTAAGATGTTTTCTGTAACTTTTATAATGGCGTAACTTTAATAAAATTTTGTTTTCGGTTTGTTATTCTATATTTGGACACATTAGATATTAATTTACTTTAAACAAATGTTTTTGTTAAATTTTTCTTAATTTTGTACCAATTAGTCGAATACAGGTTTCAATTTTCAAAAAAATTTAAGTGATGCGTTAATTTATTGGAGCAGTGTAGTACCTAGCTTCTATCTCTTCTTGGCGTTGTTTTTCTATTTTTTTTTACAAATTATGGCATTTTCTGATTGATTTACTACAAAAAAGAGCGGATATTCCTCTACTAACTTTCTATTTAATTTCTTCTTTTTTTTTAAATGACTATTGTTTTAGCTTTGTTAAAATAGTAGCTTCTATCTCTTCTTGGCGTTGTTTTCCTATTTTTTTTACAAATTATGGCATTTTCTGATTAATTTACTACAGAAAAGGCTGAATATTGCTCTACTAACTTTCTATTTAACTTCTTCTATTTTTTAGATGTGTTTTTTATATGTATTTGTTTCAGTTTTATCAAAATAGCAGCTTTCATTTTTTCTTGGCGCTGTTTTTCTAACTATTTTTTTACAAATTATGGAATTTTCTAATTGATTTACTCCAAGAAGAGCCGGATACTACTCTACTAACCTTCTATTTAACTTTGTCTATTTTTTAAAAATGTTTTTTATATGTATTTGTTGCAGTTTTATTAAAATAGTAGCTTCTGTCTCTTCTTGACGTTGTTCTTTTATTATTTTTTACAAATTAAAGCATTTTCCGATTGATTTACTATAAAAAGAACCAGATATTGCTCTACTGACTTTCTATTTAACTTCTTCTATTTTTCTAAAATGTTTTTTATATGTATTTGTTTCAGTTTTATTAAAATAGTAGCTTCTATTTTTTCTTGGCGTTGTTTTCTATTTTTTTACAAATTAAGGCATTTTCTGAGCGATTTGGTATAAGAAGAGCCGGATATTGCTCTACTAACTTTCTATTTAACTTTGACAATTTTTTTAATAATTTTTATATGCATTTGTTGTAGTTTTATTAAAATAGTAGTTTCTATCTCGTCTTGGAGTTGTTTTTCTATTATTATTTTTACGAATTCTGGCTTTTTTTGATTGATTTACTACAAAAAAGGCCGGCTATTGCTCTACTGACTTTCTATTTAACTTCGTCTATTTTTTTAAATGTTATTTTCTAAGTATTTTATATTAAAATTGTAGCTTCTATCTCTTCTTGGCGTTGTTTTTCGTCTTTGTTGTTTTACTCTTCTTAATTGTGAAATGTTCTTTTTATTTAATTTTGACAAATAGTTTATTATTAAAATTAGACAGAAAACGGTTTATATCCGAGTTTTACACCTACAATTACAGTTTCCATTTTTTCGCGGTGAAATTGGATGAACCGACTTGATATAACTGTCAATCAATACAGACGATGATTCTCACAAACTTTCTCACCCTTCTTTCAACATTTTTAACAAATTCTAGAAGCTAACACAATTTTAACTGTTTTCGTTGTTTACAGACAAGTTATAATTGAACTGTCACTAAAACATTTTTATTCCAATTTTTCAAGTTCTACAAAACTAGTAATTTTGTTTTGAATGTTCTAGAACACGTAATTAAAACCTGCGTTGAGTTTTTATGATTCGATCCGCACACACGTGTCGAAAATAACGTCAAGTGCGATTTTTATCGCAAGGCTTTGCATATTTTAAGAAGCATCTATAAAAGCGCGCAAAAAAATATCGCACAGACGTGACGAGCAATGCTGAACGAACGAGACAAATGATGGACATAAAAATAAATAATAAGATTGCGATCAGAGATTTCTAGGGGGTGGTTTAAATGTTTATACGTTTTTTGAACTAACTAAAACATTTTATAATTAATTTTTTATTCCCATACTCTAATTGGTTTATTTGCTGTACTTTTGGTGTTCATTATAATACAAATTTTGACCAATGAGAACAATGTACAAGACTTTTGACAATTAAAACTGTGACAAGTTGCTGTGGTTTCTATTACAATTTGTATTTCAATTTTGTAAATAAATTTCTCTTTTTTTATTATGACTGATTGTAGGAAAAGTATTGTATGCAAGTCGCATTTAATGGCTATTAAAACACCCGTTTTTTTATACTCGTGTTTTAATAGGTATCTATCATTAAAAGCTTGTTGTATAAAATAATATTCTCATCTTGGGAACGTCTTTTAGTTGTCGATTTAACGAAACTAAAGCTCGGAACAATTTATATCACGATACCAATAATAAGGAAGCGCCCGGTAAAGTGATGTTTTCCGGTTTTTCCTCATTCATCACGCAGATAGCGTCAGGTAATGGAAAAATCCTCCTGATATCATCTATTGGATTCGATTCTTTTTTTAAATCGTCTTGTTCCCCTTATTCTCTCTCACTTTCTATTCTCTTCCCATTATTTATCTCTTCTTAGAGACAAAATAAAATTAAAGGGCAATTAAGCCAAGTTAAATTTTTCCTACCGAAATTAATGTACTATAACCTGAACAATTTATTTCGGTAAAGTTTCCAAGTGTTAGAAGTCCCCTGTTTCTCTGTGCTCCAACCATAATGTCAGCTATCATCCCTAACTCAATTATGCCAGTCCCAAGACAGCGTCTGTTTAAAATTCCCACCCTATTAACTGGATACTAAGATGGCTCACCTTAGATTAACTAGATGAGAAATCATCCATTAGATTTAGGACGGTATTTATGCCAGATTTCCGACGTGACAGCTACATTTCACTCACAATAGACTCACTCATACATAAATAACATTCCTACCAAACAAATGACTCTTTATTAAAAAACAAACGCTAGACACTAGAGTGCTATAAAATTATAATAAAACACCGGCAGTAGCGCGAAATAAATTTAAAACACGACACGCAGAGGAGTGTTTTAAAAATTGGGCGCTGTAGGTAACGCTTAAAAAATGGCGGCGCTAGAGTAGAGCACACTAAAGTAAATTAACTGACAATAGGAACGGCATACATAATATTTGATTCATTGTTTTTTTTTTTGTTTTGGTAACAATCTGGTAAATGGTAAATATCTGGTAACAATATCTTTAAAGCAAAGCGTAGATAAATTAATTCAAACTAATCAAAATTTTTATAATAAAACGCTTAGTTTACGAATAATCAATAGTATATTCGATCCCAAGAACCGATAGCATAACTTTTCGTCTTCGAGAACCCAGCTAAACTATCCCCGATGTCGTAAGCACCTTTCGTAGTTTCTAATTGTATTCTCTACTACGAAAGCTTATCTTAACGGTCTTGGAGGTATACTATTATTTTCGATAAATATAATTTTTTTGTAAAATTTGGAAAACTTTTTTTGACAGATAGTTTCATGATCTTATATTAGAACCAATGAGAAACGTGTATTACGACTTGTTTCTATAAAAATTCAAAATTTTTCCTAAAGTATTTTGATGTTACTCAACTAGACACTATTAATCAATGAAAGAATTTTTAAAATAAAAAATAATTAAGTTTAAACACATAATTTTATTTCAAAAAAATTTACTGATCAAAAAGTTAAATAATTAGACACAAAATCGTGTCAAAAATATATTTTAGCACAAATTTAATTATTTGTTATGCGATTCTCTTGCTGAATACCACCCGAACTTAGTTTCATTTTCGTAATTTTTTTAGTGCATTCTTAAAAATGATCATCAATACTGACGTTTCTAAAATGCATTCAAAAAAATTTCGGAAGAAATCTAAGTTGTTATGATATTATAACTAAAATTTTCGTTATAAATTATATTTTTTTTAATTAAAGATTTTTTCATTGACTAATAAATAAAAAATTTAGGAAAGAGGGGTTCTTATTTAAACCTAACCAGTTTTTTTTATAATTTTTTTCTTGCACTAATTTTGCTTTGATAGACAATACAGTGGACGACAACTCAAAGCCAATAACAATAACGACATGACAAGCTGGTTTCAGAAAAAAAAAACTGACAAAAAATTAGTATTATTTTAGTACCGAAAAGTTTTATAGAATGTTCTAAAAATGCATTCTTAAGATATGTATTATAAGAATATCCTGACGCTCCAGACAGTTAGAAAGGTAGAAAATAGCTTAAAATCGTGAAAATAATAAAGCTCTACATTGAGTTTAACAAAATGGCAACAAATTTCGACAAAATGTAGCCACATAAAGCTTCAAGTACAAATTTAAAAAATTTCTGATTATTTTATTACAAGAAAAGTCGGATATTGCTCATATTTTTTATATGTATTTGCTTTAGTTATATTAAAATAGTGGTTTTTCTTGCTTTTTGGCGTTATTTTTCTATTTTTTTTACAAATTATGGCATTTTCTGATTGATTTACTACAAAAAGAGCCGGATATTGCTCTACTAACTTTCTATTAAACTTCTTCTACTTTTTTAATGTTTTTTATATTTATTTGCTTTAGTTTTATTAAAATAGTAGCTTCTACCTTTTAATGAAACTTAGTTTTATTTTCGTAAATTTTTTTAGTTCATTCTTAAAACTGATCATTAACACTGACGTTTTCGAAATGCATTTAAAAAAATTTCAGAAAAAATCTATGTTTTTATGATATTATAACTGAAATTTTCATTATAAGTTATATTTTTTCAATTATAGATTTTTTTCATTGACTAATAAATAAAAAATTTGAGAAAAAAGCTAATTTTTGCCACCAATTTTGCTTTGATAGACAACTCAAAACCAGTGAGCAGCTGTAGGGCATGCAAGACACTAAATCTACTTTAGCTCGTATTGAACATATGATTTTCTTGTCGATTCTTCTAATTTAATAAGAATTTTTTTGACAACTGAAAGACTCCGACTGGCACTAGAATGGCTATTTTACTGTCTAGGATTGTCTTGTGACCACACATTAAACACTTTAGTGTACTTTAAGTGTCTCTAAAATATAGCATTTACTGTCGTTCGGCGAAAGATCGCTTTTTAAATTTTGAAAATACTGAAAAAAATTCAGAAAAAACAAATTTCTGTTGTAAATTTTTCGTAAATTCTATTTTTTTAAATTTTTATACAAGGTTTTTTTGTAAAACAGAGAAACATTATTTTCTTTATAATGAAATTTGTGTAGGGCTTATTCTTAAGAAAGAATAAAAGTTGTTGAGTTAAATATAATAAAGTTAAACCATTAAATGAATAAAAGAGTTAAGTATTGTATATACAGAGTGACATAAAAGTATGGAATAAAATTCATATTTTCTAAGTTAATGCTTTTTTAGAAAAACGAAGAGACAGGTCGATTTTATTTTTTTTATTTCACTTGTTTTCAAATTTTTTTGACCAACTGGTTTTTTGCTGTGATGTAATCGATATTTTTTTTAAATAGCAACCCCTATTTTTGGTGTTGAATATTGAAACTATATACTTTATTTTGCGTATAACAGTATAACATTTGTAGAGCCTAAAAGAGAAACTTTAATAAGTGATTTAACCAATTTAAATGTTTTATTGCATTTTTTAAAATAGACCCAATTTTTAACAGAATTACTGAACTTAATGTTCAAATTGTCGTCCTTCCGTTTCTTTGTAATAATACAACTAATTTTGAAACTCCGTTTAGAGCACATTATTTCCCATTTTTTTGACTAATTAAGCGGTACTGATTTGTAATTTTTTCTCTTACATCATTGATGTCCTAAAATCCTAAAATATAATTTTACTAAACCACACTAAAGATTCAATTTTTGTGGATGTTTTAACAAGTATTGGTTTCTCTTATCCAGTGTGAATTTTCTATCAACCCATATGGCAGTTGTGTGTTTTTTGAGCTAATGACATTTTAAGACCGTATTTTTTTGACATTTCATTGATTAGACAAGTTTATTTGGATGTCTTTTGCGACACGTTAGTACCAGCATTAGCAGAACTTTTCTCAATAAAAACAATTTAAACATACCAGCAGCTAATGTATGGTTTAAACAAGACGGTGCACCTTCACACTACGCTCATGGTGTCAAAGATTATTTAGATGATGTTTCGACCGTTTCGACCGAAGGGCTACATAAAATCAAAAATATTTACAACAAAATTAAAGATTTAAGAAAAAGAATTACAAATCAGTACCGCTTAATTAGTCAAAAAAAAAGAAAATAATGTGCGAGCGGAGTTCGAAAATTAGTTGTATTATTACTAAGAAACGGAAAGACGTCAATTTGAATATTTAGTTCAGTAATTTTGTTAAAAATTGCGTCAATTTTGAAAATTCAATAAAACATTTAAATTGGTTAAATTACTTAAAGTTTCTATATTAGACTCTACAAATCTTATACTGTTATACGCAGAAAAAAAAGTAGTTTCAATATTCAACACCAAAAATAGGGGTTGCTATTTAAAAAAAATATTGATTACGTCACAAAAAACCAGTTGGCCAAAAAAATTTGAAAATAAGTGAAAAACGTGCGCAATAAAAAACCAAAATCGACCTGTCTCGGAGTTTTTCTATAAAAACATCAACTTAGAAAATATGAATTTTATTCCATACTTTTATATCACTCTGAATGTATAATATTATATAGATTGTATAGAGTTACTTATAAGCCTTGATAAAGAATCCAACAAAGATTCGAAACGTCGGTTATATAAAATAATTTATCTGCCTTGTCCACTTCCCCCTAAAAAAAATTAACTAGATAAATAATGGACGTAAAACACCAAAGAAATTGTATAGAATATTGTGTTTGCATTTTCCTGTTGTATTTATGTATAATCCGCTCTGCAAACATAAAAAATTCGTCATAACTTCTCATAATTCCGACAGTGACGGTATTTCATAGCTCGTTGGCAATTTTCGCGTCGACAATTTGCAGTTTATTTGACAGATTGCATATAAGCACTAGCAGCTAGTAAAAGAAAATTCCCCAAATAAATTAATTCAGTAATATAAGCCGTTTTTTATGGTAATTCAACAATACAATAACCGGAAAACAACGTTTTATATTTCCCTGCATTTTACTCGCAGATGTAGATTGTTGGTTGCATAGCTGTCAGAATCTTGTGAACCCCCGGGTCATCTTAAACTCTCTCTGGAATATATCTCAAAGTGTCACTTCTTGCATTTCGGACGTGAGATATGAAAGGTCTATTAAAGCAATGCTTGCGGCCGGTGCACTATCACATTTCTCCCAATGGACACTCAAAGAAATTTTTCCCTCGCGCGATAAATTGAAACGTATAGGTGGAAGTTGAGAGAGTGAGAGTATCAAAACCGCCCACCTCTAAAACTGTCACTCCGTGTTAAACCCTGACAGCCAGTTAGTCACAGTGGTTAGGTGAAACTTTACCATTTTCTACAAAACGAAAATTACCAACAAATTACGTTCGAGAATCATTTATCTTTTTAGTGGTTGGTAACAATGATTAGGCGCGAGAAAAAGAAGGGAAAATACGTAATATTTCACGTCACGAAACGATTGATGCTTTTGATGGAATTTGCGACGATGTCGCGCGGATTTCATTCATCAAACGGGATAAGCACAAATATTGAAAAGTTCCTGTTTTATTTTTATACAAGCTGAAGCAATTTTTAACAGAAAATTTGACATGTTATTTGCTGCCAACCTCAAAAACACAATAACAGATTTCTACAGTACAATATACTCATTTAGTGCGTTAACTATTTTATAGCGCTCATTTCTTAAATACGCTTTATATTCAAAATTCAGGTTCTTGCAATTTAAAAAGTTAAATATTTAATTCAAGAAATAATTTATTTTACAACGAGCTATTTACACGAACAACACAACAATAACTCAATAACACTTTATATCTCTCTTTACTGAATTTGACTTAGGAATTCGGAATTCGACTGTTCGATCTCTGTCTTGGCTTTATACACATACTTACAATACACTTTGTATCAAGTAAAAATGTTTGGTGTTAGTGGGTGTTTTACTTTTCATTTTTTATTTAAACACATCAAAAAAATCAAACAACAAGGAGATTTATATAAAGTCAAACCGCCTACTCGTAAATTCCTCATCAATTTAGACCGATGCGATTCTTTGAATGCAGCCAATAGCTCTGAGTAATACTTAAGATGGTAGAAAAAACCAACAACAACAAGACTACTAGAAAAATAGAAGAGAAATGAGAAGCAATAGAATAACTAATTAAGCAATCAAAGAACAAATTAAAGAGAAGAAAACATGGTACGATAAAGACTGTAGACTTTAAGAGCAGAAGAAAGACAGCAAGGAAAAAGATGCTAAAAGAAACATAATAGAACATAATGGAAAAAGTAGTAAGAGAATATCAGTGTAGTTTTAGAAAAGAAAGATTTGTAAGAGCGTAAATATTTTTATTACAATAGATACAAGAGAGAAATCACCAATAAAAATTAAAAACATATTTGCTTTTTATCAAATTTAAGACGGCCTACGACAACATAAACAGAAAGCAATTATATCAAGCATTAAAAGTTCTTAAAATACTCAAAAAAATGGCATTGGAGAAATTCACAAATAGGATTCGGGTCAAAAAAAAACTGTCCAGAAAGTTTGAAGTATTTCATGACTTATGACAAGAAAACCCTCTTTCTTCGACATTGCTTAAAAACGACCTAGAAAAAAATGTTAAGACAAAGCAATATACATATATAGACAGGATTTGCTTTTCTTTTAACAACATCAATGCCTTACATTTGCAGACGACGTAACACTTATAACAAGAACCAAAAAAGAGCTATCAAGAGCTATAATGATAGAGAGCTGATTATAAATGCAGAAAAAATGGAACTAAAAATAAAAGTAGAAGAAATTAAATTCATGATATGAGAAGTTAAAGTATTTAAAAAAGAGAGACATTTACGAGTAAAAGAAAACGAAAGAGAGAAATTTAAATTCAAAGAAGTTAAAAGGTTTGTTTTTTTTTTTGAAAATGTAATAGAAAAAAAAAACAATAAATACAGAAGAGATAAAAGCAAGAATAGCAGCTAAAAACAAAAGCGTCTACACATTACACTCTATACTAAGTTCAAAATCCGCACCAAGAGCAGCAAAACTTCATGTCTACAAAAGCATAATACTACCGGTGGTAACATACACTTGCAAGGGATAAACACTAAAAAAACAAGAATAGTCCATGCTGCAGAAAAAAGTAGAAGAGACTTGGATTAGAAGAACAAACGACAAATTAGATGGATAGGTCACGTAATAAGAATGAAAGAAAACAGATTACTAAAAAGGATATTAGAAACAGGACTAGAACACGACAGATGAAGAGACAGACCAAGGACCAAGTAGAAAAAAGAAATAGAAAACCATCTCCAAAAATTACAAATAAAGCAGTAAAAAAAAAGCTCTAAATACGAAAGAATACAGAAAAATCGTCTACCAAGCTGTGAGCCTACAAAGCTTGCCGCTTGCTTTATATTTTCATATAAGGTGAGTCAGTACATGCGTGACGTTATATTTCTCGGAAATCGTTCTGCGAAACTTTCGAGAACAGTTCGTTCTTAATTTCTTAATTTATAAAAAAAGATCTTGATATAATCCAAGTAGTCTAGTGTAGAAAGCGTGTTTATAAGTTTTTGTTGTGAGTTTAAGGTAACGTTCTGAAGTTTTCTAATTTGCAAACTCTTCCCTCGGCAGATGTTTATAAAATAAACATGAACGGCTATAAGTTGCGGCATTGAAACCGTTTGAATTCCGTCCGCGTATACATTCATACATATTGACAGGCAGCCCCTTCAGATATCGATGACATTTGGATTCTATTTGTGTAAAACATGAAATCTGGTCCTGCGATACACATCTATACGTTTCAGACGTGACTTGCCTCATCTCCACCGCAAAATCCTCGAGTTTGAAAACTTTTAATTTTTGAGTAATCTCGCTTTGATTTGGGAGTAAAAAGCAATTTTATACGCACCGACCATTTATCTTGACAAACGGTGAAAGGCGGCTTAAGAGGAACATTGTGATGTATGTGATTCCGGGTATGGAAAAAAATTAAATACCGGAACCGATCCGGAGTCGATGATTTATGACGAATCTACTAAATTCAAATTCTAATCGTTTTTATTTCTTTGAAACGTACGTCTTTGATTTACACTGGCGCAGGTGGCCGAAACGAGCTCAGGGGCTCTACTATACATCGATCTCTTTGAACTGTTGCTAGTTTACAGGGACGGACTTGAAAAAAATCACAGCAAAAAATCTGATTGCAAAACAAATTTCAGAATTTTTTTACGAAGAGAAATTAAATTAGCGGTTTGGTGATTTTTTGATCAGTCAGAGGAATATGAAAATGTCAAAAGCCGGCCCTGCTGTGTATATATTGGCGTGATATGATTTAGTGTCTCCACACGGAGCCATGATTGCTGCCCGCTGTTCCCAAATGAACACATCCATATTTTTTTCACACATGCTGGTGGCAGCCTGTTTGTTAATATGTCCCCCTTCGACGGAAATATCTATTTCTGGAAATAATAAAATTGATATCGAGTTTATTCCCCGTTTTATTTACGTGAGAATAAATGATTTTTCGGAAATTACGACGTCTAGACGGGGGGCCATAATTCAAAAATCTAGGAGCTATATTCATCACTTTTGAAAAATCAAAATTGGCCACTAGTATATTACTGTTATACCTATATCTATAATACATTATGTAATAAGACTGAAATTAGGCGTTTTTACATGGTGTCATACGCCAGCCTCAGAGTTATATTAGATTAGATATAAATTGAAAACAAAACTCGAAACATCTTGTTTATGTACCTAAATATTTAAATACATTTTTATTTTATTATTTGAATTATCTGATTACATAATACGATGATTCAGTACTCAAAGACACAAAGGCGCTTCGACATTCGGTGATATAATAGACATTTTTTGTTGTCTTTTGTAAATTTATCGATATTTCTTTTTGTTTAGTGAATCAGTCGTGTGCGAGCTCTCGAACAGGACGCATCACAGTTGCTCAAACCTGCGTACTTCGATTTATTATTAATTATTTAACGAATTATAAGATGAAACAGGAGACATCGCTGAAAATCTGGATTAAAGGTAGGTCCAAAAGAAGCAGAGGGGAGTCGCCACATAAGGCAGAAGAAGAAGCACCAATTTCAGGATTAAAGGTAGGTTCGAAAGAAGCAGAAGGAGAGGATTCGCCACCCAACAGTTGTGGCAGAAGAAAAAGCTTTAGGTAAAACTTTATAACTTTGTTAAAATTGTTGATCTCTGTTTTAAGTTATAATTTTTATTCAAAATTTTGAGTTTCACATCGATTTTTTTTTAAATTCTCTTTTATGTAGGTATAGTGCATTTTCTAGATTAGAATTAACAGAAACCACGCGTGCCAACCACCTCCGAATATTCAACAACTCTTTTAAAATTTATCTAACAAAAATGTGGGTCTATTTATGTGTTTCGACAGCTGTTCTAACTCAAAAAGACTTAACACTTTAATGTATATTCACATTAAGTAGTATTTACAAGTCTTAAACTCTCAATCAGTATTTTTTTCTTTTCAGTATTACAATGTTGGTAGAAACGTCAATTACGATTCAACGCATCCAAGAATTTCTCTTACATTATTTCACACCAAATCTTATAAAATCACTTTTGGAATTTATTTTACAAACTTTGCAAAATCTTTAAAAAAAATATGCCAAAAACAAGTTGAACACAGTAAAATTTTAAATTTTCCCGCTTTTTAATTTTATTAATTTACATAAAACAGTCGAAAAAAATTCAGTTTTGACTACATTCTTAAATAAACTTCAAAGTGTACTTTATGGCACCCTGAATAATAATATAAATATCGTTCGCTAAATAAGTCAAAAAAATTCTCAAAATTTATTCGCCATATAAAGCACCAGAGGAATATTGTCATACGTTGTCTTGAAGCTGATATGTAAGGTGGATTGCATAAAAGTCTGAAAACACCTCTAGAGTGGTTGGATTTTGTCGTGGGCGATGAGTCATTCTGCGCAAAGTACGAAAACACGTCTTGGTTAAGCGCTATTCACTAACCCAAAAACATTCTCATTTCGTTTCGTTCCTTCTTCTCGAACGGATGTGGTTAAGCCTGCGTGTATTGACAGATTTGTAATTTTACTTCAACAGTCTTTTTCAAGACTCTGTTTTTTTGTGGTTTACAGTTTTGTAAGTATACCTAGTACAATTTAGAAACAAGGATATAAATTTGTTTTTGCAGAACATACTTTGCGACAATATGATGGGCAATAACGGTCGTGTTGTTCATAGTCAAGAGAGGCAGATAATTTATAACGTTTTTTCGTTTATGAAAGAGAAAAAAGAGAAAGGTGAAGTAATAATTCCCTTAAGTCGTTTACAAGAACGTGTTGCTAAAGCCACTGGTGTTGGTCTTAACACGGTAAGGGAATTATAGAAGAAGGTAGCAAGAAACCTGAAAATAGCAAATTTCAATCTCCGCGTAAAAAAAATCAACAAACCATCGCCAAAAAGCACATTGAATGAATTCGAAGAAGAAATAGTTCGAAAAGTAATTTATAATTTTGCCGCCATTTATAAAAGAAGACCGACAATGCAAGTTTTATTTGAGGCAGTAAAACATGAAGGTGTTAATTTTACTGGGAAAATAGATTCATTTAGACAGTTCATCCGAAAGCTAGGTTTTCGTTGGAAGAAATCGACAGATAATCGAAAAATCTTAATTGAAAAAACGGACATCAGGTTAAAACGAGTTAAATATTTAAGACAACTTAAAAAGTACAAAGAAGAAGGTCAAAATATTATATACTGTGATGAAACTTACCTTCACAATTCCCATACTGTACCGATGGCATAGGATGATGGCACAAATAACATGCTTAAGGCACCGATAGCCAAAGGGCGACGTCTAATTATTTTACACGCTGGAAGCGCCCAAGGTTTTGTGCCTAATGCTTTAAATATATTTAAATCGGGATCGAAAACAGGCGAATATCACGATGAAATGAACAACACCAACTTCACCAAATGGTTGAAAGAAAAATTATTCCCAACATTTGAAGGAAATCGGTTTTGGTGGTGGATAACGCGTCCTATCATAATGTGGCAATAGAACCTAGTCCGAACTCATTATGGAAAAAAGCAGCAATGCAGCAATGGCTAAACAAAAGAGGAATTTTTTTTTGAACCAAAGAAACAAAGGCAGAATTATATAAAAAATTAATTTGAATAAACCACCGTATAAGCAATTTGCGATCGACAAAATTCTGGCAGAATATGATATGCCAGTTTTACGGTTGCCTCCATATCACCCGGAGCTTAACCCCATCGAAAAAATTTGGGCATTAGTAAAAAATCATGTGGCCGTTCACAACGTAACATTTAAATTAGAACACGTCTGGAAATTAGCTGAAGACAAATTTGCTACGATTTCAGTGGAACAATGGAGAAATGTATGTAACCACGTGGGAAAAAACCGAGGAGGAATACATGGCCAGAGAACACATTATGGATGATATAGAGGACTTCATCATTTCTGTTAGAGCTGACGAAAGTGATAACGATTCGGAATTTTACATTTCTTCCGACGAGGAAAACGATTTAGGTTGCGCAAAATTGCAAGAATAATGCAAAATGTTTTATGTCAACAGAATAAATTTTTTAAAAAAAATTTCACACTCTTTTTTTTATCTTTTGTTTTTTAATAATAGTCTATTCTATTAAATTTGTATTTTAGTTTGTATTTTTATTGTATTATTGTACAAAATACAACAAACAACGGGTCCCTGCCTGCGCATTTCATGCAGACTTTTGAATTTGCCGCAATCTGAAACTAGTCAGATGTTTTTGGGTTTCACTTATCGCATTTAAGATTTTACTTCACGCAGATCTGTTCAAGGTCATCACCCACGACAAAACCCAACCACTCTACCTCATTATCGCGTTAATTTCGAAAACCAGATTTGATTGCCTGCTAGATGCTAGATCAAATAATTATTTGCTTCTTAAAAAACCAATTTTTACTTATAAATTTGACGCCCTCTAGCTTGTAAATAATGTGTCATATTATAGAAATTAATTGCATTGAGTCGCTTATAAGGACACTCTATAAGAACATTTTCCTAGCACACCCTTTATAATTAATTCTTATTTTCAAAAACCTCGGCAAAAACTGAACACAACAATCAAAAACAATTTATTATATATTCTAATTGTATGAAAAAAAAATGTAAATTTATTTAGATGCTAGACAGTAAATATAAAAGAAAAAAGTTTTAGAATAAAAACATTATTAATTTGAAATTAGTAATTTTATATACCTTATGGCAATTAATATGTTTCTTAACATCAGGTATGAACGAATGAATAGTATCACATTTTTAATATGGGAGAAAAAACTTTCGGGATTTGAACCTGGGTCCACCGATTACCGGTCGGCTGCACTACCAACTGAGTTTAATTATTAATTACTCAAATTAATTTAATTATTAATTTGAATGTTAATTTAGTCGTTAGGCAAGATACTTTTAAGCCTGTATAATTGGTTGCATATGTCACAACTAAAAATTACTTTTTTCGTTAAAAATTTAAGTAACTATTTAATAAAACCAATTTGGCTGTTATTTTTTTTGGTTTATTTTTTTAATTAAACACTTTTTTGTAAATATTGTGTTTAAAATTAAAAATATTCTGGAAAAATCTACAGCGCCCTCTGGATGGCGTCACTCGTCGTCATTTTATTACAGAATCCATCCTTGCCCGCCACTCGCCATCTGTCATTTTTCCCCATTGAGTCACAAGATTAGCAAAGTCCTACAAGTGCTCCTCAGTGCTCCACTCCTGTGCCCTCAATCAGAATCAGTCTGTTAATTAGTGCCTTTGGACGTCCACCCCATCGCTGGAATGTCGGATGAAGTAGCAGAAAACGGCCACTCTGACGGCGATGTCCCTGAAATCGAGCTCATCATTCGTGTGAGTATCCCGTTGATGGGGCGTGCCTAATTCGCCTCTTACTTTCGAAAATCCGGCGCTAAATTTCCCTGTTTTTCTCGAAATTCGGACGTGACCCCAACTTACCCACATCGCAAACATGTCACGGTCTTCCACTATGACTCACGTCGTGAATTTTGTACACACACAATGCTTACTTTCTAGTTTGGCCTTTTTGGGGGGCACTCCCGATTTTTCTGTGGCCCCAAATTGAAAAAGGCGTGGGAGGCGGCCGGGTCAAATTTTATTAACCTTGACCTCCAATGGGAGAAAATTGGTACTCAAGGTTGTTGAAAGCAGCCTCCAGGATGTTCAAATTTCTTATTTGGGTTTATATTTAGATCTTGTTATATAATTTTTTTTATTGAGATTTTTATTAATATTTGCACTTTTTGCTTGTTGTCACTTTCTATTTTTTTACAAGTTGATTTTATGTAATTTTTGATATTTTACTAAATTATTTTAGAAATCCAGGACGATTATTAAGGAAAGTGCTGTGACATTAATACCGTAAAAGTGTCAATTAAACTTGATTTCAATCGAATTTTAAATGTAGAAATCTGATTATTTTGTCATTTTATGGATTTAGAACTGTCAGAATTTTTTTGATTTGATTCTTATCATTTCATGTAACCATTATTTATCGCAAAATAAACAAAGTTCAAGCGTATTTGCAGCGTATAGATATTTTATTTGTTACCTTTATTTGTAACGAGCGACAGAAAAAAATCAATTTGGGAAGGCGATCAACTTTTGTCATATATGTACCACTCTTGTAACGACCGTTTATTAAAAAACTGTCTCTAAAATGCTGGAGAATTGCAAAATATTTAATTTGTCTGTTATTGATCATTTATTGCAAAATAAACAAGATTCAAACATATTTGCAATAACAATATAGATAGAGTTGTCAACTTTTATTAGAAGAATTAGAGTATATCTGGTTTCTAAGGAGGTAAATAAAGAGTACGGATTTTCAAAAAAGAGTATCATTTATTTTCTATTTTTAAAAAGGTATTTTTTAAACATTATAGTAAACATTGTGTAAAATAGTATATTAAAGAACACGTTTTGAAAAGTCATCTTTGTGGCATGAATTCAAGTTTATAAAACGAGCGCGAGCGCGAGTTTTTATAAAGAATGAGTGCCACAATGACTTTGAAAAACAAGTTCTTTATGCTATTTTTTCTACTTTACGTGTTTTACGTAATTTTTAAGTAAAAAAGTTAATAATTTAATCTTTAGGGACTTTTGCGTTAATACGAGACAGTTGGTGATAAAAATGTCACTAAAGTGTCAATGAAGTCATTGAACTTTGAAATGTTTTCAAATTTTTCTAAAATTCTGTGTAAGTAACTCACAAATGGTTCTTTTTTACCTACCGTATCGGTTATTGATTGAATAATCCAATTGGCATTAACACAGTAAGGAAAATCTCCATTTATCTCTAAATTCCTACTCCATTTGCGACTCCTTTCATTTCATCGTTATTTCAAGTCAAGCAGATTTATACACCCATCTAGCAAATAACTTGTAAATTATCGAATGCTATGGGGGTTGTAAATGGTCAAAATAAAGGCCAAAAGCTTCATTTTAGTTTCAAGTTTCACTTTAACGCTGTTCTAACCTCAAAAGAAAAGTTTGTGACGTCTACCACCGTTGTCCAGTGTCCACCCTATTTTCAAATATTTTATAGATTAATTGCGACACACACACATAAAAACACTTTGTTGAGGAATACTGCTGGTCATCAAGTGCAACAAAATTTATTCGAATATAATTACTGTAATCTTATTGCCGACAGAAACGTGACGTTTCATTTCAGCGATAGCGTGTTACATGGTGTTACCAATCCGAAAACAGTAAATTACACTAGTTGTTACTGCACGCAATTTGGGTACGGAATTGGCTATTACCGCACCCAAATCGGACTCTGTTACCGACGTAAAGTAGAAAAAAGAGTATTTTAGCACACTCTATTAGTGTTATAGATTATAGAGTACGCTTACACGATAAAGAATACAATACTCTATTTTAGAGTACGGTTGGCAACCCTAAATATAGATATTGTATTTTTTATCTTTATTTATAACGAACGACAGAAAAAAAAAACATTTGGGTAGGTGGTGAAATTTCTGTCACTTACGCCAGTCTTGTAACGACTGTTTATTAAAAAAACTGTCTCTAAAGTGTTGGAAAGTTACAAAATTATTAATTTGTCTGTTATTGATAAATGCATCTTAACATAAATATGTAAATGACACTTTTCTACATTAAAATACTTTAAAAATATAAATACTGTAAATATAATATTTATATATTTATAAATACTTAAAATATTATTAATATATAATATTTATAAATACTTAAAATATTTCTCATTATTTTATTAACCATTTGGATCATTATTTATTGCAAAATAAACAAAACTTAAGTATATTTGCAATAACAATATGAATATTGTGTTTTTTACCTTTGTTTATAGCGAGAGACCGAAAAAAATTTCAATTTAGGTAGGCAGTGGAATTTCTGTAGTTCTTGCCAATCTTGTAACAACTGTTTATTAAAAACTTGTTTCTGAAGTGCTGGACAATTGCAAAATAATTAATTTGTCTGTTATTGATAAATTAATCTTACTTATTAAAAAAAAGTCAATAAAAAAAAAAGTCACTTTTTCACATTAAAGCAGTAGAAATCTTAATATTTTGCCATTTTATTAACCATTTGGATCATTATTTATTGCAAACTAAACAAGATTTAAACATATTTGCAACAACAATATGGATTTTGTATTACTTGCCTTTATTTATAGCGAGTGACCGAAAAAATTCAATTTGGGTAGACGATGAAATTTCTGTCATTTGTGCCAGTCTTGTAACGACTGTGTATTTAAAGAAACTGTCTCTAAAGTGCTAGAAAATTGCAAAATAATTAATTTGTCTGTTATTGATAAATAAGACATATTTATCAGAAAAAGGCAATCAATACAATGTTACTTTTCCACATTAAAATACGTAGAAATCACACTATTTTGTCATTTTATTTAATTACCATTTGGATCATCATTTGTTGCAAAATAAACAAAACTTAAGTATATTTACAATAACAATATGAATATTGTGTTTTTTACCTTTGTTTATAGCGAGCGACCGAAAAAAAATTCAATTTGGGTAGGCGATGAAATTTCTGTCATTTGTAACGACTGTTTATTAAAAAAACTCTAAAGTGTTAGAGAATTGCGAAATAAATAATTTGTCTGTTATTGATAAATTCATTTTACTTCACAAAAAAATCAATGAATATCGTAAATTTTACTTTTCCACATTAAAATAATTTTTATTAAACATTTTCAACAAATTTCAAGCATATTTGCAACAATAATATGGATATTGTATTTTTTACATTTGTTTATAGCGAGCGACCGAATATAAATTCAATGGGGGTAGGCGATGAAATTTTTGTCCTTCAGGCCAGTTTTGTAAATATTGTTTATTAAAAAACTGTCTCTAAAGTGCTAGAGAATTGCAAAATAATTAATTTATCTGTTATTGTTAAATTCATAAATTTACTTGTAAAAATATCGTAAATGTCACTTTTCTACAGTAAAGTACATAATCTCATTATTTTGTCATTTTATTTACCATTTGAATCATTATTTATTGCAAAATATACAAAAGTCAAGCATATTTGCAACAACAATATGGATATTGTATTTATTACCTTTGTTTATAGCGAGCGGCCGAAAAAAATTTTGCTTTGGGTAAGTGATGAAATTTCTGTCATTTATGCCAGTTTTGTAACGATTCTTTATTACAAAGACTGTCTTTAAAGTGCTGGAAAATTGTAAAATAATTAATTTGTCTTGTTATTTATAAATTCAACAATTCACTTGTCAAAATGAAACGTCAAAATATCGTAAATGTCACTTTTCTGCATTAAAGCACATCTTCATCATTAGAAATCCGTTTCAGAAATACTTGAAAAACATGTACAATAGCATTTGCGCCAATTTTAGCAATTTTCTGATTAATTTTTAATTTTTGAAGAAGTATAGAGACGATTAAAGTGAAGTAGACATTGAAAATTGTATTAAAAATGAAATGTGCCGCTTTACGATAATGTTAATTTACGCTTTTATCAGCATGACATATTAAAGTATTCGGATCTAATCACTTGAACTCTAATCACCCTTAAAATCGAGTTATATTTATTTAAATAATCAAAAATCGAAAATTGTAAAGGTGTTAAATCCGGAGTTCGAATTATCTGATCACCGTAAATTTGTAGCAAAAATTCTAAATTTTTAGTATTGTACGCGCTGTCCCACCATCCTGCTGAAAAAAAATTCCAGTTGCTTTTCTTCATTATGCAGTTGATTAACAAGCAAGAAAAAAATGTTACACTAATTAGTGATAATATATAGGACATTTTTTTTTTCATCTAAAAAGCTTGTTTTATTAGAAAAACCAGCCTAGGTCTCCGTTTTTAAGAAACGGTGATATAATGAAGACAAAAATAAAAGAGAAAAGACTTTTATGAAACAGAAGAGAGATTCTCTAAAATACTGGATAAATCAAGTTTTATCAGCACCACCAAAACACGTTTTAAAACACGAAATTTTTTTTTCAAATGTACACTAAATTCTTTCCTCATTTGGAAAAAACCGTTTTCTTTCATTAAAAAAGAAAGATTTTACGAAAAAAATTCGTTTTTTAGATCAATTTTTAATTGAAAAAAACTTTGAAGAAAAGATTTTGATTAATGGTTATTTGTTGATTAATTATTATTATTTGCTTATTAGCCAATAAGTCATGTGATTTAATTCCGCGACTGGCAAGGCATTAAATCTGCTTTTTTGTCGTATTGATTTTTTTTATTATTATTATTATTATTTTTTTTTTTTTTTGAAACAGTTTTGCTGTTGACACTAAACGCCAAATTTTTTTTACCTCTGAGAAAGACCCTAACCGGCTGTAAAGTATCTACTTTACGGTCCAGTAAATAAAAATACTGGCAGGTCAATAAATATGCCACTTTAGTGCGCTTCACTTGTCACTAAAATGTGTTGTTTACTGTCTATCGACGAAAAAATCGATTTTTATATAATTTATCGAAAATTTTACTATAATTTTTGACTTGTTAATAGATCTCGGACACAATTAGAGATCCAATACAATAACTGAATAAAATTTACGGTTCCATCGGTCAGTTCTAAGTGCAGAATGCATCAACCTTGAAGTCTCAACAATGGTCGCGTGGCAAGTTTATTACAAGAGATTTTTTTTTGAGAAAAAAATTAACATCTCTGGTATAATTCATGAGAAAATAAGTGCTTCAATATCAAAATTGCGTATTAAAATTCCTATTTTCTATTACTACGTAATTGTTTATTTTAGTATAATTAGACCCAAATAATTAATAAAAATCCTCTCCTTGTCAAGGACTCCCTGACACACTCAAACACCTTTCCATCTCTTATCGCAAATGTTTTTTTTTCTCTCTCTCTCGAAACAATTAGCAAAAGCAAACAAGGTCGCATCCCTACGTCATTTATTTGCGACGATATGGAAAAATAAAATAAGTTTTCATAGAACAAACCGTTACGAGTTCATCGGTTTGGTTAAAAAAAAAAAGACACCAACGACACAAACTAGATCGCGTTTCGCATTCCATCAAGGTTGGTAAACTTGCATTCGACGTCGCGACACTCAACTAGGTCATATTCCCATTTTTTGTAATCAAAAAACACAGAAAAAAATAAATTAATCAAAATAAATGACTTATCGATTGTGAAAACCTAAAACGGAACAGGAAATGACTGGATTTTAGGCGTGAAAGTTTCGGCTCCATTTAAGGAGAAAAAACTCATTTAAAGCAACGAGGAAAAACACTTTCCTTTAGATTTTTTTTTAAATGCTAAATATAAACGAATTACGTAAGTTTCGGATGATTCTTACGTCAGTATTTGAGTCGTTAGTCATCTGTTTGAGTATACCACAAGTTCCTCCTCCTCCTCTTAAAAAAAAAATATTTATCATTTTAAACAATCACTCGACTTGATATTTTCAAGTTAAATAACAAAAGCCGACATTTTATTACATTTTTATTGAAAGAAAATTTCTCGGTTATCTTAACTCCCACATATTTTAGAATTTTCGTTAAATTAAATGATCTAGAAGTAAGTGACTTTATCGGTTTCAACATTCTTAAACTATGTCGCATTATGATTCAGGTTGTAAAACAATAAAAGACGAGAAAGGAATTTCAACATACCTTTATCTCAGAGATTTATAAAGTCGCATTTTATTATTAGATAAAACAAAACAATCATTGATAAAAATACCTATTTCCTCGAGATAAATTAGTAACAAGGTGTTGAAATTTAAAATCCAGAACATGAATTTGTTTGTTTTCATTTACTAATTTCATCGTGTAATAATTCTTAATTAAAATGGTTAGTTATTAAATCAAAAATCAAAAACCGTAAAATTTCACATTTAGAAAATGAAATTCTTCGTGAACTATTCTAATTTAGAGAATTGCACAATTGTTTTGGTTTATTTTCGATTTTTGGCACACTTTTCATCCACTACTGCATCAGAAAGTGAACAAAAATAGACAGAAAACAATCACAATTTCGGATTTGATTGTGTAAATACAAATTTTGGACATTTTTGGGATAGATAACTAAATTGGAAAGGTTTGGAGACGTTGCGTCGAATAAATTAAGTGTCTGGATTAATTTCGTATGAATTAAACAAGTAAATACGCCAATGAAGGGCGTAATCTACTCCAAGAAGGTTAAATAAACAGTCAGAATTGTAATTCTGAGTGTAGAATTATTCTTTAAACTGAGCATTCAAACGAAATTATTTTAAAAAGAAGAATTTTAAATAACTATGCCAATGACCGGCTTCATCTCCTCTAAGAAGGTTAAATAAACAGTCAGAAATGTAATTCTGAGTGAAGAATTATTTTTTAAACTGAGCAATTAAATAAACTTTTAAATAAAATTATTTTAAAAAGAACAATTTTAAATAATTTGGCAAATGACCGGCTTCATCTCCTCTAAGAAGGTTAAATAAACAGTCAGAAATGTAATTTTGAGTGTAAAATTATTATTTAAACTGAGCATTCAACTAAATTTTTAATTAAAATTATTATTATTAAACTGATAAAAAAAAGGAGCAAATAGAGAAAATGTTGAGAAATAAATATTGTATAATAAAGTCCGCCAAACGCCATATTTTTATTTCTAATAGTTTAGGCCCTAAGGACGCTTAAAGATGACAAATCTTCTCATATTAATAAAAAAAATAATAATAATTTTGCAATTCCATAGCACTCTACGAGACTGTTTTTTTATTATTATTATATAGTCTTTATGTAATACTTTTTTTTTGTTTCTTTATGATGGCAATGAATGAAATATCAAATAAAAAATATATTAGCAAATAAGAAATTTATAACCCATTTTTAATTAATTTTCGAAATATATTTTATCACTAATTAACCTATAATTTAAGTAGAAATTATATTTTTTGACTCATCTAAAAGCAAAATTAATCAAAAGTGCTATTAAATAAATAATGATAAAATTGAAATAACCATTACGTCATAATTACAAGACAGTAATACCAACTTATCAGTGATTACATGTAAAATTCTAAACAATAATATTGTTTTTATAATTAAAATTCAATTGAAAACGTAATCAATGTTTGTTATTGTTTAGCAGAAATTTATTATATTTTACATAATTTTAAATGAAACGTAAAATCATTTATTACTAATTAAAGAAATATTTTTTAATAGGTTTATGAAATTAAAAAAAAGTTTTCAAACTATTGTTTTTGGTTTTATAGTGGATTTTACGTATTTTTTATATAACAGGAGAGCGGAAAAATAATCTTTAGGAAGGCAAAAGTTAACAATAAACAATAAAAATATTTAATAGTATTACAACAATCCAGTTATTTGACATGTGCCTTAAACTGCTATAGATAAAAACAAATCGTTTCGGGGATTTTATTATACAAAATGTAATTCTCTACTGGGCAGGTTTCAAGTTGAGATAATATCGGTAGTATCTTCGTTTCCATAGAAAATTAATAAAGTTTGTTGTTTTGATTGGTTGTTGCCATGAAAAAGTGTTAAAATTTGCGATACTACCGGTGTTATCTCAACTTGAAATCAGTCCATACAACTTTTTCTTGTAGCTTTAACTGTTTGTGCAGCTTTTTAAAATAAAGCCGGAGCTACACAAATTTTAAACTTTCTGTATTTACAAATATTATAAATTTAGCATTTTAACCACGTTTATGACGTCACAGTGAAGGTCATTAATCCTGTATTACAGTCAAATTATTTAAAAAAAAAAATTTGTAATTCGATATAAACCATGTGTTATAAAAACCCATCAATCAATCTATTTTGGAGAAGGCATAAATTAAACGGTAAGTCAACCGTGAAGTTAATGCGCCGATTTATCATTTTGTCGATTATAATCTGACAAAATTGGGTTAGTTGTGTGTTATATATTTTTTTTAATTTATTATGAGTGTTTTCCTTGCCTGAATTTTTATTATTATTTTTTTTTTCAGGCTTCGACAATAGATGGGCGTCGAAAGGGAGCTTGCCTTTTCTGCCAGGAATACTTCATGGAACTTTATCTTCTGGCCGAATTAAAAACCATAAGTCTTAAAGTGACAACAGTGGATATGCAAAAACCTCCACCTGATTTTCGTACGAATTTTGAAGCAACACCACCCCCAATTCTAATCGATCGAGGAATGGCAATTCTAGAAAACGAAAAAATTGAAAGACATATCATGAAGAATGTCCCAGGAGGACATAATTTATTCGTACAGGTAGGTTTTAAGCAAGTTAGATACACTTTCTGTAGTGTATTGTTCCTTTTTACAATGCACTAAGAATCTGTTACCCATGTAATGGCAATTTTACGCAATTAATTGTTTAAATATTACTCAACTTGTCTCTGATTTGGTGAATAAATAGTCTTTTATCACAGCGATATTCTGCATTAAAAACAAATTTGAATATCGTTCGTTAAATAAATGAAAAAAATTCTGAACAGTTATGTTCCATAAGACTTAATGAAATGGTTGTCCAGGGTCTGCTGATGACGTCATGTGAATGTAATTAATTGAGTGCTTTTTTTCAGGACAAGGAAGTGGCAACTCTCATCGAAAATCTCTACACCAAGTTTAAAATGTACGTAACGAAATTCGAATCACCTGATACAAAAGAAGCAAGCCAACCACTCCTTAGCCATTTGGAAAGGATCAATGATTTCTTAGGAAAGAGAGGTACCAGATTTTTAACTGGTGATACCATGTCATGTTTTGATTGCGAATTAATGCCTCGACTTCAACATATTCGTATTGGGGCAAAAGCTTTTCGTAAATTTGAAATTCCCAACAGATTTACAGCATTGTGGACATACATGGCAAACATGTATGAATTAGAAGCGTTCAGACAAAGTTGTCCAGCTGATCAGGACATTATTAGTCACATTAAAAATCAACTGGGACTAAGGACAACAGCTAGGATAGAACTTGAGACACCAGTGTTTACAACTTCCATTCCCATTGTTGCGGAAACTTAAGACAATCAAAAAAAATTTTTTTTAAAGATTTAAGGTGCGACTATCTAGTACAAAATTATCACCATAGGTGTCGCTTTACCTTAAAATACTTTCAGGCGCTTTTATAATATCGAAATTTTATGCGAAGTGGTTTTTTGATACTAAAGCTTTTTCTTGTTAAGCAGTATTGTTGCAAAATTTTTGAGCTGGACTTAAAAATCAGTTTTTAAATACAGCAGTAATTTAAGTTTTAAAGAGTTACGTTACTTAAAAAATAGTTTTGTTTATCATTTGTATCGATTTAGGTAAGAATATTAATTATGTTATAATGTATTTTTACGTAATAAAGGTAACTGTGAACGTAATACCCTTTATTACACCACAATTTATTAGATATAATTATCTGAGACTCGATTTTTTAGTAAATATTATTTGTTTTTTTTTTTTTTAATGAGAAGTTGGACTGACCCACCGGGCTCGGTATTAAAAATACACGTGTGCTAATTTAAAAAAAAAATGAAAATTTATTTGACCCAATTTATAACAAACGATAGGGAAGTGTGTTCTTCAAAGGTCTTATAAACTTAATATTAGGATTGTACAGATCTTTGGGAAACAATGCTTTAAGAAATAAGTGTGTAATAATAGCAGTAAGTCCCCAAATCTTCCTCTTCCCTCCCATGAAAACCGGTAACGAATAATTGGTCCTAAATTGCGTATGTTTGATATAATGAGGGTCACATAACACTTCCAGCGGTACAGTAAACACTTCAGTAACTTCACTTGGATTAATCCTTAAGTCTTTCACATCTCCAAATTTCAAAACACCAATTACAGGTAGCACACTTGTCATATTCCTACTAACAATCACATTTCCTTTACCCCACACATCAATCCGGTCCTGGTCAATCCCCAACTCCTCCTCTGTCTCCCTCACGGCTGTTTGTTCCGCGTTTCTATCCCCTGCGTCCTCCATTCCTCCCGGGAAGCTCACTTGTCCCCGGTGCGATTTCAAATTTGCCGCTCTGAGAGTGTACAGTAGTGACACTCTCCCCTCGACGACACATAACGGTACCAACACTGCGGCGTTCTTCGTCGGTATTTTAGTGTCCTCTTTTACCGACTGCATTTTGGCGAATTTCGCCACAGTTTTCCGGATGTTTTCCTCATCGAAGATGTTTTCAATGGAAAACGCACTGAAACGACGCACTAGAACCAACTTATGCTGGATTTTCAGTATCGAGAACATTTCCAGGATTTAGGTTTCCGGTTACATCACGAGAATTTTGATAACGACCGACCTGTAATTTGACACTTGACAGCTCGCGATTATGGTGAAATTTCTCGCGACGTTTCATTTAATTTCACGCATGTTTCACCCGAAATTATTGGAATTAAGTATCGAGAGTTGTAATTGTATGCCGGAAGTACGACTTAAGTGTGTTTTTTAAATTTTTAATGACCGGTCATTTTGGCGGCAAATTTAAATCGGTTGCATAATTACAAGAGAAAACCCCCCACATATGAGAAAGTTAACTCGCCGGGATGTCTCACGTGTGGTCACAACAGTATAGTGATGGCCTTTCGGAAGTTTACACAATTTTTTATTGTTACTTTTAGTTTATTAGTTGTTTTTGTTGGTATGTATCCGATTTGAATATGCCGCCATTTTGGTTAATTGCCGGTAATGCAGATTACGTAAATTTTTGAAAATTTTCGAAAAAATCACAATGGTCTAGTTTGTGGGTTTCTAGAACAGTCATTCGGGTTAATTACGTTTTTTCTTTGTAGTGAGACGTCGATCAAGTATCATGCAATGCCAAGGTTAAATTTCACTTAACCAAACCCATAATCTTTTTTATTAAATATAGAAATGTATTTGCGCTTATAAAAGTGAATGCGTTTGGTTTTTTGCATTGAGCTACATTCACAAATGATGAACGATTGGAAATGTAACGATTTACATAATTTTTGAATAAATTGAACGCACACAATGGAAACCGTTTTTTATTTCACAAACCGGACGCATATTGCATTTTTTATTGCTTTTAATGGACTAGAATCATAAAAAAGAAATCTTCTATAATCGGTGACTAACTCTCTCAATAACAAACCAGTTTTTTATATTTCGGAAATGGTGCAATTTTATTTCCTGGTGTTGGTAGCAAAGGAAATGTCAAATTCTTTAATTGCTTCATTAGAAATATTATGCAAAACCATGAAAGATTTTTTTGATCTGAATTTTTCGATGTTATCTATGTCTAATGTGTTATATTTAGAGATCTACTGATGTAAAATCCTCTCTACCTTATAGCATTTTTCAGTTATAAATACAGGAAACGACCACTAACTTTTTTATTTAAATTTTAAATGGCTACATGTGTTTGGGTACGTTTTTGGATACATCTTGAAAAAATAACACGATTTTGCTTTTACGGTACTTTTATTCCCAACAGTTTTAAAGATAAGTTTCTTGTAAAAAATATGACAGTTGTAACAAAGAAGCAACAAAAAATGTAGTTTATTAGTCGGCATTTTTTAACAGAATCTTTATTTCAAAGTACATATTGGGAATATAATGAGTCAAAACTGCTATTTATACACCTTCAAGACGTAGTATTATTACGTTTCGAATTATTAAAACGTTGTGTCTGTCCTTTGACTACTTTGGAACGTGACTATGTTCATGAGCATGACCTTGGCGCCTGCTATGTTATGCTTTTTAAGTTGTTCTGTCATATTAACAAAATAATTTTGTAAAAAATAAATATCCACACAAAAAACCCAAATAGCAAACATTGTATGACAAAACAGGAAATAATTCGCCCCAATAAACCCTCAGTTCTCAATATTTATGTTCAAAAATTTTCAAAAATCAAAATGTTTCACCAAAAATTTGCAAGAGACCAGTTCAGAGGGACTCTGTTTTATATTTTCTAGAGCTTTCACACAGCCAACGCGTAAAATGCATCGAAAACGGCCGTTTTTACCGCGACCCGGACCGCCCCCCTCACAAAATCTGGACCTCCAACGAATGCTCAAAATACTATCTTTGCCTGGAGGGCGAAGTCTTCGACTTTCGATGTTCCTCAGGGCTTGTCTTTGACGTCATTCGGCAAATTTGTGACGCTAAACCTAAAGTAAACAACTGCGATATCACGTCAGGTACCCAAATCGTACCATTTTGCCAGAAAATACCACTAAAATCTCGTAGAAACCATCACACCTCGACCGCTCCTAAGCCTCGACTGTCCCTCAAACCGCCTTGGGTGCAATGATGGCACTTGTATCCCGCAGGAGTATTTCTGTGATGGGTCCCTAGACTGTCCTGACGGTACCGACGAGCAGTCATGTGATCCGAATAACGACCCATTTCGGGCTAAAAAATGCAATGTTTCGTGTGTTTTACCCGATTGTTTCTGTTCACGGGATGGTACACAAATTCCGGGTCACTTAGACCCATCAAAAACGCCTCAGATGGTAATTGTAACGTTTGATGGGCCGGTTAATTCCGAAAATTGGGATTTGTTTAAAGGGTTGTTTTCGGGTGCTCAAAACCCGAATGGGTGTCCGATAAAATCAACATTTTTTATTAGCCACCAAGATAATAATTACCATCAAACGCAAAAATTATGGAACGATGGGCATGAAATTGCTGTACATTCAATAACGTACGACTAATCATGGATTTTTCTGGGTTAATTTCAGTTTTTAGATATCGCGTAATGACCCATAATGCGACCATTGAGGACTGGTTTGACGAAATGGTGGGCCAAGCTAATATCCTAAACCGATTTGGGGGTATCCGTTTAGGGGAAATTCGAGGTCTGAGAGCCCCATTTTTACAAGTCGGTTCAAACCGGCAGTTTTTGATGATGAAAGAGTTTGGGTTTGTCTATGACAGTTCTGTGGTAGCCCCATTTACGAACCCACCACTCTGGCCTTACACCCTAGACCATAAAATGCCCCATTTTTGTACCGAAAGCCAACAAAATTGCCCAACTAGATCGTACCCAGGAGTTTGGGAAATGGTCCTAAACCCGTTAGAAGCAGGGAAGTACTCCTGTGCTAGGCTTGACACCTGCCCACGTAATCTCACGGGAGACGATATTTACCGAATTTTGGTAAATAACTTCAAAAGGCATTATTTAACAAATAGGGCTCCTTTTGGGCTACATTTACACTCGGATTGGTTAAAAAAAGAGGATTATTTTGACGCGTTTCAGGTTGGTACAAACCTAGAGAAAACTGGGACGTTTCAGGTTTGTTTTAGGATTTTATTGCTGAAATTTTGCAACAACCTGATGTTTGGTTCGTGACGAATTCTCAAGCTATTAGTTGGATGCAAAATCCTGTTTCTATTCAAGAAATCAACAATTTTAAAAACTGGGATTGTAATAGGACTTTTCAGAAGTTTGAAATCGCCTGTAAAGTCCCTAATGTTTGTAAATTATTTTCGCGCGTTTTTCAGCAGGAGAGGTATTTGTATACTTGTTTTCAGTGTCCTATAAATTATCCTTGGATTAGAAATGAGTTTGGGGTTGAGTAACCTAAGACAAAAGAACTGATAATGTTATATTTATTGTTTTATAATATTTTTTAAATAAATCCTGAAAAAGCTGAAATTTTGATTATGCAACCTACAATATACCTTACTGTTTTTAGTGTCTTGTAAATTATCCGTGGATTAGAAATGACTTTGGGCTTAAATAACTTAAGAAAAAAAAGACTGATAATGTTATATTTATTGTTTTATAATATTTTTAAATAAATCTTTAAAAAAAACTTGAAGTTTTGATTATGCAACTAACAATACATCCTACTGTTTTCAGTGTCCTGTAAGTTATCTGTAGGTTACAAATGAATTTAAGTTACTCAAGAAAACAAACTAATAATAATGTTGTATTTACTGTTTTAAATATTTTTTAAATAAATCTTTAAAAAAAAAACCTGATATTTTGCTTATGCAACCAACAATACATCGCACTGTTTTTTAGGATCCTGTAAATTATCCATGGATTAGAAATGCGTTTGGGTTTGAATAAGACTTATAATGTTATATTTATTGTTTTATAATATTGTTTAAATAAATCCTAAAAACCTGAAATTTTGACTTTGCAACCAACAATACAGCTTACTTTTTAATTGGTGAAAGGTGAAAGCCGCGAAGGCTGTTGTTTACACTGTTGCCACTCCTAACTCATCACGCACTAAATAAAAATAACTCAGATGACCTAAATTTTAGTTAAATGTCCCAAAGTATTACAAATGATATAACAACTGTGTTTAACACGTGAAATAATTTTAAAATAGCATTTAGTGGGTGTTTTAGCACCACTTAAAATCTTGGCAACACCGCACCGCCATATTGTTTTATCGGAGTGTCCCGTGTTGCGTGCGAAGAATTTTTTATTTAATTTGAATTTTCCGTGTTAATTTCCTCTCAAATTCGGTGAAAATGAGTTACGGGCGCCCCCCGCCACGTATTGACGGTATGGTTTCCTTGAAAGTCGACAATCTGACATACCGCACCACCCCTGAAGACCTCAGAAGAGTCTTCGAGCGGTGCGGCGATGTCGGGGATATTTACATCCCCCGGGACCGTTTCACTCGCGAAAGCCGCGGTTTCGCCTTCGTCAGGTACGTATGCAGCGATTTGGGGCACAATTTGAGTGTCTTGGTAGGTTTTACGACAAGCGGGACGCCGAGGACGCCCTGGATGCCATGGATGGGCGCATGCTGGACGGCAGGGAGCTGCGGGTGCAGATGGCGAGGTATGGACGCCCCACGTCGCCACATAGAAGGTACCGCGGCAGACGGAGGTAAGGGAGCAACGCCCACGCGGTGCTAACTGTGATGTAGGTCTCGTTCCAGGTCGCGATCGAGGTCGAGGTACTCGCGGTCACGATCGAGGTCGAGGGGCAGAAGGAGTAAGTCCAGATCCAGGAATAGATCAGGGAGTAGGTCACGATCCAGGTCGGATAGTAAGAGTTCGAGGGGGCGGTCCAGGTCGGCGAGCAAGTCAGAAGGAAAGAGGTCCAAATCAAAATCCAAATCTAAGTCCAATAGCAAGTCGCGGTCGAGGTCGAGGTCTTAGGTGGGTAGGGAACAGAAAGGGGTTTTTAAAATTTGGGATTGTGCTTGCATACAAGGGGGGCCTTTTTGTATAGTGTGAGTGAGAATATTTTTATTTACATTTGGCACAGGAAAATATTAAACGTGACTTTAGACACGGCTTCTGACGTCAATGACGGACCTAACTAAACAAGTTTTATAATTTTTGCAAATTTTTTAACAACTCAGTATAAAAAGCTATTAATAAGACATCTAAGAACAAATATTTATTTTAAAAAAAATACAAATTTAATTTTAACAAAGTAATTAAACTGTTTTATGTTCGACTGCTTAATAAATTATTCTTTATATAATAAAGTATATAATACAATGTTCCATCCATAAAGTACCTCTTTATTGTACTAGTAAAATAAAGTAACTTTTTTTTTTTGAAAATAATTTTATACTCACTTTTCACATTTTTTTCTGTAATATACTATTACGGTTTGCAACAAGACTTATGTCATTTTTTTTATAAAATATCACAATGAATAACAATACAAAAACAAAAATTAAAAAACTTGTAAATCAAGTGCCAGGTCTGTTAGTGACGTCACAAGAACATGAGGACTCCTGTATGCATGTCTATACTGTTAGTTTCTAAAAAAGATATTTTTTTTGTTTGTTAGGTGGCAGAGCTGTAGCAGAGTGAGCGCGAAAGCTGTTACAGGCGTTGCTCTCTTGAAAGGTATTTACCTTAGATACTTAAAAAAAAAATCACCTCAGACCTTAGCACTGAAAATTTGTTTGATTTGATCTGTTTTTTGAAGAAACAAATTGTAATTTTTGAATGAAATCGATTCTCGTTCCGATTCCATGTTAGTTTTAGTTTTTTGTTTTTCTTTTTTATTTTTTTTTCTTTGATTCGTTGACATGTACGGTTTGATTTTTAGCTTAAGTTTTGGTTGTGTAATGAATTTCCCCTATAAATTTACTTACAAAAACCAGTCATGGCTTGTTTTCTTGTTGCAAAAAAAAAGTCGTTACGAAACGCTTCCAGCCGCTTTATTAACTCTTCATGTTAATTTTTGAGGGTTGAAAAGGCGGCAAGGGGCCACGTCCACGTCTCTTTCCCAAAATCTCATGAAATAACTAACGTGTTTTATGTGAACAGCAGGCGGAGTGGTGCTGTGTAGCAGTCGAAAAAATGCTGTGTAGCTGTTGAAACGAGCGATCGAGAGAAAGAGCGGTGGTGGCAGTGTTACCAGTCGGTGGTCGTTGCAGTGGACCCTAGCCAGGCCCTAAAATTTTGCTCGGTGGGGCTGTCCAGTGTCTTCCACCGTTCAACACACTCTACCCAGGGGCTGCCGTTCTTTACTTGCGTCGTTCAACTAACCATTTTTTTACACACACAAGGGGGTAGGGGTCGTTTACATACTTACGGTAAGTAGGGCGAAATCATCAGGCAGCCCCCAAATACTATACACATTTTTCGCAATGTTTCACACGTTTCGGGTCACGAGGGTAGGTAAACGACAAATCACCGTTAAAAAGCGGAGGTTCAACGTGAATATTTTTTTTACAGGTTTTTACATATAATAAAGGCATTATTAGATTTCTTTGTTTTATTCAATTTCCTTGTGATGTTTTAACCTCACCTAACACCAGGAAATTAAATAATTTTTTGCACTACTCTACTAAAAATCAAGTGATTACGCACTGAACGAACAATCGGGACCGTCAATTTTACAGTCATCCTCCGTTTTTACCGCACTAGTGCCTGCAAAGAGCACAGGGATTTTTCTCGCTTAAAAAACGGTTAAAAATTAGATTATCGTATCAGAGTTCAAGTTTATAATAAAACATTACCATTTATAACTTTACCATCTTTATTCAGATAGAACAACAGAAATGCATTCACAATATTGCATTTAAAGTTTGAAGTTTAAGCAGCGACATCTGTGAAAAATTGTGAAAGACATTAAAATGTCCAAATTTGGCAGTAGAACTTGAAAAAAATCTGTTAGTTACCTACATTATCGACATCAACGCACTTGATTTTGTGTACAATAGACGTGCGGGAACAGTTTTGCTTTATTCGTGCGACATTCTGTCACTTTCATATGCAAAATATATGTTCCCGTACATATCGTGTAAATAACTAATACGTATATGCTAAAACCGGGCCTGTCTACATGACAGACTGCCATTTTGAAATTTCCTACTTTTTAACATGAAATAGAGATCACGTGACTACTTGTTGGGCGACTGGATACTGTTCTGGGCCACTGTAAATCACTAGGTGCGTCAAAATTGTGTCAAATTTTGATTTGAAATGAGGAATTAAACATGAAATCGATCAATTTAGACAAATTATTAATAAAACTGGCTTTAAATACTGATTTAAGCTCAAAAATCGCGAAGAAAGTAAATAATCTGGTGACTTTTTCGTCGTTAGGTTTGCATTGGTACGCCTGCCACCCCCGTCAAAGTGTTCTGTGCCGTCAAGAAAACAAAAACTGACATAAGTCAACTCGATCCTCCTTTCCGACCATTGTTTCCCTAAAAAAAGCCTTAATTTCTCGTTTTTTCACGAATTTAACGACCAAAACCGCTTTATTCTTGTTTTGTGAATCAATTCGAGCGTTTATCTTCTGTTAAAACCGCCGCAAAGTGCCGAAATCGACCATCTGTTTATTTACTCGCCTCAACGACCTTGTCCAATAAAAATAAACGACACGTTTGGAATTTGCATTTTTTCCCTAACGATTTGTGAAATAACCGATTCCCGATGTGAGTTAGTAGAAGTGCGAAGAAATTCACTATTATGGTTAGAATCGGGCCAACTCCACTGCTATGGCTGAGGATAGCGGAAAGCCGCCCCAAAAACCGTATGACTACCTTCTCAAGTTCCTGTTAGTGGGCGACAGTGATGTCGGGAAGCAGGAGATACTGTCCGAATTGGACGACGGCGCCGCCGAGTCGCCCTTTTGTAGCGGCAGCGGTAAGCCCCCTTAGTTCTAATACAGTGTCTTTACCTCTCAATTTCCAGCTTATAAAACCACGACGATCCTGCTCGATGGCAAACGCGTCCGGCTCCAACTCTGGGACACGTCAGGCCAAGGCCGGTTTTGTACAATCATCCGGTCTTATTCAAGGGGGGCACAGGGTGTTTTGCTAGTGTATGATATAACGAATCGGTGGTCGTTTGACGGCTTAGATCGGTGGCTGAAAGAAGTGGATGAACATGCACCAGGTGTGCCTAAGGTTTTAGTAGGAAATAGGTTGCATTTTGCCTTCAAGAGGAAAGTGGGAGAGAGGGATGCTCAGATGTATGCTAATAGACACAGTATGGCGTTTTTTGAAGTCTCACCTTTGTGCAATTTCAATATACATGAGAGCTTCTGTGAGTTGTCCAGGATGGCACTTCAGAGGAACGGCATGGAGCGGCTGTGGAGGTCCAATAAAGGTCAGTATTTGAATTGGGAGAAGTTTACTTTAGTTGATCATAGAGTGCTAAGAAATTGTAAAACACTAAATTCGTTTGTTATGAAATTTTGTGTTGAGAAGGACCAGATAAAACTTTCTTGAATCGTGTCTGATGAAAATCATTTTACTTCAGTTCAGTTTGAATGTGATCAGCTTAAGCAAACAATTAAAAAATTGCAAATTTCGGTCCTTGGTTTGAAATTACTTAGTGCAAGTGTTGAGTGTTTAGTTTTGCTCTTTTGAGAGCTGATTTTTGCCTTTTTCTCAGTGCTCAGCCTCCAGGAACTCTGTTGCCGTGCCATTGTGGCTCGTACTACCGTTTACAGCATTGAACAACTCCCATTACCCACGTGTGTAAAATCATATTTGAAATCGTACGCTCTAACCACGACTTCCACTCAACTCAAGTACACGCACAGTCAAAGAAAATCCAATGGACGTAAATTAAGATTTATAAGTACACCAACAACACCAGGAAATGATAACAGAACGAGTTGTGTACCCAGAAATTCATGTACTATATCTTGATGAATGTTTGTGTGGTGTTTTTCCGTTTTGTGATATTGTACAAAATTTGGTTGATATATTGACATATCAAGAAAATAACTGTCAAAAAAAAATAGTTAAGGCAGTTTTGCGTAACCGTCCTAGTTCGGGTAATCTATGTACATAAATATGTCATTCATTGTGTGTTTTTAGGGAGTACGAGCCTGGATTTGTGTTACTATGACAGTCATAAATTTGTAATTTGCTGATTGTTACAGGAACACAGTCAGGGTCTTATTAAGTCAGTATTGATTGCACTTTTAAGTTTTTGTAAATATGTTTTGTGTTACCTTTCTTGTAAATAGTGCTTATTTAACCAATTTTTTTTACTTGATTTACTAACAGTTTTTATGTTACGTAAATACTTTTCTTTTTTATTTAATGAAATGTATTTTAATAATAATAATAGCTGGTACTGAATAAATTTCTACAAGTGTTGTTTGATTTATAATAAAAACAACAAATTAAAAACAATTCAAAAAAATATATTTAATACATTTATACACAATATACATAACAATAAAGACTTATTTTAATTAGTCTATTTGCTACAAGCTAAAGAAAAAAAATATACAGAGAAATGAAATCGTACAATTACCCAGTCATTTTTTCAGTTCTTAAAAATTAAACCAAACTACCCATAATTTATACATTAAAGTGTATGTACAACAAAGAATAAATACTGCTCACTAGAACACTTATATTAATTAATTTTTTTCGAAAAAATACTGTCAAAAAAATATCTTTGCTGAAAAAAGCATGCAGTATTAAGACGTGCGTAAAAACTGAAACAATTCACCTAAATTCATAAATTTGTATACTATTTTCAGGCACGTGTGTTAAATTTAAAGACTGAAACCATTCGCTGCTTCTGTGATAATAATAACCTTCAATTGTTGCTTTAGACTTTTGGAAACAAATATAGTAAAAACCGGCAAAAGATGCACCACTTATATCCTTAATTGTGTGATCTGGGACTAAGAAATGTTCCTTCCATCTCATAAAAACGTAATCAGTGTCTGCGAGAGCTTTGTAGTCAAAATTGTCGGAGTTGAAGGTTTTGGCATATTGAGAGAACGACGAAAATTTGCTCTGGAAAAAAATATGATTTATATAGCAAGCTTAGTAAATTGGACCAATAAAAGCTAATTGCAGGCGAGTTGCGTACAACGTTTTATGTCCTCTTGCTCAAAATAAATACTAACGTTTAAGTTACTCCCAAATTAAAATAAATTTTCCAGATAGGAAACTTTTGTATGTCGATGCTGATGTTGAGTTTTTGGAGAATTTAGCCTCAGTTTTTTTGAAAAACTAACTAATATTTTTGATTAATAAACGAGCCAAGAGGGCATAAATTAATTATTAATAATAAAAATTGTACCCAATGTTTCTTATCCACATCTTCGTCTGCGTCCCACTTCCTGGTCAAAAAGGGATACTTCTGACTGATTATTTCCCCGTCGAAAAATGTGGTGAGAGTGGGATATTCATCTGTGAGTCCATTAATTTGCAAATATCCACATAAATACGAATTTTCCTCATCGACATGCTAGAACAAACGCAATTTAAATTTCCCGCCATTTTGTTATGTATTAGCATATGTTGATATTTTTAGTTTTCTTTAAATAATCTCGAGGGGAAAAGTACGTCACTGAATTCCAGATAATTCAAGAATTGTTTGAAATGAGACAGGCGTGATAAGGGGGCTGGTTTAGGACAGTTTGATTGTTCTAACCTGCAAAACGACTTCCACTTCGTATGAATTGCCTTTAGACTTCTGAAAGCCCTGGAATTTTGAGCCGTTGTATAAAAGGGATTTTGTTACCCCCGGTTGCTTGGAATTAGCCGGTGGGGGAGGCGTAATATCCACCCTGACCGGCATTTTTGACGCACTTTTACACTCAACTGTCACCAAACGTCAAGTTTTTTGAAAAGAAAATGGCGGCGGGCGGTGAGTCATCGAGTCGATTGAAAAATTGCGTCGACTCATTACGATTTAAGCTTTTTACACAAAAAAAGGACCAAAACGGAACAATTTTGAGTTAAAATACGCAAAAAACGCATTTTTTTTTATTAATTTATATTTTTTTGGTGAAATGTCAAGTTGCACGTAATACACGTGTGTTGTATTGGTTGCATAAATTACAATTTTTTTTATATCACTTAAAAAGATTTTTTTCTTAAATAATCTATAAATTGTTTTTTTTTGAATATTTGGGCTTGAAACACTTTCTCTTTATTAGTTTTATTCAAAAATTGCCTTACAATTAGAAAGTAAATTACTTAGTGTACAAAATTAGTCTTGGGAGATAAATGGGTTCTGTATGGATTCCATACCATCCATTGGGCAAATCAGTACAACACTGGTGCCCCTACAAACCACCAAACCCAGTGCCCTTGTATCTTCTGTTAGTTTATAAGGATCATCTGGATCTCTCAAATATTCGATTGTGTTATCTAATACAAGGTTTAAAAGGGGGTCATAACCTTTTAAAATGCCACTAGCTTCTCTACCACCGGCAAATTTAACTCTAATTATCTTTTCAAGGTATTTAGACAAGTCTAAAATTGACTCTTTACGTTTCTTCTCTTTTTGGTCACCACTTTGATTCTAGGAAAAAAAAAGGTTATACAACAAAATTTGGGCTAAAAAGAAATTAATACTTTTGATTTGTCACCTGATGATGCCATTCTTGAAATTTTTAGAATGAATTTTGAAGAGTTTTAAAATTCTAACCTAAAAATACGTTAGTGCGGCAAATTTGACAGTTGTTACAGAAATGACCATAGAAATGACGAAGGAACTAAAGTATGGCTGTCTCGCTCCCCACAATAAAAACAAAAAAAATTGTAAAATTATTTATTTATATATTTACAAGACTAGAACATGTTCTTCAACTCCCAGTCCACACAAATAAATCGAATTTCCTTCATCTAGAGTACATCCAATTTCTAGTAATGTACAAGGTGAACAATCAAACTGATAAACACTGAAAAAAAAAACAATTATTTTTTCAATTACTACAACGAAATAACTTACGCAATTATTAAATTCTCATGTAAAAACAAATCTTCGTTACTTTTAACAACATAATTAACCAGAGATGGATTTATTGAAGGATTAACTTCGAGTAGACTCGAATTATTAACTAAATGTTCTTTAACAATACTATTACATTTAATTTTTTTCATTGTTCCATTTTTATCAACTGTTAGAAGATTAAGACTTAACTGAGCCGCTTGTGCTCTTACTAATTTCGTTAAAGTATATACTGTAATAACTCCTGATAAAAAAATATCACAGGTAAAAATCCGATGAACATAACAAATTGAAGTATTCAAAAACTCCTTAGTAATAAGACATCTCACTCCAGTACTTGTAAAAGCACACTGTAAACAGTTACATTTGTTGTTTAATGTGGGAATTTTGTGGTAATTTGGTACCCATTCCAGTGATTTTGGGTGCTTGATTTTTGACAGTTGCTCGTGTTGAGTAAATAAGTCATAAATGTCCTAAAAACGTAAAGTCAAGATTTTTTTTAGTCACTCGTTGTAATACCTGATTAACTCCAGTAAAAAAGCTTGTTTTGAAAAAGTTTGTGATTGGGTGTGTGTATAGATAAGGCCAGAGACTGTTCCAAAAGGCCGAATCTCGGTTAATAAAGTCCTCGAAAAATTTTTGCCGATTTTCGACTTTAGGTAACGTCTCGTGTGTCCATCCGGGGGCAAAAACCGCCATTGATAAATTGTGTCTTCTTATGATTTGAGCAGCTTTAAAACAATTAAATTGTCCACCGCCAAAAGTGTTTCTTCCGAAGACGTCAATCCCGACGTAGACGTCCAGAGTTCTGTGTTTTGCAAATTCTATAGAATTTTGGATATTTTCTTCATTCCAGACGTAGTTTAAAAAAATTCCGTCACAATTATCGAAAAAAAATTTGTTTAAAGGGTTCAGCTCATTTTGCCATTTCAGTTCCCCAGTTTCTATAACACTGTCGTACCAAATAATTAAATTATGGGGGTCCTCAATGTGTGTTTGTACAGTAAGATAACTGACAAATTTTTTTAACATTTCTGTATCTTGAAGGGAGTTTTCAATATTTAAAAGCCAGCCATCAAATTGAAAAATTTTCAAAATTTGGGTCAGAGAAGTTGCAAAAATTCTCATTGTGTCTTCATCTTTGAAAATCTTCTCACAGATCTTTCTCCCTGGGTCAAACTCCGTTATCAAAGTCCCTAAAATCTTCACCCCATTTTTATGAGCAGCGTTGATCCAACACAAAGGAGGAATTGTAATTAAATGGTGGCTGAAATAAACAAAAACATCGATATGGGCCCAGTTATAAAACGAGTACAAATTTCCGATGTTAGTACTCGACAAAAACCTGTCTTCTAAATAGCCCCCTTTGTAATCATGACACACTAAAGTCTTCGGAACAAATCTTTTATCAAGACGTGTTTTCGGTCCGAATTTTTTCAAATCACAGTGACAGTCCGAGATTATATTTTGCACCACTGTGGGGCTTCGGTCCTTAAGTGGAAGGATTCGGTTGACCCACTGTGGGGGGTTTTCAATCACTTCGGAGATGGTATCGAGGGACGTTATAGGGAAACACTCGAATTCGTTTAATTTGATTTTTTTCATTGCGGGGGGCGAGTCTTTAGCGGTTTCTGGAAACAGAACTGAGCACACTGGTAGAGACTAATGAGACTTACCAGTACTCATTATCGGTAATTGTAGGACGCCGGAAAACGGAAGCTAATTGTGGGTTTTGATAACTTATAGAAAAATTATTGCATCCGGGAGTTATCTAAGGGGGCCCCCTCGGATTACACAACTGCACTATCAAGTGGGTCAGGTTAAAAGAACAAAGTTTTAAAGTTTATTTACCAATTTTTGTCTTGTGATCTGAATTTGTGTATTTTGGGAGAATGATATAACCTCAATTTTTTGTAACTAATGTATTTCATTGGTATTTCTTACTGTTTTCTTAGCAATTAAAGTAAAGTTTACATAAAAAACATACTGAACATTGTCAAAGATTAGGTTTTTCTTATCATTACGTTATAATTATGATAAAAAATAGGAAACGAAAATGGCACACATAACCTCACTTTTTTCTAACGTAAATTTATCACATTTATTTCAATATCGGTGTTACAAAAATTATAAATTGATTAAAATTGGGCCAATTTCACAACACTGTTGTAACCTTTTTATCATTTTTTGCTCTAATTTTGTTAGAAATCACCCACAGGTGAACCTAACCTAATTTTTTGTTATACTGAGTGACAAGAAAAACCCCCATTCAGGGCCGGGCATGACCTACACTGTGACTTTAACCACCCTGTAATCTGTCAATGAACGCCTGTAAAGTGATTACTTTACTACTTAGTCTATAAAATTGCAAACATTTTACCTAGTCAGCAAATGTGATGGTTTAGTGCATTTAAATAGTTACTAAAATGTGGTGTTTACTGCCGATCGGCGAAAAATTTGTTAATTTACTAGATAATTTATAGAATATTTTTTTTATTTGGAGAACAAGATAGTTGTTTATTATCCAGTTTGATTTGAATTTCACCTTACTTTAAATTTTGAAAAAAAAGGTGACAATTTAAAATTGTGTGCCTTTTTTTGTGTTACCTTTAAGACATGATATTCAGTTTTCTAATGTTACTTTTACACTCCTAGTCTTGTAGGTCCCAAAGTTACTACAAGATTGGATTTAGTTCTCATAATTTTAGAAATCTCACTGATTTTGCACAAAATACAACAATTTCTGATTTAATTGTGATAATAAAGAAACTAATTATCATCAAAACAAGCAGATCGCAAACTACACTACATTGAGGAATTTTTTTTAGAATTTTTAAAAATACTTGTTTGCCCAGTCTGCCCCTGCTCCTACAGGTAATAGATAATAATATTAAAGAGAGTTATAAGCTATTCCTCATTTTTTTCAAAATATAATATAAAAAATAGTTTCGTTTCCTGTTTCTGTGATTTTTATTTACATTTTTTTAATGTTGTGAACGCCCACCTATAACATCTGTTATTGTTATCTTTTGCCAATCATTTTTTTCCTTGATTTAGGTCAACCAGTTTGTTTACAAAACTGGTTTCAATGACCCTCCTAATTACGTATCAATGTCAACAAAAAAAGCCGTAAATCCTTCGTATTTTTTTTAATATTTAAAGAAAAACAACATAAATAGAGCACTTCATAGAAAAGTTTTTTTTTCGTCTTCTCCTCACCTAATCGTGAGAGAACTCCGATTTTCAAGAGTTTAGAAAAGAAAGTTATTCGTCAAACTAAATCGCGGGAACTTCTTTTGGTGCCGTAATTGAATCATTATTAATTTGGGGACCATCAACGCATTTCCAAAGACCATAAGTCTTGCCAACTGTGGTTTGCCATAGACGTAAAGTACCATCTTCTGATCCGGAAGCGTATAATTCACCGTCGGGAGAGAATTTAACACAGTGGACAGGGCCGAAATGGCCTTTAAAAGATTCTGGAAAGGAGAATTTGAGTTTTGTTTATAAATTTTGTGGAGAGAAGAATGAGAGGAGTGGACAAACACCTTTTATTATCATATTCTATTGTCAGACTACCGTTTTCAAATTTATAGTGGGGCAAAAAGCCATCCCGGGTACTGTAAAACGGTCATAAAAGGTGTTTTCAATGTCCAGTCCTCTTATTTCTGCCTCCACGGAAAATTTGGTGATTTACCAATTTCGTTTCCGGTGGTGTAATCAAATTTGTAGACTTTTAAATCATCACCTCCTGCTACAAAAATCGTTTTATCTGGATGAAGTGAAGCTGAGTTGACTGTTGTAGGAACCGAAAATTCTCTTATTTTATTAAGAGATTCAGAATCGAGGAATGTTACATGATTTGAGTGTGTTACTGTAAGAACAGTGCCGTCTCGCGACACTTCAAGGCTATTAGGGATTGAGGGGAATTCGATTTTCTGGACTTCACTTCCGGAAGTCCTATCCCAAACTCTGATTGTCTTATCATCAGCACAGGAGACGAGATGCGTGTCATTCCTGAAAAACATCACGTGTCTAATCCCGGAAGTGTGTCCTGTAAATTCTTCAGGTTCTGGAATTATTCAAAAAATTGTAACTGAGTCAAGGTAAAAATCGAGGTCGACCTACTCGCGTCAGGTTTATTCAAATCGAATATCCTGACGAGTTTCTCGTTACTTCCTGTTGCTAAAAGGGCACTGTCTTTGGAGAAGTTAACACTTTTGACGATGTGTTTATGTTGGAAGGAGTGTAACTCCTCGCCGGAGTTGGCGTCCCATACTTTTCCTGTGAAATCTGCGGCACCGCTGGCGGCTTTAGTGGCGTCCTTGTTGAGTGCTACGCCCCAGACCGCCCCCTTGTGGCCTTCGAAGGTGCCGATCCAGTCGCCGGTATCGCCCTGACGGAGCATCGGTTTGCCGTCTGAAAACCAGGCCAAGGCGAATGTCTCCGAAGGTAAAGTTTAATAACGGCGTGATTTTCATACCTTTGCATGCTGAAATTAGGAAATAGCCGTATTTTGTTACTGAACTGAAATCCAAATGGACGACAGGACGTGTGTGGCCGCTACATGTTAAAGGAGTTTGACGAAGATTTGACATTGTTTCGGGATTATTAAGGTCAAACGGTATAAAAAAATTATTTACACTAAATACCTACACACCACACTAACACGAGTTCAGAAAGCGAACTGAATTTGACAGCGGCAATAACAGCTGGGGAAAGTTGGAGGTTGAGTGCGCATGCGTGAGAGTATTCTTGGTTGCATAACACAACAAATTTTTTGAAATTTTATTTTACTGGTTTTATTAAATAATTCACAGTTTTTATGTTAAATGTGACAAAAAATGACAATTTTTGATGTTTATCTGACATATTTAATGACTTAATTGAAAACAAAAAATGTTGGCAAGCTATCGAGCGACTAGAAAAATATTTTTTCATAAGAGACCACGACTTCAACTGTTGTAACTACCACCATTTTTTTTTTTTTTTTTGAAAAGTGGGGGTTTGAAGTTGAGCCCCATACACTAATAAGATCTCTAAATTACTGTACCATGGCTTCTTATTTTGATAGAAAAAACTATCTGTTAATTTCGATTTTTATAAAACGCCTCTTTAGAGCTATTTTTTATAGCAATTGTCATAAAATACCCACTGCAAGTTTCATTTTTATGATTTTGATAAAAAAATGTAAATCAAATGTCTCTTGTTGATTCAGATTTTTAAAATGTTTTTTTGAGAGCCAATTTTTATAAAATGTGGTCTACAATTTCTAGTATATTAAATAGCCCTTTGTAGTCCCCATTTTTTTACATTGTCTCCTATGACTGCTATGGTATTGATAAAAAAAATTTTTTTTGTTAATTTAGATTTTTACAAAATGCCTTTTGTGACGGCCAATTTTTTCTTAAATGAGTCTTACAATTTTTTATCAAAAGGTTATTTTTAATAGCAAGCATTATAAAATGCCCGTTGCAGGTACAATTTTTACGCTTTTGATAAAAAAGGCTATAAATCAAATGTCCCAAAATCAAATAAAACAATATTTACCCAACCAAAATAATAAATCAAATTTTTATAAAATGTGGCTTACAACTCTAATACATTTTTTTTTACAAAAAAGCGATTGTAGTATTGATAAAATGCCCCTTGCAGTTTTCATTTTTATAAATTGTTGCTTGCGACTCCCGGTTTTTATGGAATGTCACTTACGGCTTCTAGTTTTGATGTCTCCTGTTGATTCGGTTTATTATAAAATGCCTTTTGTGACGGCTAATTTTTATAAAAGTGGTTTACAACTCTTGCAGTCTCAATTTTTTTAAATTGTCACCTATGGCTTCCAGTTTTTATAAAAGTATCTGTCGTCTAGGGCTTCTGATTTTGATAAAAAGAGCTATAATTAAAATATTTCCTGCTGATACCGATTTTTATATTAAATTACTTAATGATTTTTTATTCAGACAGCCAAAGCCGTTTTTACAAAAAGTGATTTTTATAGCAATTTTAATAAAATGCTGATTACAGATTCTAGTTTTATAAATTGTCCCCTATAAGATAGTGCTCAGTTTTTATAAAAAAATCATAACTTCTGATTTTAATTTAAATAAAGACTACAAAATATCTCTTGTTGATTTTGGTTTTTGTAAAATGCCTCCCATAATAGCCAATTTTTACAAAATGTAGTCTACAATTTCTAGTTCCTATATTAGAATGCCTTGTTATTTTTATTAATTGTCGCCTACAGCTACCAGTTTTTAATTTTTTTTGTGACTATGGCTGTGGGTAAAATGTCTTCTGCTGATACCTACTTTTATATTAAATGCCTTTTATTGTGATACCCAATTTCTGTGAAATGAGCCTTAGAATTTCTAATATGTTTCTTTTTTTTTTACAAAAAGGCGATTTTTATAGCAGTCTTAAAAAAATGTCTATTACAGTTTCTAATTTTGTAAATTGTAGCTTATAACGCCTAGTTTTTGTAGAAAAACTTATTACTAAAAAAAACTACAAAATGGATTTTTTTATATAAAATGCCTATTATAACAAAAAATTTTTACAAAATATGCTCTACAATTTCTAGTATATTTGTAGTATACATTAAAATGCCTCTTGTAGTTTTTATTTTTATAAATTAATGCCTATAACGGTCAGTTTTTATATATGTATAGCTTCTGGTTTTGATAAAAAAAAACTACAGAATGCCTCTTGTTGCTTTCCATTTTTATAAGATGCCTTTTACGACAGCCAATTTTTATAAAATGTGATTACAATTTCTAATATATTATATTAAAATGCCTTTTGTAGTTTTTATTTTTATAAATTGTTGCCTGTTAGGCTAATTTCAAGTTGAGATACTACCGGTAGTATTGCAAATTTTAATACTTTTCTATGAGAAGAACCAATTACAGCCCCATTTTTTAAATTTTTTATAGAAACGAAGATATTACCGGTATTATTTCAACTTGAAATTAGTTCGTACGACTCCCGATTTTTATAAAATTTTATCTAAAGGTTTTGGTTTTCATGAAAAAAGGCTATACGTCTCCTGGTGCTTTTGAAAAATGTACAATTTACAAATAAAAATTTACAGTTTTTAGAATATATTAAAATTCCTCGTGTAGTTTCAATTTTTATAAATTATTGCCTATGCGTTACAGTTTTTATAAAATTTCATCTATGGCTTTTGGTTTTGATATAAATCGCTAGAAAAAAATATTTCTTCTTGATTCCGACTTTTTATAAAATGTATAATTAGAATTGCGAATTTAAGCCATGAGAGAGCTTTGTAAACATAATACATAAATCAAAACGTCTGTAAAAATTTAACAGAATTTTACTTAAATAATTTCACAATAAATATAGTCTATTAAGTATGGAGAATGTTAAGGAATGCTTACCGTTCGAAGACAATTGTTTGAGACAATTATTGTCTGAGAACGGTAATCCTTAACGTTCGACATGCTTATAACGATTTTTGCGCGATTGGAGTTTCTAGAATAATAATAATAATAATTTATATCAATACATTTGTGATAATCGGGAAGATTAAAACTGAAAACTTTCCATGGTTGCTATGGTTTTGTTCCAAACAAGTAAAATTGTCTTTTTGATACAATCATTTCTACATAGTTCTGTTTTGTGGTTCCGTTTTCGAAGCAAATATGAGCGATAGTGATGATCTACCGGATGATTTAGAAGCCGCTTGGCAAGAAGGATGTTCGGCAATAATTCCAGAAAAATCTAAAGCCCGATATGTACAGACATACAAGTTGTTTAAGGAATGGCATGAAGCAAAAAAGATTTCTGTAAAAGAAAAGAGCTTGTTAGCGTATTTTGTGGTGAGAAGTGAACACTTGAAGGCCCCAGGCAGTTTATGGGCGGAGTATTCTATGCTGAAGAGTACAATTTTTCTCCATGATGCTATCGATATTTCTAAGTTTGCTACATTAATTGCTTTTCTTAAGAGAAAAAATATTGGATATCGGCCTAAGAAGGCTAAAATTTTTACCAAAGAAGACATGGAAAAATTCTTGAATGAAGCACCAGACGAATAATTTTTAATTCAAAAGGTATGTTGTAGATGATGAGGTGGTTCATCTGAGTTCTAAGGAAACAATATATTTGCAGGTAGCAATGATATTGGGAGTATCGGGCGCTTGTAGACGAGAGGAATTGTACAATATTAAAATGAGTGACATAGAAGAACATGAAGAAATGTTTATAGTAAATATTCCAAATACAAAAACGAATATTCAGCGAACGTTCACAGTTATTAATAAAGAAAATGAAGCTGTTCATTATTTGGAAATACTTCGAAAATACATAAGAATTCGACCAAGCAACCCAACGTCAGATCATTTATTTCTGAACTATCGAAATGGCAAATGCACTAGGCAAGTCACAGGAAATGGCACAATTGGAGGCTGGCCGTCAAAAATTGCAAAGTATTTAAAGTTGCAAGCCCCTGAAGGTTTTACTGGACACTCGTTTCGACGCACATCGACTACACTTTTGGCGAATAACGGAGTTGATGTGTTGCGACTAAAAAGACATTGTGAGTGGCGTTCATCAACGGTGGCCGAGAGTTACGTGGAAGATTCCCTCAAAAACAAAATTGAATTTGCTCATAAAATTTTACACAGCGATGTTGGTGGACTATTACAACAACCTGGGACTTCTACGTCGGAAAATTTGTCTATTAACACTAGAAACTTAAATGCGAGTGGTATTACTACTATTAATTATAATAATTGTACATTTAATTTTAATAAATAAATTGCAAAATTGTTTTTTTAGATTTAATTGCTTACCGTTCACTGAACGGTAAGTGAATTACTTACCGTTTTGTTACACGTAGCAACCAGTAACAGCAACCTACCGTCGTGGAAACAGGCACAGTAATTTGATACAAACAACCAATCGCGCAAAAAAGTTATTGTTGAAGCTAAAGGGCCCCAGTATCAAAAAACCTAGGAGGAAATTTCAGTCCGACCCTGAAAGTACGAGATCTGTTGATTAGTATAAAAATTGTTAGAATCCGAGATTTGTAGTTTTGGAGAAATTCACAAAAAACTCTTCTTATCGGAAGCAATAATCATAATTTTCTGAATAAAAAAATGTCTTCTTTTATTTTTTAAATTGAGTAGGCAACCAGTTGTATTTCAGCAGAATTGCAGGTTGCATAAATTCAACCTCTTTAAAATTGCGTTTTCTGGTAATATTATTGTACAACAAATTTTGAAAATATTTATCAGTCTGATTTAAAAAAATTGTTTCGTGAAAAATTCGAATGTATCCTGTTTCTGATACAAAATAAACTTTCTATTTCTTCGGATTTTGCGCTAAATTTTATTAGGAGTTATCAAGTCACCTCCTTGTACATTCTGTGATCCTGATACCAAATCAAGAAATTATGTAAGTTTGTACTTCAGCAAGTACGGCTTGACATGCTAGACACCAAAACAAAAAGAAAATGGCTTACTAGATACAGATAGAGTCTCATAAATCGAATGTCCCATTCAAAATAATAATAATATATTGGGATAATTAAAAGTTATACAGTCGTCGAAAACAAAAAAATTTTTTTTAGTAAATTAGAGTTTTGATTTTAATATTAGTGGTTGATTTACTCCAATAATTTTGATTGTTCCAAATACATTAGATGAGGCACTTCTTAGATCTCAATTACAGAAACCTGTATCTCAATTTATATCTTTTTTTTAAATAAATAAAAATCCGTTGTAAAATTTCCCCTAAATAACAGCGAGTTGAAATAGGAAGCGGTTATTAGATGTTGAAAAGCAAGCATTTTAGGGTAGCTAAACGGATTACACAAAACCGGAAACAGAGTATAGGGAACTACAAGTAAAGATTTGGAATCAAAGTCACGACTGAAAGGACAAAACCTTTTCACAGTGATTTATAAAAGAGATGCTGTATGAATAAGTTATAGGTATTTTAGGGCTTAAATAACACATTTTGTTCATTTACTTCTTTTATTACATCATAGATAGATAAAAAAATTACAATATATCTTGTCATTCACACAGACGCAGCTTTAATGACGTAAAGGTCAGGCAGAAACAACAGGAAGAAGGCCTTTTGCATTGTTTATAAATATATAAAAATATTGTGCTTCTTAGACGGACCTTACTCTAAACCTCATTAAATAATTTACAAAATAAAAATAACCATAAATAGCATCCCTCCAGACTTACCATGATAGCACTCTAAATACCAAAAATGCGTTTTACTTATTATTTTTCATTTCCAACAATATCACAGTATACTTAAATAAATGTAAAACTAAATTAAAATGCCGAAAAACCGCGATCCTATCACAAATACAGGAAATCAAATCCTGAGGCAGTACACGCACAATGAGCACATCTTATGCTGAGAAAAAAACAGTCTTGGTACATTTCTTTGAGTATTTTCTCCAAAAAAAAGGCAGTGAACATTTCAATGATAATACAAAAGAAGAAATATTAATAAAGTTGCTAAATCAAACCGAAGCGGCACACTCCCAGATGGCGTTTGGTGTCTATACGGCAGCTTCTGTAACACGTCATTTCCTTCCAAATTATTACTACAACCCATCCAAAACGGCCCTGAAGGCTTCTGCTTGGTATGCTCAACCCGCATATGGGCATCGTTAAACTTCCAGAAGCCTTTCCCTTTGAAAAAGTACGTTTTACCTGCAAGGAAAACACTCGAGTCATATACAGAGTTTTTTGTAAAATTTGCGGAATTTTCTTTTTTTGTTTTTAAAGCATAACCAAACAGGACCTATATAAATATCGCCTACAGCTTTCAAAATTAGTACATTATCGCCTCCGGTTCGAAAAAAAAAAACCGAAACACTTCACTAGAAACAAAGCGTGCTTCGACAACAAAGTTGTAATGGTATAAAGTGTTATTTTACACTTGTAAAGGTCCCTTTTGGTTATACCTCAGCTTCAAAAATAAAAAAAATCTGTCACAAACCGTCTTTCCACTGGAAGACTGCATCAATATCCGTCCCGACGCCGCTCCACATCGACATATCACGCGGATAATCCAACTCGACCTTCTGCTCGTCCTCATCAAACCTCCAGTACATAGAACCGCTGTAGAAGTAGGTTTTACCATTGTGGCCCCATACCATAGCACCATCGATTTTTTTGAGCGTCGGGGGAAGACCCAAGTCGGTCAAAGGGCGAGGAAAACCTCGCTCTAACCGATTTCCCATAAAAACGTAATACATGTCGTCTATGAAAAAGACGATTTTGTTATCAGGCCGTTCGTAGACGGCGTCCACGTGACTAAAATTCGGCGGCAGGTCGCGCCATAATCGCGTGATTTCGGCTGGATAACCAGGCATTAGAACACCAGTTTCGTCAATTCTCCAAAAATACTGAAAATAAGAAAAATTATAGCTTTATATTGTGATAAACTCGGCGTTGTCTGGTGTAACAAAATATTACTCACTTCGTCCTTGAAGAAAAAGACTTCTCTCCTGATCACCGCCACCGAGTCGTAGCTAGTATCGCACGTATCTGGCGGCCTTTTCGGGCTCTCCTTATCACTGTTTCTGTGCCTCCAATCCGGGTACTTATCTGGGTGCCTCGTTGGAGGTGGTGTTGGAGGCGGTTGTGGCTTCCATCTTGGTTTTTCTGTTGTATATCTATGTACAGGATATCCTCTTGGATACTCTCCTTTAGGATTATGATACTTCTTATCAGGACTCATAGGTTTTCTGGGATTATATTTATGTGGATTGTATGGATTATGTGGATGTCTCCCATTTGGATATCTGGGATTGTACGGTTGATGTCTGGTGATAAATGGACGTCTTGTTGTCGTTGTGGTTGTTGTTGTTGTAGTTGTTGGTGGTCTGTATGGTTTGATTCTATCCCATAATCGATCAGTACGTGCTCCATAAAGAGTTTGAATTGCGAGTTTATCGTCTTCTGGGAGTTCGTAATCGAAACCATTTTCCATTTCTTTGTACCATGGATACATTAAAGCGTCTTCTTCCGAAGAATGGGAAAGACCCAATGAGTGGCCGAATTCATGGGCGGCAACATTGAATAAATTCGTACCTGAATAAATAATTCAATTCAGTGTCTAGGAGAATTCCCGATTGGGCTAATTAGTGTGTTATTGGAGATTTATTTATTTACTATTGAGAGTTTCAGTCTCAAGGGGACATAAAAATTGTACAAGTTTTACAATGACGTAGACAGGGAAAGTCGATAATTGTCTATTTTTGGGTAATTAATTATTTAGGAAGCTATTTGTGAACGGGAAAAAAATTCAAACTCGTATAGGATTTAGAAAGATTTTTTTTATTCATTTATTACTGTATTTCCGACAAATTTTGAAAAAATATGCCACAATTATTATGTTATAGCACACAAGAACATAATAATTATTATGTACAAAAAACAAAATTAATTCAAAATACATTTTACGAAAAATTATCTGTAGACATAAGCAAATTTCCGATCTTACCTCTAATTATAATTAAATTTTTTTATGTCGCAACATAATAATCCGTCAATTATTATGTACCTTCTTGTTTACTTATAGCGGTGTTACAGCATGTAGCAACATGATTTCAATTTATTATGTCGTGATATGTAACAGTTAAACTGTAATTTTCGGTAGAATAAACATAATATTGGCAATTTTACTGATTAGAATTTAAATGAATTAAAATTATTTACGAACATAATAACCGCACTTTTATTAAATTCTCTTAAGAATTTTAAAGCAAATATTTTTATTATTATGTTCCATGATGGAATCAATTCCCTAAAAGATTTCTATGTCAAGGCATAAACAAATTAGATTTATCTTACACTACATAAATACATAATTATTATGTATAGAATGAACATAATATATGTATTATTTATAAGAGAAATAAAATTTGTTTTATGTATTAACATCTTACGAATTGAGCTTAATTTCTAGAAGCTGTAATTCTATTATAAAGCTTATTAGAAGCGGAAGCGATAAGTTTAGACAAGAATTCGAGTAAATTATAATTTGCTTGGGTCCGACTAAGAAAAAGAAGAGCAAGTTAAAATTCTAGAACGTCAATTAGAAGAGAAAGAAAACCGTCAAGGTAAATTCTAGAATAACAAAGACGACTAAAAGCGTTGAACCAAAATTGGAAAAGAAAGATGGTTTGGAAGAACCTAAAACAAATTTTTAGGAGCCTGACGACGATTGGGATGAAAGAAAAAAAAGAAAATCTAGATCTAGAAAAAACTAATCGAGAAGAAGAAAAAGAGAAGCAAAGAAAAGTTCTTAAAGAATTCCAAAACAAGGAGAGTTTGGAAAACGACGTTTACCAGAAGAAGAGCTTATTAAAATTCTAAAAGAACTTGAAAAATGTCGATTGGAAGAGAAAGAAAATCTGAGATAAATTCTGTAAGAACAAAGACGACTAAAGGCGTTAAACCAGAATTGGAAGAGAAAGAATTGTACGAAAAGAACCAAAAACAAATTTTTAGAAGATTGATGACGACTGGTATAAAAGAAGATCAAGAAAATCTAGATCTAGGAAAAACTGTTCGAAAAGAAAAAAGGAAGTGAAGCCAAGGAAAAAAGTTCCAAAAACTTCAACGAAGAACAAGAACAAGAACAGTTTGGAAAACGTCGCTGACCAGAAGAAGAGCTCAATAAAAATCTAGAAAATTTTGAAAAATGTCGATTTGAAGAGAAAAAGAACCTAAGATAAATTCTGGAAGAACAAAGACGACTAAAGACGAAGTAAAGTGTTCTAGAAGAACCAAAAATAAATTTTTAGGAGAGAAAGAAGAACAAAAAAATCTAGATCTAAGAAAACTGTTCAAAGAAAGTTCTTCAAGTAGTAAGTCCTAAAAACATCCTTTTGAAAGAACAAAAAGCGTTTGGAAAACGACGTTTTCCGGAAGAAGAGCTCAAAGAAATTCTACAAGAATTTGAAAAAAAAAGAAAGAAAAAAAAGATCAAAAAAAGTTTCTGGAAAAGCAAGAAATAATTTTGAAACATTTAAAAATTCTAGAAAAACACGGCATAAATAAAAATTGGTTAAACGAAGAAGATATAAAAAAATAAAAGAGAAAAATATTGTCTGGAAAAGAAGATAGAGCAAAAAGAATTAATAAAAATAGTTTTAAGAAAAATTTGAAAAACGATGATTGGAAGAGGAAAAAGATCTAAAGAAAATTGAAGAAGAATAAAAGAGATTTTCAAAGATTTGATTGACAAATTGAAGAGAGGTCCAACTGAAAAAGTTCGTAGAAAGAACGAGAAGTAGAAAGAAGCGGAAACGAAGACTCATTCAAAAACAGTCGGTAAATAGCCCACCTTCATTCTTTATAGACGAGCGATAAGAAAAGAAAGAGAACTAAGAAAAGTTCTAGAAGAACAAAAGACGATTTTGGAAGGTCTTAAATCAGGATTAAAATAGAAAAATTCTAGAAAAACCAAAGACACATTTTTAGAAACTTGAAAAACAAAAGAAGACTAAGAAGAATTAGATCTAGAAGAAAAAGCGGATTAAAGTAAGATTCTGAATTCAGGAAGTTAATGAAGAAACAGATTAACATATTGTTCGAGATAGAAGAAAAAAAGAGTCAAGAAAAATTTTAAAATCTGCTGTTTCTAAGAACAAAAAGTATTTGACAGAAAGTTATGTAAGCAAAAAAATTAACAAAATAGAGTTTTGGAAAAGCAAGGAAAGATTCTGGACAAGCAGAACAATTTTAGAAGCTCTTAAACCAGTGTTAGAAAGAAAAATAGAAAGGTAGAAAAAAAAAGAAGAACCAAAGACAAATTTTCAGGGGTTTGAAAAACGAAATTTGTGCTGAAAGAAGAGCAAGAAAAGCTAAGTCTAGAAAAATTAAAATAAAGAAAGATTTTGAATTCAGAAAGATAATGAAGAAACAGCTTCATGTATTGTAGATAGAAAAAAAAAGAAAAGTGAAGAAAAATTCCTAAATCTGCTGTTTGAATGAAAAAAGAATTTGGTAGAAAGATATTTAAGCAAAAAAAATTAAGAAAATAAAGTTCTGAAAAAGCAAGGAAAGATTCTGGAAGAGTAGAAAGAGATTCTAAAAGAGCTCAATAAATAAAGTTTGGAAAAAAATATTAATAAATAAAGACTAGTATATTAAAAAAGACCAAAAAAAAATTGTAGAAGACTATAAAGAACGTTAGCTGAGAGAGAAGAAAAAAAAAGATTCTGAAATAACAAAAGAAGTTTCAAGAAAAATTTGTGAAAGACGATTAGTGGAAGAAGACCAATGAGAAGCTTAAAAAATTACAATTGAAAGAAAAACAAGAGCTAAAAAAATTGTAGAATAACAAAAAATGATTTTTAAAGACTTGAAATAAGATTGAGAGAAAAATATAGAAAAACAAAAGACAATTTTAAAGGAAACAATGCTACTAGTTTATCAGAGTCACCAAATATTTTTAAAGAATGAACTACCAAATGTAGTAATAAATGGTTGTAATAATAAATTAATAATTGAAAATTTCTGATAATTGAAATTAAAAAAAAAAAAAACGACAAATTATATTTTAAAGCCCTGAAAACTTCTCATTCATTCATATTTTGCTTTTTTCCGTTGTTTTGTCCTTCTCAAAGGTGTACTTCCGGTTTTGTAGTCGCATTCATATAACAATAAAAAAGGACTCAATAGCCTATAGAAAAATGTCTTGCAATTTACAGGATTATATCCAACCATATTTTTTCAAAGGACATGAAGGATCAAACATTACGTTCCTTGATCCTTTGATATTCAAATTATTAAAACCGCTATTTTGATACAAAACAGTTTTTTAAATTAAATAATGAATTAGAAAAAGTTCCCCGAATTAAAATCCAAATTTTTTTAAACAGGACGTTTCAGGACTAATTGCTATTTCAGGCCTATGCTCTCTCGTCAAATTATTCCATCTCTGAGGCTCTAAACTATTAACTTGATGCAATTTTGAAAAGTTCATGTCCCGTTTTAGCTCATTATCTCATCTCTTAAAAAATGATTTTCGTGACTTACAGTAAACCCAGATGAAAATCACCAATCCTGTCATGATTTTAAAAATCTCGGATAATTTTTAATCGGTTTTGATCGAACTTAAATCCCGAAAACGCGAAACTGTCACGTTTCACTGCCAGATCTTTGCTACAATTTTCATTTATTTACTTAGAAAATTTCGTCAGAATAGAATCGTATATGAATAGAATCTAAATTTAGACCTAGACCACTGTCCAGGCTTTATTTTAGGTGAAAAAAGACCGAAAGTGAACACTTGAAACTTGAATTTATAGAAACTGAATCGATTTTATTTTGAGATTTTCAATTTCCGCTCGAACGCCGTTTTAAATTTATCAACGAGTGCACCAGATGCACGGATTCAGTGCCAAAAACTGTCTAGGATTGACGAAAAGTTCGGAAATTTATAAATAATGTATACAGGACTTCCGCAGGAACGGCTCAAGAGTCTAAATACGAGTTGATTTCTAAACAAGTTCAAGACTAAACAAAGTCGCAGAGTGTTTGGCTTGAAAATGTCAAAAAAGACTGTACAAAAAATTTCTTTGAAGCAGTGTGGTACCTATGATTCGGCTAAAAATTAATCGAGGTATTTTTTTAAAAGAAGGGAGAGGTTTGATCTAGTAGTGTTAAAAAAATAATTTAAAAAAATTATTTGAAATATCAAGCTGACAAATAATTTTTTTGTTGAAAACAGAGCTTCACACCCAGATCTGTTAATTATTTACCAAAAAAATTCTGTTTTTAGTATTGTAAATTAGATATTTTCTCTTATGTCTTACCATTTTGTTTTATGTTATAAATTTTTCTTTTTTAATAAAAAAACTTTGAAGTTACTGTAAAATAAGAACCGATTTGTCACTTTCGGCCTCTGTTTTTGGTAAAAAGGCTAAAAAATGTCTTCTGTTGATGTCGATTTTTGTGACATGCCTTTCGTAACAGCCAACTTTTTAAAATAGACGTTACAATTTATACCGTTTTTTTTTAGAAAACGGTTTTATGACGTCTCCCAGTTTTTATAAAAAAAACAAGGCTTCTGATTTTGATTAAAAAAAGCTACAAAATGTTTCCTATTAATTCCGATTTCTATAAAATACCTCTTGTGATTCTGTGACAGTCAGTTTTTATGAAATAAATATTTAAGTAAATAATTAATATGTTTTTTTTACAAAAAGGCATGAAATCTTTATAAAATGCCTTTTGCAGTTTCCATAAAAAAGTACCTGCGGCTTCAACTTTTGTTTAAAAAAAAACAAAATGTCAACTACTGATTCCGACTTTTATAAAATGCTTCTTGTGTGACAGCCAGTTTTGATTAAAAATGCCCTACAATTACAAAAAGTTTTTTTTTTAAAGAGGCATTTTTTGGTTACAATCTTTATAAAATGCCTCTCGCTGTTTCCAATTTTATGTCGCCTGCAGCTTACATTGTTTATAAAATGTCACTTACGGCTTCTGATTTTAATAAAAAAGACTATAAAATGTTTTCTGTTGATTGCAATTCTTATAAAATGCCTTTTATAACAGCTTATTTTTATAAAATGAGCCCTATAATTTCTAATAGTAATATTTTTTTACAAAAAGGCAATTCTTATTGCAATCTTTGTAAAATGCACCCTTTCGGCTTTCATTTTTATAAATTTTCATCTGCGACTCTCAGTGTTTTATAAGATGACACCTAAGTCTTCTGGTTTTTATATAAGAAGCTACAATTTGTCTTCTGTTCGTTTAGATTTTTATAAAATGCCTTTTGTGATAGCAAATTTTTTTAAAATAAATCCTTTATTTACAAAAGGCGATTGCAATCTTTATAAAATGCCCCTTGCAGTTTCAATCTTTATAAATTGTGGTCTGCGGCTCTGATTTTTTATAAAATCCAGTTTTTATAACAATAAGCTAGATTAGAGTATGAAATACATACAATAAAATGTCTGGTGTTGGTTCCAATTTTTATAAAATTCCTTTTGTGACATAATTTTATTTTCTAATACTTTTTAGAAAAAGGCAATTTTATTACAATTTTTATAAAATGCCCTTTGCAAATTTCATATTTATAAATTGTTGCCTGTGGCTTCCAGTTTTTATAAAATGATACTTTCGGCTTCTAATTTAATTTAAAAAAATGTCTCCTGATGATTTCGATTTTTATAAAATGCCTTTACCACAGCCCATTTTTATAAAATGTGGCTTAAAACTCTAATATCATTTTTTTTTACAAAAAAGTGGCTGCAGTCTTTATAAAATGCCCCTTGCAGTTCCCATCTTTACAAAATGACGTCTGCAACTCTCATTTTTTTAAAGAAAATGTCATTTAACGGCTTCTGGTTTTTTTAAAAAAGGTAAAATATAATTTAGAAAATATATAATAAAATGTCTGCTGTTAGTTCTGTTTTTTTATAAAATGCCTTTTGTGATATACTGTAATCTTATTTTCTAATACTTTTTTACAAAAAGGCGATTTTTGATTACAATTTCTATAAAATGCCCTTTTGCAGTTTTTCATTTTTATAATGGTCGTTTGCGACTTCCCGTTTTTATAAAATCTCACCTACCGTTTCTAATTTTGATTAAAAAAAGCTATAAAATGCCTCCTAATGATTCCGATTTTCATAAAATGCCTTTTACAACAGCCATTTTTTTTTATAAAATGAGGCTTACGATTTTAACATTACATTTTTTTTTCGAAAAAGGCGATTGTAATATTGATAAAATGCCCCTTGCAGTTTGCATTTTTATTAATTGTTGCCTGCGACTCCCGGCTTTTATGGATTGTCACTTACGGCTACTAGTTTTGGTTTAAAAAATAATTCTCATGTTGATTTCCATTTTTATAAAATTCCCTTTGTGACAGTCAATTTTTATAAAAAGTGGTCTACAATTTCTAATATATTTTTTTACAGAAAAGTCAATTTTTTATTGCAATTTTTACAAAATTCCCCTTTACAGTTTTTATTTTTATGATTGTTGTCTGCGACTTCAAGTTTTAATAAAATCTCACTTAGGGCTTCTAGTTTTAATTAAAAAAGGCTTTAAAATGCCTCCTGTTGATTCCGATTTTCATAAAATGTCTTTTACAACAGCCAATTGTTATAAAATGTGATTTACAATTCTAATATTAGATTTTTTTACAAATAGGCAATTGTAATATTGATAAAATGCCCCTTGCAGTTTCCATCTTTATAAATTAGTATCTGTGACTCTCAGCTTTTACGGAATGTCACTTACGACTTCTAGTTTTGATTTTAAAAAAACGTCTCCTGTTGATTCACATTTTTATAAAATGCCTTTTATGACAGTCAATTTTTGATTGCATTTCTCGAAATCTGTCTCAAGTGCCATGCCCATGACAAAAGAATATATGTATTATAAGTGTTAGTGGTGGTTGTTACAACTACCACATTGTCGCGGGTCAATGATTCAAATCAATTTTACAAAACTAGCATTTTCGATTTTCTAACTTTATAAATATCCTTGTCCTTTTCATGGAGGTCATTCGTGCACCAAATCCACCTCTTGTACAACATTTAAATTGCGTGGTCTTCTCCGATAACACTCTATCTATCTCTGCTACGGTAAGATAAGCCGCGGGGGTGTTAAGAAATTCCCATTTCCATCTACTCATATATACAACAGATGCCGCATATGCGTTCGAAACAAACGATACCACCAACATCCGGCTTTAAAATTATATACTCCTGATGTTAGTGTCAACCGATACATTAGACGTATTGTCCCACATCACGTGAGCTACGTTTCATGGGTTTCTTTCACTTACCATCATCACTATTGGGAATTGTTGTCCAAGATTCGTCGGCATCGAAGTGGACGTCAATGCTGTGACCACCATTTGGGAAAAAGGCATGAGCGAGAATTACTCCTTTACCGTCGAAAGGGAAATTGTCACCGTGCTCGCCCCTGAAATAAAAAAAAATAAAAACTACAAGTTATAGAAAAAATATTGTATGTAGCTCAGGTCCTAACAAAATTTCATTGAAGTTTTAAAAAAGAATAAATAAATTTCGATAATAGCGTACATAATACATAATATCAGGACATAAAAACTAAGAGTTATTATGTTTACAATTTATTATTATGTATCAGAGTAATTTAGAGCATTTTTATGTTGCAAAACAATATTTTATCTCTCAATTACTGTATTATGTAGCGACATAATATAATTTGGTTATTATGTCGAGCCAACACTTTACATAATTTAACATCATCAAATTAATTGAAATATTAATTTTGGAAATTCTTTTATACATAAATATATACATAAAATAGCATAATACGTACACATAAAGTTGCGGAACATAACATAAATATATGTATTTTTGTGTCTCAACACAATAATTAGTTATTATGAATAGACTAGTAGACATAAAACACAAAATATTTTTTATGTTATGATGTAAACGTTTGTATGTAGCAACATAGTATTTATTATTTGCGATCTATTTTTAAATAATGCGTAGTTATTATGTCTAAATATGTATCTACACCTCTACACACAAAATTATTATGTAGTATTATAAATATATCTAAATAAAGTTTGTATTATGTTTTAGAATTTTAAAATATTTTATGTCTCAACATAATAACTTATTTATTAAAGGCACAATAACTAAGATTGAATTTTTGTGTAAACGAGCCGAAGGCGAGTAATGTAAAGTAGTTTAAGATTATTTATTTCAAAACTATATTTCAAGAGAATTGATTCTCCAATATCCTTGTCCCTTCATCCCGTATCTTCCCCCTTCTCTTGCCAATTACTTGACGTCCTGAAGCATCGTTTTCCTAAGAAAATAAATCCTCGATTGATTTTTCCTGAATTTAATTAGGTCTGGTGTGACCGTTTGATTCTCGTGAATCGATTCGGTGGTCCCTTGAAACGTTTCCATCAAAATTTGATCGTCCATCAATGCCAAACGACATATTTAACCTCATTTTATCTGAATTTCTCGCGATAAACTGAAATGAAACTAAAATGTCTCTGCTTTATTGCCGACTATAAAACACACAAAAAAATCCCAAACTTCCGGCTTATATCCAAGTGATTTTCAAGTGTGAATCTTAAATCCCGCAATGAATTATCAACGAGATTTTGATTTGTTTAGAGTGATTCTTAGGAGTATTCTCTGGCTTTCATTTCCAGACTTGACAGATGTCGACCTGGATTCTTTCCAGAGACCCATTATCGGCATGTATCCGAAACGCTTTGTCGTCAATTTAGAATGTTTACCTTCAATTTTATTCGGGAGAGCATTATTAAGCCGGAAAAGCGGAAAAGTTAGAGAAAAAACAGATTTTTTAAGAGCGATTATCATGACCTAATCGGTTTCAAATTGACTATAACATGACTAGATCAAATTTCACTGTTATTAGAAGGGTTTATGGACGATTAGCGAAAAGTATTCGCAGTTTTAAGGCTTCATTCAAATTTTAAGAGGACACGAGTTAATCTAACGCCTCAAACCTTTTAGATTGTTTATATAAGTATAACTAAGAAAAATATCTCAAGAATTTCATAAGCAACCAAGGTATCAAAGTTGTTACCTTTGTCGGTAAAAATGTAGTAACACAAAAATTAATTTTATGTTTATACATAATAACAGAAACATAATAATAATTAAGTGTATATCTATTTTTTTCTGGAGTGATATAATTATGTAAAATTATTGTTATATACATTTAACAAATTACTTATGTTAATGGAATACATAACACTCATTTCTTATGTAGATATCAAAAACATAATTATGTATTTTTTTCTAGTGTTGCCATACATGTACATAAATAATACGTTTCAGTAAAAAAACCTTTCGTAAACTCGGTGACATTAGATTGATCTCGTATAAATTTTCAATCATTTTTTTTTGTTATCACAACATAATCGTTAAACAAAGTTATGTATCTTATTACATTATTATTATTACATAAATTATACACAACAATGTTTAGTGTTCAATTATAAAGTTGCAACATAAGAATCATTTAAATTATTCTGATGCATAATAAAATAAATTTAATTTATTTATGTTTATACATAATAACTCGTACTTTAAATTAAACTTACCACGAAACATAATAATGTCTGACATTATTGTGTACGAAACTAGTGTTAATCATTTACAGTTTTAAAACATAATAATGTCGGACATTAATATGTACAAAATTAGTGACAGTTATTTGCAGTTTTAAAACATAAAAATTATGCTTGATATTATGTATGTAGATATGTATTATTATTATTACTAAAAATTATTTGCAGTTTTAATGCTTCAGTGAAGTTTTAGTATTTTAAAGGAAACAATTTCTCCTCTGTCGGTAAGATTTTATTTAATTATGGTTATTTTGTCATGAAACATAATAATTCGATAGTATTTTTCCCCGTAGAGTGACATAAAAAAATGCTTCCTAAAGACTAGTTATTATACACATAATAATACATAATTCATTATAATATTCTTTAGTAAATTTGGCAACGTTGATTAGTTATGTCGCTAAATAAAATATACTACAGTAAATTAGAAAATATTATGTCATGAGGTAAGTTCAACTTAATCTGGTCAATCTTAATTACTATACTTGAAGTCTTCGTATACGTTATTATGTTGAGACATAAAATATTTTAAAATTATGTTGTTATACACAATATAAAAGGATTGAAGATATATTCATCTCTACTTAATAATATCTTATTGTGAATCTGTTATGATATTAGGAACAGAATAGATACATATTTGGTAAATACATAATAATTATGTATTTTGCGGTAATAAAATCTTCAAAAATAATTTTTATATTGTTGTAAACATAATATTATTAAATGTGCTTTAAAGTCAGACAGTCTATGCTCTACCAAACATAATATTTATGCCTGATATTATTATGTACGTGATATCTAAAATTACAGATAATATTGCAACATAATGGTGTTTCCAATGTACATAATAATTAAATTTGTTTATGTTTATACATAATACTCATAATTCGATTTAAACAGTATAACGAAAAAACATAAGTTAGGCAAAAAAACGTTTTCTAAAGTACAGTTATTATGTACGTAAATAATTTTAATCGGACATAAATATATGTAGTAAATTTGGCAACCAACGCTGGTTTAATAGAAAATTCTAATAGTTATTGTCATACATAATAAAAAATTAGTTACGTGGCTACATAATACATACTTAAAAATTATTGCATTACATAGCGGTATACCAAATTTTTATGTATTTATATGAATACTGAAATAACCTAGCAATTATTGTGGAGTTTTGGTGTACATAAAAAACTGTTGAGACATAATATGTTTCAAAATTATGTTGTGATACATAATATAAATTTAATTTAGACATATCTGTGCCTACATGCTGTTCCATGAAAACATAATAATCTTATCAATTATTGTAAGTCTATTGTGCTGTTCTGTGTAAGAGAACATAATAATTAGATTTAGTAGTTATTACCAGCGGAATGTTTTAATAAAAAATAATTGAGCTCTGTAAAATAGTTAACACACAAGATTCGTCTTAAACTTTTTAGACGATAAAGTTTATTTAAAAAAATTAATTATTAGATAAACAAAGATAAAAAAATTAAACATCAAAAATCATTTTCTGTTACTATAGCAACTAATGGCTAATTTTAAAAGGAATGAAGATGGTTTTATAGCCGAAACAAATAAGCAAACAGGAATAAGAGACAATTTTTTTTATATATTTAAAAAAAATGTTTATTTTTATATATTAAATTTTTACGTTAATAGTTAAAAAACAAATAGTTAATTAATAATAAATTAGTAAATAACTTTTTTAAATTTCCCATCTTTTTTTTTAAACAAAAATATCAAAAAATTGTTTTAGAACCCTTCATTGGTTTAGTTTAAAGTTTCGCTCCTACATCGCATTTCACCCCCCAACTATTTGTCTCCGCGTAATTAATAAGCCATTCCGTCTTTGAGTGAAACTTTGGAAATCGTGGTCCATCCCCGCCCACCGTGTATCCACATACTCTCATCAAACTCAAACACATCCTGCCTCTCAACCCTTAAAAATCCCCAACACTCACCTAACGAAAAAAATAAGAATATCCGCATCTCTTCTATCAACTTCCGTGAAGGTAAGTTTGGAATGTCTCGCCCAAACGTCCAAAGCCTTGGAGATGACAAGTCTGACTTGGTACCGATCCATTCCATCTAAATGTGTACTCCTCAAACTGTAAAAGAAGAAATCTAATTAAATCAATTCGGATTGAAGTTGCCACCAGGCTATTAAAGCACCAATTTGAATCAATTTAAAACCGCCGGCGATGATACCCACCCGGTCGCTCACTCAAGGAGGTTGTGATGGTACAAGAAACACATCACACCCAGGTTGAGTGAGTCACCGAGATAGATAGATTTGGGAAAAATTGAATTGACGTCAAGATGCGGGCACTTGGTCAATTGAGGTTAAACCATGAAGATGCCACCAAGCGGACGAAACATCTCGACCATAATTAACATCCTATTGTCAACCATTAAGCTAATTATTACCACAGCTGTGTGCAATTAATTTAAAATTTTTAATAAAAAATCTAACATACCATTTTCATTACGAAACTTTTAAACTTTCACCCCTAACACATCCTCCCTTGTCAACCGAGAGCTTTAAACTGACGGTGCTTTTGGATAACGTACTTTTATAAGCTCAGGAATGAGAGTGCGCGCGCAAAACACCCATCTATTGAGTGAACAAAAAAAAAAGATTTTTAATCGAATTGTGCTCCAGTGTATAATGATAGAACAATATTAAGTCGGAAATGTGATACTAACGCCCCTAATTACACCATTTTCAGCGTTTTTGATAACGTTATCAAGTGATCGCACGTGTGTGGGTGGCAGGACTTTATCATTCAAATTTAATAACTTCAGATATTGAAACAATTGATTCTTGAATCAACTCTTATTTAGTTAAGAGAGAAATATTTCTCAAGGGATTTAAACGAACGCCACTGGGAAAGCTCGTAAACGCAATGACAGTTGTTTTAGAAATGTCAAGTTGCGGCTTTAAAAGCTCTCACACTATTGCAAAAATGTGTGGCGGAAAGTTGGCATAACTGTCGCAGCTTTTATTAAATTCTTAGATTCACTTAGTTGCTACAAAAAATCAGCAGAAACCCCTATGAATTAACTTCAAACAGGCCAATTGTAAAATAATACGAACTAATTTATGACAGCCCTGTTTGTTTCTCATAAAGCTAAGAATTTTAGGATTAAACAGACCGGACTGTCATAAAGTAATTCCCATTATTTTACAACAAGTCTGTTAGAAATTAATTTGGAGGAGTTTTGATAATTTTTTGTTTTCATAATAATTATTATTATTTAGATAATTTTGCTTTCCTTGCAATCAAGTAAATCTTCTAGCACTACATGCATAATACAAAACGGGCTCGTTATAACCGGTTTTCACTGTAAATAGAGTACAAAACTGCAATTTTATAAAAAGTATTTTACGCAGGCATATCAAAGTGTGGCAAGTCTGTCTTTTACGCACTTGTGTTTTTGATTTTGATCAATGGCGTGTCAAAGTTTTAGCAAAAATAGCGCTTTTTTACAATTGAATTTTAAAAATTAGTAGATATGTGAAATGTGTGTTTTACTTTTTCTTTTTTATGCAAACATTATCTATTTTTGACCAAAGCCGGCATCTTAAACTTGTAGAAAAATTGTATTGTTAATATTTTTAGTGCATTTTAGTGCTTTTAGTGGTTTTTTGAATATTGGAAAAGCGTTACTTTACGCACTTAATTAAAAAAAAATAGTTAAAAAAAACTCTAGATATCATTGTATGAATTTTATGTTTTTTTTAGTTTTAGCAATAATAGTGAGAGTATTAAGTGCCTGAACTAATTTTTAGTGCATTCAGAAAATTTAAATGAAATGGAATTTTCCCTACGTATTGGTAATCTGGTCAATCATTTGGTAAAAACCGGTAACAACTATATAATCTTTGTAATCGGTGGTAATCTTTAGGTAATCGGGTATTTTTTGCGACACTCTTAGAAAATTTAGCAATTTTGATAGTAGTCTCACGCTAATCAAAAGGTAATCGCAATAGTGTTCTTTTCATTGGACCTTCTTGATGTAATTAGCTTATGGGTATTCTTTGATGGTCCCACAAATTTATATTTTATTGGAATGTATTATTAGTATTCAGTGGAAATCTTAAAAGTTTTTGAAATCAAAATGATATAGTGGTAATCTCTAAGTAATCTAATTTTTGTGGAAACTTTGCTAAACATTGCTAATTTGATGGTAATCTTGCGGTAATCAAATTAAATTTATGAGTATTCTTTAGTAGTTGTAGGAATTCAACGTAAATTAGATGGTATTCTTTGGTAATCATTAGTAACCAGTAGATATCTTTAGTAATTTGCGGAAAACCTGACTTGTTTTTAGTGCATTCAAAGGATTTTAATGACCTTTATTAAACACATTACATGGGGTAATTTAGTGTGGCAATCAGGTGTCTCTGGGCATTGGTAATCTGGTTAATTATTTGGTAAACACGATAATCACCACATAAGTTTTGTAATGAGTGGTAATGTAGTCAAATAATCGTATTTTGATAAATTTTTTTTCACAATATCTTAGAAAATTTAGGATTTTTGATGGTAGTCTCCTGGTAATCAAAAGGTAATCACAATAGTGGTATTCTTTTCATTAAGCCTTCTTAATGTATTGCTCGCAATTAGCTTATGGGTATTCCTTGGTAATCCTACAAATTTATACTTTATTGGAATGCATCGTTGGAATTCAGTAAAAATCTTTAGAAGTTTTTGGAAATCATTGAAAATCAAAATGAGTAGTGGTAGTACCCAAGTAATCTAATTTTTTGATGATCTGGTGGTTGTCTTTCGATAATCCAATTACAAATTTATAAGTTTTCTTTAGTAGTTGTAGGAATTAAACGTATATTAAAAGGTATTCTTTGGTAATCATTAGTAACCAGTAAAAATGTTTAGTAATTTGCAGAAATCCTGACTTGTTTTTAGTGTAATAAATTACGAGAGGTTATTCGTTGTGGCAATCAGGTCATTCATTTGGTAATTATTACATATATCATCTTTGAAATCGGCGGTAAGCTAGTAAAATAATAGTAATCTGTAGGTAATCTAATTTTTTTGTGGTAAACCTGTAAAACTATTACCTTATGGGTACTGTTTAATAGTCATACAATTTATATCTGATTGGAATGCATCGTTGGTATTCAGTGGAAATTTTTAGAAATTTTTGGAAATCAAATGATATAGGTAATTCCTTATCTGATTTTTTGTGAAAATCTTCCCAAATATTGCCAATTTGATGATAATCTTCCGGTAATCAAATTACAAATTTATGGGTATCTATTCTTTAGTGGTTGTAGGAATTCAACGTAAATTCAAAGGTATTCTTTGGTATTCAATATCAAGTGGAAATTTTTAGTAATTTGCGGTAATCCTGACTTGTTTTTAGTGCATTCAAAGGATTTTAATAACCTTTATTAAATATATTATGGGGGGTAATTCGCGCTGTCAAATACCAATGTATCTGGTCAATCATATGGTATTACTTACAAATATCATCTTTGTAATCGGTTGTAATCTAGTAAAATATGTAATAGTAATCTGTGGATAATCTAATTTTTTTTGTGCTAATCCTGGAAAATTTGGCAAGTATGATGACACTCTCACGGTAATCAAAAGATAATAGCTGATGGTATTCTTTTCTTTTGGACTTTCGGGCGTAATTCATCTACGGCTATTCTTTGGTACTCCTAAGTATTTATATCATATTGCAAAGTATCGCTGGTATTCAATCAAAATCCATGGAAATTAACATGTTTCAATGGTAATCTCTAGGTAATCCAATTTTTATGACAATCTTGTAAAATATTGATAATAATTTGATGGTAGTCTTCCGGTATTCAACAGGGAACTTCCAATGGTAATCTAGTGGTATTCTTTCGTTTTGGGTTGTTCGGCCTTACCAATTTTATTTTTTAGTAGTAGTAAAAATTCAACGTATTTATATTTCATTGATTTGAAGGTATTCTTTGGTATTCTTTAGTATTCAACAGAAATTTTGTCAGTTTGTAGAAATCTTAGCTATCTCAAGTAAATTGTGAAACTAATAGTGTTTACATTAAACGCCTTAAATTGTTTTTAGTGCATTTTAGTATCCTTTAAAAATAACCACTTTATATTTACTTGAAAAACTGAATTTTACGTATGAATAAACTTAATTACTGAATTACTGAATAAACTGAATATACGTATCAGTGTGTAAAGTGTGGTTTAACGCACATTATTTTTATACACACTGCAATTTTTTCGATTTTTTTTTTTGACCAAAGGTGTTTATCTAACTTTCAAAAACTTATTTTAAGTGTAAAAGTATTTTAAGGCTTTAAGTATCCGAATCTTCTTTATAAAAATCCATTTGTTTGAAAGGAAGACACTTAATGGTAGTAAAAGCATTATAAAAAGACACTTCTGTTACCATCGTGACAACCCTTCGTATATCATTATAAGAAACATGGTTCAAGCAATTTTTTTCTAGGGTAAATAACAGAGAAAAAAGGTAGGACCTTTTCAGTGAACTACCCTGTACATGCCATTGTTTTCAGAAATCTTTTACCGCACTAGTGCAGTAAAAAGTGTCATTACAACACTAAAAAATTCTGATATGTGGCATATTATAAAATTAAATTAGAAATTAAAATCGATTCTCAAGCTTATTGCAGGACACAAATTAGTTATTTAAACAAAAATAAATATTTATATCCAAAATAAATAAATTATAGTCGTTTCCTTTATTTGTTTGTCTTTTATTAAGATCACTTAGAGCTAAATAAACTACGTAAATTTTAGTTTTTTTAGTTCTAAGAGAAATCCTTCGATCTGATAAATTTCCTTGCTTACTGTTCCTTCTTTTAAACTTAGTCCTTTTTTTATCAGACGCGTTATCGACATATTTCGTCAAAATATGTTCTTCGACGAGGATACATAACGAACGAATATTCATAGACGTTAAAAAAAATTTCGAGTCGGTGAAATTCACTTATGTTGCTAAAAGAATTTTCTATAGAAGCAACTAAAGAAGATTCTTAGTAACGCTTTGTCTTATCCAAAATGAAATTAAAACGCACTTAGATTTTCAATTAAGTGTATTAATTTAATCGTCCATGTCTTTGATTTCGTATTAAAATCGCTCTCTGATTTTTCTCTCATTGATAAACAAATCGAATTAATTGTTAAAATGTCGTGTAAAGTACTCAAATGATATAGATAGGTGTAAATGTGTGTGACAGCACTTGTTCAACATCAATTAATTTTAATTAAAATTTTTCACTTTATTACAAATTGCTGTTACTTGTCACTGACAGATCACTGCTCTTGTGTCAATATTATTGCTATTGATTGCACCTAAAACTTTACAAAAGTCAGATTAAGACGTCTCGGATTGATCTAATTTTTCACGCGACTTGCTCTCAATTGCTTCAACTTTATTGTCGAATGAAAATTAATTGAATTTTCGGTTTTTCTTAGACACAAACCAGACTAAATATTCCACAGACCCTCAGAGAAATGCAATTCCCAAATGAGGAGGCGTTGGAGTATCATTTCCGTGTGCGAGGGCTCGAGGTCAACGATAAAAAATATGTTATCGAATTGTTATTACAACGCATTTATAGAAATTTTTTTTCCGAGTGTTGTGAAAAATTCTTGGATGTCAACGCCTACCCTTATACTCAAGAACGCAAGGGGAGACACCCCTATTTTTCTCGCTTCATTTTCTACCAAATAGAGGATGAAAAAAAAATACGAGACTGGAGGGTTTTGCCGGTTTTGTCTCTAATTGCCTTACCATTGGTATTGGTTGTCTCGACCATTAATTATAATAAGGGCATTAGGACGAATGTTACATTACTTCGGCTTGTTGTGTACTTCATAAAATTTTATGAGGTACAATAGAAACGTTTCAAATGAAATTAATTATTTTTTATGGAGTTTTAGAGATGCAAAATTTATTTTTTGAAATGTTCTCACGCAACCGGTTTTACCCTTTTTAAACAGACAAAATCTGAAAAACGGAAATTTGTTCGGTTATAATAGAATTCCGAGTCATTGAAGTGATTGATACAGTCGCAGTTGTGTCAATTTAAATTTTTATAGGCTCTACCCACATAGCTATAACTGAAATATAATTTTCTAGAGTAATTTAATTTAAACTTGATTTAGGAAATGACTGCAGGCATCATATTCTCAAGGAGATATAAAATAGATATGTTGAAGATCTGGAAAGCCATTAACGGTAAAAACAAACAAGAAAAAGATTATTTCTTCTGCGACTTGACGCCATGCGATTTCTTCTTCTTGGGTTTTGTAAAGTTCAAAATTTATGTCAACACACCACAAACAGTCTCTGAACTAGACACAAAAATCTAAGTAGAAAAGACGAAAGAAGCCGTTTAGATGAAACAGAAGAACAAAAGATGATTCTAGAAACACTAAAAAAAAAAAAAATACGGGAATAACAAACAACAAAAGTACATTTTGGAAGAACAAAATATTCTAAAACAACGTTTAAACGAAAAAATGTTATAAAAACTATTAAGCTTTTGAAGAACAAAGAAAAATTCCGGTGTAAAATATAAGAGAAAATGTTGGAAAAATTCGATAATTAGAAGATGTTTTCAAATGTTCTAAAAGTAAAAAGGTTTCTAAAGTAAAGATCTTAAAAGATTTGGGAAGAAAGGTTAAAAAAATGATGAAAAAGTCCAAAAGTATAATTGGAATAAAAACCCAATAAAGCTTTTAATAAACAAGAAAAACGCCAATATAAAAAATTAGAAAAAATGTTCAAAAAATTCAATAATTAGAAGATGTTTTCCATAGATATGTTCTAGAGGCAAAAAAGGTTTTCAAAGTGAAAATCCTAGAAGATTTTGGAAGAAAGAGTAATGAAAATGATGAAAAATTACAAAACTATGATTGGAATAAAACATCCAATAAAAATTTTGAAAAACAAGAAAAACGCCGACATAAAAAATAAATATAGATATGTGCTAGAAGTAAAAAAGGTTGGTTTCTAAAGTGAAATCCTGGAAGATTTGGGAAGAAAGGATGATGAAAATAAAAAATATGAAAAAAAGAAATACATAAGAACAAGTTTTTCTCTTCCAAAAGTCTTTTCGCAACATTCTTTGATCTTCTACAAAGTACAATGTTTAGTTACTCTTCTTTTTCATCTTTCTTCTTAGCATCTTCTTCTAGAATCTCCAGAGTGATGTCTTTTTTCCTTCTCATTCATTCAAAAGACGTGTTTCAATTTTTTCTAAGACACTGTTTTGTTTTTTTCCCAAATGGCGTGTTTCAAGTTTTTCTAAAATCTTTTTCTGCTTTTTCAGGGCCTTTTTCTTCCAGTCATAAGTCTTTCAACTTGTTCTAAAATTTTAATTAATGTTTTATTTTTTTCGCCAAAACATATTTTCCCAAAATATTGTTGTTTTTGCAGACGACGTTTTTCAAACTTTTAAAGACTTTTAGTGTTTCTAGAATCCACAAAATGCTTTCCTTTTTTTCTCAGCCGGCGTCTTTCCAATTCTTCTAGAATTTTCTTTTGCTATTCTCTTTCTACCAAAATTGTCGTTTTTCATACTCTACTTTTTCTTCAAAACGCTACTGTCGAGCTCTTCTAGCATGATCTTCTGTTCTTCTAGAATCTTTCCTTGCTCTTCCAGAACCGTCTTTTTTTCGTCTAGTTCATTCAAAAGATGTCTTTCAAGTTTTTCTAAGATTATGTTTTGCTTTTTTCCAAATTCCATTTTTCAAGCTCTTCTAAAATATTTTTCTGCTGTTTTAGAACCTTTTTCCTCAAGTCACAAGTCTTTCAACTTCTTCTAAAATTTTATTTAATATTTTACTTTTTTTCGCCAAAACTGTTCAAAAAATTCGATAATTAGGAGAAGTTTTCTGTAGATATGCTCTAGAAGTGAAAAAGGTTTTTAAAGTAAAGATCCTAGAAGATTTGAGAATAAAGGGTAAAAAAATGATGTAAAATTACAAAACTATGATTGGAATAATAAACCCAATGAAGCTTTTGAAAAACAAGAAAAACGCTGAAATAAAAAATAAGAGAAAATGTTCGAGAAATTCGATGATTAGAAGATGCTTTCTATAGATATGTTCTAGAAGTCAAAAAGGTTTCAAAGCGAAATCCTGGCAGATTTGGGAAGAAAGAATGACGAAAATAAATAATCTGGAAAAAAGAAATACGAAAGAACAAAAATGTCGACATCAAAAGTCAATATTTATATATTTTAATTTTTTTTTTAGAAGTTTACTTACTCATTTATATATTTAAAAGAACATTAAAATCAACAATAAAATCTATTGCCTCCGGCTCCCAAATTCTTTTAAAAATCTTGAGAATAAGAAGCGTGAATTTCTGTAGATTTTCTCTTCTTACATATAATACACTGCATTTTATGACTTTTGTCAATTTTGTTTTATTCAGTCAACATTTTTTTTCTTAATTATCTTACCCAATATAAAACAAAAACTTCTAAACTGATTTCAATTTTTTTTATTTTTATTAGATATATAGCAAAGATGTTAATTTAAAAACTGCAGTGAGCCACTGTTATTCTATTTTAAAAAATGAGTTACATCAAAAAAATGAATTTTAATTTACAGAGCCGTATTTTCTAAAAATATATTTCTCTCTTCATGTTTTGAAACAGAGTTTGCACTTCTTTCTTTTGATAGTTCTCTTCTATTCTTCTTTTTTTATTTTTTACTTTTTTTGTTCTGTGTTCTTCTTTACCTTTATCGAATTCTTCTGGTAGCATTGTTATTCTTATGTCTTTATTTTCAAGACATTCTCTACCAAACTATTTCTTATTCTTCTCTTTTTCTTTCTGTTGTAATATAATGTTTTCCATCGTTATTTCTCTGTTCATAAGATATTTATATTTTATTAAATGTGATTTTTAAAATTTTCTTCTAGATTTATTCTAAATTTTTCTCTATCTTTTCTTCATAATTCCATTACCGCGATGTCAAGCTGCGATTGAATTATTTGTATTTTTCTTTTGTTTTTACCACTATTTTTTATAATTTTTTAGACCAATTATTATTTGAATTTCTCGGTCCGGTTAAGTAAAATTTACAGCGACAGTGTCCACTTTCTGTCCCTTTTTAATCATCTTGTTTATCACCCACCTCTGCAAACTAATTTTCTTTATTAACCTCCTCGTTGCATACGTTTTTTTGTCGTCATCTCTGTTCAAAACCTTAGTTTTCCGTCATCTGGGCTTTATTAATTAGGCCTCGTTGCCCTTTCACCGTCTGCTGATATTTCCGTAAAATGTCAATTGCTTTTGCTAAGGTTAAAGTCCCTCGAAGTTCCGATAATAAAAATTAAATCGAAATTTCCCCAATCTGCATATTGTTCGAAAATCGGGGGTATTATTCGATAAGGACAGTCCTCAAACGCGACCAGGGTGTATATACGTGTCATCGACAATTGGCCGAGGGGCTTTGCAAGAGCCCCTACTTGACTGAAGAGACCCTTAAGGGCTGTGACGTCACACACAGTGAAAACTAACAAGGACACTTTGGGCGTTTTCTGATATGAATTTTTTTTTCGGGAGGAAAAATTTCGATTGACGTTTGATAGATATGGCAAAGCACTTTGCATTAAACCGCAAGGCACTTAGCTATGGTTTTTGGGCGCCTTTCAATCATCCTTCCATCACACCCATTTCGTACCGGTTTTATTAGATTACGGAGCGAATCTCGACGAAAATTATCGCGACAAAAATCATTCAATTAACGAAGCAGACGATGAAATAAATAAGCAAAATGAAGTTTTAACAAACAAATTTGCGTATTGCATAGAACCATTGGTGGGTTATTAAATTTAATTGATTTATTGATTAATTAACGGATGAAAAATTTTCATAATTAGAAGATAGAGACAGCCAACTACACATGAATTCCGGGTATAATAGACTTGATTTCTGAATCGAACTAAATTTTTTAGAAGTCATTCATAATAATTGCCTCGTTACGATTTGAAAGAGACGGAATTCGAAAAAATCACAGCTGGATTGTTTTAAGCAATGGGTGAACGGATCATTATCCAGAAAAGGGCGAAAAACAAATGAAATTTTACCTAGCTGAAGTCTATGAAATAAATGATTTAACAAGCATTATTTTAATTTTATATACAGGGTGTTTTTTTAACTCTTTCTTCATCTATTTTTACAGGTAATAGTCCCCTTAAAGTAACGCCAAATACTCAAAATTGCCATAAAAAACATGTTTTATTTATAATTTTTATTTTATTTTTAAATTTGGCGCCATTAGTCATGGCAACCAAGCCACCCATTAACAGTTTTAGTAAATATCTTTAGCAACTCTGTTAAAAAGAATAACTAAATAACTAAAACAAATATAAACAATTTTTTTATTATATTATTATTTTTTGAGCTTTTTTATTTTTGTAAACTTATCGATTTATCTTTGTTTTAGTCAGTATTAGACTCGTTTGAGCAGAAAAAACATTAAATTGACCGGTTTAAAGCTAAATACTTTTATTCATTATTTATTAAACTAAATATTTTGGTTTTGTTCAAGTATTATTACGTAAAAATGTTTTAAATCTAATATATAAAATTTACATTTTAAAATGATAACTTAACACTGAGATAATCAATTTTGTCATCACTATTTGTATTTGATTTAATAATAAACTAAGTTATTTCTTATTGCGTTTTGTCATTCTTCGTCTCCGTGAAAAAATAAATAAACGTCTTAAAAGTAAATCTCTTTGGTTTATTGAAGTTGGAAGGTTTTAGGACATTTCTAGAAATCGAGAATAAAGGTAAGTCCAAACGAAACAAAAAAGACTCGCCACATATGACAGAAGAAAATGCAGTAGGCCCGAAAGAAGCAGAAGAAGGAGATTCGCCACCCATTACTTCTGGCAGAAGAAAGAAGTTGTAGTAAAAATTGTTTATCTCTGTTTTTTAATTTTATTGTGTTACACTTGTTTGTCTCAGAGTCTTTAATTTCTGTTTCTGATTGATAATTATTTTTTAATTGTTTCAGTTTAATTATTCTTGTTTATTTCAGTTTTTTTAAATAAAACAGTTTCCTTTAATATCATCTTTTTTTAGAGTTCCTGTTTGCTCATTTTTTGTCATCGCGTGATTTCTTATGCTCTTCTAAAAATCTCTTTTGTGTTTTTGTATTATCTTCTAAACGTTCGATCGTCTTTTGTTCTTAGCTAACTTTTCTGATAGTTTTTTCTTCTAAAAGTCGTTTTTCAAAATCTTTAAGAAACATTCCTTGTTCTTCTAGAATACTCAATTACTCTTTTTTTTTTCATCCTGCTAACGACTTCCTACTTTTTCTAGCATCTTCTCATGTTCTTTTTCTGCAAAACGTCTCGGAAAATTTTCTTGAAACTTTTTTGTGTTTCTAGAATCATCAGAATGCTTTACTTTCTTTTTCTGTTGGCGTCTTTCCACTTCATCTAGAATTTCTCGTTGTTTTTTTTAACAATCGTCGTTTTGTATATTCTATTTTTTCTTCAAAACGCCGTTTTTCAAACTTTTCCGTTTCATCTAGAATCTTGCCTTAGTCTTTCAAAACCTTCTTTTTCCTTCTTGTTCCTTCAACAGACATTTAAAAACTTTGTTTTCCTTTTTTCCAAATGTCGTTGCCTAGGCTTTTCTGGTATCAGTTATATATAGTTTCTGTTTAATCATTTTTTTTGTTTATTTAAATTTTTAATTAAAACAACAGTTTCCTTTAATGCCATCTTTTTTAGAGTTTTTATTTGCTCATCTTTCTCGTTTTATCGTGGTTTCTTACGCTCTTCTAGATATCTCTTTTGTGTTCTTGTATAATCTTAATTTCCTCGTTTTTAACTTCTAAATGTTGTTTTTTAAGATTTCTCAAGTTCGTCCTTTGTTCTTCTTAGCTCTTTTTTCTTTTCCAAAAGTCGTTTTTCAAAATATTCCTTGTTATTCTAGAATACTCAATTACTCTTCTTTTTCCTCCTGCTTCCGACTGTCTTCCTACTTTTTCTAGCATCTCCTCTTGCTCTTTTTTCACCAAACGTCTCGCAAATTTTTCTGGAAACTTTTTGTGTTTCTAGAATCCTCAGAATGCTTTTTTTTCTCAGTTGCCGTCTTCCACATCATCTAGAATTTCCCTTTGATCTTCTCTTCTAGCAACAATCGTTTTTCATATTCTATATTTTTTTTGTTTCAAAACGCCTTTTTTCAAGTTCTTCTACAATCAATTTCTGTTCCTCTAAAATCTTCCCTTGCTCTTCCAGAATCGTCTTTTTCTAAAACTCTGTTTTGTTCTTTTTCCAAATGCTGGTTTTCAGGCTCTTCTAGTATCTTTCAGGATTTTATTTTCGTTCTTCCTTTTCTTTCAATCACAAATTTTTGAACTTCTAAAATTTTATTTAATGTTTTATTCTTTCCGAAAAAACACTTCTTTAGCTCCCCTAAAACTTTCTAAAATCCCACTTCTGATACCACTGTGATGTGGACTCAATTTGAGTTTCTTATAATTTTAAATGTTGTATTAATCAAGAACAAATTTATTTTACGACTTAATATACAGTCGACCCAGGATCGAATGGCCACTCTGACTTAAATCGTAAATCTTTACATAATAGATCTCCTGCTGCGGTGCCAATTGCACTTTAGTTGGCCTGGGGGTTCTTACGATTGTGGGATCTGGGATCTACCTGAGGCATTATCGCAAAAAACCCCAGGCCAACTAAAGTATGTACATGATAATTGCAACTGGCTCCGCAGCAGAAGATCTATTATGTAAACATTTACGATTTAAGTCAGAGTGGCCATTCGAGCCTGGGTCGTCAGTACACAAATAATTAAAAAATGACTCAATAATTAAACCACTATTCTATCAATAAAAAACATCCATCTTAAATGCCTTTAATAAATTTGTATATCTACTTAGCAAAATGAAACGAAAGCAGTTTTCTGTTGAATTTTAGTCTTTTGTACAAGAATCAGAACAATAATTAAATCATTGATAATGGCTCGTCAAAAAAAAGAGCTTTTACAACCAACAATTATTAAAAATGTAATGTGAATTACCAAGCAATTTGTAACAGTTAAAGACTGAATTTTTAATGAAGCGGATTTTAAAAAATAAATGTTTAAGCCACTCTCTTAACGATTATTCAATCAAAGACACGCCTTCCGCCAATCACAACGCAATTACTCCAAACGTTTTTCTTTTTTTACCAAAGTTTCACAAACTTTTCATAATGTAATGCATTTTAAGCAAAGATTGCTTTTTGCTTTTGTTACCTTTCTCCTTTGATCTCTCGCACGCCAAACTCTTTCAACATTTACACAATACACCAAACTTTCCCTCCATAATTAAAAAATCACATGTTAGACAACCAACAATACACCCACCCGTGATTCTCCTCCCTGTAATTACTCGCCTTTGGCGCGTATTTACGTCACATCATCTCGATAAAACAGTCGCTCGACGCCCTTCTAAATTCAATTAGCGCGCTTCGATTTTAATTTTATTAGAATTTCCATCAAAGTGTAATTTCCACTTACCTCCATGTTAGATTCGTGTACGGCCATTTCTGTCCATGTAAAGTGAATCTTTTCCTTCTACCGGATGTTTGTATATTTTTATCGGGCATCCCGCAACGTGGGGTATTTAGTAATTTGATTGTTCGTTCATCTAAGCGCCCCGTTACGGGAATACCCGCGAACTGTTGCATTTCTTTAATGGCGTCTCGTACAGATTCCTCTGTTCGGAGTGCGAAAGCGCCATCTGCCGTCTTCTGCATGTAGCCGAATTGCGTTAGGTAGCGTTGCTGCAAGAAGAAAATGATTTTAGTCACAGGAAAAAGGATAATTAGCTACATTGTCAACTGTACTTTATTTCAAAGTATAGTCCTTGAATTTTATAAACTGTCTTTTAGACTTTAACATGTACTTAAAGGACACAATTTGTCTTTTTATCTAGTTTTTCTTACCAAAGAGAAACGAGCAAGCGTTAGAAAATTGATATACCTATTTGTAATTGATTGAATTCAAAAATAAATTAATTGTCTAGACGTTCTTTTAAGTCACCAAAATAAATTTTTTGTTATAGCGTTTTATAACAGCGACTTTTTGATTGTTATTCTGATTGCTGAATGACGTACTTTTACGCACTAATGCGTAAAAGTGATATACTTTTAAGCATTAGCGCTCAAAAATGAGAAATATATCTTTTATTTTATTTATTTATTATAAACATGAAAAGTACAATTACTTAAGAGACAAAATTGAACATTCGAAGATTTCTTTCCTGAATTTCAATACCAGTGGAAACGGTACTTGTAGACGCCACTTCAGATTTGCTATTTTCGTCACAGATTCTTCTTTTCTTTGATACAGTTTCTTCTTTTCCCATAATTTACATCGAAATTGCGTTTTTGCTTTCAACAGAGTTTTCTTTGTAACTTCCCGCAACAGAACACGATTGCAATCCTCCATGTCTTTTAAGTGATGTAATATCTGCTCCTGAATCTGCTAAGAGTGTTGCTGAACAACGGCAATAACAGTGCCCGGTATATTCTGTTGCATTTAGAAGGCAGAGACATTCTGTAATTTTTTAGGCATACCTCCATATTTCTGATGTTCAGTATGAGGAGGTCGAAGCTGTGTGTATTTGCGGAAAAATTCTAAGAAACTAATTCCATCTACAAATACTTCAGTTATTGTAAACATTCGTGAAATTTTTGTCTTGGTGTTTGGTATCTTCACTTTAATAAAACTTGTACAATCTTCTATATCTTCCACCTTCAAAAACGTAATTTCTTCTCTGGGTAACGCCCCAAAAATCCCAGTAATTAGCACAACTTTTGCCAATAACTAGTCTTTGTCATCAGTTGTTTTCATGAAACGTTCTATCTCGTGCTTGATGAATATTTTGGATTTTTTAGCCCTGTACCTACTGGTATTTCTTCTTAAAAATACAATCAAGTTTGTACATTTTTTGATATCTACATTATTGTTAAGATATATCATGGTTCTTAGCATTGAGTAGGTATTCCATAAAATAGACGGCTTATACATGGAAGATAATTTTGAAAAATAGACCAAAAGTACCCTTTCTTCAATACTTAATACATTTTTTCCTCACAACAACCACCAAATTTCCTGTATGTTTCCTTGTAAATTTTCTTAGATTTTTCGGACACTAGCGCGGCTAGTACAGCTTCCGCACATTTTCAATGTCGGAATCAAATTCAGAATCGCTCATTTTTGTGTTCCTTTATCATAGAACCCAAGTTAACAGTCTGTAGTTTTATAAAAACTGTAAACAAGGAAATTTACATCCATTGCAGCCTGCCGTCTGGCTACTCTACAATGTGAATGTTCGATTGAGATAATTATTTTTGAAAGATAAATTTGTTGTAAAACGCTGTAACAAAAAATCTTGAATGCAATACATTGCCAAATCTATGTCTTTTAAGCTCTTAACGTTTTAAGATTCACCACGCGTGCTTAAAAGGCTCTCTTATTGCAACTTATTGCATTAATAACTATTAAGTACATATAAATAAACAAAAGCTCTATGCAGACTTGAGTTATGAAACAAACCTACGTAAATGGGGCATTTAATAGTAGAGAGAAAAAAACAATAAGGAGAATAATGACTAATAGAAAAGAAGAACAGAAGTAGATCCTAGAAGAATAAGAAAAAGTAAATTCTATAAAAAATTGTAAAAAAGATGACATAATGACAAAAAAAAAACTCAGAAGATTAATATGTATGTTGTACAAAAAATAAAACAAAAAAAAATTAAAAACGTATTTTAGACGATTCTAAAAGAACTGTAGACTCTAGGCTTACAAAAAAATATAGAATCACAAAACCAACGATTGGAAGAGAAGAAGAAAAAAATACAACTAAAACAAACGATAAAGGAAGATTTAAGAAGTTGAAAACGTCAATTAGAAGGTCCTGGAAAAACAAAATTCTAGGCAAATTTGAAAAACAATATTTGGAAAAAATATGAATAAGAAAAACGACTACTAAAAAAAAAGTTAAGAATAGTAAAACACCAAGAAAAATTCTAGATTAATAAATGGATAATCCTTCGAGCCGGCTACTGAGAAAACTCTTGGTAGATACGTAACAATTACAATAATTTTCGCTTCAAACACCCAAAAATCTCTATTTTAGTTAAATCTCTATATTAATGTTTTTAATAGAATTTAGGAGCTGGAGGAGACAGTTTGTACTCTTTTATTATAAAAATTGCAGAAAGTATTTAGTTTTGTAATTATCGTCGCCTTTGGCTCTCAAAGTGTATATATTTTATGGTCCTTCGAGCCAGATGAAGAGCAACATTTTATTGCTAGTATAAAAAAATTCTCGCGAACGTTTAATTTTACGTTTTTTATAAACACTCCAAAAACATTTTTTTGTATCAGTTGTTTTTTGGCTCACAAAGAGTGTTTAAAACTGTATGGTCCTTCCAGTAGGATAAAGAAAAAAGGTTTGAGTATAGACGGGGACATTTTGCAATAGTCGTATTTATGGCAATTTTTTTTTAGACTCTTATTTTTGTTTTTGTTACTTTACTACTAACGTTTCAGGGTTCACTAGCCCTTATAAACCCTAAAACATTAAAAAACATATCTTTTTATAAACAAATAAACAGAAATACATAAAACAGAATTTTGTGACACTTTATATTGTTTCTATTTTAATACAAAAATGTGTTAAAAATTGACGGTCCTTCAAGCAACATATTAAAAGAAGTCTGAGATTAGAGAGACAATCTACAATAATCCTCGGTTCCGTCTTTGAAAAATGTATATTCCAAAAATTTTAATAGAATTTAGGAACCAAAGGTAACAGTTCTTATTTGTTTATAATAAATCTTGTATAAACATTTGTTTTTGAAATAATTATCGCTTTCGGCTCCTAAATAAAGTAAAAAGGACTACAGTAAGATGGTAAAAAAATGCAAACTCAGTCTTCTCCCCTCTCCCTAAAAAACAATCCTAGATACGCCTTTGACAATGTCCCTTATCACGATATCGAAAAGTTGGCAACCCTAGTAATTAGCTAAGTTTATGGAACTAGATCCATCTGAATTAAGTTAAGGAGTCTCATTAAAAATTAACGAGAAGTTGGATAATTATCCTGGATGGAAAATAGTAGCGTCAGCTCGTTATTTTTTTTGAATAGAATTAATAATATGCTGAAAAGATAAAAATAGAAAAAAAGAACTATTTATACATTTTCTCCTTTCTCCTAGCTGTTAGATAATTTACAGCTTGTTTATTATTAAAACATAAACAACACTGCACTTGATGTCGTAACGAAATACATGATTATTAATTCTATTGAAAAAAAATTTAAATTTATGCAGTATTACCATACTTAACTGTACTTTTATGAAAAAATACTAATCTTGGTGTAATTTGTATTCCGGTTCAATGAGTAGCTAACATTAAATTGCTTTCTTGGTAATAGTTGAATTTTTGATACCTGAAGTGTTTTTTTTAATACCTTAATTGTATAAATTGTTGTAGAATACCGTTAATAAACGTTTCCGGTCGTAAAATCCCTACAATGACCTCCGCTTAAATAAAAAGTAATTAGAACTACTATTTTTTTTTTTTTTTGGAAAATATACGAAAAGGGTGTTTTAGTCGTACAAAAATTTAAGACCACTAAAATCAATCAAATTTAATTTAATACCATTCCAAAGCTGCTAAATGAACAATAATTTCATACCACTGCGCCAAAAAAAGGCAGTAATTTGGCGGAATGACATGAAATAATTATCTTTGAAAGACTTTTTTATATTTTCGAATTATTTTTAGAAACAAAGAAAGGGGAATAAAAAAGAAACAAGCACAAGGTAAAACAAAAAAACTAAAAGGTCACAATCATCAAAAGAGAGTGGATGTGATAGAGATCGAAAAATATGAAAAGAAAGTAAAACAAAACAACAACCAACTGTTAAAAAAACAACCAAAGAAAATTGAAAATATTGGAATAATAACTAAAACAAAGAAAAAACTACAAAATGCAAGAAATAATATAAATAAATGAACTAAGTAATAGAAAAAAATAAAAGTAAAGAAGAGAAGATAAGATAATAGTACATAGAGTTTAAAAAGAAAAAATCCGAGAGGTTGACACAGGGATTTCTGGTGTACAAGGAGCAGGATGTCTATATACAGGGTGTTTTTAAAGTAATGTAAAAGATTTTAAGAGGTGATAGCTCTCGATGAAAGAATGCTAAAAACCCAAAATTGTCTTAATCAAATGTTTACAGTTTTTGCAATACATACTGTAGAACTATTAAAATTTTTTTTTTAACTAAATATGATTGTAGTTTTTGAAATACATGCTGTAGATATTGTTTTTTTCAAAAAACCTCATTTTTGAGATACACGATGTATGACAACATTGTTTTTGAGCAAAAAATTGTACATAGTATATCTTCAAATCTATCTGCTAAATTTAGCACAATAGTTGTTGATTGATTTGAAAGAAAAAATATGGATAAACAAATGATTGCTATTGCTAAATTGAATAAAGAAAGATAAATTTTATATGTCTAAAAAAGTGTATTAAAATTTTGACAGCAATTTGACATTTTCACTAAAAAATAAAAATGCTAATAAAAGACAGTAAGAAGACAAGATTATAAACAAACATTGAATTATAGCTATTTATTATACAAGTGTCTTATAAGGCAAATAAGCCACGAAAGAAATGTTTAGCCACGAGAGCTTGCTCGAGTGTCCTAATTTCTCTTAAGTGACTTATTTGCTGTTAAGACATGAGTACAATACATAGTTTTATCCAATACCTCTCTCTGTAAGAGTTATTAAAAAATCATCAAAACCCAAAAATTTTATATCTACAAAAATTAGTAGTAGTCTATGATTTGGTTGCTATGTTGTTGTTGACAACGAAATTATTATTTGAGAAAAATTTTGCAAACGAACTGTTTCGACGCTTGTAACATTGTTGGAAATGAAAAGAAGTAGTTCTCTTCCTGAAAAAATTGCGAAAGATGTTAAAGAAATTACATCGAGTTTGCTACCCAAGAAATTCAGGGATGCTTATTACAGAGAATTGATTGAGTTCAATAACTGGAAACAGGAAGACGATGTTTGTGGGGTAAGCGAAAACGTGCTGTTGGGTTACTTCTTCAACGCCAAATAAAGATTCGCAGCCTCTTCAATGTGGACGAAATATAGCATGTTAAGATCGACATTAAAGCTTTACGAAAATACAGATATTTCACAATATGGCAAGTTGATCGCTTTTTTGAAGAACGAATCAAAAAATTAAAAGTGCAAAAAAATCAAAAATTCTTAAAAGAGAGCATATTCAACAGTTTCTAGCAGAAGCACCCAATAAAATATATTTGTTGTTGAAGGTAGGTCGATTTTGTTATTCGAGAATGAAATCTATTTTTTTTACATTACAGGTCGCACTAATTTGTGGTGTGTCAGGTGAGTGTCGATGTTGTGAATTATTGAATATGTTAGTCAATAACGTAGAAGATAAAGGATCCTATATGTTGGTATCTGTATCAGATACAAAAACAAATGTAGCATTACGATTATGGAAAAAGGATTTGCAGTTAATGTGCTAGATATTTGTAGAAAATATATGTCTCTCCGACCTAAGAATATCTCTCAAGGTTGTTTTTGTGCTATAGAAATGACAAATGCACAATACAGCCAGTGGGAACAAATAGTCTATCCAAAATACCATCAGTAGTAGCTGAATTTTTAAAATTGCCAGAATCAGAGTCTTACACAGGACACAGTATGAGACGCACATCAGCGACTTTATTGTCCAACGCTGGAGCCGATTTTGGTATCGTCTAACGTCATGGCCGATAAAGGTCGACAACCGTGGCACAAACGTATGTCAAAGAGTCAATTTTGAGCAAAATAGACATTGCTAAGAAGATACTGGGTGGAAATTCAGAAACAGAAAGCAATATTATTGTGAATACTGAGAAGCAAAAATCGAATAAATGTGGAAACAACATTGAAGTGACAAAAAATGAAGCTAATAAAGTTATATCTTGTAATATAAATGTTAACGTAAATCTCAACAAATGATTTCATCTGAGATTCCTGTTTCTTATAATTATAATTTTATGTATTGTATTTTTTGATGTTCAATAAATTGTTTTATTTTCTGTAAACTGTTCAATTATATAAAAACAGTTTTATTATTGATTCATAAAACTACTTGTGTTTTATAGACCCCATAATTCAATCAAAAACATCATTTTTATAACGTCATAATAAATAGGTGTTGGATAAATTAATAAAAATATTAACATCGAAATTCAATTAATCATTTAATGTTTTAGCGAAAATTTGTAAGCGGATTTAGAATTACTAAAGCTTCTAAAAAATTTAAATTTCTTTTACTGTAGATGTGAGGAATATTAGAATTACCAGTAGGAGAAAAAGAATATGGGAAGCAAAAGCAGATGAAGTGTTACTTATATCTGTATTTATGTAGTTTTCTATTGTTCTTACATATTCACGAATTTTATTTTTAATCAGCAGTGCATTGCAGTCATGAGAAAAAATTCTCAGTTTAATCTTTTAAAATCAAGAAAATTCACTTTGAAGTCAGAGATTTTGCTTTTCTCACAATTTTATGATTTTTAACCTGTAAAAACCTTTCAACATGCTTTTAACTCTTTTAAAAATAACAACTGTTGGCTGAAAAATGTCTCCAAAACCGTAAAACGCTCTGACAGATAAGTTATCATCTCAGACATTTGAGATCTCAAATTTAGTAAATATTTCCAAGTCTATTATCACAAATAAACTGACCTTGAAATGCACCTCGTTATTTTTTAAATAATTATTACGATTTTTACATTTAGAACAAAGCAAGAATTTTTTCTCCTTGTCAGTAATTTTCCAATTCTAAAATATAATTAATTTATTAATTAGCACCTTTGAAACAAAATGCATTGTCATTTGCACACCTTTGATCTTAATACTTCTTATCAAATGCTTTTACTGTTATTAAATTAATAAAGCAAGTAGCCTCATCAGTAAAATGATTCATTAACCTCCTCTGATTAGATTTTCGTTGAAATTTTTTTGACCCAAACATATGTTTAGTCTGGCTTTGAAAAACGTCGTCGCTTCCATAAATAAATACCGAAATGAGGGTTGCGCCACTTTATCGAGGGTTTGTAGAAACGTAGAGATAATTGCTGATTGAGCACAATTAGATGATTCACCTTTCATTTGACCATTAACGATCACGTTTTGTTTCAGTTCAAAGTTGACCGGAATCGAAAAAGCTAAAACAGAGTCAAGGCTTGTGTTATGTCATAATCTAGCGGCTTTATTTAATTCGTCGATGATGATGCGTTTCCTGTTGATGATTAGAAAGCCGTAACGTGGCGAATGCTACAAAACAAAAGAGATAAACTCTATGGTTTATGGGTTAGTGGAGACAACTAGAGTAGTCAAGCCAAAACAATTTTTTTTCTAATTTATTTATGATAATGCGGACCTCCTAGTGACCTATTGTTAGAAATAATAATCCGAGAGATGCTCCACATTTACATAATCTGGACTGAAATAGAAACGAAACGTGTGTGATGGGTGTGCTTTCTTTCACTGAGATAATAAACAGAAACACTCAATCTGCTAAAATTTTATTTAAACGACTTTGACATTTTCTAGGATAAGATCCAATAAATGACCTTCAGTGATTTATCGAATTTTTATCAAACGATTTGTTCCGGGTCTGTTTCATTCAGAAAATAACAATAAAATGTTTGTTTTTTTTCCATATCTTGGTTTGTAAATAAAAATTAATTATTGTTATCAATTGAAAATAACAATTAATAAATCTCGGTTTATTCCAAGTCAATAAAACAGAGAGAAATAATAATCTACAGGAAATTCAAAGATTTAGCAACCGCAAGTTCCTTTTAATCTCTTAAAATGAAAAAGTAAACGAAATATTTTTCTGCTAGCAGTTATTTTTAAAAATGTTTAGTGCTTAGTGATTTGTTACAAGTTCAAATTTATATAAATAGCAAACTATCCAATTAAATTTCAGGTCAAAAAACTCCAATTTACAGAAAAATAACACACCAAGAAAAAACAACAAAAAAAAACGTAATTCAGTATAATACTGCAACAAATGTCAGCTCTGTTTTGCCAAACAGCTATTGTTAAACGACCTTTGTAATGATTTAATTACATACATTGCCTACGACTGCTTGACTTAGAGGTAATTATGTCATTCAGCGGCACTCATTTGAATTTTTGAATTTAACTGTAAAATGTTTCAAAGTTGTGTAATGTGTTATTTAAAAATGTATTTAACCAGACGGGTTAGGAAGGTTTTATCCGGTCCTCCTTAATACTAGTCTATACTCCATTTTTTAATTTAATGCCGTTGTTTGTCTCTGTTCTACACATAATCTATATGACATTGCAACATATAGAACAATCTGTTGAAAAGAGACAGATAACGGCAAATAAATAAAAAAATGAGGTATAATATAGTAAATTTTAAAATTCTAACCACACTCTATCTAAAAAAGAGTGTTTATTCAGAATATTACAAAACTCAGTTTTATAAATTTAAGCATACCCCTCTCAGCAAAAAAGTTATAATCAAATAATGGCAACTTATTTTTGTAAAAAAGACATACTATTATATAAACATCAAAATTGTTCAAACCAGACACAACAACCAAGAAGCTACAGACCGGTATCGGGGTTGTTGCCCTATTTTCAGTGTGTTGGTACCGTTGGACTAATCAAAGTAGCCATAATGCCACCCAGCGTAAACACCAAGTCTTTCAAGCTTGTTAGCATCGTTTGTAGATTGCGCTATATGCTTTATATCATGTAAAATAACTGTTTTTTTTTTAACTTCCGACACTGAAAAATTGATTCCAATACTCATTTAAAAAATGCTTTTTTAAGATGAGCTCTTAATTTTAATTTTTTAATGGAAAAAACTTCCTCATTGCAGTTTTCCATTATTTTTTTTTCAGTTCCATCTAGTAAAATTCATATCTCATTATAGTTTAATTATAGAGAAAATTTATATTTACATTTTTTGTAGGAAATTAAACGCTCTACAAAAAGTTATCTTACAATTTTTTTATATCTCTTACCGTTTAGAAGATATCGGAGATCAAATTTTAAAGAATTTAACAAAAATTCCTTTTCTACTTCTAAATTTTATAACTCAGAAAAAAATAAATATTATAAAATTCGCAACATACCGTCTTGTAGGAAATTAAATGCTCTATAAAAAAGATCTCTTGTGGTTAATTGATTATTCTAACCATTTAGAAGATATTCGCATTTTAAAAATCAAAATTTGATACAAAAACCCCATTTTTTTTAAATGATTGAAGTAATCGATTTACCACAAACGACTTTTTTTGTAGAACGTTTAGTTTTCTACAAAACTGTGTGTTGTGCACTTTATAATATTTATTTATAGACGAGTTATAAAATTCAGAAATAAAAAAGAAACTTTTGTTAAGTTCTTTAACTTTGACCTCTGATATCTTCTAAACAGTAAAAGTTATAAGAAAATTGGAAGATACTTTTTTAGAGAGTTAAATTACCTAGAAAAAATGTAAATAAACTTCTTCTGTACGATCAAGTAGTAACGAGATATAGATTTTGCTATATGGAACTGAAAAAAAATAATGGAAAACTGCGATGAGGCAGTCTTTATTAAGCTCATCTTGAAAAAGCATTTCTAAAGGTGCCTAAAATCCAATTTTTCAGTCAGAAATTAAAAAAAATTGTTTTTTTTTGGCCCATCCTAATGTGCATAAATAAAAATGTGATATAAAACAAAAAACACGATAAAAACAGTTTTTTACAAATTACAAATTACAAACATTTTAAAATAACAACAAGAAAAAGCTAGTTTCGAGTAAATAGTTCGAAAAAATACCAGCAGGCTATCGCGCCGAGAGTCGCACTTTAACGTAAAATTCTACGAAACATGATCGCCCATAGACCAATCTAGAGGACTGAGTCATCGTTTCGCATCAGTGGAGAAAGCAAAGAGAAGATAGTATGGTTATATAAGCAAGCAAAGACATTAACCGGGGAGTTAGTTAATGTGGAATTCGCCAGCGATTTAAGTGAGCGATATTCTCAGAAGCGACATTATTAAAGTGACAGTAATCGCAGTTATTACTGTCTGATTACTGAGTTATTTCTTTATTAAATTACTGTTGTATATTTGTGTATATTGTAGAAATAAATTGCTCATTATTAATCCAACTTTTTGAAGCAAAAGAACCCCAAATTCGCCCATACGTTGCAACATATAAAATTAAAAATATCTCTACCCAAAACATCGTTCTCTGTATACCTGTATATAGTTTCTAATGTTTCTATTAAGACTACTAAATATATTAATATTCCCTTGACTTACAGAAGATCGCAACTAATAATTGTTAAAATCTATTTTTTAATATTTAATTTCTCTTTGTTCTTTTTCATACTGCTGAAACCTGGTCATTAAGAGGTAACAGAAAATAATAGAGAAGCGACATAAACTGCAATTAGCAAATGCAACTTTTAACGGTTCTCAACCGTTTAAGTGGCACCAAGTTCAAATAATTTGCAAATTTAGCTTCACAAAATATTTAATTGCAATTCCAGATGTAATAACAATATCTTTATGTTAATTCAAAATATTAATGACTCAAACTTAAAAAAACACTCGTGAACCATTCAGAACTACCCGAGATCAGCCATTTTTTTAAAGATATCTAGAGTTATCAGATTTACCACTACAGTTTCTTTTGATAAATTCAAAGACGTTGCGACTATAACGGTCAAAATCAAGCATTTTGTCATTTTGTAAATTCAAAATTCTGTAATTTTGTAAATTGCATCGTAACAAAACTTTAAAGCAATTAAGTGGATAGTGGTGCTAGAAAATATGTAGAAAACTCACTGCAGAACAAGCATGAACGATCAGTTACCCTTGACGCTACAAAATAAAACAAAAATTTAAAAATGTTTTTACCTTTAATATTTCCTTGTTCAGTTGATAAAATAATGTTACGAAAGTCAAGAACATAACAATTAAAAGAAGAAACAAATTTAAAATATCTTCCATTTAATCTGGAATAAAATTCCTTCAAGTAAACTCTTACAAAATCGATAAAACACTCATGCACTGCACCTCCCTAAAATAACTCACTCTAAAAATAATTTTTTCTTTTATTACTCGAATTTGTATTGTATTTCATCCAATGTTGATTTTATTTTCAAATATATCACTCTCATCTTTCCCCCCTTTTTTTATAATTCCTTTATGAAATTTGACACTCATGCATATATCAGTGTCTTAATTTTTAACACCTGGTTCTAAAAAAAATCCGTTAAGAGCATTTAGTGGCTAAATATTTACTCCATTGGCATAAAACAGCAATTACGTAAATTATTACACTATAAACTTCGACATTTATTTGAAAACCTTAAAAATGCATTAAAAAATGTTTTATAGAATCGATTTGAGGGAATTTAATGCCTGTATGGCATCGGAATCCTCACGAGTAATGACATGCTTTCAAGAGCTTCCGGCTTTTGAACACAAGCCAACCCTCAACTTCCCTAATCCCATTAAAAAAACATTAAAATATAAAAAATCATTTAATCTTTTAATGTCTTCATAATTTATTTCTCTCGATAAGCGCGTTTAATAGAGTTACGATACGATAATTAAAAAAACCAAGAAGAATGCTTAGTGATTGTTAATGCAATGCATTTATAGAGCTTATTTATGATAATTTTATAAGCTTCGGCGCCGGTTATATTGATTTCGAGTTTTTCTTCGTTGGGATTTTTCTGATTGTTTCCATCAACAGTAACACACATGTTCCTAGTCAAATAAATCGTTTCACTCGAGGTTGATGTACTTTCCTTAGTTTATAAACTGAAAACGTAAACAAAGACCATTTCGAAATGTACAAATGCAATTGGGTGCCTTTACTAGATAAAATCAACTTCTAGGGCAAAGGTTAAGGTTAGAGCAGAAGAAAGGGTCATCACCACCCATCATCACAGTACTTTTGGTACAGAAACATTGAAAATAAATTTGTCACTTAGCACAAGCAGCTGTTGCAATCGTATTAACTCCAGAATTCCATTTATCTGTTATCATCGTATTATTACGCCATATATCAATCCAGTTGTTGCACACTAAACAAAAACAAATAAAATTTCTCAAGTGCCCTTCACAGCAAAAAACCCAATGAAATAATTTAATAGTTCGCAATTAGTATGTTTACATGATTAATGTCCATTATTAATTTCATTTTTATCACAAAACCACTCATTACATGTATAAATAGGCTAATAACAAGGTTATTTATTAATAAAACAAAGAGCAACGTTTCGTGGTATTGTCTTTGTGTTTTGTCTTTTTTCTCCCCAAAAAATTTTGCTTTTATTTTATTTTTAGGTGAGGTGGGTTTGTTCTCGGTAAGGATGTGACATCAATCAAAACCACAGACTTGAAAGAAAGGAACTAATCAAAGTTACACGTCCGGATATTTGATGTCAAAAAACGGGAACTGGAAGATGTGTTTGGAATATTGATTAAAAAAAGAACACACATAATGAAATGAATCACATAACGGAATTATGTTTTGGAGGGCTCTCTGGATGTAGCGTGACTCAGACAGTTAAAAAATAATTGTTTAATTTATTTAAGGCGGGCAAGAGGCAAATTTCGTGATGGCTTTGATGGGTTCAGACAAAAAATGATCAAGAAGATAAAAAACTCTAATCTAAATTTTTAACATCCTGTATAGCTGAATTTTGACTTTCTTAAATGAAAAAGTTGGTGTATACATAAACTTATTTTTTGCAAATTTTTAACAAATTTAATTTCCTCCAAATTCGCTATTACCGTTCCCTGTCTAGAACATGATTTAGTGGACACGCGTTTGTGACCAATTTAAAAAAAGTCCCTATTTAAAGTGCGTTCGACTTTGCCACTCCGAGTGCACCTACTCTGTCTTTGTTTGTCTCATTCAGGACAGATAAATCTGTCGCATTATTTAAATTCAGGATTTACTAATTTAAAAACTGTTTTCATGACGACGTACGCTTTTTCTTCCCCATCTAATAACTGGGTGTACAAAGAGCGTGTGTTGTTTTAGATACAGTGTCAAAAAGCATCAAGTTTTGGTCACCGGATAGAGATAGTAATATTTGGACTCAGTGAAGTAGATAAGGAAAGAGGTGGTGCACTCGGAGTGGCAGAGACGAACGCCGCTTTAGTGTAAGTACAAATTGCCATTGTTTTGCTTACAATTTTTGTATTAAATTTTCTTTTTAGGGTTTCGATTTTGAGATTTTTTTGCTGTGATCTGATTCAAATAGATCGCCATTTTGAGCTTGGGCGTTTCCAAAACAAAATGAAAGTTTGTTACATGGTAAATAAAAAAATGGCGCTTTCACAACACGAAATGGCGTCATTCAATTCGCGTTAGGAATGTTTCATTACTAATTTTTTGACATACGCATTGCTGCTGACATTTTTTGCCCAATTTTTGGTTAAAACTGCTCTATTTTTAGCTAAAAGTGTTCATATTTGTTGTGTTTTGTGTACATTTGTGGTAAGCACATGAGAAACACCTTAAAACAGTTGAAATTTTTGGTCAAAAATAACATTCAAAAAATGTCAAAAAAAAAACATATAGATACAACAAATTTAATGTTCTTCATTTAACATTTAAAAGTTAGGTAAAGTGAGGTTTCAGTTTTTACTTCTCTCATTTTATAACAACACTTATTGTTATAAATGTATATATTTCGAGATAATTTTGAAACAATTTTATAGCAAAAAAACTCCAGTCAGTTGTTGATTCCAGTGGTGTTATTTTGACATTTAAAAAAATATTAGTAATGACGTATATACCTAAACGCTTTTTAATTAATTGAAATTTTACAATTGTTCAACTCTTTCTCATCTTTAAGCATCTCTGGGCCCTAAAGTATACGTATTAGAGGTAAAAATATCGTTTCACAGACTTTATTATACAAAATTTAATTTTCTAATTTTTTTTGTTGTATGACATTTTTTGTATCTTTAGCCGTTTACGCAGTATTTTAAAATAAAGTAAAAATAAACTCGATTGGTCACCGAGTTGTCGCGTAGTAGCAAAACGGTCTCGAAGAACTAGTTGCCTGTTGTGACGTTCTGTGGTTGACCTGTTGGCCTGTTTCGTGTTTCTCTACCTTCTTCTGTTCACACCAGAAACACACGCATTATCCTCATTGCTTCAACTTCTCGAAAGGCCACAATTCTACCTCTGTGGAAATCGCTAAGATGGTGATATTATTGATGCCTTTGGAGGTATTTTGTTAACATTAAAACAAATAGTCGAAGACACAACAACTGCAAATACTCCAATTTATCAGCTCTGATAAGCCTTTTTCTTAACAAGAACTAAGAGGTTAAACTTTTTTTTTGCAAAAACTGTCAGAGATAAACCGTTGCTATGGTTGCTATAACTAGCTTGCCAAAAAATCATTTCCAAAAAAATATTCCGAGTGCAACACAGTATGTTTTTTACTTTTTAGTAGGTGAATTTTTGGAATAAAAACATTTTTTAATTTAAATATTTTTTTATAATTAAAAAGTCTGAATTGGAGGTCATCCCTGGTGCCATAAAGACAACAGCTCCGTTGATGAGGTAATGGCAGCAATCACCATCTCTCAAGTACATTCATTTGTATCGTCCCAGAGTCTGATTTAATGAATGAACCGAATGTTGATTAGGATTGGATGCACATGCAATGTATAATTGAAGTGGTTGATAAAGAAGCGACATTATAATCAACGTGTCCCCATCCAATTTCAACAATTTCCATATTGAATTCGAGTGCATATATAATAAGTGCCAGATTGTGATCGAGTCCGGTCTGGATGGCACCGAAATAACCTCATGCAGACAAAAATAAATTTACTGCTAATTCAGGGTGAATCACCCCAATAATTGCATCATTTGAAAATATTTAAGTAAATATACTAAACCGCAAGTTTCGAGATCCTGTAGTGAGTCAATGGACGAAGAAAATGTCAGCTGTCTAACCTATTTCATTTTAATTTGAATTTATTCTTGCAATTTTTACATTTCGCTGTCTGCCAGTCGTCATTTTTAATTAGGGACATTGTCGCGAAATTTGATAGTGGCAGGGAGCTTCCAACGAAGTACAGCTGCTTGGAACAAAGGCGAAACACGAAACGTTAAACATTTTTGAAATATAAAAAAATTCAAAAATTAAAAATATTTTTTATAAAAATTGTTTATTTAACAAACGAAAACAATTTGGAGGATTTCTTTGTTAAATTCGGCTACCGTACTGTCAGTAATAGATATCAGAATTGTCACATTATGTCGGATTAGTGACCTGAAATCTATTTCACAGAATAGCTTATAAAATGAGTAATCTCTAAAGCTTCTTGTAAGTAATTATTTTAACTCGTATGGAGGATCAATCTCAGTGCAATATTTGGCGATTTCAAAGTGTTAACATCCTGTGAACAAAATACTGACTCTTCTTGAATGACCTTGTTCTGTGTTCCATCGAATAGATCCACTCAGACTGGAATTCTAAATCACTGCGCTACTCCATCGGAGTAGCGCAAAGTTACGCCATCCCATATAAATAGTATAGTATAGTTACGACGTTGCCCCTAGCAACTCAAATTACACCGGCGTAAATCTAAGTGCGCAATCACTTGATTTTTAGTAGAGTAGTGCAAAAAATGAATTTATTTGTTTATAATATTTTCTATAGTTATGTACAGTGTATCAGGTTCGGACATCCATTTTTCGCTAGATTTTCTTTTGTCAAAATCTCTTAGCACTCATGATAACTTTTTTAAATAAACATGTTTTAGAAGATAAAAAAATACTGGTGAAATAGGAAAAACAAATAAGAGAGTACTACTCCAAAACAATTTTAATAATTTTTGCAAATATTGACTTTGTCTCGTCTCGTTGACAAGTTAATAAAATGTCAGGTGCCCCAATCTTTTGAAAACAACCTTGCGGATCGTAGCACCCACTTGTTGAAGGATTCAGTGCAGTGACCTAGTCTGGTAAATAATTTATCGATATCAAGCATTTAACAAAGCAGACAACGAACAGACTAGTGTGTAGGATGGGTTTTACTCGTTTAGAAAACCATTGTTAACCATAAAGGCAAAAGCTAGTTGTTTAATATTTATCGTTCAAGGCCTAGAGCTGTAAAAAATAGGGAATCCTCTTGGCGACTTATCGGAACATTTGGCAGAGCAGCACCGGAAATGCTTCTCCTCGGGCGCCACTCTTTCAGATAGCACCTACGCAAAAAGAGTGCAACGAACAAAGATTTTCGAAAATGACGAGGCACATTCTTCAAATAAATCAATGCAATAATTATAAAATAGAAGCAGTAACCTCATCAACATATTTATAAATATACAATTGGACCAAATCCAAAACTTGATGCTTTTGTACCTAGAACTGAATTGATAACGTAATTGCATCGGTTGGTTGCCCCACGAAAAACACCCACAACACGGGAAGTGCAAATTATTCTATTGTTGCAAATTTTTGCTGGCCAAGGTTAACAAACCAACAAATACAAAGAAAGTGAAGTAGGTGCAGGGGAGCTTAAACGAACCTGGAAAAGTATTTTTTTATTTTGCGTCTGTAACAGAGACCGATTTGGGTGTCGTATTAGCCAATTCAGCACCCAAATTGCATGCGTAAAGAATGTGTGTTTGTTTAAAAAAAACTCGTAGCAAGCCATGACATTTTTACGTACTTATGTTGTACATGACGCCATACATCAACAAAATTTTTATTATTTATATTATTCAGGTATTGTTGGTTGCCTGCTATGTCATTTTACCCTTCACAAATTATTTTAACCATAACCTAAGAATATCTTCTCTTCCTGCCACAGCGAGCTTGGTCTTGGTGTGTTTTTCTGTGGTTGCCTTCGTAGTGTTTTTGTTTTTCAAACATTCTTTATTTTATTTAAAATGAATTTTTGTTTTAATTGTCGAAAAGTGAGGTTATGAGATCTTTCATTTTGACAAGTGTGTAAAAAATTAATCACAAACATACAGAGTTTAAAAAAAACACACGATACTAGTCCAATTTACTTTTTTCGGATTAGTTACACGCTTTCGCTGGAATAAAACATCATTTGTCACGTTTCAGCATTTATGTCAGCGTTGAGATTATCATAATTTTATTCGAATAAATTTTGTTGCCCTTAATGACTAGTATTCCTCACCAAGGTGTTTTTGTGTGAGTATCGCAATTAACCTATAAAACATTCGAAAATAGAGTGAACAAGCGGCAGTTATAATGAGGTAACTTCAACTTTCTTTTTGAGGTTAAAACAGCTTTAAAATGAAACAGCTTTCAGCCCTATTTTGACAATTTACAAATAATTTATTAGATAAGTATATACCTAGCACTGCTTGGTCTGAAATAACGATGAGAGTTTTTAAAAAACATTTAACACTTTTATGACATTTATTACCCACTATTCACGCAAAAGTCCCTAAACATTGAATTATTAACTTTTTTACTTAAAAATCACGTAAAACGCGCAAAGTAGAAAAAAAAACCTAAAAAACTCGTTTCTCAAATTATTGTGGAACTCATTGTTTATAAAAACTCGCGCTTTGCGCTCGTTTTATAAACTTGTTCGTGCCACAAAGTTGACTTTTCAAAACGCGTTCTTTAATATACTATTTTTTAAAATAATAAACGCTCTTTAGAGACTATAAATAAAAAAAATATTTTTTGTGCTTTACCACTTTGACTACGTTTATGACGTTATAATAAAGGTTCATGAGCTGTATCAGAGGTTGCACTACTGTAGGCTTTAGTTATGGTCATTTTAAAGTACCTCGTCTTTATGGCATAAACAAAAAAATTTAACTAAGAGAGAAATAAACTATTTTCTTGACCGTTATCATTATCGGCCGTAAATATGATTTTAGCGGCCATGTCAGATTCTTTTTTGAAAAAAAAACACATAAAAACCTTTAAAAACTGTTATTTTTGATCCTTCTAGAGCAGTGGGCGTAATAGTATTTTGTACTCTATGAGAGAAAGTAGGTATTTGCAGCCCGTGCCGTGGCTGCAATTAATGCAACCCTTAGCCTATTTTTTTTTGCAAGACTGACTTACATTAGTTTTTCGCCTACCTACTATTTACTGTAAAATTATTTGTTTTAAAATTGAGCCAGTAAGCTGTTATTTGTCAACATCAATTTGACAGTAAAATAAACAATAATATTTTTGTTTGTTATTATTTAGTAATATATGTTTTATTTGAGTTTCCATTTTATTTTTTTAAGAAATAAAACTTTCTTTACATGAATTGTATCGTAAACATTGTGGCAATAGGGCTTCATTGTCCTTTGTCAACAGAATTTCCGTAAGGATTGTCTCTATTAAGAACAAATTGACTTTGGTTGGCTTTTTTACTTTGAAATGTTGTGAGCATAATACTCTATGAAAACTCTCATAATATTCTTTGAAGTGTGTTGAGCATAATGCTCCGACACATCGTCTCCGTTCTTCGATGATTGACAGTTATATCAAGTCGGTCCATTCAAATTTAGCGCGACTAAAGACACTCTAGTCACTAGTGAATGAATTGTCTCTCAAATTTGAATAAAATTAATATTTCGTGTTTATATTGAATGGAAATTGATGCAGAATTTATATTTATCTGGTTGTATGTTAAGATACGTATTTTTTTTTTATTTAGTAACGTTACGGGTCCCTACAATGTGTCAGGTAATTCCATTTAGAAATACTTTTCATTTTTCTCGAACGCACGTTTTTTAGCCTTTAGAATGACTTTGTTGTCATTAGTGCAGACGACGCTTTGACATAAGAGGCTTACATTTTGTCACTTCTGGCAGAAGAGAGTAAAACAAATCAGTTTTGACCTCAGAGCTCATAAAAAGCGTATTTCCTGCCCTCAAAAGTAGTCATTACTCATTACTGAAAATTTTATGTTTAGGTTATTATTAGTAGGTGAAAAACAAGATTTAGGGTTCCAAGACTGAAAAAAAAAAACGAATTTTATGGTCTATTTGAGAGAAGTTGAAAAAGATTGTTTTAATTTTTAAAAACCCAAAAAAATTTTATTTAATATAATTTCTATTTCAAAAATGTTGGAAAGGCGAATTCCCGGCGTCCTACCTGTCCTTTTCAACCTTGAGTACTTGTACACTCCCGGAAAAATTTTCCAAAAATTGAGAGGGCATAATTTATTGGTACACCTTTTGCAGATAAGTGTTAAAGGTCTGCTTACTTCCTCGTGAGGTTGTCTTATCAAATCAAAGTTCATTGTCATTAAAAAAGGCCACACGCAGTGTCGAAGACATTTGTTTATCACGACACTTGATTTCCTGTAATAATATTTCAAAAGTGATTTTTTTTTAAGAATTGTTTCGGAAATCGGAAATGCGTCCTCAGAACAAAGATCTGGTGGTGATTCAGACATGAGTCGGAGGAAGTGTCCAAACACCTGATGCATTTAGATTTATAAACTCGTGGTTAAAAATACGTTACGAGTTAAATTCTCAGAATTTGACTAGTTCAAATTTGCGAAAATAAAAGCGATCTTTCAAGCTCTTAAATAAATATTGACGCTTGGGCCTAAATATACGTTAGTTTATCGATTAGGTTCGGAAATAAAGACCGGAAATGCTTTTAACATGTTTATTGATGGTTGGAATAACGAAGAGGTTTATTGAATTTTATAAACAATGTCGTGTGGAACAATAAACCAACGTCATTTTGACACATGAGTAATAATGAGATTGAAATAGACACATTCTCTTTGTGGTTGTAATAAGATTTTCAATTTTAATTAAGTTGTTAAATTAAATAATAAATGTTAGGTCAAAGATGCTAATTTAGAGGACGTCTATTAATACAAATCCAAACACTCACTTAAAAGAGAAAATAAAAGTGATTAGGAAATGCAGTAGCGGCTGTTGAATGATTACTTCTTTCAACTCGTAAATTTATTTTCTCTCTCAAATCTAACGAAATTTATTTCACAAATAAAATTCTTTAAATTATTACTTTCTGAAAATATTTGCTGATTAAAACAAAGGATAAAGAGATTTACTTTTTGTTTGCAGAGTTATAAAAGCAATATTTGCTTAAAATTAATAACGAATTCTTTTAAAATTATTTTCGCTATTATTTTACTTAATTAATCGTGATTAATGTATCAAAAGAGTGAAAAATATATAAAAAAAAACAGTCAAAAACTGACAAATAAAAAATAATCTAAGAAACATAACTGTGGCCTACTCCTGCCGTTACCACCTTACATCTTCTTTGTAGCCTGAAGCCTGTGCAAAGGACGTCTAGCATTAAAACTAGCTTAATAAAATTAATTAGGCACTATTTAGTAAATCACTAGGACACTATGTATATATCTTATGTAGCTAAATGTCAATTCTTTAAATCTTGGAAAAGTTTGAAATCATTTGAGAATTGCAAGGAGTGGAACTGAAGACTGAATCCTAGAGAGATGCAATTGGTAAACTGTGACTCCGTCTTCCAAAAATAGTCAAAAATATCACTTGTAAAATGTATAAAGTAACTTTATAAACACCCTGTATATGTACTGTCACCTTTGTCTTTATTGATTTAACAATTAATAAATAGGAACTCTCGTGTTTAGATTTTTAATTTAGTAAAATTACGTCCTCGAGTTTCGAAATTAGTAAAATATCGGCTTCTAATATTAAATATAATATAAATTAAAAATTGACAGTTTCCAAAATTAGAACTTGTTTTATTGATTTCAAAATTGATATAAGCGTTGCTTGTAATTTATAAAATTAGTAAAATCTTTTTTGAGTCGTCCTCGGCTTCTAATGTTATAGAAAAAAGTCGCCTCTTAGTATTAAATATTGAATCAATATACTACTTCCGCTTTGAGAACTACTAAAATGTTTTTTTTTCGCTTCCAAAATTGGTAAACTATCATCTCGGACTTCCAAACTGTTGCCTTTTTAATGCCTATTACATAAATTACATTTTACATTTTCAGATTTCGAAATTAGTAAAATGTTGCAGCTGATTTTTAAAATTAGTAAAATTATGTTTTTCTACTTCGAAAATTACATTTATCTGTTTATTTAATCATTGAAATGCAAATAAGACTTATTCTTTTTTTTTATAACCACGTAATACTTTTAGTCTAGAAAATTAAATTTAGCGGGTCATTTGTACCACAATAGTTGAAAAAAAAAATATTACATTGTTGCCAATGTTTCACTAATTTCAAAAATAAAAAGATCATAGCTTCTACTTTATAAAATTAGTAAAATTGTATTTACAAATATCAGAATTAGTAAACTGTCGTTTCGCCGATTCCTAATATTAAAGAAAAATATTTTTATACATAAAAAAATGGCTCATTATTAAACAAATAGCAGTGAATAATTTCTCCACTACAAAACTTAAATAGACTTTTCTATAAATTCAGAAACAAATACTTTCTAAGCTTCAACTTGTTACATAAAACTTGAATTTATGTGCATTGAAATTAAAAAACAATTGTTTTGTATGTCTGTAATTAATTTTTTACACACTTGTCAAAATGACAGATCTCATAACCTCACTTTTCGACAATTAAAACAAAAATATATTTTTATAAAAATATTCATTTATTACCTACAAAACTGTTGAAAATGTCTTCCTTGATGCTGAACACATAAAGCATATCGTCTTCGAACATTATCTTTCACATTATTCAGTTCAACCGGATTTTCATTAATTTCATAAATTTTCTCTTGAATTCGACGTCTTAATTCAATTGTGTTTGGAATACGCTTCTTCCCTAAAGAAACTTTTTTGAAGGAGTTCATTATTATTTGCAATGTTATTTAAAAACCACTAATACTGCAATCTTCTAGAGAAATCTACGGGTCGTAACTCTTGAACGGCTTGGAGACGATAAGGGTACATTATGTAAATCTTTTCGTAGGAATTTATGACATGTACTATCAGAAAGTTCAACTTGCTGAGACAGATGTCTAATCAACGTTTTTGGATCTTGGTGTTAAATCTCTTATGTAGCATGAATAACTTTTTCTGTTCGTTTAGTTGGTCTTCCACTGCCTGCTTTACGTGTAACGGACCCAGTTTCACGAAACAGGTTCACACTTCGGTGAGTGTTTTAAACTCTTCATACACAACAACAACGTCAAAAAAAGCTTCTCAAAACTTCTCCAGGCACGGCTGAATTGAATATTTCCAAACACCGTTAACTTACTCTCCATTTCGGAAATAACTTTTCAACAAAAAACCTTTTGTTCACTGGTGTACATCATGATTACAAATCAAGGAAAACATAAAATTTAGTATTGAAAAATACTGATAAATAAAATAAAGAATGTTAAAAGAAAAACACCACGAAGGCAACCACAGAAAAACACACCAAGACCAAGCTCGCTTTGGCGGGAAGAGAAGATGTTCTTAGGTTATGGTTAAGATAATTTGTGAAAGGTAAAACCAACAATACATGGATAATGTAAATAACAAAAATTTTGTTATTGTATGGGGTCATGTACGACATACGTAAAAATGTCATGGCTTGCTACAAGTTTTTTTTTTAAACAAACACACATTATAATATAAATATTGCTTTTAATATTAAACGTAATCTTTCGACTTGTCTCGCACACAACAAAAATCAAATTCCTGCTTTTTTTATATCATTTAGGCGTCTACAAGTTATTTTGTAATGACTGCAATGCAGTTTATATCGGTCAGACAGTAGAAGAATTGAAACCAAATTCGTCAACATGTAAGAACAATAGAAAAGTACAAAAATACAGATCTCATCAACACTTCATCTGCTTTTGCTTCTCATATTCTTTCTACCGGTCGTTCCTTTTCTGCTACTAGTATATAATTCTAAAATTCTTAAAATCTGCAATGAAGGTTATTCATTAAATTCTTTAGAAGCTTTAGATATTCCTGAATCCGCCCATAAACTTTCTCTACAAATATTACATAATATTTATTGAATGTTTGTTTATAATTAATTCTTGTCTTCTTGCTCTCTTTATCAGTATTATACTTTTTTAAATTATTTTTTTTAAATTCTTTTAGAAAAACACATTTTTAGGCAACTAAAATTTATCTTTCTTTTGTCAATTTTACAAATAGCAACTATTTGTTTATTTATTGTTTGTTTTAGATTAAATTTCAAATTTCAAATTCAGATCAACAACTCTTACTGAAAATATTTATTTGTTCTGTTTGTAGTGTACATTTTTATTCTTTTGTGTTTTTGGTTTGTTATTGACAAAAGTTTGGTAAGTTTTTTCTAATATTTCTTTAACTCTTTTATAATTTTCCTTTCTATATTATTATTCGAGCACTAAAAATAAGACAAAGTTCTCAAAAGTGCTCTGCCAGTGTTATATAAGAATTTTGTTTGATTATTCTTGTGGGTTTGACTTCGATTTTAAATCTTTATTTGTTTAATTTTTAAATTAAAAAAATTAAGTATTCAGAAAAATCAAAATAACTTTTTCTTTCGTAAAAACAAATGTTAGAATTTCAGTAAAAATTCTGTAATTAAATATAAAATATAAAAAAGCGTGTAAAATTAGTAGATATATTGAAGAACTAGTTTCGAAATAGCTATTAAAGCACCCAAATGAGTTTTATAACAGGTTAAATACTACGAGTCAAAGATTATTGACATAACAAAGTAATCATTATTTTGACATTTCTCATCATAAAATAAAATTTTGACATTTCAATTTAAATTTCTATTATTATTATGCAGGTTTGGTAAGAAGTATCGTACGACACACGTGTTCAAAGCAGTCGTTAGATACATCTCGTATAATTTTTATTTTTTTTTCTGAATATTAAAAAGACAGTGAATGTCAGTTTAGAATTAATTTATGTAATATTGCTTGTTACAGTTAAGTAAACTGTCACAATCTTAATTACTTTCCATTTTATCTTTAAAAATTGAACTCGTATAACTGGAAATACTCTCCTAGTATTTTAGTATTTGAAAGAGGTTATCAGAATAATATGTTTGATTTGTTGATACAAACTGGTTAAGTTCAAATACTAGAAATACCTCAAATATAAATAAACGAATTTTATCAATCAAAACTTGTAAAACATTTTTATTTATAAATCATATTTGTGGTTTGAGACAGGTGTTTAAAAAAAAACTGTCGCGGTCCATTAAATTAATTACCCTCATGGAACACTCCCTGCATATGTTCCAGTTTAACCAACCTCATCAAAATAAAGGCACGTCTGTTATATATTTTTTTATCGATTCGTCCCTCCCCCAACTTACCACCGAATCATCTAAAATTTCCCTTTTGCTAATCCTATAGGTTTTCGCCGGTGTACACAGACACAACACCCCCACAAAAACAACACTTAAAGTCCACATTTGGATCCCACTACAGCACACACACATTACGGAAAAAGTCCAGTTTTCCTGCCACTTTATACAACCATTTCTCCGAGTTCTTTGAATAAAACCAGTTAGGAAATACGGCAACCGCAACAGCGTAAATTTTTCCGATAAACCGAAATTCGTATTTTCCACGTCTTTGCCATGGTTCCGAGTGCGGATTTTTTTTACTCTCTCCGGGGTTGGTTATTTCTGTCGGTACGGCGAAAATAGATACCCGGAGCGAGGATGGTGGAACCGACCAACACGTACTGATGACTACACTAGAATGGGAGAGTTGTTTAGTGCTGAAACGCGTTTACAACTACTCCTCGCCGCTCCTACTGAAAAACATACTCATTTCGGTCGGTGGAGACGGCGGCGACAAAGAACCAAGAGTTAATCAATTAAGAATTTGCGATGGAGTGACGCCGGAATTATTCGATTAAAGAAGAAAAATGCTCGCCGATTCGATTTGAAACATTCTAAGTCGCACCAATTATTTACGACGGACGTCTGGAAAAGTTTTTGATTGTTGCGCAGGACGACAGGATTGATCGATATCCTTTATATCAGTTTTAACAAGGATTGAAACAGCTTTATCAAGTGTAAATATAATATACACAGTGGTCTTAAAATAATAATAAAAAATGTTTAATTCGGTGACTCACTCACTCTATATTTTCATTCACATTTGGATTAAATCTGTTTGACATGTTTATGAACAAGGACATAAATGGATGGTTATTAAAAGAGTATTTGTGTCAGCGACTTTTCAGTGAAATTACAATAATTTTAATTATACAACTTTAATAAACAATATTGGACAAAACACCAATAATTTCTTAAGTTCTTTGAAATGGAAATAATCTGTCTGCACTTGCTAAAGGTAAAAAGGATATTGAACTAATCCTGCTAAAATTTAACTGTGAGACTGTGGCACATACAACAACACCACTGCGGTTTAAGGGTAGCTACATTTTTCAACAAAATTATATATTCAAATTTCTACTAAAATGTAATTAGACGTCAAACTGTCCTGACCACCAGTGGTCGTTAGGTCAGAGGCTGTAGATGCGACCTGAACATTTCTGGCTCTTGTGTAAAGCAGTATCACCATAAAATTATTTATTTATTTAATTTTACCAAAGTATAAATCGAAATGATAATATTATTTGAAAAGTATTAAATGGTGGGTGCCGAAGGCAATATTTTACTAATTTTGAAGTCCAGAGACGTAATTTTGTTAATTCAGAAGACAAAGACATTACTTTTGCCAATTTTTGAATAAAAGAAAAATTAAGACAACACTATTTTAGCAATTTTGAATGTCAGAGATAACATTTTACTAATTTTTAATGCTAGAACTTATATTTTTTAAATTTTTAGTATTTATAAACTTGTTTAAAACTAGAAGCCGAAAACGACATTTTACTAATGATTATTTTGCTAAAAAAAGTAAAAGTATAACTAATAACTGTGGAAGACAGAGGATAGAGACAAAAGGCGAAAACAATTTTAAAAAACAGAGACGAGATTATTCTTTAATATTCTTTATAAAACTCGCGCTGTGTTGCTCGTTTTATTATGATTTTGTTGTCTTTATGAAACGCTTTCGTTACTATACAATTTTCTCTGATAAAACTATCGAATTTCTAAAGATTTTGTTTTTTTTTATTTGGTCGGCGTTTTTCTTGTTTTTCTTTAACTTCTAGAGAGAAATTTGTCCTTTTACACGTTTTTCTGAATTCTTCTTTTTGTTTTGAATCACAATTTTGTGTTCTTTTTACTCCGAACGCTATTTTTATGTTGTTTAAAAACATTATAGTTTTCTTCTGTTTTTTCCGTTCAGTTGTCGATTATGAGGTTTTTCTGAATTTTCTTTTGTGTTTTAGATTCTTTGTTTTTTTTTAAAGTAGTGTTTGTTATTTTTCTTTCTTCTTTAGTTACCGTTTTTCTGAAGCTGTTTCTTTTTCCTCTCAATCATATCTACCTTTGCTCTCATTTTCTTCTTAAGTTCTTAACATAATTTCTCTTTTTTTTCTGTCAATCATCAATATTTCAACTTTTTAGAAATTTTTTTGGTTTATTAAACATTTTTTTATACGTTTTCCCCCGAACGTAGTTTTTCTCATTTGTTGTTCTCTTTTAGTCGCCTTTTTTTTATTTTGTCTAGAATCTTCTTCAGACGTCTTAAGTAATGTCCACGTGCATTTTGCTACAAAAATTATTGGATTTATGGCAATAAAAGCAGGAAAATTTGACGTAACATCGACCACAAACATTGGGGCCCCAATCAGTGATAGCTCAGAGACACAAAAATTTGTTGCTTGGGTTATCTCTCTGGAAGATTTTTGTAAGATTTTGAATGGGTTTACTTAAAAATTTTTTACAAAATTTGTAGTTTGTTTCTGCTAATATTAGAAGTCAAAGGCAACATTTTACTAATTATGAAATCCGAAGACGCAAATTTACTAACTTAGTTATTTAGTCCTGAAGCCTTTTTACCAAGACTTCAGTATATTACACCCAAATCTGTTATTTATTTACCACAGAAATCTATTTTGGGATTGTATTTTAGACACTTCTCCTTATGTTTTACCTTTCTGCTTTTTGTTTTATCAACTTTTAATTTTTAATAAGAAGAATAAATGAAAATATTGTCACGAAGCGGAAGTTCGTTAGCCTGCTAGGTCGAAAACCTTCTGGTGCGAATGGGTTATTGGTGATATCGACTAAATCACCGTCGGTTTAGTCACTCGTGAGGTGGGATTGAGATTAAAAACAGGTCTTTATAAAAAAAGATGATTTAATTGCGTAGATGTACAAAATACAGAATATACAAATAAAAGCTACTTACATTGACGTTCATGTTGACATTGACGTTCTCTACCAGAGCTACCACTCGACTCCCGGGTTAACGCAACCCGCTAGTTCGCCAATCCTCCAAATGCTGTGTCAGCTATTGCCTCAACTGACGGTGATTTAAGCGATATCAGCATTAGCCCATCCCCACCGGAAGGTTTTCGACCTGGCAGGCTAACGAACTTTCGCTTTCTGACAATATTTATAAAATTTAGAGAAGAACAAAGAAAATTTTTGGCAAAAATTGGTGAAGTAAGAAACAAAATTGAACAATGTAAAAGCGATGTAAAAAAAATTAAGGAATATAAGACCGAAGTAAGAGACAAAATTGAAAAATGTAAAACTGGAAAAGAACCGAAATTATTCAAATTGAATAAAAATTAAATGCTGTTGTTTTAACAAAAATACCACAAGCTAAAGAAACAATCCTAGCAAACGCTAATAGGAAAACACGAAAGAGGACAAGGAAATTTCGTATAGATCGCGTTGTAATCACGACGACAACAAGTAAAGTGATTTGTTCTGACGAGGATACTACTTGGTTGATTTAGATAATGACAGAATACAGGAATTGCGAAAATTAAAGTACATATTTGCAAAAACAGGAACAAAACAATTCTAGAATCTAGCATTTAAAGAAAAAGAAAAGAAGTTTGAACAAGACAAAGTGACTCTTGAGAAAACCTTTGAGAACGATTTAGAAATGTTATGCAACCTGGCAGCAAAGATTGCAAATTGAAAAAGCTAAAACACATCAAGATGCTAAACTTCCAATCTCAAAGAAGATCCGAGGCAAGCAATAAAGTAAGTTGAAGTTATTCCAAGACGGTTTAAAGGTTAGACAAAAATTATGAGAGTTCTCTTCGGAAGCAGCAATTAACAAAGACAAGTGAAGCTTCGCTTTGGAAAATAGAAGAAAAGCAAATTCATAAGAAACATCAATAAAGAAACAGATTAAAAAGATCTTTATTTTGCAAAAACATAGAATGTTGACAAGGCACAAGAAGGAGAAAGAACACGATTTGGTTTAGTTCTGCAACCCAAAAAGGGATTTGGAAAGTGCTCAAAGTTACAACGAGACTGGAAACGACCACACAAATTAGTAAAATGCCTAAATAACGTGTGGTAGATATCACCAGTTCGAGCAATACTAATTGAAATCTTGGAAACAGATCCAAAGTTGCATTATTGCTGTGTAATCATTTAATCATTTTGATTCGTAATAATTTTTTGCAATTTTCCCGTTGATTCCGCATTCGTAAAAGCCACGTAATAGTGGTCCCAAACTAGTCACCGTTGCCTATTCTCGTCCACCCGCGTTAAAAACCACAATGCAGACATTTAGGGAACTAGATATTTCTAATTCGTGTTTTGTGGGTGTTGGCGCCTTGTCTCAATTATACGTAGGATTTTCCTTCGATATAAGGTGTGAAAAACATCTCACAAACCGGAAGAAAACACGCGATGTAAGTGAATCCTCAACAAATTAGGTCACAAAAATTTTAATCCAATTACAAGTACTAACAAGATTGTTCTGATTAATTAGAGACACTCCCAATGTCAAAAATCGACCGGAAATTATTCGAAAATTTTGAATACCTACAACAGATCGTTAAAATTCTCAAATTGAAAAATGGATGTCACGACAGGTTTAAAGGTAAGTGAAGGATGTTCGCTTTGGGAATTTTAAGAATCTGGTTGTAATAAACAGAGCATTATTTACAGCTTGTGCTGTATAAACTGGCTAATTAAGGTCATGAAAATTTTTTGAGGGGAAAAATCTGTACCTTGACAATTCCTGTTTTGCTTTTCTAACTAAAGGCAGGGTAATTTATGACAGTCATTTATTCTACAATATATGGCTTTGTTTATGACTTACAGACCACATTATAATTAATTTAACTGCTTTTATTGTTACAATTATTAGCCAATGTTGAACTGATTTTTATTAGGCGAAATTAGCTGATATGCATTCCTGACCTAACCCAACGACGATGACCTCAACAAGGTTGACAACCGCAAAAATATCGGATACACTGATTGTGACACAAATTTATTTTTTAGGAAAATCCTGTGTGACAAATAATTACCTATAGATTCCTTATGGGATTAAACCAAAAGTAGAAATATAAGCAATTATAGAAAGGTTAAAAGACAATAAAAATTAACTGGTAGATGTTTTCTCATTTCCAATAATGTGGAGAAATCGAAAATAAAAACAAATATTCAAGTATAAATCGAATAAAGAATATGAATAATACAAACAAAAAAAATACAAAATTGTGTTCTTGTTGTAATAAGAATGAAACAAAAAATAAGAAATTTAAGGAAACTACAAAACTTTACTTCTGAATTTAATTCTGAAACCCCCCTCAAGCACAGTATAATATGCTCCACTTAAATATTTTTCTTTAAGGGAAGTTAAGTCGCATTAAGGCGGTTCTGTACTCATAAATACTGAAATATTTTCAAAATAAAGAAGAGGTTTCATCTAATAGTGTGCATAGAATATTTTAAAAATAATAAAAAAACTTTCAAGCGATTCAAACACTTTATTAATCAACTTGTTTTACAAAATAATATGCTGAACTCTTTAACAACACTTTAACAACACTTTGTTCTCTTTATAACTTATTTACAACGTTTCTATGCCAATACAAAACAGATGTAACGGGCTATCCAATTCGAGCTTGATAAAGTAAACCAAAAAAAAAAAAAACACAAAATATTTGGAATGTAATGTAATTTTTATTTCATTTTAAAGATTGATCTTTGTCATTTTTAGTTAAACAAGATATCATTCAAATGTCGTCCACGGGACTTCTTACAGGCCTTGATCTTTGAGGTAATTTTCAATAACTTTCCGGCACATGTCGGGAGGTATCTCGGCCATTACCTTACGAATATTAGTTTTCAATTCATCAAGAGTTTGAGGATTGTTTGCGTAAACACGATCTTTCGCGTAGCTCTACAAAAAGAAATCCAAAGGCGTCAAATCGCAGGATCTTGGAGACCAATTGACATCAGCCAATCGCGAAATCACACGTCCAGGAAATTTCTCTTGCAAAAGTGCTCAATTTGCTTGTGTTACGTGACTGGTTGCTCCATCCTGCTGGAACCACATATCGTCAAGATCCTAATCTTCAATTTTCGTAAAAACATAATCGGTTAACATGCGGCCATAGCGCTCAGTATTGACGGTAACGGTTCGTCCTTGGTTGTTCTCAAAAAAATACGGCCCAATCACACCACCAGACCACAATGCGCACCAAACAGTGACTTTTTCCGGGTGTAATGGCTTTTCTACAATCAGTTGTGGATTTTCTGAACTCCAAATTCTACAGTTTTGCTGATTAGCGTATCCACCAAGTGAAAAACGAGGTTAATCACTGAAGAAAATTTTGTTCGAAAAATCAGCATCGACGGTCTGTTCTTCCAACACCCAATTTGCCTATGTTCTTCGTTGTCCATGATCAGCAGGCTTTAGCTCTTGTGTCAAATGGACTTTATACGGATAAAGATGCAAATCCAGATGCAAAATGCGCCATAAGATAGGCCTAAATGTTGAGCTCGACGAGGAATTGACAAATTTGGATCTTCTTCCACACTTTCAGCTACAGAAGCGATATTTTCAGCATTGCGAATGTTTCGATGATGCACAGGCCTTACAATATCTGTAACAGATCCAGTTTGTTCAAATTTATTCACTGTATTCAATATGGATTGCTTTGTAGGACGATTATGACGACCATAATCTGCTCGTAAAGCGCAAAACGTGGATACGGCAAAATCACTGTTTTATAATAAGATTTAATAATTTTAACGCGTTGGTCGATTGTTAAATGCTCCATATTCTTAAACGGCAGAATGTCAACTAAATAAATGACAGCGTACTTAACGTTTATCTTTGACAGATGTCAGTATACAGATTTTTACTTTATCAAGCTCGAAATGGATAGCCCTGTATATCTTTGAAAATGTATAGTTTTATGCAAAAACATTTAGCCAATTATTCTTCTGCTTGACAGTCTCAAGTAGTAGAGAACTTATTGCGAGACTTTTTATCTTTGCTTTATCTCTATTTGCATATCTCATCTGGTTTGGATCTTTCATGTTATTTTTCTGATTGCTTAAAACGACCGACAATTCTGACTATGTGTTTTCTCAGAGTTTCATCAAGAAATGAGATACGAAATTTTTGTGTTAATTGAATAAGTGCTGCGGTCCCCATGGTGTTCACCATTTCTGAAATAAGTTCGAACCGAATTTGTGACCTATACCTATCTAAAAGAATGTATAGACAAGTTTTTTGTACTGTTATATTCATATTAGGCTTTTAATTTTATCAGTATTTTTCTCTTAAATCAATTTTTCTAATTTAATCTTCTGACATCCTAATTCATCTGAAAGAATTTTAATGGCATCTAATGTCGGCATTCTCTTCGAAACCCAACTCAACAATGCATCGCAATTAAGCCACACATCAATTTAATTTAGTAAAATTTAATAATGTAACTCGTCAGATTAAACCGAAGGAAGTGTCTTATTTATCAACACAATAAAAATTTCAACCATTTGAAAATTTCTCATGAACTAAATTTTTTCCTCCCTGAATCTCGTGCGCTTCTATTTTGTTTTTAATGGTGTTGAAGTCACGCGAAAAGCCTCTTTATCTCATCACTATCGCATAAATTTGCCGAGATAACTAGATAATGATACAGTTGAGACACCAACACCTAAATAGGTGGCAAGTCTTATGTAGTATCTTTCAGAGATTATGATTATCTGTTCATCACGATTAATATTTATAAGGGTGGCCAGATTTTTAGAATAAATGGAGTCTTGTTCCATTTAAGGAACTAGGTAATAAAATTTCAAAAAGTGGCATTAAATTCACTCTCTTACAACATTTTATAGTATGAAGGAAACGAACACGTGCAAAGTCAAACAAAAGCGTTCTTATGTTCTGACTGTGTGTGTGTATTATACCAACCGAACAATGTATAAACGAAAAATACACCCAAAAAAAATATTTTCCTTGTTAAATGCAAATTAGACTTACTTCCGTCTCTGAAAGTAATTGTAAACAAATTGAAGGCTTATTGAAAGGTGCGGGAGCTTTGAAGATAGATCCAAATCGTTTATCATTACGGATCTAGCTATTTATCACCCTGTATATAATGGCCCTGAAGGTGAATTTGTATTCACGAAACGAAACTCAATAGACAATCAACCAAATTGTTGCACGATACTTTTTACGTATCGTTCACTCTGACACAATTTTGTTTAATTAGTAAATCGGTCTAAGAAGACAATAGTAAAAGAAGTTCGTTCATTCATTTCAACCTTGGAGATTCATTACATACAGTTATTACAAAACATTGATCGCTATATTATTTATAATTGAGATAAATCGATTTTTAAGCAACTTTTTCGGCGAAGACGATACAGATTTTTTAAGTAAATGGGACGTAAATCATTTTAAGAGCACTTTGATTTAGTCATGGGTCATTATTTGGGCATTTGATAGCCGATTAAAAGACTGAGGCTATTAAATTTCTCCTAAAACTCAATCTGAACATTCAAAAGAAAATGTTTTTTTAGTACTCACTAACTCACTTTATATAGTGATATTTTATTTATAATTTTTCCGATTATTTTTATTTTTTCAGCCGGATGGCGCACCACCTCATTATTTTAGACCTGCGAGGGAGTATTTAAGCAACAGGTACCCAAACAAATGGATAGGTCGAAAAAGTAGCATCAAATGGATGATCAAATCGCCAAATTTTACAGTTAATTTAACTCAATAAATATTATAGCAAAACATCCGTTTATCAATTACATATTTTATTGTGTACCTCTGTTAATAATGGAAATATTGTGTTGAATTTTTCGTGTTGCATTCTCTCGGTCCTTACCTTTCATTTTATGTATCACAAATGGTATAGTCCTATTTAAGTTTTTGGGAGTAAGGGTTGGGGTGCTAATACTTTAATACTTACAGACTAAATAACTTATTATTTGTCTATATTTGGAAGAATTTTATGATTTTGACTTACAAACTAGTTTATGAGGGATTTGATAAGAGTGGTTGTAAAGATAAGTGAACTCTATTGTTACCGAAGCCATCAGGTAGTCCCTCGAAGGAAACGAACAACGGGTGCCACGCGCCAGGCCTTTACAATCCACTTAAAATTCAGTAGCTGGGTTTTTTTTTATCGGTAAGGGACCGAAAAGTTAATTTCTCTATTGCGCCATAAAATTCATCCAAATATAGACACACTCTACCCATCCTACTTCCCCCTTGATATTGTCGAAACGGTTTTTCTCTTATTTTTTTATCTTCACCTGTTTAAAAGTTATTAGAGGTATAAGTTTTCAATGTTACACCCTGTATAGAGGGTGTTATTAAAGTAACTTTATTCTATAAAAAGATGCTAAAAAATCTAAACTGGCCTTACACAAATGTTGCCTTATACACTATAGACATAAAGACTCATTTTCAGGCAATTCGAAGATAATTGCTAAAAAAATGTTTTCGATTATTTTAAATAATGTATTTACACATCTGAAGTGAAACTCTCACCTCACAACTGATACAATTTTTTCAGATAAACAGGCGGGTAAAATATTGACCTAGTCATAGATATAGAGATTTTAATAATGTGATAGGTACTTTGATTGCATAGGACGCACTTATAACAAATGTATGTTAATCAACTGGATGTTAAAAAAGATTGATGGGATTTTTTTTTCAACATGATAGTGCGACAGCGCATATAACACGTAAAAATTTAGAGTTTTACCAAGAAACTTATGTGGTAATCAAATAATTAGTCGGAGAATATAGCAAACGTTACATTATCTAATATCTTTGCATTTTTGGTAAAACTTACGTCAAAAAATGTTCACAGTTAGTTAAGATATTTGAAACATTCAACAAATTTGACGCAAGAGTATAAGAAAAATAAAGAAATTGTAGCTAAAATAGTAAAGAAGATAAGCAGATTAAATGTAGCTGGTCAGAATGAGAAAGAAAAAGTTTGCTTTACTCATCATAATTTTAAAAATAAAAAATATTTGAATAACAAATAAATTTGTAATAGAAAAATTGAAACAGAATGACAAAATAGTTATAAAAGAGTACTAAAATAATAATAGAAAAAGATTAGAATACAAATAGAAGAAAATAGTAGAAGAAAACATATGTACAAACACAATTTTGTGTTTTCTGTTGTAAAACAGCGTTGAAAGTTAAAATAAAACAAATTAAATAATAGTAAATTGTTGAAAAAGGGCAGAAGAAATCTAGCATATAGCATAAAATAGTGACAACACTACATTGATACAGTAAATAACAATCAAAAAATACAAAAGTAAAAACTTTAAAAAAATAAAACAAAGTTATAAAGAAAAAAATACAAAAAAATGAGACTGAGAAAAAGAACAAACAGGAAAAAAAATATACAAAAGATAAAAATAACACCAACTTCAAAAATACAAAATATCTCTAAATTCTTAATTCTGTTGGCTCAAGAATTAACTCTAACAGTTAATTTTGTTAACTATAACTACAACTGTACAGCCCTGAAGAAGCTCTTAACCAATAAAGAGCGAAACGTCGGCAAAAATCCAATTCTTTGAACAGTCCTTATCCCGTTAACAGAAAAGGAATAATTATAAACAATTATGACAATCATATAACTTTCAACAAAATGCTCTTTTCAGGAGTTTTGTCTGTATATTTACAGGGTGTTGATGAAGTAACTTTATTAATTTTAATGGTAGAAGTATTCGATGAAAAGATGCTACAACTTGCCTTATGTTTATAGTTTTTGAGATACAGTATAGACTCCTTTTCAGGCAATCCTGAAGCTAATTACAAAAAAATGTTTTCGATTCTTTTAAATTTTTTTTATTTGTATAGTTATGTTTTTCTCCCTTAACTTAATTGATTATAATTTAACATCAAGTTTTTTTTACGCACAGCAATATTTTGATGTACCTACCGCATAAAAATAACAAGTTAAATTTTCCAGTAAAGGAGATCGTTTCCATCTTATAGAAATCTAATGACAAGTCAAATTAAGATTTTTTTATATCAATCGATAGCTCTTGAAATAAGGAGCAATTGGTATCATTGCATCAACTTTGTATTTCTTTAAATAAAGTAGCTAGATTAATTTAAAATTTAAATGACTTCTGTCACTGAGTTCATAAAACTCTCACATGTTATTTATAAGAATTAAGTCGGTACTTGGACCTCAGGTCAGAAACCGGCTAAATAGATATTTCTTGATATTTACATTCTTTTCTCAATATTATCTCAAATGTCCCAAACCATAATGCACCCTCCCATGGCGTTAAGCCTATTGTTAAAAGTACGGTATTATTAGGATCCAAACCAAGCTTTGATGATTTATAGACTTCCAAACATTCCTACCTCTCAATTTGTCCGACCTCACTGGCTCTCACTATTGCCAATGCATTTTCTATTGTCATTTTTAATTTTTTAATCTTCAATAGGGACTTTATTTGATGACCTACAAAGTTGGCGCAATGATACCAATTGCTCCTTATTTCAAGAGCTATCGATTAATATAAAAAAATCTCGATTTGAGTGGTCATTAGATTTCCATATGATGGAAACGATCTCCTTTCTCGTATATTTTTAATTAATTTCTTGATATTTGAAGTACTTATTTTCACATGATTTATGACACAATCGACAAAAAACGATTGCTTAAAAGAAATCTCAGGGTGGTAGTTATTTCAGTTTATGATATTTATTATAAACTTGCCACGCGACCAATGTTGAAATTTAAAGATTGATATAAATAAAAAAAATGAATTTAACTAGAATCTAAAGCTGGTATGACGTTGTTACATTTGTGGTATCTTCAAAATTTTATCTGTTGACAGTCAAAATTGAGAAAAAGATACGTAAAATTCTCGTTCTGTAAAACTGAAAAATCAGTCTGTAAAAACCTTAAAAACCACAATACGGTTATGTCATAGTTATAAGCCTATATTTGTGTTTGTGTACGCAGTTGTGTACATTTTGTGTAATAAACAAAAATTTAAAAAAAATACAGATTGATTTTTTATGCATTAATTAAGTTATACATCAAATGAAGTAAAAACAGATATTACAATTTATTTGTAAAACTCTTTTTAATTCTTTTTATGTTTTAAGAGATGTTTCAAGGGTGCGGATTAAACTTGATCATCCGGTATAATAGCTCTCGTAAAAATGTAGTCTTATGGGCTGATTTCAAGTTGAGATAATACCGGTAGTATCGCAAATTTTAATACATTTCCATGGCAACAACTAATCGCAACTCCGAATTGTTTAAATTTTGCTTAAAAGAAGATACTACCGGTATTATCTCAACTTAAAATCAGCCCATTTCTGCTACAATTTAAAATTTTAAGAATAAAAAAAATGGGTTATGCAATATTAAAAAAAACCGCGAAGTATTAAAAAAAAATAAAAATATAAATCTGCAATATACGGAACAAAGAATAAATTTCTGAAACCCGGAATTACTGTAAAATAAAAAAATTCTGAAGGTTAGTCATGAGAAAATAAACAAATGACTAGAAGTAGCTATTAAGCCGTATTTCAAAAATGTGATTTTAAAAATGTAAGCCCTGCTTAATTGAATGCTTAATTTTTTTTTATTATAATCTAATAAATCTAAAAACGTTTTTAACAGTAATTCCCAAAGTTCAAAAAAATATTTTTGTGTACTAAAATTTTGCCGTTCTTTGTTCCTTGTTTTTGTTGCTTCAAATTTGGTTTAGGTGAGTAATCAGTGAAAATCACCTTTTGCATTGTCAGTGCTTTTATGCAATAATTCCGTAAAAGGAACAAGTTAAAGGCCAGACTTTCCTTTTCGCATTTATTAACCTAGCCTTCCAAGTCCGGCGTCTTTATTTATTAAATAAAGTCCGTTGTTATTTATTTAATTCATCGATAAACAGTTGACTCAACTGACATTTTCTATAAAAAATAAAACAAATCTTTACAGAGTGATTTCGCATTACTAATTGCTGTAATAACTATTATCTTATTTATCCAGCCACATCCTTTAAAGTGTGTAGTAATAAAATTTTTCGATCACTGTGTTACCAGTTTATTTTCTCAAGAACCGGAGCCAACGTCCGATTAATTTAAAACAAAGCAATAATACTTCTTGTTTGCGAAGCTGCGTTCCACCACCAACGTTCTATAAGGAGAAGAAATCCCAACAAATTTTTACCACACGACACTTTTACACATCATCACTGAAGCGACAAAACACCAAAAAAAAAATTATTTCAAATTGCTCATCACGAGTTTTTCAAAATTTGGTATATAGCTAATACCGAAAAAAATTTCAGATTTGAGATAAGAGAGTCAAATCTTCTTTCTTCATCTTCGTGTTGCACTTTTCTTCGAAATAGAAGAAGACATTTCCTTTAATGGCACAAAGATTTAATGCCTGACAATGGTAAAGACGACAAATGTCAGTGATTTATTTTCATAATTTTTGAGTTTGGAGAATTTTCAATTAAATTCTTTGTTTGATGTTTTTGCATTAAAATATGTAAAAAAAGAATTTAACTGATGAAAGTCATGTCAAGAAAAGGTTAAAAGACATCTTGATAAACAAGTGACATTATCGTTATTGTAATAACGCAACATAACATCAATTATCAAATGACGACCTAGAATTAAATCTTGATCAATAAAGACGTAAATTATTAAATAAATTATTTATCTTTGGTGGAATTTGATTGGATAAACTAGACAAAAACTGATAAAAAATACAAAGCACAATCGTAAATCAATATTTGTGTGTTTGATTTGGTTATCAGTTCATAAAGGAGTTATTTCAGGAATTTGTGATACAAACAAAGGTAAATCTTTTTCGATTTATTGCTCAATTCTCGACTAAAACTAGCAAAATCAAGCAATGTTTGTAGTACGTTAAAAATCGGTAAAATTTAACGTTTTTTTTCTAATCTAATGTTACAAATTTTCAAAGCATAGGTACTAAATTCTCCCTGATAAAAAAGCGTTTATAATAAAATAAACTTTACGTTTTTCTGATTACGTTTATTAAACGTAATTAAATGATGTCTTTTTAATGATTGTTTTTTAAGTTATTTACATAACTTTCAAAACTTAAGCACAGTATAGAAATAAATCAGTATGGACAGCTGATAAGAACTTGTCAAAAGCTGGCATCCCTTCACGTAAAATGTGTAACATGGAGCCACTAATTTTTAGATTTTTAAGCAATTAATAATACACAATTTTAATCTAAAGCGTTATAGCTGCAAATTATATAATACATAATCAAAAGAGAAGGGTAAAACATTGATTAAACTAATTTTTATAGTATTTTATTTACAGTTATAGCCATTTGGTTTAAATTGTGTATTATTAGTTGCCTAAAAATCTAAAAATCAGTGGCTCCATCTTACATATTTTACGTGAAGAGATGCTAGCTTTTGACAGGTTTTCATCAGCTGTCCATACTGATTTATTTCTATACTGTGACTTAAGTAAGTACTAATTTCTATCTGATAAAAAAATCGTTTAAAATAAGGTAAATTTTACGTTCTTCTAATTCCGTTTATTAAACGCCATTTCACAGAAAGCACTAGTAATTAACAAGAGTTGATACATTTTGTTAGTGAACAAAGCCAGTTACGTGTTGTAATAATCCAAAATAATCATATTTACGTGCAGAACCCAACAAGAAAAAAGCTCTACGTTGTGTTTAACAAAATGGCGGCAAAGTTCGTTGAAATGTAAATACATGGAAGTTTGACACGGTAGAGTACAATAAAACTGCAATGTGAAAGAAAACATTTATTTCTTTCATAGTTTTACAACAATATTTTGAAAAAATTCCTAAAAGTTAACTGAAATTCAAGTAAACTGTAAAATAAAAAAAAAGTAACAAATTATGTTTAATAGCTGTCTATTTTATTTTTTTGTTAAACTGTTTAAAATTTTTCTTCAATATAAAGTTTTTTCAAATTTCTAAATAATTTTTTTTGTAGATACATATTACAAAAACTATTGAGTAGATTTTCAAAATTTTGGTATCTTTGAATTGACAAAGAAAACGTTATTTTAAAAAGTCAAGTAAGCCACTACTCTTCCATTTAAAAAAATTATTTAAACCGGAAAAACTAATTTATTATAATAGATACACGAATTTAAATTATTAAATTCGTGTATCTATGATGTAAATTAGATTATTTATGAGATTGGGTTTATTTTTTATCGATTGTCTACATTATTTAAAAATATTTTTTACTATCATAGTCTTCTAGATAAAAAAACAAAAATTATAAAAATATTTATTTCACAAAATAATGTAGTCTGTCTATTAGACTCAAAATTTAACGTAGATTCCAAAACTATAAAAATATACATAATATTCTATTTAAAAATCCACAGTTACGGTCGTTTTCGATAAAACCGGAAGTGATAGAAAGTTTATTTTTTATTCAATTAATGGGGATTTTCTAACGTAATAAGTTGTCTAAATTTTGTTTTTTTATTTGAACAAATACTATTAAAAAAAGAGGTGAGCCTAATTTTGTTTACACCCGGTATAATAAGTAAAATAAAAATAAAACATATGTAACAAATACAAAGAAAAATAATAAAATATAGATAATACAAACAGCAAAATATATATAACAAAATAGACAAATCAAAACACATTAATCAATGGTTCAGTAAAACATGTTGTGACTGACTTGCGGCAAAAAGGACCGAATAAAACTGTCCTAAACCGTGTCTACAATCAAAATTCAGATATATTTTTAAATAACACATTAATTTGGAAAAATAAAGACAACAAAATGACGAAATGATCCCAGGAAGTTTTCTGGTTAGAAGTATTAGTCCAACAAAAAACAGTTTGAAACTGGTAGCATAATTATTTAAAAAAGAAATTTTGACACTGAAACAAATATACATTTATTGCGGCATGATCCGGTCACTAATTTAATAATTAAGGCACTAAAGTCCTGTTTACGTGTCTTAACGTAACATAACTAAATTTCATTAAATTTTATAAAATAAATTGCAAATTATAGAGTTTTATCAGATTGTATATTATGTTGTTTAATTTTTCAAATAGCAATTTACGTTAAGATTTTTGCTAAAATAAGTTAATTTAACCCGCCCTAGAGCTATAGTTCGTTTTTTACCAATAAAAATTTTCAAAATTAAGAGAAAGTTGGCAGAATTGTATAATATGAATTATTAGGGTATTTGTTTTTGTCACTTTTTTCGTTGACATTTTATTATTACTTGTCAGTTTAAAATTTGAAGTTTGTTGTCCGCTTCTATCTTTTAAGAATAAATTTACGTAAAATTGTTTTAAGGACCCTAGATAATGCCAACACAACCCCTAAATTATTTGATTTTGAAAATTTTTATAGAAAAAAAAGCACTTTAGAAGATTACACAAAGCAGCCATTGTAATCATAACCTAAACAATTTAGACCTTATTGTCGTGGTATGTTACAGTTTAGAAATCAAGCGAGACTATTAGAAACCGTAGTAGCAAGAATTTTTGATGAAAAAACTTGGACACAAAGAAATGCTTTAATAGTGTGTGTTTAACACCTCCCATCTTAGTTTTCACTCCTAAATAAATAAATAAATAACATATATTAGTGTTTAAAGAACAATTACGTCATAACACAAGTCAACATAAAATATAAAATATAAAATACATAGATAATAATAACAAATATAATGAAAACAACAAATGACACAGTTTATAGCATGGTTTTTAAATCAGCTGCATTTAAATAGTCCATCAAGGGAATAAAATATTTTTTCACAATAAAAATTCACTAATAAACATATTAATAGAAAACCACTAATAATCAAAGTATTGTAGCATATACTGTTACCCTAACAACCGTAGTAGCGTGAATATTTAATAAAAAATGTCCTATTGTATCAGTTCTTCCATGTCAGGCATTACTCCAATAAAAAATCATTACTGATATTACCTCAGCAACTGTGGTAGCATAATTATTTAATAGATGATTGCCTATCATGGCGGCTCCTCTATAAGAAACATTACCTCCTTAAAAACTCATCACATAATTAATTTGACTATAAATTCTGAGAAGCTACAAAAATCTGCTGATGATCTGTCAATTATTTCAAATAATTTTGCATTAAAATTTAATACACTTATCTAAAATTTGTTAATAAAAGACAGTTAAAATTAGGAATCGAACTAGATTAATTAAATTTAAGAACGATACAACTTGCAAATATATTTGTTAAAACACTTTTTTCTACTTTACGTCGGTAAGAGAGTCCGATTTGGGTGCGGTAATAGCCAATTCCGCACCCAAATTGCGTGCGGTAACAGCTAGTGCAATTTACTGTTTTCGGATTGGTAACACCGTGTAACACGCTATCGCTGAAATGAAACGTCACGGCCACGTTTCTGTCGGCGATGAGATTACAGTAATTATATTCAAATAAATTTTGTTGTACTTGATGACTAGCAGTATTCCTCAACAAAGTGTTTTTGTGTGTGTGTGTCGCAATTAATCTATAAAATATTTGAAAATAGGGTGGACACTGGACAACGGTGGTAGACGTCACAAACTTTTCTTTTGAGGTTAGAATTAAAGTGAAACTTGAAACTAAAATGGAGCTTTTGGCCTTTATTTTGACCATTTACAACCCCCATAGCATTCGATAATTTACAAGTTATTTGCTAGATGAGTGTATAAATCTGCTTGATTGAAATAACGATGAAATGAAAGGAGTCGCAGAGAACCGCAAATGGAGTGGGAATTTAGAGATAAATGGAGATTTTACTTACTGTGTAAATGCCAATTGGATTATTCAATCAATAAGCGATACGGTAGGTAAAAAAGAACCATTTGTGAGTTACTTACACAGAATTTTAGACAAATTTGAAAACATTTCAAAGTTCAATGACTTCATTGACACTTTAGTGACATTGTTATTACCAACTGTCTCGTATTAACGCAAAAGTCCCTAAAGATTAAATAATTAACTTTTTTACTTAAAAATTACGTAAAACACGTAAAGTAGAAAAAATAGCGTAAAGAACTTGTTTTCTAAAGTCATTGTGGCACTCATTCTTTATAAAAACTCGCGCTCGCGCTCGTTTTATAAACTTGAATTCGTGCTACAAAGATGACTTTTCAAAACGCGTTCTTTAATATACTATATTAGAATCAAAATGTCTCGTGGAACACATGCTTTCAGGAAGAATTGCGAATTATCTTCAAAAATCTCCGCCTTCTCACTTCTTAATTGTTCGTTACAGACTGATCAGAAGTCTAGCAGTACCAGTACTGCCAACTCAAAATTTCTTTATCTGCTGTTAGTAATCGCGGGAGACTTAAATTACGTTTTACTTCAATACAAAATAACTTCGATAAGATTTTAGCAAAAGTTGATACAGTTGCTTTAAACAATTTTATAACAAAAGAAACGTTAAAATATTTACAAAAAAAACATTGAGTTATTAATTGTAGTTGTCATAGCAACCATCAACCAATCGCATCTACAGATTTAGCGTCGTTGCTACAACACCAAAATTTGATCTCTGATAACTCTCTCTATGTCAACAACATGTCAAAATTAATGATTAACGATGAAAAAGCGTTCAATCCATCAAAAAGCTTTCGTGTTTAAGTCCGCCCATCGCGCCGTTTCGGTCTAACAAAGCGGCGTCAGAAGTCAGAGAGACTTCATTACCATGAAGATCTCTCTCGTATGCAAATCAAGACGATGGCCTAATGAAACGGAAAGTGTATTTAATTTGTTTACATCTCGTGACGTCCGCTTCTAAACGCTAGACAGACAAATGCAGGGGCGGTAACCTAAACACCCATGAATAACAGTCGGATGGAAGGCTGCACTATGCGATTATGCTATAAATAAATTTTACTATCGTTCAAATTTTTTTCGAAATAGGAATTTTTGAAGGCCACAAAAATTTCATATAGCGTGTATGCCATTTTATGAATGGTGCATTGACCCACCGGAAGCTTTTTATCCGTTTCCGTTCATCTCCGAAATTACGATAGTTGTCGACGAAAACGCCTACTACAAGATGAGCGACTGAGAGTGAGTAAGTAATTCGCTAAGACCCAAGACGAAATTGATTTTAAGAAGGAAGTAAAATATGGCGACATCTACACATGATTGTCTTAATTATAAAACAAATTTCTGAAATGCATGTAAAAAATCATATTTTTTAAATTTTTCAGATATTAGACAAAACAGAAAAGTAAACATACAAAAAATAAATAAACAAAAACAGCTCAGTTTTTAAAATAATAAGTAATAAAAGAACTCTTGATTAAAACAACTCGCTCCATCTGTCAGCTAGTAGTTACAGTTTCGTAAAGAAGTAATAACTAAACTAAAGGTTTGAAACTAAACTTTCTTTTAAAAAACAACGCTCCAATTAAGTGATACGGTGCAGCAGAGATGTTATCAATGACAACAATGAAAACGTGTTCTGTTGCACTTTCCAACTTCATTTAAATAAAAATAAACCTAGTAAAACTCGATTTGGTGGTGTCTGTGACATTATTTGTTGGTAAGTCTATTCAAACTAATTTAATTTATAAATTTAATTAACTAATTTCATTCATAATAATACAAAGTTTTATTTCGTGTTTACAAAATTTAATTTGTATTACAATTTATTTTACAACTTAGAACAAATCATTGTAGTTTTTTGTTTCCAATAAAAAATTTTAATGTTTATTGAAATTTCAGATGACACGTTTATGTTTTTTTTTCTTCAGTAATGTTTGTTAGTACAGTGTAATACAATGTTTGTTATTGATAAGTTTCGTCACCCTTATATAATTTAACGGTAAACTGAGCACAAATACAAATGATAATAAATTAATAGTGTGGGAATCTGGGGAGCGACAAAAATATTTGTTCTTTAAAAAATTTTGGTAAAATCCCAGAATTCAAATACAGTTTCAAAAATTCGTGCGATAACGAACAAAAATTATTTAAAAAACTCAAAAGAAATGAACGTTAGACACTACTAAGCCTTTATTGTCAGTTTAGACATTTCATTATTGTCATAATTAATAAGAGGGCTGACTCTCTTACGTAGTCGCAATAAATATAAAACATTCACCGTTAATAAACTAACAATTAAGCAGTTGCAACTGATTTATGGCCGCTGCTTTGTACATTTTATAATGACGTTAATCTTGACCTCATCCCTCATTCTTCGTTTTCTGCACTCGCCCTAAAATAATAAATCAATTGCAACTGTTTTAGAAAAAAGTTTGTAGTAACAATAATTATTTTTAGGTTTCTAGTACTTAAATACCAACCCTCTTATCTCTCTGTTTTATATTATGATTGTACACAATGAAATGCAAAACTCTTTAATTTTTTTATACATATTTTTTTATGTACATCAACAGTCAAAGTTTTAAATTACTGATATTATTGTGATATAAATTATTTAAAGAATTTGTTACTATAAATATAGTTATTAATAAACTACTTAATTTTGCGTTAAAGTACAATTAATTTATTTATAATTACAATTATAAATAAATATAATTATAAAAATAAATATAATAAATATTTAAATATATATTTATATAAATATATGTATATATATTTAAATATATATTTAAAATAAATATAATAAATATAAATATATTATATTATAATTATAATTAGTCAGAAGTGATGAAAAATTAAGGTTTTAAAAAATATTTGAGTTCGCTAATTCCGTTTTTTATGTGAAAATTGAAGAGTTGAAAATGACCGCTCTAATATTGAAGAATGTAAAGATAAATATTTGAAAAAAAAAATGAACTTTGGCGTTTTTGAAATCATTGATAACAAATTTAGAATTAAATAAAATAGAAATGACGGATATAAATATGGCCTAAAAATTCTAATGCTTCAAAAAATATTTGTTAATAACACTTGAGATTATTAAAAATAAGAAAATTTAAAATAGCAGACTCAATATGGCTTACTGTTAGAACAAAATGTTATTATTTTGTGTGTGTATGTAATTATTAAACAAATGCCTGAAGATGGCCATAATCAATAAAATTGGCCAAAACATGTAGCGAAATTTAAATTATAGAGATGCTTTACAAGACTTTTTTCTCAAGATGTCAAAGAAATCAAAATGTTTTGTTTATAATAAAAAAATTGAAATCAAAAAATATTTGACCGATACAAGAAAGAAAAGAACAATGTATAAATCACAACAAATTGTCAACAAAAAAAATCCTAAAATAAACTCGCTGTAACAGAAAAAAAACATTAAAAAAAGCAAACAGTAAGAAAAAAGAAAGAAGCAGTGAAGAAGAAGAAAAAGAACATCAGCAGGAAACAAGACAAGAAAATATAAGATTGGAACACAACCGTCTGAATGACATTTTATTGAAATTGACGTTTATAAACGTCAATTTCCAAAAAATGTAATTCAGACGGTTGTGAATTGGACAAAACAACATTAATCTGTATATTTTTTTCAAGATTGCTAAGCATGATTTTGTTATAAAAATTTGTTTAAAAAAATAGCGGATATAAATAAGCCTGACTATTCAACTCACCTGTCATTTTTGAAAATTGAACCAATAAAAATAAAACATTGTTTGGTTAACAACCAATCACAACGAATTTTACTGAGATAACAACGTATGGTGAATTGTACTGACAATTCCACTCAGAAAATTTCAACCAATCAGGTTGTAGGATTTTGAATCATTGGACCAATTAGGAACGAATTACATGGATAATTCAGTTTGGTTCTCGAATTATCGCTGTAATTCAGTGTGGATCATGGAATTGTCTGTCGAATACGACTCGTCGGTAAGAAATTGCCGCAAATTTTCTCTTAATTTTACTCGTAAAATTATGAATCGAAAATTTTCGGCAATTTCGTACCGACTCGTGGTATTACTAGCGACAATACCACTAGTGAAAATGGTGAATATTTTTAACAAATGAATAACACACACTTTTCGCCAAAATTTTGACGTGACAATTACGAATAACACAAATTTGTTTACTGGTTGCGATGGAAATCATGTGTAACTCAGTTTTGAAGTACTGTATTTTTAATATTATTTGGTTCCTTGAATAGTCTTCCGAATACAACTCGAGTCAAATTTGAGTAGAATATTTTTCCGGTGGTATAACTTATGGTCATTTCACTTCGTAATCGTAATACCACCACAAAAATATTCGACATAACTTTGACTACTCGTGTATTATAACTGATCATAAAAATAAAAACATGATAACATTTTAGAAAGAATTTGTCGAAATTGCACCAAACAGGGTATTCAACAGTTTTGGAGGTTGTTGATTACGATTTTTATGTAAAAATTAAAACAATTAAAATATAAGAAACAGTGTTTTTTTAATTTCCCTTTGAATTTCCGCATGTCACACCTGTCTGTCTCAAATAATTTGTCAATTTGCTAAAAAAATATGCTATAAAAATAGCCAGTTATAAAGATATAAGCGCCGATATAAATAAGAAAAGTATTTAATGTAGTAAAACATTCCACACCAATTTCCATTCAATATAACCACAAAAAATTATTTAATATAAATTTGATAATTAATTTGACATAATTTAACGGAAAATGTTCTTATACAAGTTGTACACCTACAATTACAGTTTTCATTCTTTTGTGGCTAAAGCAGTCAAATTGAATGGACTGACTTGATATAACTGTCATTCAACGCAGAAGACGATTATTTTAATAAAGATATTGGCGTTATTGACATTGACAAGGTTAAACAACATATACTACATTCTGAAAATTTTTAATGTTGTCTTTTATACCGGTTGTAAACAAAACTGTGGCCCAATTTTTAACTTTATGCCCATGACACAATTAACCCAATTAAACTTGGCAGAACTGTGACATTTTGTTTCTTATAAAGAAGGAAATAAAAAATAAATTATCAGTCTTCCAAAAAACAAAAAAAAACGTGACTAAAATAACATTATTTTTATAGTTGATAAGGACATAGATAAAAATCAAGCCGCCTCTCTCTTTTTTAAATTCGATTCATAGTATTAGTTTTATTTTTTAATTGTTTAGTAAATGGGGCATTTTAAAATTTTTAATTTTTACATAAAAATCGTAATCTGTGATCTGAAAAACATCCAAATGTACAATACTTGTAATTTTGTCAAATATTTGTTAAACTAACATTTTAATTTATTATTATGACTATCTTTATTAGATCCGCCATACTGAAATTTTCAATTTCTGCCTCAAAATCGTAATTAGCAACCTAAAAATCCCCGAGTACTGTTTTGTAGTAAATTCGTTGCAGAAATTTCGTGGAAAATATTAATTTTGCAAATAAATTCTTTGTAAACATTGCTAATTTTCTTAATAACAAATCTAAGAATGGTTTAGTGTTAAAATTTTCAGATTTTTAGACCTCACAATTAACAAAAAAAATTATTAATTGGTCAAATGCCACCAAAGATTGACAAAAAATGCAAATTTGATGCGACTATTAACCAATAATTATTGTAGCAATAAATAAAAACGGTTAAATAACCGTTAACTAATAACTAATAGTTAGTTTTTTTGTGATGACGTAAACGCATTGTTTTCTGGAGAAATATACAATGAGGCCAACTTGGTAAAATAGCGAGAAAATACTTGATCTAGTTTTTTCAAAAACTTGTAATATTTACCTTGAAATTATTAATCAGTAGCTGGATAAAATGACATAATTTTAGAAAAAACTTATGCATTCTGCAGTAGTCGGCTATATTTTATGTCCGTCTGAGAGTCCGAAAAACACAAATCTTCACCGTCCTCAAATCCCAGATGCTATCTCTTCTCCGAATAAACGCTTGACAAACAAAATTGTAAACATTGCAATTACCGTAAGAAATCTAAATTGCGATAATAACCGATTCATAAATATCTTAAAATTAGCCCATTTCTTGCTGTTCCAATTTGTCAGATAAGGTGTGTTTGAGAATAATGAACTCTTGATAATGCGGCAACATCAATAACACACCTTTTTCCTTGATTGTTTTTCGACAATTTATTCTTAGCGACAATACTCGTAAAAGCTCACCGTTGAGTTATCAATCCGAGTATTTGTCGATATTTTATGTTCCGTGACTTTGGTGCGAATATAAATAAGCTTGGTGTACGATTAGAAAGGCATTTTGTTAAGCACATGTGTACTGGCTAGAAGATCAGGTGTTTAGTGCGACTTAGACTTAATTAACACACATCTTAAATTGGTGGTGGTTTTGTGCAGTGCCTTAATTTCCACAGGTAAAAAAAGTCTTTTTTTTTCAAAAATTTTTTTTGACGGGGTCAACACCTCTGTTCAATTAGGATCAGCGCACTATTAATTGCCTTGTCAGTATATAATTTAATTCCCCTCAAGAACAAAATGATCTCATCGAATTCTTGACTAGGTATATGAACTTTACCTGGGCCCTACTTAAATACAGAGAAACCGTCTGATGATCATTTTATGATGTCATGAAATTATCGATAATTCAATGAACTGATGTTTTTGCAAGATGTGTTTTCAAAAATGACCTCGAACTTGATTTTTTACATCACGTATACAAGGTTGATCACCTGTTTGACATTTTGAAAAATCTCAAACGTCCAGGAAAACCAATTTTTTCTTTTTCCATAACAGTGGAAAAATTTTCTCACCTTGTCTTAGTAAAACCCGTAAAACCACAAAAATTGCCAACGATTCTACGTGTACTCGTAGTACCTTGGCCGAAAATACAGCGCCCTTCAATACTGTTTGGTTTGCGGTTAGTTATCTCTGCAATATTGATCTAACCAACAAAGGTCTTGAAACAATACTTAACTCGCCAAATTTTTTTTTAGAATCCTTAAAATGGTCACAAAATTCCTCATCCTCTCACTTCTAATTCACGTCAAATCAGAAACCCACAATGGCGGTATTCTCTACCCCCGGTCTTCAGAAACTCGCCAAATTGTCTCTCTTGATGGTCTTTGGAGTTTCGTAGTGCCAAAACCGAACAACCCTTTACAAGGTTTTGACGAACATTGGTACAAAAAAAAATTAAAAGACTTAACAGACACTGAAGTCCACATAATGCCGGTACCAAGTAGTTACAATGATATTACCACAAGTTGGGAAATTCGGGACCACGTTGGGTTGGTGTGGTACGACCGGAAGTTTTTCGTGCCTAAATCTTGGTATCAAACTGGGAGGATTTGGTTGAGATTTGGGTCAGTTTCCTACGCATCTCAAGTGGTAAGTGACTGTACAAGGTGGTTCATTATCTATGGTTTTGACAAGTTTCAGTTTCTGATCAACACAGAAAGAAACAAATAATCAGTTTTGTCTTATCAGTTATTGTTGTAATAACCTATTGTTTATCAGATATAGGGCGTTTTTGATTTTTTGACAATTTCTTTATAATTTCGTAACTTTTTTATTTTTGAATCAATTTAACAAATTAAAATCGGTGCTATTACAGATTTTTATGTAGAATCGAACGATGTAGTCAATTTTTTATTATGTTTGGTACCAACAAGACGGTGCTCCCGCCCATAATGCACATGCAATTAGAAATGTATTAACAAAATATTTTTGCGAGCAATACATCGGAACTAGAGGTCCAATACGATGGCCTCCACGTTTACTCGATTTTATTCACTTAGATTTCTTTGTTGTTTTTTTTTAATCATATTTATGAATACAATAGTGAAAACTTAAATCAACTCAAGTTATACACTGAAAGAGGTTTTAGTAGAATTAAAGACATTCATTTAAGTAATACTGTAAGAGCTGTAAAAAAAAGAACAGCTTTGTATTCAAGAAGAGTGAAGACAATTTGAACATCTAATAAACTGAAACTTTGTATTTACTTTTTAAATTCTTGCTTTTGTTCTTTGTTATTATTATATTTTTTATTAGATAATTAGATCAATTCTAAAAACATTTTTACTTACTGTATGTCGCTGTATGTAAAACTGAGCTAAAAAAAGAAATAGAAACAAAGATTCTTTTTGTTTTTATAGGTGATTATGTGTTTCTACTTAATTTAATAAATTTATACATTTATTCAAAAAAAGCCTGTGTCTCATAAACAAAAGGTGATATGACAAAACTGATTAAACCATTAAATTTGTCTCAAAAAAGTAGCAGCAAAATGTATTATTCGTTTCTTTGTGTGATGTTCAGATATATGAGAAACTTGCCAAAACTCTGTACTTCATTGCCTTCTAAGCTATTTTTTTTTCTCAGTGGATTAACGGCCAGTTAGTTATGACACACGAAATTGGTCATTTACCGTTCTTGAGTGAAATAACCGACTTTCTCAAGTATGGCAAAGAAAATATGATTACAGTAGCTTGTGATAACACGCTTTTATCTGATACAGTCCCTCAAGGAAAAGTTGATGAAGTTGAAAGTGGCCGTTTAGTCCAAAGCTACAGTTTTGATTTTTTTAATTATGCCGGAATTGATCGTCCTGTAGTCCTCTACACTACACCAAAAAACTACATTGATGACATAACTGTTGTTACTGATGTTGATGGTGATGTTGGTTATGTTGATTACAAAATAACTTACATCAGTGATGTTAATGTAACATGTCGGGTAAGCCTTATCGACAAAAAGGGTAATGTGGTTGCTATGAGTGACGAGTATGGTGAGCCTTATGGTATCCTAGAAGTCCAAAAAGCAAACCTTTGGTGGCCTTATCTCATGCATCCAAATCCTGGCTACTTATACACTCTACAAGTTGAACTTTTGAGTGACTATGGTGATTTGATTGATAAATACAGTCAACCAATTGGAATCCGATCAATTACCTGGACAAACACGTCTCTTCTAATCAATCAAAAACCGGTTTATTTACACGGATTTGGACGTCATGAAGATTCTGATATTAGAGGCAAAGGTTTGGACTTACCTACTATCATAAGAGACCATAATTTGATCAAATGGATCGGAGCAAACGCCTATAGGACTTCTCATTACCCTTATGCTGAAGAAATAATGGATTTGGCTGATGAATTAGGAATTATGATAATTAATGAGTGTCCAAGTGTTAATACTGAATTTTTCTTCGATTCACTACTAGTCAAACACAAAAACTCGATAACTGAGTTGATAAAAAGAGATAAAAACCGCCCAAGTGTGATAATGTGGTCTGCAGCAAATGAACCTAGGACCCAATACTTACTAGCCAAAAGTTATTTTAAAGACGTTATTGAACATATTAAAAGTATAGATGTTACAAGACCTACTACAATAGTTGAAGCACAACCAGTAAATCTTGTTTATTCGGTGATAATCTCTAAACACCAAAAATTCTCTTTTTAATAAAATTTCTTCCAGTCAGAATTTGTCGATATTGTTAGCTTCAACCGCTACAATGGCTGGTATTCAAACGGTGGTAATTTAGATGTGATTCCCTTGAATGTAATATCCGAAGCAACAGCATGGCATGAAAGATTCAACAAACCTGTAATAATGCAAGAATATGGAGGTGATACTCTCGAAGGCCTCCACTTTGTACGTTCCTAAATAAATATTTATCTTGTGTTATCGAAATTTTTCTAGACACCGAGTTTTATTTGGTCGGAAGAGTACCAAGTCGAGTTGATGTCAAAGCATTTTCAAGCTTTTGATGAGCTGAGAGATAAGGGATTTTTCATTGGGGAGTTTATCTGGAATTTTGCCGATTTCAAAACAGCTCAAAGTAAGTCACTGTAATAAAACTCTCAAAATCTTTCATAATTTTTGCAGCATATACCCGAGTTGGCGGTAATAAAAAAGGCATTTTCACTCGGAATCGACAACCAAAAGCTAGTGCCCATCATTTGAGAAAACGATACTGGGCTTTAGCTAATCAGCTATACAATGCTTCTTTACCCAATGATCTCTATAACTACGTAGCTAGACCTGTTATTGTACATGATGAATTGTGATGTGTTCTAATAAAAATATCAAGAAAAATCCGTATTTTGTTTGTTGCATACTAAACGAAAATTCAAGGTTGATCAAGATCTATGATATTGCAACCGCAAATTTATTGTAATTAATATTTGTTTTCGTGAGTTATTGCTTCATAACGTAAGAGAAACTTTCTCTTAACCGTTTGACATAATCATTTTGACTTTTTCACTGTTTTTTCTGTAATTATTGACAATATCCGGGATTGCGGTAATCATCGCAAAGATCAGAAATAAATAATAACAAAAAATGTGAACTTATACTGTTTTTTCTTAATTTTACTAAACTTGGCGTTGGGATAGTCTTCCATTTTTGTTAAATCCAATTTTTAATTAATCAAAACAGTTAAAAATTGGGAGACAGCTCGCCTGCAATTAGCTAAAGCTATTCCTAGGCTTGCTACTATTTCAAACTGATAATAATAAGTAATATCTTATCTAAAACTATCAAAAAATCTGCAAACACTTGATATAAATTTTTTTCAAGTACGTAAAAGAATGTTTTTATTTGTTTGTACAATAAGGAAACGAAATAAGGTACCTTCATTGCCTATTGTTTGAAGGAAACACAATCAGTTAACACTATTTATGTTTGGTTTTAAATAATATCAACTCACTTATCACTTATCAAAACAAATTTGACAATTACATTAGTACTTTTGTAAATGATAAGATCAGTTGAAATATTTACCTAATTCCATAATTTGGTTATCTGAAACAAGGAAGTCAACAAATTATTATGAAATTTTTACATTTGTTTAGTATTGCTAAAAACCATGCATGCAATTTGTGTTTTCACCCAAAATTAATTTAGATTTTGTTTTATCAAAATTATCCATCAGCAGAATTTATCTGAAGTAAATAAATAGAACACTTCTGAAACAAATCGCATCAGTCAAAATCCAAGTACCCTCTCTAGTAAGTAGTAAATTTGAAATTTTGCTATGACATTTTATAAATTTTAGAAAGCCAAAATGATTTTAGTTGCGCTTCCTTTATTCATTTCCGTTTTGGGAAATGTTGAGTCGGTTGGAATTCTCTACCCTCGACCATCTGAAACACGAGAAATTTTAAATTTAGACGGTTTATGGAATTTTGCTTTAACCAACGCTACAGATCCGTTAAGAGGACATGTTGAGAAATGGTACAGAATCAATTTTAACTCAAATGATGACCTTGACATTCAAAAAATGCCGGTACCTGCAAGTTACAATGACATTGGTACAAATTCAAGCCTTCGAGATCATGTCGGACCAGTTTGGTATCAAAGAACTTTCTTTGTACCAAAATCTTGGAATGGACAAAAGGTTTGGATTCGGTTTTCTTCAGTTTGTCGAGCTGCAGAAGTTGTAAGTTTTGATAATTACTTAAATAACACTTTTGATCTGTAACTTTTGAATTAGTGGATAAATGATGAATGGGTGGTTAGCCACGATATCGGCCATTTGCCATTCCAAGCGGATATAACTTCTGTTGTAAAATTCGGAGCTGAAAATACTATTACAGTTGCTGTTGATAATACACTGCTAGCAACAACAATTCCTCAAGGAAGTGTTTCAGAATTGATAAGTGGTCGTATCAAACAGTCCTACACTTTTGATTTCTTTAATTATGCCGGAATTGATCGTCCTGTGGTTCTTTATACAACTCCTGCGACTTACATTGACGATATCACTGTTAACACAGACATTGATGGTGCTAACGGTTTTGTCAATTATTCAATTGTGGTTGAGGGTTCAGATAAAGTGACAATTAAAGTAAGTCTTCTTGATAAAACTGGACAAGAAGTGGTTTCTGATACTGTTCAAAATGGGACTCTTTTCGTTCAAAATGCCAATTTCTGGTGGCCTTATTTAATGGATCCAAATCCTGGTTATCTCTACTCTCTTCAAGTCCAAATCCTTGACACTTCTGGTGGTTTAACTGACAAATATGTCTTACCAGTTGGTATCCGTGTCGTTTCTTGGGATTCCAAGAGTGTCAAAATCAACAATAAGCCAATTTATTTACGTGGTTTTGGCAGACATGAAGACTCAGATATCAGAGGAAAAGGTCTAGATTTATCTCTTATCATCAGAGACTACAATTTGATAAGGTGGATCGGGGCAAATGCTTACAGGACTTCTCACTATCCCTACGCTGAAGAAATTATGGATCTAGCTGATGAATTAGGAATTATGATTATTGATGAGAGTCCAGCTGTAAACACCGAAAAATTTTCAGATGAACTATTAGAAAATCATAAGAAATCTCTGACTGAATTAATTCAAAGAGATAAAAATCGGCCAGCTGTAATCATTTGGTCGGCAGCAAACGAACCCAGGACTCAATACCAAGAATCAGAAAATTACTACAAAGAAGTAGTTGCTCATATTAAAAGTTTAGATACGACTCGACCTGTAACTGTTGTAAATAATCAAGTACCGGATTCGGAATATTCAGGACAGTTCCTTGATATTGCTTCATGTAATGTCTACTACGGTTGGTACTCCAATACAGGAGATATCGATATTGTAACAGCTGGAGTCAAAGAAATTATAAAAAGGTGGAACACTGTTCACAACATTCCAGTGATAATGACTGAATATGGTGCTGACACACTTGAAGGATTACATTTGGTAAAATTCGAAATTTTTTAGCTTTAGTTAGTACAGAAATTTCTAGTTGCCAGAATACTCCTGGTCGGAAGAATACCAAGACAAATTACTCGAACAATATTTTCGAGCTTTTGATGAAATGAGAGAAGAAGGTTTCTTTATCGGTGAAATGATTTGGAATTTTGCTGATTTCAAAACAGCTCAAAGTATGACACAAAAATACAATTTTTAAAAATAATTTCAAATTTTACAGCTTATACTCGAGTCGGAGGTAACAAAAAAGGGATTTTCACAAGAAATCGTCAACCTAAAGCCAGTGCTCATCTTTTGAGAAAACGTTACTGGGCCTTGGCGCAAACTCTGGATTCTGCTGATGTTCCCGATGATCTTAATGAATATATTATTGACACTAATCAAATCAAAGGTGAACTGTAAATAAAATAAAGTATTTACCCCAAAATTTGATTTTTATTTTTCCCAACTATAAATCTAGAGATAACGTAAAGAAATAAACAAGAGATCATTAGTTTAATTGAGCAATTTACAAGGACGTTAAAACGCTAAATTGACGATGACACTTTAAGTAAAACAAATTAAGCGTAATCCTACTTATTTTGTGTCATTCACATAATTCATTTTTAAATTCTATAATATTCTTACAAAAAGATTTACTAAATCTCAGACAATATAACTTCAATTTTGTGCTAAATTTGAAAAATCAAACTGGACTAATCGAAGCAAGCTAATTCCCCCCCCCCCCCCCCCCCATAAAGACTTTCCTTTATAAATATAGATTGTAGAGTCTAAAATGATTTAAACTTGTCTAATTCTTAGAAATTACAGTTTGATTAGGTAGATCAGAATATAGAACTTTACATTTTTTGATGTAGATTTGGTAGTAAATACCAAATATTTTTCAGATAAGTTCTATAGTGAGCTTTGGAACAATGCTTATTAGCTGTTAGTTATTACATTGACCTGTCCAATTATGATATTTTTGATAACTCTGTCAAAATTTAAATGTTTCTAAAACACAAACACAGAAAATGGACACAAAATTTCTCGTTTTCTCTCTTCTAATTCATGTGAAATCCCAATCTTACAATGGCGGTATTCTCTACCCCCGTGCTTCAGAAACGCGCCAAATTATTTCTCTTGACGGTCTTTGGAACTTTGTAGTACCAAAACCCGACGAACCTTTACAAGGTTGTGACGAAGAATGGTACAAAAAAAATTTAAAAGACTTAGCAGACATTGAAGTCCACAAAATATCGGTACCAAGCAGTTACAATGATATAACGACCAACTGGAAAATACGAGACCATGTTGGATTGGTATGGTACGATCGGAAGTTTTTCGTACCGAAATCTTGGAAGCAAATTGGGAGAATTTGGTTGAGGTTTGGGTCAGTTTCCTATGCCGCTCAAGTAGTAAGTAAAAAAAACTTGTTGCTTTCCAAATTACTTTTTCCAGTGGATTAATGGTAAGTCGGCTATGACGCACGAAATTGGTCATTTACCGTTCTTGAGTGAAATAACACACTTTCTCAAGTATGGCAAAGAAAATTTGATTACTGTAGCTTGTGATAACGTGCTTTCATCTGATACAGTCCCTCAAGGTAAAGTCGAAGAAATCGAAAGTGGACGTTTAGTCCAAACCTACACTTTTGATTTTTTTAATTATGCCGGAATTGATCGTCCTGTTATCCTCTACACTACAGCAAAAAACTACATTGATGATATAACTGTTGTTACTGATGTTGATGGTGATGTTGGTTACGTTGATTACAAAATAACCTGCATCAGTGATATTAATGTAAAATGGCGGGTCAGTCTAATCGACAAAAAAGGCAAAGTTGTTGCTGTTAGTGATAAGCCGTCTGGTATTCTTAAACTTCAAAAAGCAAACCTTTGGTGGCCTTATCTCATGAATCCAAATCCTGGCTACTTATACACTCTTCAAGTAGAGCTTTTGAGTGATTCTGGAGATTTGATTGATAAATACAGGCAACCAATCGGAATCCGATCAATTTCTTGGACAAGCACTTCTCTTTTAATCAATCAAAAACCGGTTTATTTATACGGATTTGGACGTCACGAAGATTCTGATATTAGAGGCAAAGGTTTAGACTTAGCTGTCATAATAAGAGACTACAATCTGATCAAGTGGATTGGCGCAAATTCCTACAGAACTTCTCATTACCCTTATGCTGAAGAAATAATGGATTTGGCAGATGAATTAGGAATTATGATAATTGATGAGTGTCCAAGTGTTGACAACGATTTTTTTTCCGATTCACTGCTAGACAAACACAAAGACTCTATAACTGAGTTGATAAAAAGAGATAAAAACCGCCCAAGTGTGATAATGTGGTCTGCAGCAAATGAGCCTAGAACCCAATTCTTTGCTGCCAAAAAGTATTTTAAGGACGTTATCAAACATATTAAAAGTTTGGATTCTACCAGGCCTACTACGATAGCTGTAGCACAACGAGTAAATACTGATTATGCGGTGATTACCCCTAAGTTATTCAAAATTTCTTAAATATAATATTTTCCAGTCAGAATACGTCGATATTATTGGTTTCAATCGGTACCACGGCTGGTATTCAAACGGTGGAAATTTAGATGTAATTTCCTTAAACGTAATTTCGGAAGCAACTGCATGGCATGAAAAATTCAACAAACCTGTAATAATGCAAGAATACGGAGGTGACACCCTCGAAGGCCTCCACTTTGTACGTTCCAAAACTAATGTTTCTTTTGTGTTACCAAAATTTTTCTAGGCTCCGAGTTTTATTTGGTCGGAAGAGTACCAAGTCGAGTTGATGTCAAGACATTTTCAGGCTTTTGATGAGTTGAGAAAGAAAAAATTTTTCATTGGAGAATTTATCTGGAATTTTGCTGACTTCAAAACAGCTCAAGGTAAGTCACTAAATTAAAAATCCAAAAATTTTAATAATTGTTGCAGGTTATACTCGAGTCGGGGGGAATAAAAAAGGCATTTTCACGCGAAATCGACAACCAAAAGCTAGTGCTCATCATTTGAGAAAAAGATATTGGGCTTTAGCCAATCAGCTATACAATGCTACGTTACCAAAGGATCTTTAAATTATGCAGGTAGACCTGTTGAACAAGATGGTGCAATTTGGATGCCCATATATGAGTAGAGTATCTCAGAAACTAGGAGGTTTAGCGAAAAACTCATTACACTATCGTCTGACAATACTTCACGCTTAACATCAATAATTGTTCCATCATGATCAAACTATAGCATTTTCGATTGACTGAACTAGTCACACAGAGTTATTTCCATTTCTGTTTATTATAAGTTTTTTTAAAAAAGTCGGCTATGCTATTGACAAATATAAACAAAGCTTTCAAAATTTGCAAAAAATCGCTTTCAATTTTGTATAAATTTTTAGTTAAAACTTTTTTTAGAAAAACTATTTTCATATTTACACAAAATTGATTCAGGCTTTATCTAAAGAAAAAACAGAACACTTTAAACTAAATTGCATCAAAATAAAAGTAATTCTCTGTAATGAGTAGTTAAAACATTTGAAATTTTACTAAAATATTTTAAAAATTGTAGAAAGTCAAAATGATTTTATTTATTTTCACTTCACTAATTTCCGTTTTGGAAAATGTTGAATCAGCCGGAATTCTCTACCCTCGTGAATCCGAAACTCGCGAAATTTTAAGTTTGGACGGTTTATGGAATTTCGCATTAACTAAAACTACTGATTCTTTAAGCCGAGATACAAGTGAATGGCACAAAATTAATTTTAACGAAGACACTGTTCTTGACATTCAAAAAATGCCGGTACCTGCAAGTTACAATGACATTGGTACAAATTCAAGTCTTAGAGATCATGTCGGACCAGCTTGGTACCAAAGAAAATTTTTTGTACCAAAATACTGGAATAAACAAAAAGTCTGGATTCGATTCTCTTCAGTTTGTCGAGCTGCAGAAGTTGTAAGTTTTGATAATTACTGTAATAAGACTTCTTATCTATCACTTTGTATTAGTGGGTAAATGATAAATGGGTGGTTGGCCATGACATCGGCCATTTGCCATTCCAAGCTGAAATTACCTCTGCTCTAAAATTCGAGGTTGAAAATATTATCACAGTTGCTGTAGATAATAGACTGTTAGAAAACACAATTCCTCAAGGAAGTATTTCAAAATTGAAAAGTGGTCGTATGAAGCAGTCCTACACTTTTGATTTCTTCAATTATGCCGGAATTGATCGTCCTGTAGCCCTTTATACAACTCCTTCGATTTACATTGACGATATCACTGTTAACACAGACATTGATGGTACTAATGGTTTCGTCAATTATACAATTGTGGTTGAAGGTAATGATAAAGTAACAACTAAAGTAAGTCTACTTGACAAAAGTGAAAAAGTGGTGGTTTCTGATGGTGCCAATAAAGGGAAATTATCTGTAAAAAATGCCAATTCCTGGTGGCCTTATTTAATGAATCAAAATCCTGGTTATCTTTACTCTCTTCAAGTTCAACTCCTTGACACTTCTGGTGGTTTAATTGACAAATATGTTTTACCAGTTGGTATCCGTGTAATTTCTTGGGATTCCAAGAGTGTGAAAATTAACAATAAGCCAATTTATTTACGTGGTTTTGGCCGACATGAAGACTCAGATATTAGAGGAAAAGGTTTAGATTTATCTCTTGTCATCAGAGACTACAATTTGATAAAATGGATCGGTGCAAATGCTTACAGGACTTCACATTATCCTTACGCCGAAGAGATTATGGACCTAGCTGATGAACTAGGAATTATGATTATTGATGAGAGTCCAGCTGTAAACACCGAAAAGTTTTCAGATGAACTACTAGAAAATCATAAGAAATCTTTGACTGAATTGATTCAAAGAGATAAAAATCGGCCAAGTGTAATTATTTGGTCGGCAGCAAACGAACCTAGGACTCAAGACCAACAATCAGAAAATTACTACAAAGAAGTGGTAGCTCATATTAAAAGTATAGACACGACTCGACCTGTAACTGTTGTAAATAATCAAGTACCAGATGTGGAACATTCAGGACAGTTCCTTGACATTGCCTCATGTAATGTTTACTATGGTTGGAACTCCAATACAGGAGATATCGATATTATAACAGCTGAAGTCAAAGAAATTATAAAAAGGTGGAACACTGTTCATAACATTCCAGTGATAATGACTGAATATGGCGCTGACACACTTGAAGGATTACATTTGGTAAAATTCCTAATTTTTTTGACTTTAGTTAATATAGAAATTTCTAGTTGCCAGAATATTCCTGGTCAGAAGAATATCAGGACAAATTACTCTCACAGTATTTCCGAGCCTTTGATGACTTGAGAAAAGAAGGTTTCTTCATCGGTGAAATGATTTGGAATTTTGCTGATTTCAAAACAGCTCAAAGTATGACAAAAAAATTAGAATTTTTAAAAATAATCTCAAGTTTTTTAGCTTCTACACGAGTCGGAAGTAACAAAAAAGGGATTTTCACAAGAAACCGTCAACCTAAGGCTAGTGCTCATCTCTTGAGGAAGCGTTACTGGACCTTGGCACAGACTTTAGATTCTGTTGATGTTCCTGATGATCTTGATGAATATACTATTGGCACTAATAAAGTTAAAAACAAATTGTAAATAAAATTAATTAAATTATTTACTCAAGTTTGATTTTTATTTTTTCCAGTTGTAAATCTCATATCGTAGACAAATTTAAACAAAATATCTGTATTAATGTATTTAACAATCAAACAAAATCAAAACTCACACATCTTTTGAACTATCGACATTATCCAAAATTAAACAATACAAATTTTCGTGTAATATAAACATGGAATTTCAGAAAAGTATTTATTAAGTCAAAATGAGTGGGAAAAAGAAGAAAAACCGTAAAAACTACAGAGACAAATTGATGCAAAGCATTCTACTGCAGAAGAAAAAAATATTACCTTATTCTCATACAGGTTGTGAGAATTTGTTCTGCATAACAGGGAAAAGATAAGTAATGCAAAAATATTAAAAATTCTTTTTGTAATTTTCTTCTATTTTAGTTCTTTAATATAGCCAAAGGAAACGCTACCGTCATTGATGTTGTGTCTTCATAATCATGAGAGGACGAAACTTCTTATGAAAAATTTTAGGTTGGCAATGGTCAATTAAGATGTTGCCAACCCACACAAAACTTTCTAAATCAAACTAATAAACAAATTTTGTTTTATAAAAAGGCAAAAACAAAAAATGCAGTCGATTATTCTTTCAAAAATTAAACAAAAAAAAACTTCATAGATGAAAAAAACCCGAAATGTATTGTGACAATAAAATGCTGATAATTATGATGTAGTTCAAAATTTTATTATCAACTCTTGTAATTTGTTTGCTTGAAAAAAAGGAAAAATATTTAGAATTTGTACATTTACTTAGTTTTGTCAAAAACTATTTACGCAATTTTTATATTGACACGTAATTGATCTAGATTTTGTTTTATCAATAATTTCCATCCACAAATTTTATCTAAAGTAAATAAATCGAATTTTTGTAAACCAAATCGTATCAGTCAAAATCCAAGTAGCCTATCTTGTAAGTAGTAAATAATATTACAAGTTTGCTAAAATTTTTAGGAAGTCAAAATGATTTTAGTTGTACTTTCTTTACTTATTTCCGTTTTCGAGAATGGCAAATCGGCTGGAATTCTTTATCCTCGACCATCTGAAACCCGACAAATTTTAAATCTGAACGGTTTATGGAATTTTGCATTAACCAACACTACAGATTCTTCAGAAGAACATGTTAAAGAATGGTACAAAATAAATTTTAACTCAAATAATGACCTTGACATTAAAAAAATGCCGGTACCTTCAAGCTACAATGATATTGGAACCAATTCAAGTCTTCGAGATCACGTTGGACCAGTTTGGTATCAAAGAACTTTTTTTGTACCAAAATCATGGAATGGACAAAAGGTTTGGATTCGGTTTTCTTCAGTTTGTCGAGCTGCAGAAGTTGTAAGTTTTGATAATTACTTAAATAACACTTTTTATCTATAACTTTTGAACTAGTGGATAAATGATGAATGGGTAGTTAGCCACGATATCGGCCATTTGCCATTCCAGGCGGATATAACTTCTGTTGTAAAATTCGGAGCTGAAAATACTATCACAGTTGCTGTAGATAACACATTACTAGCAACAACAATTCCTCAAGGAAGTGTTTCAAAATTGATAAGTGGTCGTATCAAACAGTCTTACACTTTTGATTTCTTTAATTATGCCGGAATTGATCGTCCTGTGGTCCTTTATACAACTCCTGCGACTTACATTGACGATATCACTGTTAACACAGACATTGATGGTGCTAACGGTTTTGTCAATTATTCAATTGTAGTTGAAGGTTCAGATAAAGTAACAACTAAAGTAAGTCTCCTTGACAAAACTGGACAAGAAGTAGTTTCTGATACTGTCCAAAGTGGGACACTATTCGTCCAAAATGCCAATTTCTGGTGGCCTTATTTAATGGATCCAAATCCCGGTTATCTCTACTCTCTTCAAGTCCAAATTCTTGACACTTCTGGTAGTTTAGTTGACAAGTATGTCCTACCAGTTGGTATCCGTGTAGTTTCTTGGGATTCAAAAAGTGTCAAAATCAACAATAAGCCACTTTATTTACGTGGTTTTGGTCGTTATGAAGACTCAGATATCAGAGGACACGGTTTAGATTTATCTCTTGTTATTAGAGATTACAATTTGATAAAATGGATTGGAGCAAATGCTTACAGAGCTTCACATTATCCCTACGCTGAAGAGATTATGGATCTTGCTGATGAATTGGGAATTATGATTATTGCTGAGAGTCCAGCTGCAAATACCGACAAGTTTACAGATGAATTATTAGAAAATCATAAAAAATCTCTGACTGAATTGATTCAAAGAGACAAAAATCGGCCAGCTGTAATCATTTGGTCGGCAGCAAACGAACCCAGGTCTCAACACAAAGAATCAGAAAATTACTTCAAAGAAGTAGTAGCTCATATTAAAAGTTTAGACACGACTCGACCTAACTGTTGTAAATAATCAAGTACCGGATTCGGAATATTCAGGACAGTTTCTTGATATTGCTTCATGTAATGTCTACTATGGTTGGTACTCCAATACAGGAGCTATCGATATTGTAACAGATAAAGTAAAAGAAATTGTAAAAAAATGGAACACTGTTCATAATATTCCAGTGATAATGACTGAATATGGAAGTGATACACTTGAAGGCTTACATTTGGTAAAATTCATAATTTTTTAACTTTAATTAATAGAAATTTCTAGTTGCCGGAATACTCTTGGTCGGAAGAATATCAAGACAAGTTGCTGTCACAATATTTTCGAGCTTTTGATGAATTGAGAAAAGAAGGTTTCCTCATTGGTGAAATGATTTGGAATTTTGCAGATTTTAAAAGCGCTCAAGGTATGACAAGCAACAATTTTAATCCTGATAAATAACCTTTAATTTCGCAGCTTTTACTCGAGTCGGAGGTAACAAAAAAGGAATTTTCACAAGAAATCGTCAACCTAAAGCCAGTGCTCATCTTTTGAGGAAACGTTATTGGGCCTTAGCTCAGGCTTTGGATTCTGCTGATGTTCCAGATGATATTAATGACTACATTTTTGACAATAGTCAAGTCAAATGTTGAATTGTAAATAAACTAATGTCTTTACCCAAATTTGTTTTTGATTTTTTCTATTCTTTTTCTAGAAGTAAACAATAAACTATTATTTTGATTAAGCAACGCTAAGTAAAACGAATTAGGCAAAATCCTAATTGCTTTATGTCTTCTGCATGAGTCATTTCAGATTCTCTTATCTAAATTCTTATCTAAAAAGTCACTCGATTTTGCTTATCTCAAAAAATCTAATTTCGATTTTGTGTAAAATTTGTAAAATCAGAATGTGACTAATCAAAACAAACTGACTCATAAGGATTCTCCTTTATATAAATAGAACTCGAATGAAAAGCATCATTCAAACGTTGTCTTTACAAGTAAGTACCAATTTCAACAATACTTCTTTTCTCATAATAATTTTCAGAAGTTGAAAATGCTGATATTACCTGTCTCTTTAATTCTCTTCTTCTCTTTGTGTAATGCCGGAATTCTTTATCCTCGGGCATCAGAAAATCGAGAATTGGTTAGTTTAGATGGCTTATGGAATTTCGCTTTATTGAACAATACATCAAGTCAAGTGTACAAAGTTAATTTTAAAACTGAAGATTTAAAATTACAACCAATGGCAGTACCATCAAGTTACAATGACATCAGCACTGACGCCAATTTTAGAGATCATGTAGGAGTAGCTTACTACCAGAGAAACTTTTTTGTACCAAAATCTTGGGAAGGGCAAAAAGTTTGGATTCGGTTTTCTTCAGTTTGTCGAGAAGCGGGTGTTGTAAGATCTTTCTTATAGTTATTTTCAGAAAATATGTTGTTTTTTCTTAGTTAATAAACGATAACTATGTGATTGGTCACGATATTGGCCATTTACCATTCCAAGTTGAAATATCATCTGTAGTAAAATATGGAGCAGAAAATTCACTTACAGTAGTTGTAGACAATACCTTATTAGCAACTACTATTCCTCAAGGCACTGTTGAAACTCTAATAAAGTTGGTATTCATCATAAGTTAGAAAATTTTAACCGAAAAAAATTTCAGTGGCAGAATTAAACAGACATACACTTTTGATTTTTTCAATTACGCTGGAATTGACCGTCCTGTAGTCCTCTATACAACTCCGAAGACTTACATTGACGATATAACTGTGACCACAGACATCGAGGGTTCTAATGGTTTTGTCAATTATTCAATCATGGTTAAAGGTTCAGATCAAGTAACAGCTAAAGTAAGTCTTTTTGACAAAACTGCACAAGAAATCGTTTCTGACACTGTCTTTAATGGAACTTTATTCGTTCAAAATGCCAATTTTTGGTGGCCCTATTTAATGGATCCAAATCCTGGTTATCTATACTCTCTTCAAGTCCAAATCCTTGACACTTCTGGTAGTTTAGTTGACAAGTATGTCCTACCAGTAGGTATTCGTGTGATTTCTTGGGATTCCAAAACAGTTAAAATTAATAATAAGCCGATTTATTTACGCGGATTTGGTCGTCACGAAGACTCAGATTTCAGAGGAAAAGGTTTAGACTTGCCTCTAATTCTCAGAGATTACAGTTTGATCAAGTGGATCGGAGCTAATGCTTACAGAACTTCGCATTATCCTTATGCTGAAGAAATAATGGATTTAGCTGATCAATTCGGAATTATGATAATTGATGAAAGTCCTGCTGTAAATACCGAAAACTTCTCAGATGAGTTATTACAGAAACACAAAAAATCACTAACTGAGCTGATTCAAAGGGACAAGGATCGGCCAAGTGTGATTATTTGGTCGGCTTCAAACGAACCCAGGACTCAATATAACGAATCTGAAGCTTATTACAGGTAAAAATAATAACAATTTGATAATAAAAACAATCTCTTTTTAGAGAAGTGGTAACGCACATTAAAAAACTAGATCCGACAAGACCTGTAACTGTTGTCAATTTCCAATTACCAGACGCTGACCATTCAGGTCAGTTTCTAGATATTGCATCATGTAATTTATATTACGGATGGTATTTTGAATCTGGTGATCTTGATATTGCTATTCTTGAAGTTTTAAAAATTGCAAAAAGATGGAATGAACTTCATAATATTCCGGTTATAGTGGCAGAATATGGAGCTGATACTCAAGAAGGTTTACATTCTGTAAGTCAAAATTCTTTCAAATGATTCCCAAAGCAATTCAATTGGTTTCAGGTACCGTCAGTTATGTGGTCGGAAGAATTTCAGGAGGAAATTATTAGTAAATATTTTCAAGCTTTTGACCAAATGAGAGAAGAAGGGTTCCTAGTTGGTGAAATGATTTGGAATTTTGCTGATTTCAACACTAATCAAAGTAAGAATTTTTATTTAATAATAATATCACAATACGCATTTATCTGCAACAGCGGCAGTAACTGTAACTACCTGCAATAGTATATTGTATATTAAGAGCAGAAATGCATTCTGCTCGAAATATACACGCTATTTTTTCGACGACTGATTACAGTGGATTACACACTTAATTCAAATAACTATCAGAGACGATATAAGATTTTTTTATTGATAACAATGAACAATCTGGCTATCTATTACTCTGTTGGCAACGCAATCAATTTCTAACATCCAATCAAATTAAAGTAGAAAGCGGAAACGCTTTAGAGCGGCAATTTTCGTAATTGCGTTCACTTTGCGGCAAGTGTCAACATTCGAATGTCAAATGACACTTAGAATAGCCTACTTTCAAGTTCAGTCGTCGAAAAGCAATTTTTTATCTCAAATAAGTTGTTAGATGTAGTTAAAGTCACACTGCTGTCATTGGTAAACACATGGGTTGCTCTGAATGAATATTTTGTTAATCACCCGTTATAATTGAAAAAATAATTGATGTTTTACAGCTTTTATACGTGTTGGGGGAAATAAAAAAGGCATTTTCACACGAAATCGTCAACCTAAGGCTAGTGCCCATTTACTAAGAAAGCGGTACTGGGCTTTAGCCCAAAATTTGGACAACGCTGAAGTACCTGACGATCTTGAGTATTACATTTATGGCAAAGGAAACATTAAAAATGAGTTGTAGACTATTCTAAACGCTTGGTTATGTTCTTAAAATTAAAATATCACTCACCTAACGCCGTTTTTAGTTTTTTCTCCCAAAAGCACAATCGAAGCAGCCATTTTTGTAATTTAAAAAATGACGCGCCACCTGGTGGCCAAAATTAAAAGTGAAGGCGCTAAATTTGAATTAAAACAAATCTTTTAAGCAATTTTTCACTAAATAATTCAGTTTGGGTAATAAAAAGGTCAAAGCAATAACTTCTTGTTAATTAATTCAAAATTATTGTAAACACGTGGCTTAAATCACGCGTAAATGTATGTTTAATTCATTTTTAAATGCTGTCTCATGGTAAAACAACTAATAGAATTATTTCTCACGTAAAACAGGTCATAAAATTAATATTACATCATTGTAACATGAGAATCTTTATGAAATATATAAAAAAAGCAAAAAATGTAATTTTATACAGGAAATGAACGTGTGATAAAACAAAGGTATTTCTTTAATTTATTTTATTAGAAATTGTTGTTTAGCCTTGTACACATCACTACTTAAAGCTTAATCAGTCTAATAATTAAATAAAATTGATTTTTTTTAATTTCTAATCCTCATGCGGTGGCTCCACTACCTTCAGGCAAGCGTCAGCAAATTCGACAAAAAGTGGCTCCTGCATTGCCATTTGCATGATTTTTTCTGGTTCTTTCGATTCATTTACTGTAACCAACAAATTCCTCAAATGTGGATTACAAAGCAAATTTTTTAAATTTTGATCATCACCTGAAAAAACAAAAAGTTACGTAACCTTTGCCACTTCCAAGCTTAACAGCCTAGAGGGCGCTTTCTCAATTATCAAACGTCAACTTCCGAAATCAATCCATCAACTCACCCAATAATATTAATTTTTCCAAAGGCACAGTGTCTGCCGTTGTGAATCTGGTTCTTAATCGTTCGTTTTGGCCCTGTGAAGGTGCTTTACCATCGTCCTTCACCAAAACTTCACATTTGTTCTCCCTGTGTTTTTTACAACATTGCAAGGAACAACTGAAAAAGTAAGAAAACGTAAAAAACTAATCAAAAACTCTACTTACTAGTAAACTAGGCACGTGGGGCATTTGTACTTGCCCTCGAGTTTGCAAATAGTGCACGTTTTTTCCATTTTGGGGAAAATGCGTGTCGGTAAGGTAGGTCGCTATAATTGGCGGGGGCTAGATGGCACCGCCGGGGCGTCGGGACGCCGCATTGTTGCCATAACGACGCGTCGTTTGGTAGGGATGCAAGCGTCGTGACGCTGCTTCCCCGAAATCTAAACAGTTTCCGTGATATCGTCGAGATAAGCGGTGGTGGCGGTGGTGGCGACATCTCGACGACGCGTCGGAAATTTTTTAGACCAGTCGGTGAAGTGTCGCTTTAAAACTTAATTTGCATTTATTAAGTAAAGTTACTTATTTCCGAATCACAAAATTCAACTTTGATACAATTTGCCGAAATTTCTTGCTTGGAACGGTAAGTTTTCAAAAAATTTGGAGTTTTTCCAAAAGTATAGGTTATGTTTAAGTTGCAAACTTTTTGGTAAGAGAAATCTGCTTACATCGGGTTACAACTTGGGTTATTGTTTAGTATTAAGGGGATTAGGAGTTTTGTAAGATGGGGTAAACATGGGGGCCCCATGTGTTTTGGCTTGAACTAGGCCAATGAGGTTTAAATATTGATTAGTAATCAAACCTGAGGGGTTTGACCACATACAATTTTGATGCAGGATTTAATTAAACTACACCACATCCGGAGCCCCCGGAAACTGTCCTGTTGCGAAGGAAATGGCCTATTGTATTCAGAGACAAATATTTAACATGGGACAGACATTTATCTACATAAAAAACTGGAATTTTAATTGGCTTTCATATTACACCCATCAAGACAGGCGATTAGTAACTCTCACGTGATGGTATTTTCAAATTCTAAATTTTAGTAAATCACTCGGAAATTCGATATTAAATTGACCTTTTTCATTCCAAATCAAACATTTCTTTCAGTTAAAAGTTTTAATTGCTGAAATTTGAACGCTGATATTAATTCATTTTATTGTGAAATATTGTAGTTTGACTGGCTTTTAGTCATGAAAGCTTTTTGATTTCTATGATTTTAACTCGCTCAGCTTTCATTTTTCAAATAACCCAAAAAAAAAATTAATACAGGTGGGCGTTGGAATATATTGTTTATTAAACGTATCTTTAGACACAACACATCAAAATTGTGTAATTGAAGCCCTGTTATCAGCAGAAACAGATCGTCATATTGACTTTAAAACATCTCTGAATTAATTTTTTTAGCTTCTAACTTTGTTATTTCTGTCCAATTAGTCTTGTTATGTCAACTTATATAAGTTTTATGCAAAAAATTAATAAAAATAACGACTTCTCTTCTAAATATTTATTTTTTGGTATCGAGTGTTCATTTAAAAAAGTTGTGCAGAATGTCGCTGTAACAGGAAGTGAGACATATTTTTTTAAAAAAAACCTTTATTTGTTGATTATCAATAGATTCCACTTTTTATAAAATATTGTTTAATGTTTTTTAATATTTAAGAAACTGTAGTCTAAGAGTTTCAAATTTTAATGAAATTGTCGTTTGTGGTCTTCTTTTTTTTATGAAATGGTTGTCTATGAGTTTAATTTTTTCAAAGAGTAATTAGGAGCCGCAGGCGACAGGTCATGACCTTCACTGTGACACAAATGCGGTCAAAGTGGTATAAAAAATGTGTTTTTTTACGAATAAGAAAGCTGTTACATAGAGAATTAAATAATTGTGTTACAAAAATCAAACAAAAAAAATTCTGGGACGTTTCAAAAATACATATATTGAAATATATTTGAAAATTCTGTGTAAACTACCAAAAATACAGAAAAATGTTAGAGGAAAAAGTTGTAGATAATTAAATTTTGTATAATAAGTCAACTAAATAATATTTTTATCTTTGATAGTTTAGGTCCTAGAGACGCTAAAGAGAGTTGAACAATCTTTCTCATATTTTAGTATAAATCGTTTACTTAATCTAGTATTTAAGTCATGTAATGTTTATAATTTATAGTTTATTGTAATACAAATTATACCGAGTTAATCAAGTTTTACCCGCATCACAAAAACAGTCATTTCTAATTAAGCAAAAATTCTCAAAAAAATTGTAGGTGATATATTCAAATAGAAGATTTTCTTTAAGTTTCAAATTATTTATTTGTACGGTTACTTTTTTCACTATTTTGTGATTTTTTATGTACAGTTTTTTTTATACAACGCATCAAAGTGGCTAATTAAATTTTTGAGCAAATGTGTCGTTTGTTTTTAATTAACTTTTTGATAGTGAAGTATTTACTTCCTTATAATTTATGAGAGTATCGTAAATTTTATTCAAAAAGAACTCCATCAGAGTGGTGGTTTCTTGAAGTTTGTGATATTCGTCATAAAATGGCACACGACTATTGTGGAGACTTGAAAGTTAAGGCAGCTGGTAACAAATTCCTAGGTCATAAATTTAGTTCAATTGTTAGGGTTTTAGCCGGGGATTTAATACTACTTCATCTTATCAAGTTATAAATTAGACTAAAATATTTAGTAAATAATATAAAAATGGGTTTTAATTAAAGTCAATTTTTTTTTTAATAATAAGTTTTGCAGATTGATTTTGTTTGAATTTATCAGCAAATTGATCGATTTGAAAAAACAAGACGTAAGATTTTTTCCTGAAATTATTTTTATAGGTCAATTAAATTGCTAGAACATTTTCTTTTTGTAGGTATATTTGATTTCAATTTAACATAAACAATAATATATAAATTTTGTAATTTTTTTCTGTGTTTTAAGACGTGTTTTTAGGGTGCGGAGATAACTTGATTCACCCAGTACAGGGTGAGTTTAAAGTAACGCATATAATTCGTAATTTGTTTATTTTTCTAAGTTTAAAAATTTAAAAACAATTTTTAACATTAAGGAAGCCTAATTCCGACGTAATTGGATCACTCGCAGCGACTAGTATGGCGCCGTTATGACGTCATATATTTTTCTAAACAATACGACATTTCTTTCATAATTAGATGTCTTAATAATCGGGCTTTATAACTATGCTCATGATTTTCCATGCGTATGAACCAAAACAAAATTAAAATATTTTAATTAATTAATATTAAATATTGTGACTATAAAGTACCTCATTTTTTTGTAATTTAAATTAAAATTTAAATTCGTATTTTTTTTTTAAAATGAAAAAATGCAACAACTAGGCATCTCAAGGGAGCTCCAGTCTCTGACGTAATTGGATTACTCGTAGTGACCAATATCGCCGTGGTATGACGTCATTATATTTTTTAATGGAATGATACGATTTTTCTTTTATAATTAATTGTTCTACTAATAAAGTTTAAAAATTCGGACTTTAGTAATAGATATTTTTGTTTTTTTAATGAAAGATGTGTTAACAAAAAGATTTTTTTTAATTTGCGGTTTTGTTGCTGGGTTATTTATATTTCTTCTCTTTTGGGGGACTAAAAATGTGGACATTAATGATGTTTTCAACAATTTGTTGTGTTTTTACCGCTTTTATATTTGTTTTCCTTTATGTCTTATTCTGTAGCTCAAAAATGGAGAAATATAATAACTCTGAAACGTCAGCAAATTCGAAAATGTTGCTTTAAGGACTTAATCATACAAAATTAAATTCTCTACAACTATTTTTTATAACATTTTGTTGTAGCTTTTACCGTATGCGTAGCGTTTCGAAATAAATTTTAAGTGAGACAAGCCAAGTTATCCGCAAAAAGCTTTTGGGTTACTAATTTTATAAAATAAACGGCACAACGACAAACGAATTTAAAAACATTTTTTTATTTTAATTTTAAATATTGTCTTGTTATAGCACTCTAGAGAACGTTTTTAAGTGAACGCTATAATACTAATAATAATAATTGAATGTAGCTAGAAAAATCTATAATTTTGGAAATGAATAAATGTGAGTAAACAGCGAAATTATTAGTGAACTAGATGACCTTTCCCTTGCCGCCATCGAGTCGCATTGTTCCATTGAAAAAACCAATTTCATTTCGATACCACAAAAACTTAATTATTGAACAAAGGTTCGTCCTGACTTATCACTTATCAGTTATTCAATGCTATTGGTTTGAATTGAAACAAAAAAGCCCTGCCACTTCCATTTCCATATTTGTTGAAATTTTTTTTCTCTAGTCCACTTCCTCTTTTTGTTGTTTACACCCACAACCATCGATCGTTGCACTTTCACAATGCCTGACCCCAAAAAGGCCGTAAACTTCCAACCTCCCCCTAAAAACGTACGACTGCTTTTAGCACCCCAAAGGCTTTGCGGGCGTAATTCACTCCCATATCGAAAACATTCGAGGATTATCGTCGAATTCACTTTTCCATATTCGCTAAGGAAACTAAATTAATCGAATCCGCGTGATGGAAATAACAAAAACAACGATGTTTTAACGAGATTTCCGCGCTCGGACACGCCGTAATCAACTTTTTGACAGACTCCCGTTCTCTACTCTTTTAAACAACTTGCCAAAGTTCTAAGTGGATTTTACAGGAGACGTGACATGGACCGGAGGGGTTCTACACTAATTTACATTCATATCGATATTAAATTTCTCAAACAAAATTGATTTTCTCCTGTTTTAAAAAAAACTATATACACTAAAAGCTTGCATTTAGCTTCATTATATATTAATTGAAGTCAGGACGCTTTAATCTTTATTTGCTAAAATGTTAATTACCTCTATTAAATATTCTTGCTCCTTTTATTTTATCAAGTTGGTATATAGCAGCGTGGTTTAATTGTGATTTGACTGGAAGGAATGGAAGTAGTTGTGATTTTTTATTCTGCAAGGTGTCACTAGGTGTCTCCTTAATGGGGCATAAATATCCATCACAGGCTTTGTTTTCCGGCGGGGGATCAGGAACCATCCCGGGAACCCGCATAATTAGGAGCGCTGAGCGTCTGCGGCTGCACCAGACACGCCATCGTGGACCGGTGACTTATGACCGTACATTTCCGCAACTCCTGGGGGAACATGAAACGATCGAAGTGGAGGAAAATGGACAAACAGAGAAAATGGGTGCATCGGCGCCATAAATATGCACGGTCGACGCGTCTCTAACGTTGAATAATAATTAGACCGGTGGCGGCGTTCGCCATGTTTCATTTATACGCCGCCAACACCGCAGACGTGTACAACTTCCGATGCCAATCAACTAAATTACTAAACAACCTAGGGAATGAATTTTATATGACTTTGCTTTTTTACTAGGTTTTTATCTTTTTTGTTGTGTTATCGTAGAAATTGAGGTTTTTACACTTGAAGATAGCAAACGACGAAAGGAAAATAACTAGAGACTCTTATCTCCCGGACTACAATGATTCCACTCCGGCTTATCCTGTGTGGTGTGTGTATGTGTTTCCTAGGAGCGTTTCACCAGACACCAGATAAACGAATTTAATGGCATACCAAAAGAAGTTTCAACTCTTAATGCTTTTCTTTATTGTTGTCTCTGTAGCATAATTCTCACTCCCTCTCTCAACATATACACAAAATTTTAATAAAGAAAATTTTGCTACATAGACATTACTTGTGTTCTAACAAATCTGATTTTACACGCAGGTAATTAATTAGAACTTAATTAAATTAAAATTCCGATGGCCGAATCCAAGGCTGTTGATGGAGTCGTCGACGATTTACTCCTCGGTGATGGCTTCTCAATAGTAGACAGCACCAAAGGCGACACCAGTGAAAATTCCGAAACCAAGAAGAAATCTTCTCCAAAGGAAAAAGACAAAGAAAAAGAAAAGAAGCCTGAAGCGAAGAAAGAAAAATCACCAGAAAAACCTAAAGAAGAAAAGAAAGATGAACCACCACCGAAAGACGATACCAAAGTCAACGGACATGACACAAAAAGTGACGCTCTTCTAATCACCACAGAAGAAGATCTTGATCTTGAAAAAGATAAGAAAACTGAAGAAACCAAAGAAGAACAACAACCCGAAAAATCAGAAAAACCCAAAAAAGATGACGAGAAAGAAAAAGAAAAACCGGCTGATAAACGTAAACAAGGCGACGTCTGGGTTTCAAACATCACTCGTCATGTTAAAGCAACCGATCTCAAAAAACACTTTTCCCGTCATGGAAAAGTCCAAACAGCTAAAATTGTCACAAATGGAAAATCTTTCTTTGGTTATATTCTCATGGAAAATTCCGATATTGCCAATAAATGTGTCCGGAGTCTTCACAATTCCACTCTTGACGGCCGGAAGATCACAGTCAGCCGCCAAAGACCTGATCAGAGACGTCCCATAAACGACCGCAAGCCTACAGTCAAAACTACTAAAACCGATCGAAAGAAACCCGAAGAGAAAAAGAGTGAAAAATCTGATAAAAAAGACGACGCTCTTGCTGTTGCCAAACGTACCGAAGATCGTCTTCGTCGCGAAATCGACTTCCACAAACGTGAAATTAACCGTCTTAAACGCTACCTGACAGACGAACAGCGCCGACTTCGTATCGAGCAGCAGAAGAACCGCACTCTTGGTCGGGAACTTCAAGACGCTGAATCGAAACTACGTGAAGAGCGTCGCAAAATTGACCGAGAACGTGACCTCTTTGAGAAGAACCAACGCACTGATCGGATCAAGCTTGAGAATGATCGGTCGATGATCAAGAAAGAGTTGGAAGAAGTGAAGAAGCTTCGCGAATATCTCAAACGCAAGATGGAGGAAGAGTCAAGACCGATTGATAGAAGACCTCGAGCAGCGTCTCCCTATGCGTACTCCTCGAAACGGTTCAGGGAGTCTTCTGGTGATAAGGGTTCCAAGTACGTGGAAGAACGTACTCGTACACCTCCGTCTCCGCCGAAGCTGTCGTCTCGTTCGAAGCGTTCTCCGGTGAATTCCTTCCCGGTGGACAAGGACCGCAGGCCACATTATGACGATGTGGGTCGACATGGCAGTTCGATGGTGATGCCAACCAAGCCGTCTGCTCCAGCCGCTCCGAGGAATATCTGGCCGTCGTTCCACCAGGAGGTGTGGAGAATGCCTCCAGGGGCGGCGACGAGTACGCCGTTTTCGGGACAGTCCTATCCGAGGCAGTCTGAGTATGGGTCTGGAGGTTCGTCATCGAAGAATCCGAATTCTTATTCACAGAGAGATTTTAATAAACGCGATCATTATTCTAGCAGTTCAGTTAGGAAGTATTAATGTAATATTTTAGTGTTGACGTGTTTTTTTCGTTTGAATATTTCATTAGTATTAGAATTTTGTTGGACGAAAATTTTTTTAATAAAGTATATCGTCGTAACCTTATTTGAAGTCGTTTCGTGTAATTTGCCAAGTGCGAAATTTAATTTTGAGGAGCGGAACTTTCATCTCTGGATAAAATGAGCAATATATTCCAGCATTACTTATTTTATTAGATTAAAATCTACCAGAACAAACTAACGCTCGGATGATGCTACGAATTACCAAACTAATGGCCAAATTATTGTGCACATCTTTCATTTATCTCAATTTTAACAGGAGTTGAAAACGGTAAGTCGACTGAAATCACACTTATATAGATACACTTTATCGGAAATAAAATTAGGTTATATTAAGCTCTTCTGTGTTTTATTTGAATCCCATAACTACATCGTTTCATACCATATATCAAATTTTAGGTTATAATATAATAAACAGTTATATAATTTTATTATGTTTAATGTTCATTAGTTGTAGCTCATAAATTAAAACTGTTTCTACATAATATTCAAAATTTTGTTATGTCGGAACATTATCGAGCTAATTAAAATTGGTACGCAACTAAAGCGATAAAATTTATTTAGATAATACTGAGCCAAGAGTTTTATTAACACAAAAAATCATATTTCATATTATGTAGTATTGAACGAATCAAAATTTTGTTCCCAATTAAAGAGCATTTATTGAGAAATTCTTAGGTCGATGGTTGTGCTAACTTTATAAAATTACTATATTTGGCAATAAAATATATTATGTAGCTACATAATAATCTAAATTTTTATATGTTACATAATTCAACGACTTGAAACAAAAAGGAATTTAGTGAGATATTTTTACGAAAAAGTTATGCTAAAATAAAAAAAATATTATGTTGTGTTTATTTAATAAATTTTTATGTTGTTTAGATCTGTATTGGCACTTGACACTCAAAATTATGTAGTAACAATAATTTAGCCAACAAATTAATGCCTCTAAATAAAATGTTACTGGATCAATAATTTTATTGACTTAAAAATATATTGTTTTAAACATAAAAAAGAACATCATGTTATGTATTATTCTTTGTTTTTATGTTGTGAATATTTTTATGAATTCAGTAAATATTATTTTACGTTGCTACATAATATTTTATAATTTTATGTTGTAACATAATTCAACCAATTAAAATTATGTTCTTAACTAAAGAGAAGTCATTCAAACATTTCAAGGCTAATAGTTGTGCTAACACAAAAAATGTATTATGTTGCTACATAATAATTAACAATTTTTATTGTGGTATAGTATAATAATTCAACAAATTTAAATTAAATTCTGAACAAGGTAAAACAATTATCTATGAGCCATTTCTTTTACTATCGAAATTATTATTTGGCACAGAAAAAAAACATTATGTTGCTGTGTAATATCCTAAATATTTGTTATATTGTAACGTAATTCAACGGATTAAAATTATTATGTATCTTACTAAAAGAATTTATTTTTCTAGGTCTTTAAGCCAAAATTTGATTGTCTTTTACGTAAAACCTTTTTATGTTTGTTTATAAAAAATGTATTAGATAATATTTGAAAATTTATTATGTCGCAACGAACTAAAATTAACAGTAAGTCTCAAACTAAATAAATTGGTCTAGATATTCTTAGTCCAATAATAATTCTGTCAAAGTAATTTATTTTTTGTGACTTAAAAAATATATTGTTACATAATCACAGTTTTTGTTACATTTTTAAAAATTTTGGACTTTTTCTACGCCAATTCATTTGGCATTGTCGTTGCATAATTGATCCCATACCAAAAAATAACTTGCTGTTATTAGACAAAAACATAATGTAAAGAGCTAAAATTAATTTTGGGTTAAAACATTTCCTAAAAAAAATATGTTGAAGCGGTATAACCCAGTGGCACCATCTCCTAGAGCTGCTGACAGACACAAGGATCACTAATATCTTGGTGAACAAATTATTACAGTACAATGTAGTACAATGTCTGGTTGAATACATCATCGTTAACGGTTAAATGGAAACAACTACTCTGCAAACACAAGCCTCCACTAGGGGTTGAATTATGTACTATTACTCCTCGGATGTTAATATCCATGTGCTGATGTTGCTTCTTGTTTTTGAGCCAAAATTTAGGCGAGTTTTTAAAACCTTTCGACTCCTGTTACCTACAGAATTGTCTTTATTGTTTCCGGAAAAAATTTTTGCAGCTAAGTGATTTATGAGTTGAATATTTGAGTTTCGAATGATTATTTACATAATAAATTTTAGTTATTGATATCTGTACGTAATCAGTACTTTACCAAACCGTTCCACGGTTTCTGTTTTTGCCCACTAAAACTAACTTCTGTGTTTTAAGAGTGGTGGTATCTGTTTTTATTTGAATTTAATTTTCACTGAAAGAGAAATTTTTTGAGACGTTTTTTGTCTCAAAAAAGGCGATACGTCATCATTTCACAGTCAAGTAACTCACTAATTGCATCTTAAGCAATTAATCTGTTCATGAGATAAGGAACTAACTCTGAAACCGGTCCACAGTTTCCTAATTGCTGGGTTTGGCTTAAACGCTTATTGAAGACAAAAATATTTTTTATTTTTAAACACAATAAACATTTTTAGTTGTGTTTTTACCTAGTTACTCATACAATGTTTTTTGTCATTTAAATTTTTAAATTTATTTAAAGTAAGTTATTGTGTTTACATGTCGTAATTGTCCTAGATTTGAACTCGGCTGTAAGAAATTATGCTAAAAGAATGTCCAATGTTCATTCTTGTGTATAGAAATCTCTCATATAAAGGCTCATTTGACTCGCTGAAAAATGAAATCTAATAAAAGCGCAAGGAAGTTTCCCCTGTAAACCTCAGTAGAGAATTCCCCGTCAATTTCCTTTCCGGAAAATACATAAACTTCGTTTATAGATAACTTCTATGGGCCTTGAGAAGCTTTTAAAATAATTGTGTGTAGAATAGTAGGGATAGGTTTAAATGAATCGACACGAAACCAATTAATTTCAATTGATTACTTCATGTAACATGTTTTTACCGAGATTTCGTAATCTTAGCTAAGCCACAATGTATTTTTAGAGAAAGGTATGCAATTTGGATGTCGACACAGAGTATTTTCAGCGAATAAAATTAGACTCCATTAGAGAAAAACGAACTTAATTTTTAATAAGTATTAAAAGGGGGACGAGCGTACGTCTCGTATAACTTCTTCCAAAAATCCATTGCCTCACTTCTGAAATTCTTCTCGATTTTTAAATCGAGATCTATATTTAAATATGAAAAATCTGTCGGCTGGTATTGGGGCCAAGTGAGATTTTGGAAGAGAGGATCTTCATCAGGAGTGGGATTGCTAGAGTAAAAAGAAATCAAAATTTCGTTATTTTAAATGTTAAGTACCCAAATTTGGCAAAGTTAGTCCACAGTTTGACCATCCGGTTTCTTATTAATTTATCGGAATTATCAGCACGAGTCAAATCTCGTCTAGCGAAGATATACCAAAGCTCTTCCGAATGCATAACTCCATTTGATTCAGTATCATCACTCATTCCTAACGCTTTTTTCCCTAGGAGATACCCATGGTATGAAAATTGGTACATGAAAATCGGAGCAAATTTGGAATATAACTTTGCACTTTGAACTATTGGTCGGTAGAAGGCATTATCACTGTAAAACTTCAGAAAAGTGTCAAAATTTTTGCTGAAAAAACTACTTACATTGAGATATTGGTCACTTCTTGATTTCTTATCACTGAAATAAAACGCTTTTATTTCATCACCTGCCTTCCATGCTTTATTATTTAAATCTCCAGGTACTAAAAGCTCGCTTGGTAACACGTTTAAAATAGTTTTGGTAACCTCCATTGTCTTTTTGGGAACCCCAATTTCCATAGAATTAAACCCAACAATATAAGGAACCCGTTCAAAGTCACCATTTTGAAGCGCCTCAAGAGTACTTCTCGTTAAAAAAGCTCCATGATGTTCCGGTTCAAAAACAGGAGAGAAAGTCAAGGCATCACTTAGTTTGAGCCTCAAAATAAGACCCGTCACAGCCGCCATTTTGAGTCTATGTGGACTCAAACCGCGCAAAAATTCAACAAGCTGGCTCGAACTTCCACCAACAAACCCCGCAGCTAAGCCTATTTTTTTCGCGATTTCTAACGGGTGTGTTTGGAGTGCCCATGAACATATGGTACTGCCACTCTCTGAAATAGCTCGGTGGAACAAGCCACGACTTTGTGGTGATATCAAATGGTACTGAACTGATGCAGCTCCTGCACTTTCACCAAAAATCGTGATGTTTTCTGAGTCACCACCGAATTGCGCAATATTGGTTTTAACCCATTTCAAAGCCGCGAGTTGGTCCTTCAAGCCGTAGTTTCCGACCGAAGCTTCGTCTCCAGTACTTAAGAAGCCTTTTAAATCATTAGAAACTTCTTGATGTATAAATTGAAACGTAAAAACACTCAATAACACCAAACAATTTCACTTTGCACAAAGTTGTCATCCCCAGGTTGGAACATAGTTCGAAATCTTATTAATGATAAAACACTGATTTTCAGTTTTTTTTTATAGAAAAAGCAAATTCTGTCAACTACATCATAGATGAATTGAATATATGGTTGAAATTGATAAAGAAACAACGAGCAGATAAAGAAAAACAATACAGATAATCGACGCAATTATGAAAGAGAGAAGTAACCAAAGAGATAGAAAGAAGAAATGAAAGAAAATCAAAGATACACAAAGAAAAAAGCAAGGATGAGAAACAAATACTTTAAAAAAATATATATCGCAAAACTAGGCTTTTCTGGATTGTTCAAAAAGCATCCAGAAGGAGCCTAGTTGTTTTGTAATTTATAAACAATAAATATATTCAGAGACTGAAGTTCAGAGATGAGGCAGATAAAGAAACAAATGTTACAAATAAAAATCACTGTTCGTCATTGTAAATAAATTTCACTAATTATAGAATCGAAGTCTGCGATAGTATCCAGTTTATAATGTTTACTGTTACGTCACAAATGTGGTCAAACTAGTAAAACAAAGAAGATAAATATTTTTAAGAAGTTTTAAATTAGGATCTTGAGAACCTAAACTATTAGAGTTAAAATATCGGCTCCCAGACTTTATTATACAAAATTTAATTCCTTTCTATTGTTAAACTCGATTCTCCCCACCTGAGGATGCCAACTTTGTGCAAAATGAAATTGTTTGATGTTATTGGCTGTTTTTACGTTTCATAGAATTTGTTGTTGAAATTACCAAAAACGTTGAGCCTGTAGTTAAAATGAACAACAATAACATCTTGCTCGATTAGAAAATCCGGTCCGTAGAAACTCCAATTGGCCCACCCCATTGTGAACCCTCCTCCATATATCCAGACCATCACAGGTTTAGAATCGTTTTCTTCCTGTTTGGCTTTAGGGACGTAGACGTTAATATAGAGACAATCCTCGGCCTCGTTGTTATCAATCTGCGGAATTTGGATACAATGAGGGACGTCTCCGTCGGCATCCAGTACTCCTTGCCAAGGATCAGGTGGTTGGGGCTCCTGCAATTACCAAATGAGCTTTTGTGGGGAAAAAAGGGAATTACTTTGAATCGTAGCTCGCCAACAGGTGGTTTTGCATAAGGGATACCCTCGTAAGAATAATAAGGCATGCCGATACCGCGCGTTCGCCGTTCACGGCCTTGGATTAAGCCTTCCGGTAATTGGATTTGCAGCGAAGGGTTCTGGAAAGTGACGATGCAGTCAAGAATTTGATGCGATTTACACTTACTTGGGTGTAGTTTGAGATGAAGTTGAGACAAGTCACGCCGGGAATTACAAGATAAAAAATTAATGGGTGCATTGTGAATGGGACTGGGCAGAATGGGACAGGAAATATATACATGATGAGTTCCGGGATTGATAACGATTTTTTTAATAATAGTTATTTGCTGTAAATGTACTAAAACAAAATTGTTCTATTGTTACACAGCATTGTCCTAATCTACTCGATTGGAATAATCGAAGAAATTGAATTAAAAACTGATAAGGGATTAAGTTTCGCGATGAAGTAATCTTTTGTAAAGCCATTATCCTTATTAGTAATTCGTGTATGTTAGGGTAAGTTTTTTTTTTCATAGATTAGAGGAAAAGTTTTTAATAACCAAATTACAGTGTTGTATTAAAAATTAATTAATAGCTACGATCAAATTTTAATTAAGGAGAAAAAAGTAATAAACGTCTATAGATCTTAGAGAAAACGATGCATTTTTGCTCATTTAATGAGAATTTTGAAAGGTCTATCAAGTGCAAGAGCGATTATTTGAATAAATAAATTAAAATTTTATTGATTTTTTTGAAATTATTATTGTAAATGTCTGTAGTTAAAGAACACTGAAGCGATCTTTCTCAATTAATTAATTTTATTCACAATAACACAGGTAACTCTAATTTGGTTTTTTATCTGCCGCTTCTCTTGTTTGGCTGGTTTTTCTGACGCATCAACTGACTAACTGGTCACCTTTTTGTTTCTCTTTTTTTTACTCTTTTCCTTCTAATTTTGTATTTTATTACGTTTTATGCTTATTTGTATTTTTAAAAATAAACTTATTCCTGTCGTTTTTCCTTTTGTTATACATTTCTAATCGATTCTTTCTCCTTTTTTTGTCTGATTTTCTTTCTTCTTGATTTTGTCATTTGTTTTTCTTCTTGTTAGTTTCTTTTTTATTTCCATTGAATTCAAAATAGATAACAAAAGATAAGGGTTATGAATGAAATTAGGCACAACTAGTTCTCTTCTTGTCTTTCATTCAGTTTCGGTTATTTCTTATGGTCAACTGTCTGAACCTGTATTTCACTGTGTGGATTTATGATTTTTTATACAAGTTGAATGCTTTGAGAGAGAATTAAATTTTGTATAATAAAATCCACGAGCCGATATTTTATCTCTAGAAGTTTAGGTGCTAAAGACGTTTAAAAAAGATAAAGAGACTTGAACAACCCATCTCATAAACTACTGTTAAACGTTTACTTTATTAGCAATTTATTCTTTCTAAACTAAATAAATATCTGTTTTTTTATTTATTTTTTTACACACTAAAGTTTTATTTCTTTTTGTAGCTGACGTCGTAATTATTAAATATACTAACAAACTAATTACAATGGTTTAGTTCAATTATAACATTTTAATAATATTTTTGTGTTGTGAAGAATAAATTGGCTAACAAACACTTTATATGTTAATATAAAAAGGGGTGTTTAATTTAGATCTTTAAGCGTCTGTAGAACTTAAATTATTAGAGTTAAATATATTATTTTCTCTTTGTTATATAAAATTTGATATTTTACAACATTTTTCTTGTGGGTTTAACCGTTTGCGCAGCGTTCCAAATAAAGCCAGTGTTATGCATATTTAAGATTTTTATTTATTTAATATGTTCCAGTAACTTTATTAAAATCTGTTTAAAAAATTTTGGAAATTTTTTAAAATTTTTATTTTTTTATTTTACTACTTTGACCACATTTGTGAGGTATCAGTGAAGGTGATGAACTGCATACTGTCATAGGCTTTGGTTTTATAAATAATAATGAACTTTATTTACAACAATAACGAACGTTATTAGTAACATTTGTTTCTTTATCTGTCGTTACTCTATCACACAAACTAACTGAATTTGACTTTTGTCTCTAGATATGTTTATTGTTTATAAATTATAATACAAATAGACTTCTAGATGCTCTTTGAACGATCCAGAAAAACCTAGCTTTACGTTATTTTTTTTACGTCTTTTTCTCATTCTTATGGTTTTCTTTGTTTACTTTTTATATTCTTTCATTTCTTCTTTTTATTTCTTTGCTTACTTCTCTCGTTTTGAATTGCTTTGATTTGATTTGTTTTTTCTTGTTTACGTAGCTTTTCGTTTTCTTCTGGTTGTTGTTTTATTATTTTCAATAATATTTTCAATTTATTGATGTTATAGATGGCAGAATTTGTTTTTTTCCATAAAAAATTTGAAAATTAATGTTAGAATTACAGATTTATCTGTTCGAACTGCGTATATTTTTTCTTATTACAAAAACTGTTAATTTGTTGTATTTCTCATTTTTTTGTCTTCTTCTTTCTTGATTTTTCTATATCTTTTTCGTCGTCTTGAGTGTCGAAGCATGTCCACTAAATTCTGGTTCTAGACAGGTAACATTTGATCGGTAGTGTGATAACAAAGAACGAAGAGCACAGTTGTGGGAAGTTGAATTTGGTGTTTTTCTTTACTTAGGCTTCTATTTCTTTTAATTGCCTTGCTCGTATCCCATTCTTATTGTATTCATTTCTGTTTTATTTAACTTCTTGTTGGATGTCCTTGGCGTGTAGAATGAAAGGTAAAAAAAATACAATAGCACCAAACAATTGCACTTTGCACGACGCACGTTTCGACAACAAAGTTGTCATTCTCAGGTGGGGAATTAAACTGAATAATTTACAAAATTTCTCGGTTTACACACTAGTCCCATCTCTCGACAAATGAAATAAGAGAAGAAGTGGGGATGGGTCTAAATTCCGCGTTGAACAAACGTTCTTTATTCTTATGTATTTCTAGACTCTCGCAAAAGTCAAGAAATTAATGTAGAGTGTATCTGAAAAAATTTTAGATGCGCAGAGATAAAAACAAAGTTTTTAATGGCAAACCCTTTTGAGAAAAGTTAAGATATTCTTTTAACTGACTCACCCTGTATACCCAACTATCAGTACACTATCACAGGTAACGCTAACTTGTTTCTTTACCTGTCGCTTCTTTTTTGGGTTATTAGTTGTATACCAACTAACTGACTGAATTTAAGATTCTAACGCTGCGGCTGAATTTGCTTATACAATAATATACAAGTTGTTTCTTCTAAATGCCTCGAGCACTATCCAGAAACGCCGTTAATTTTCAAATTTAGATTCAAAATTTATATTTTTAGTTTCTAACGCAGGTTGAGCGAAATAAGTGTTTTTTTTAAGAGATTTGTTCTAGTTTTGTTCCGACCTTTGTAAGAACTCCTAAAATAAAATAAATGTCTTCCTCAGCAAGTTGTTTATTTTGTAAAAAACGAACTGTACAATCTCATAAAAATTTCAAGTCTTTTGCTTCTACGAGACTTGAAATATCAATTACTTTTCCAATAAAATAAAATTTGCAATTCTTTGTAAACCGTTGACATACATTTTAACAAACAACACAATAACTTTCTTTTCACAAGTTCGAACCCATTTCCTCGGATTAGTCTTTCAACTTTTTTTTGCTTTTCACAAATAAACTAAAATATCAATTACATCTCCATTAGCTCGAGCTTTATATTCTCGAAAGAAACAACACACAATGACACTAAACTTCCAATCCTCTTTAAACTTTCCACCAAACTTTCAGCATAAGCCTCTTCAACGTCAATACATCGGAATGAAAGGTGAGAGGATCGCTGATCTGTTGAATGTTCAAGTAATAAAAAGACTTGAGATATTTTTGTTGTTTTATTTGCAACCCTATCAAGTTTTAATTCTATTTATTATAAGTGACGCCATTTTAGTCAGTGCTACAGCTAATATAGCAAAAAAAAAACAAGAAAACTTGTTTGGTGGTTGCTTCCTCTATACTGCTGCTTTCAGAAGTGTTGAGAATCCTGAATTACGGCATTGGTAACATTTTATTAATTTTAGATACCAAAAGCTGTAAACGACGATTTTTATCTTTTTCAGAAGTCAAAAGTGACTTTTACCGGATTTTTAAACAAGGAGATGATTGTGATTTTACCACTTTTAAAAACCAGAAACGATATACTTTTTTAAATCGGTAATGGCAAACGCGACATAATTTTTGTATGTAATTGGAGAAGTTAGAAGCAATATTTTACTAATTTTGGAAGTTAGAGTTTACGCTTTACTAATTTCTAAGTCAAAGTTGAGTTTATACTTATTTGAAAACATGAAACGCCATTTTTGAGAATTTTTAAAGCTGTATGTTTTTTGCTTTTTTAAAAATTTAGAAATATAATTACTGAAATACCAGTTTTTCTAATTTTTAGAGTCTGGAGGCGACATTTTATTAATTTTATAAGCTATATTAGAGAATTAGAGTAGTGTGGAAAAACGGGGAAATAATTTTATCACTTTTGTAAATAAGCCATAATTTTGTTAATTTTGAAATCAATAAAAGTAAAAATGATTGTAGTTTTAGAAGAAGGAACATTGTACTAATTTTGGCAGCCAGAGCAGACATTTTTACTAACTCGGAAAAACAGCAATTTCTAAATTAGTAAAAGTCAAGACGACTTTATTTTTCTGTAATTTTAGAAGTAGGAACGAACATTTTACTAATTATGATTGTCAAAGCCGATAACCAAGGGCGTTATTTTTTTAAATTTCTAAACTAGTAAAGGTCAAATTTTTGTAGTTGTAGAAGTAGGACGATATATTTTACTAATTATGAATGTCAAAGGGGATATTTTACTAATTTAAAGAAACCAGAAGAGACATTTTACTATTTTGGAGGAAGAAGATATAATTTCGTTAGTTTTCTTAGAAATTAGCGGCGATTTTTAAAATATTTAAAGTAGGAAAGGTAAAAACTACATTGTTATAGTGCTTTTAGAAGTGGAATAAAATATTTTACTTACCTATTATGATTGTCAAAGGCAATATTTTACTAATTTTGTAAGCTAGAATAGACATTTTAGTAATTTAGAAAACGGAGATGCTATTTCATTAGTACTAGAAATTAGGGGCATTTTTTTATCTTTAAAATAGGAAAGGTAAAAATGATATTGTTTTTGTGATTTTAGAAGTGGGAAGAAACATTTTTTTAAAAAAGGATGATCGTTGAAATCGTGACAACTGTAGAGGACTTTCGGTTACAAGTACCTTTAGCCGGTTATATGGACGGATTATACGCGATAAAATAGAATCAAAATATTCAGCAAAGAACCAGAAAAACAAAGTGGGTTTCGCGGAGGACGATCATGTATCGACAATGTGCTTTGTATTAAACAAATAATTGAAAAACAAATTGCAAAAAACAGGGAAACACATTTATTATTTATTGATCTGAGTAAGGCGTACGATAAAGTACCAGTTATCAAATTGTGGAAAGCATTAGAATAAACAAAAATAAATAATACATTAATAAAAGCAGTACGACAAATGTATGATAACTGTATGATAAACTGTATCATACTGTATAAACTGCTGTAACTGTAACGAAATGTATGATAACTGTAGATCTCAAATAAAAATTGGCAAAAAACTGTCAAACGGATTTCGGATATTAAAGGGTCTCAGACAACGTTGTTGCATTCACCAACTTTATTTAAGATATATGTAGAACACGCCATTAAAAATTGGAAGAAGAAATGCTGCCGAATGGGCTTTGAATTAAACAATACCACTCTTTATACTATGCAATTTGCGGACGATCAAGTAGTGGTAGCTCAAACAAAAGAAGACCTAGAATATATGACGAGAAAGTTAGGTGAGGAATATAAAAACTGGGGAATGGAAATAAATATAGAAAAAACTAAGTATATGTGCATAGGAAGCAATGATGGTAATTTACTATTAGATAATGGAACTACATTTGTGTTAAGGGGTGAGTAAAGAACAAGACAAAGCTTCGATCAATACTAATTTATTAAAACAAAAACATAACAATATAAACCTAACCTACAGTGAATATAAAACAAATTATAACTTATATTAAATTGCTACTCTGTACATTTAAATGATATAATAATTACATTTTGTCGGTCGCTGGAAAACCGTGCAACTGTCATAGTACTTTGCCCCCGCTGAAGTAAGCAAGTCTGTGCTTACACACTTGTTGTTTAAATTGTTTCAACATGCGGAAATATTTTGTTGCAATTTCCTTGAGCCATAGATCCAGTTAATGACCTATTGCATCTTGCCATACATTTGTGTTTTACAGAAAAAAAGGAAATAATCTGTTTGACGATGGTTAAACAATTTGAAAGATGTACAGCATACAAGTACTTAGGAATAACGTTTGAAGAAAACAGAAAAGATGAAAAAGAAATACAAAAAGAGTAGGCCAGAGTAGAAGAATCATAAGAGCACTTAATGGAATTTTTTGGTCAAAAAATATAGACAGACAAAGAAAGCTAAACATCTACAACACCGTGGTAAAATGTGTATTAACATATGGCGCCGAAATATGGACTATGACAGAAAATGACAAACGGAAAATACTTGCAACAGAAATGGATGCATTACGAATATCTGCCAGACATTCAAAGTTAGACTATAAAAGAAACGAAGAGATAAGAGATATAATGAATACAAAGACAACAGTCATTGTGACGAGATAGAACAGAAACAATTAAAATGGTATGGACACATACGTCGTATGGGGGAAGATAGGTTACCAAAACAAGTGCTAGAATGGATACCAGAAGGAAAAAATCGAAGAGGACGTCCGAGGAAAAACTGGATACAGGGTATCACCAAGGCCATGAGTGAGAGAAATCTAGCCGAAGCAGATTGGTTGGACAGGAAAAAATGGCGATTGGGAATTGGAAAGCGATACAAGACGCTATAAACCGAATATAAAAAGAAAAAAAAAATAGAAAATTTGAGATACGATTTTATCTTCTTTTTATCTCTAACTTTTAACCCTTTTATTTTATCTCTAAATAAAAAAGGGTTGAAGCGACATTAGTTCTGTAGTTTTAGAAGTAGGAAGAAACATTTTACTAATTATGGATTTCAAAGGCGATGTTTTACTAATTTTGGAAGCAAGAAATGGTATTTTACTAATTTGGAAAAACGGAGATACAACTTTATCCCTATTTTAAATTAGGGGCGATTTTTTTAAATTTTTGCAACATAAAAGGTAAAAACTACATTGTTTTTTGTGCACTTAGAAGTGGGAAGGTACATTTTACTTATTTAGAAAATTGGAAATATGATTCTATTTTCTGTAAAAACCGTAGGCAATTTTTTTTTTAATTTCTAAATTAATAAGGGCTGCAGCGATATCATTTTTGCTGTTTTAGAAGTAGGAGAAAACATTTTACTAATTATGAATGAGAAAGGCGATATTTTACTAATTTTGCAGGCCAGAAGAGACATTTTCTAATTTGGATTTTTCTATTTCTTAAAACAGAAAACGTAAAAATGACATTGTTTTTATGATTTTAGAAGTGGGAATTTTACTTATTTAGAAAACCGGAGATACGATTTTATCTTCTTTAAAAACTGAAGGCGATGTTTTTTAAAATTTCGGAACTAATAAGGGTTGAAGCGACATTACTTTTGTAGTTTTAGAAGTAAGAAGGAACATTTTAGTAACTACGAAAACCGGGGCGATTTTTTTAAATTTTTAAAACATGAAAGGTAAATACGACGATGTTTTTTGTGATTTTAAATGTGGGAAGGTACATTTTACTAATTTAAAAAACGAGAAATATGATTTTACTTTTTATAAACCGTAGACGATTTTTTTTAATTTCTGAATTAATAAGGGCTGAAGCGACATTAACTTTGTATTTTTAGAAGTAGGACGAACCATTTTACTAATTATGATTGTCAAAGGAGAAATTTTACTATTGTTGGAAACCAGAAGAGACATTTTACTAATTTGGAAAAACGCAGATATAATTTTTATTAGTTTTAGAAACCGGAGGTAATATTTTTTTAAATTTGAAAAGAAAATAAATGGAAAAAACGACATTATTTTGTAATTTTAAAAGCAGGAAGGAACATTTAAATAATTATGAGTTGCAAAGACGATATTTTACTAATTTTAGAACCTTAATGTCTAATTTTTCATTGTTTTTATTTAATCAAAACAAGCAGATATATTTTTCAATTTTTGGTAACGGAAATGACATTTTACTAATTTTTAAACTCAATTTTATAAGCCGAACAAAATATTTTGTATTTATAAATTAATCAAGTTACAATTCTAGAAGCAAGAAGCGATAATTTACTAATTTTAGAAGCGGGATAAGAGCCTTTTTTTCTAAATAGTAAGAGCGACAGTTTTTAATAATAGGTGCCGGGAACGACATTTTATTAAATTTAAAAGCTGAAGGCGATACTTTTATAAAAATTTTTGGAACTTTCTTAAATATTAAGAGGCGCTTATTGCGCCTCTTAGTTTGTGATCCGAGCAAATGTTTTCGCCGTTTGGCACTGACTTTAGTACTCAACAAAATTACCTGTTTGTTCATCGATCTCACGGCTAACTATTTCTAAATATTGAAAACCCGGTATTGTGTATTTTGACCTCACCAAATCGTTTTGTATGTCCTTTCACGCGGTTAATTTGGCTCCACTTTCATACAAAGCTGCTAAATTGGCTAACCTGGTGTATGATTGAGTGGCAAATAGTATTTCACAATCAATTCAGTACAGAACCGGTGTTCCATCATCCTGATATATGAGGACAGGTCGATACAAAATACAGATAAACAGTCATAAGAGTGATGCATCGGTTCAGGATATCAAATGAGGAATAAAATTAGAAGAAAAGCGCTTTTCCGATAATCTCTACTAGGTCAAAGCAGTTATTTCTTTGTCTTTAGAAAAATCAATCGTGATAATAGCCTCTGTCTGTTCTAACATCATAATTCGACTTATTCCAGGCACGTATAGTGTTATAATAGAGGTCTAAGTAGAGCATTATTGAAATGCTAAACAACGGGTGCTGGATGTAGGGGCGCTACGTTCGACCCCGATGATCTCCTGGGGATATGAAATGGAGCTCTCGGTTCCTAACACACGCACATATTCAAATAAGCCACACGTCTTTCACTGGATATGGATGTGTTTGCTGATATTTAGGTACTAGAGTCACGAATTGCAAGTTTTTTAGATAGATACGAATAGAGTACATTGATCGGATTTTCGAGGGTGTTAATTAATGAAAGAGAGGATTTGGTATTAATTACAGAGAGATTAATAGTGATATGAGTTAATCCTTAATGTTGCAACAAAGGACGAATTATTCCTTGTCATGTGTCAAAAATTTAAAAAGACTTTTTTAAAACAAATATTTAATAATTTATAATTTCTAGATTATCTAGCTGTGCTGGAATTTAAATTAAATTCTCTCAACTGTCTAAAATAGGGAAGTTTTAAAATTGTTTGAATAAATGATAAACGACATACGAGATTTACATCATTTAAGTGCCATATTATACGAAATTATTGTCAAGTTGTAGGCGAGACCTACTCTGCTATGTCAATCTAAGAGCTCCATTGAATTATAAACTGTTCAAGTAAAAAAACGCTCGAGATTGCTATAGAATTTTGTTAAAACAAGACGGTATTTAAAAGGCAGGTCGAATCTTGAATTTTTATCCGATTGTGTGTCAAATCAAAGTTTTTGTTTGTTTTACTGTTTCAGCTGTTCTCACGGCACACACATTTTTTATATCGCTATATTCCAATGTGGTCATTGACAGCCTCTACAAGCAAACCAAACTCTGCCTCCCCCCACAAAAAAAAATATATGACAACTCTGACACTGGCTGTTGCAGAAGCCGATCGCACTAACGACATACTTCCCAAATTTCTTTTATTTTCAAAGCACTCTAAAGCGTTTTTTATCACATTTTGCAATGATATTACTATAAGACGTACTGCCTTAACGCTGTCTCAAAAAACCAACTCTTTCACTCTTAAAATGAAATTGAAGCTTGGTGTCTATAATCGTATGTCTGCTGAATTTGTACGGCGGTAAAGCGGCACCTGTGGCAATTACTAGGAACTAAAAAAAGATTTATTTTTTTGATAAATAATAATTAACATAATTATAATACATTGTTTCTTTTAATTTTTTTAAAGTATATCTAATTTATAGTTACATTGTAACTTGTACATTTATTTATTGCTGTTGTGAAGGTACAGTCTTTTTGTCTATACAATATACATAACATATTAAAAAATTATATTTTTTGTGTACGTTTTTAAATTTTTTTATTTAAATTTCTTTTTAGTAACGCACTAAATAATTATAAAAGCTTTTATTTGATGTGTAAAACAATTAATTGTAAGAGAATTATTATATACTAACAAAGAAAATGCTTCCTTTTAGAAGACCATTAAAGAATAATCAGACAAAAGAAATTTATATCTAACGACAGCTTATATAAAAAAAAAACTCAAAGCATGCTTTGCCATTATAAGTGTACTGTAGCGTATGTCGTCAAATCAAACACACGTGTTTTTTTAGTTTAATTATTAGACAACTGTATTGTTGGTTGCAATTGTTGCTTAATCTTGTCCAATCTCGCCCAAAACTCTAAATTTAAATTGAAACAAAATGGCCGAAAGTCATTATCATTGTCTTGTATTATAGAAAAGGAGCTCAACATTAAAAATACCGCATGAAGGACCGGATAAAATCTTTTTAAATCGTGTTCTCAAACAAACTTGTTCTGCCCTAGAGACACAAAATATTAAATTTTATTTGCTACAACTTCAACTCATTTCACATTTAAATGCTAGACTAATTTGTTAAAAATCTTGAGAGGAAAAAACATAGAAAACAAATTTGGATCTGGTAACAGGAATCAAGAATATTTGGTAGAGAATGCTTTGATACGAGAGTTGGTTAGAACAGCAACAATATCTCGTTGAGGGTTATCGTGAAAGGTAGAAGGTTTGTTTTAGTGACGATTTTTACCTATGTGTTAGTAGATAATAAAGAGCTGCTCTAATCTCACTTTTTCTTCAAAACAGTAATAAACAATCAGACAATAATAGCGTAGTGTTTCGAATAATATAACTACTACAACCTCTCAACTACAACGGATAATTGGAAGAACAGACAAAACTTTTAGAAAATTATGTAGCAAGAATATTTGGTAGCGGAAATTTGGGGAGTCATTTCGGTAGTTATTATTTAACGCCTTCTATTTTAGTTAAAGATTTATGAGTTTGCTCAAAATGAACTTTTGGGCACTAGGTTTAGCAGAAAAGTAGAGAAACAAATAGAAAAACAAATGAAATAACCAATTGAACTGATGCCTCACTTAGTTAAATTGAAAAAGTAACAAATAAACGAGTTTTAAAGTCAGTTATCACATTTTGCCCCATTCCATAAACGTCAATCAAAATTGATGAGCCATTAAACTCTTATTAATTTAAAATACGTGCTTAGATTTGTTAAAAATGCTACCGGTGTTTAAAAAAAGTTTTTTAATAAGTTGAAGGCTTAATCATAATTAATTCTGACCAAACTAATAGGTATAACGAACTGAAGGCTTAAGTATAAGGAATAACAGTGAAATAAGTGATTAAATTGAAGAAAAAACTTCCAGATTAACCACTGAAATAAAAAATCGGGCTGAAGGTTCAATTAGTTAAATTAAGGAGACAAAAATATTTAAAAGAAATTAGTATTAGTAGTCGTATAGACAGACACAGTGTACCATCTAACGAAGAGTGCTGGAAGGTGCGAGAGTTGGTATAATAATGTTGGCGGATAACAATGTTATCTCTTAGGCTCTCGCTCGGCCACTAACATAACCAACCTCCACGATTAGGCAAAAACAACTACTTCGCGGACTAATGCCTCGACCGACATTGAATTACAGGACCTAATCGTCCAACCAGCAACACACTGAAAGGCAGTGTAACCAGAACTAGCAAAGGTGTTCCAATCGAACAACAACGTCGAGAAACTGTATACCGGTTTCGGGGTTTTTGCCCCTTATCAGTACAGTGTATCCCGGAGCGTTGTGCTCGATTGAAACGGGTGGGAGAACTCGCTTTTATCAAGCGAAGTCCGGCTAGAAAGACAGTGTGCCATCTAACGAAGAGTGCTGAAAGGTTTATTATGCCAACTCTCGCACCTTCCAGCACTCTACGTTAGATAGCACACTGTATCTGTCTATACGACTACTAGCCGGACTTTGCTTGATATAAGCGAGTTTTCCAATCGAGCACAACGCTCCGGGATACACTGTACTGATGAGGGGCAAAAACCCTGAAACCGGTATACAGTTTCTCGACGTTGTTGCTCGATTGGAACATCTTTGCTAGAAATTAGTATGATCTTGTGACTTTGATCCTGTGTTTTTTAAAGTCATGTATTTTATAGAATAGTGTTTTTTTTCTTTTCTCTGTTTTCTCTGCTTGCTTACAATCGATAATTTCTTGAAGACGGCAGATATTTTACATTTGAAGTTTGATTACATGAACTTACAAGAAATCTTCTTTAGAAATCTGTTTCTAAATACAAAATTTTGTTTGTTTTATTAGCCGCAAATAGCAATGGTTTTGGTCTTACTTAAATTGTTGTTTTATTTCATTTACGGCTTAATTATTATTAGCCACACACAACTTATTTCTATTGGATATCTGGATACGGATTCCCGAAACAAAATTGAAGCTAAAAAATATTAATTTTAAGAAATGATTTAGAATTAAATCTATGAATTTAATAGAACAGCTTATCTGAAATTCGGTGTTACGAAATGTAATTTATCCTGTCAAAGAGTGCATGACTGAAACAAATTTTCACCACGTCTCTGAATTAAAAGACACAAGAACTCATTTCAACTATTTATGAACAAAATAACAAATCAAAATTATGTTTAGTAATGCCAAATGCGCGGAACCTGTAGAACACATGAAGAGTCCATCATATACAGGAAGGCCATTATCTAGAAATTTTATCTCAATTTTTCTATTGTTTGAATGCGCTGATGACTCTTTTTCTTTCCGGAAAAGTATATTAGATTACAAGCATATTAAATGTTAGTTTTAGATTTCCGAGTTCGAATCGTATGGCAATTTATTATATTAAGACAGTTAATTTAAATTTATAGATATTTTGACAATTTGTAGTGTCAGTCATTAAAAAAAAACTCGCAGCATGCCAAGTCGTGATAAATACATTGTTACATATTTTTTCAAATTAAAAAGCAAACCTATAGGTGTGGAAATTTGTGTTAAAATTGGTGAAATATCACAAGCATTTAGTTAATCCCAAAATCGAGTTATGGCCCACGTATTCCGATAATTTCGTGCAGAGGAATTTTCAATACAGTTCAATTGAACATTCCAAATTAGTCGTGAAATTCGCTAGTTTCACATAATAAAAAACAAAGAATTTTTCTCCGGTAGGAAATAATTCATCATCAAATTCGATTTATTGTTGAAATGGCAAGAAAATTTATTTTCCGATTGAGTATTCACAACACGTGCTTTTCCTTTTCTCTCCGTTCTTGAAACTTGTTATATAATAATCAAAAGTGATACATCAACGTGAGAAAAAGTGTCTCAAACACTAAAGCATTTCCATTGTAAATACGCCCAAAAGAATCTTTGTTTAAAACATCATAAATCTTGCTTTGTATATCGAGATTCTAATGCATCTAATAGCGAATCTAGATTTATACCCAGCATTGACACAACTTCGTCTATTTTTCCCTCAAAAAAAAAATTATGATTGATGAGCCACGGACTGACTTTTGAATTCAGTTTTAACCGCATTGCTAATTACAAATTAATGGCTTTGCCGCAATTTAATTTAGGGTTAATTAGTTTTTCAGAATTTTATGTATTGAATTATCAAGCAAGCAAAGCTTCTATTTTGAAACCCCCTCTCAACTTGTAAAGTGTATTTTTAGTGTGTTTATCGCAGATCATTGACATCCCAAAAATACCACAATTTTCCTCGAGCTTTTTTCTTGATGGAATGTAAATACTAGCAAAAGCTAATAACTGTAAATCTACTCATATGATATTGGCTTATATCGACTGGAAAATTTCATACGATATCAACAAAATTTTAAAGGGTGCTCGCTTGTATAAAATATGCAATAACTTAGAAATTTTGATCAAACGAGAAACGTGAAATGACAGGAAAATAGAGCAAACGAAATGGACAGACAAAAGTAATGCAATGGTTTGCATTAGTTAAATTATATGAGTTTCAGGAGTGGATTAGATTTTTATGACCGTTTCTTTAATTTAATCAAACATAAAGCAAGGATATAGTTATTTCGTTTATTTGCAATTTATATTTAAACCTCAAGAGTTAATAAAATTTAACTAAAATTATAACACTGAACCTTCAATTGTACATTCTGAAAATTGTGGAGAAATCAATATTGTCACTCCTTTATAATCGACCTAGAAAAATATTAAGACAAAGAAATATGTAATATTTTATAAAATAAATCTATGGATGAAAAAAAAAAATAGAAGGAACTTGGATTAGAAGAACAAACGAAAAATTAAGAAAATTATACAAAAACACAGATATAATAGGAGTAGTTACATAACAAAAAATTAGATGGATAGGCCACGTAACAAGAATGAAAGAAAACATATATCAAAAAGGATATTAGAAACAGGACTAGAACTCAACAGACGAGGAAGCAGACCAAGGACGGAATAGAAAAAAGAAGTAGAGGACAACGTCCAAAAACTACAAATAAAACAGTAGAAGAAGAAAGTCCTGAATAAGAAAGAATGAAGAAAAATCGTTAAAAATTGTTTTCATTGTAATAAAAAATAAAATTACTGAAAAAGTCAAAAAAGTCACTATTTTTGTACATTTTGGTTATTTTAGTAGTCGTGCAGATTGAAGCTATGCGCTTTCTGAGGATGATTGCAAGTATTAGCAAATCTATTTAGTTGGTAAGCAAAAAACTTGCCACTTTGGCTCTCATTTGACTACCAACGCCGCCAGTATCAACAATTAGATGAAAACAACTACTTCACGGACAATTTATAGAGGAGAGATGTAGCTAAAAGTTGAGCAACTAGAAAAAAAAAATGATTATTCTTACGCATGTTGGTTTATGTTGGTTGAAGATTCACAGGGTTATAACAATTAAACACGCAAATTGAATTTCAACCGACGTTTCGTCTATTTTTTTAAACTTTTCTTAGGATAGGTAATAGTTATTTATATTATTAGTGGGATAAGAAGCATTATTACACAACGAGCGTGTAGATTACATATAACGAGGGCGTTAGCCTGAGTATCTGTAACACACGAGTTACTGTAATATGTTTTAGCCCACGTATGATATACAAAACTTTGTCTATGACTGCAAAAAAATTAAGAACTTCTATTTTTTTTACATCAAAAGTAAGGTGACCTATGGATATGTTCAGTAAGCACTATAGCAACCGCTTTCAATTTTTAAAGCTCGTTATTTTGAAATAATCGGTAAAAATTGTGCTTTGTGGTGAAAATAAGAAAATTGTAAACATGAGTGACTCAGAAATTTTACCTTCTGATATCGAAGAAGCGCCGACAAATGCTGCTTCTTGCTTGGTGCCACAGAAGGCCAAAGAAAAGTACGGCATGGCTTTTCAACGGTTCAGTTTATGATGCGACGAGGCAAATTTTAAAAATATTACGAATGAAGAGGTTCTACTTGCATATTCTAATCATTTATCAAAACAGTATAAATCATCGGGTTTCTGGGCTTTTTATTCTATGATTAGAACAAGAATGAAAATGAAGAAGAATGTTGACATTCGCAAATACGTGCATTTAATCGCCTTTCTGAAAAGAAGATCTGAAGGATATCGTACTAAAAAATCGCAAATTTTCACTAAACAAGATATTAGCAAATTTTTACAAAAAGCAAATGATAATAATTTTTTTTAATGAAGGTACTGTACTCTTTTTATGCATAAATTATTCTTACTAAGTAATGTTAATTTCAAGGTTACTTTAATTATTGGAGTTGGTGGAGCTTGTAGGATCCAAAAACTTACCAACATGCTTTTGGAAGATTCAAAGATCAGAGACAACGATTTCATGTTGTAATACCAAACACTAAAACAAAAATATCCAGAGAATTTTTATTACGTCAGGCGGAATTGATGGAGTCAACATGTTAGAATTAATTCGAAAATATGCTACACTTTCCTTTAATAACGCCAGTAGTGGACGGTTTTTCCTAGGATAAAGAAACCAGAGGTTTAAAGTTACGTGTTAGTCTAAACACATTTGTTGCTTTCTTCAAGAATATTGCTACATTTCTTCAGTTACCTAATCCCGCAGGATTTACGGGACATTGTTATAGGCGCTCATCTACTTTGTTGCTTGCTAATTCGGGAGCTGATCTTTTAACAGTAAAGCGTCTTGGGGGCTGGCGCTCAAATACAGTGGCGGAGGGGTATATAGACACTGCAGAAGAAAATAAAAATCAAATTACTTGAAAAATTCTGGGTGACAAAAATACTATAACAGTTAGAACTACTGCATCGACAGCTGTTATCAGAAAAAATGTATCAAAAATGACTTGGCCTACTATAAATAGATGTGAAAATTGTGTTATTAATATTTATAACAATAATAGCATGTAATTAAGGTTGAGTTTGAAATTAAAACGAATTATTTTAAAGAGTGGATTTTTCTTTTATTACTTCACTAGTGAAGTGTCACTTTACTACACTCAAATATTCAATATAATATGCATTTATCAAAGCAGTCATAGATAAATTATTTTATTAAACCATATAACAAAAATTTAAATAAACCTGCAACGATAAATCTTTGCTAATTACTTGAAGTAATTATCGTCATCAAACTGAGTGTCTGCATTTTAGCCACTTTCCTGAAAAAAAATTCCTTTTATGTGTGGTCATCTGTTCCGGTCACACGATACGATTCTTTCTTATCCGCGAGGGAGGATAAAGTCCTGATAATGACCGTAACTAACGAGGGATATCCAGTGCAAAGCTCCTGATATCGCACATTTAATAAAGCTTCCGAGCTTATTAGCAGGTGTTGTTTCACATTGGACTATCGTAGGGAAATTTTCGTTGAAAAATCGCTTTAATCACGACGTGTTTTTCATATACCTGGCCTTTAAATTACATTGTAATAATTGTGATGAATGCTCGGCCCGGTTTCATAACACGGCGAAAGCATGTTTTTAAAAGCTCTACCTCGGAAGCTTATTAAACACCGGAGCTTTTGCCCGGGCCGACAATTTGCATAATTGTTATTGAATTTTGATTCGACTGGACTTGACTTATTTATCCTTCTGAAATAAATTAAAAAAAGGGATTTTCAATTTGTATGGATCGCTTTCCGATTGCTAAATCTACCGGAATTTCGAGAGATGAATAAATTCGGATCGAAGGATGCTACTTTTGAGTCAAGACTCGTGACGAGAGAAGAGGGTTTATTGTACCCTCGACATCGTTCATATTCAAAGCTAACTGTTGGTTTGTAATTTTAGAAAAGTGAACACTCCCGAAGGACGATCCGGGACCAATTTCATTGATTCGGGGGATTTGAGGAATTTTCAGATAGATAGGGGATTACGGGGAGAACGAACAGTCAATTTGAACGTAGTAAATTTCACGGAATTTGACTAAATAGAAAAATAGACAATGCGATTTATCCAATGTGCATTCACTAAAACGGAAAAAAAAAGAGAAATACGAAAGAAGAGAACTGATGTATTTAACTATTTCTATTCTTTTACTCTCTGTTCAATATTTTTTTAACAAATGTGTTTTTTTAAATGTTAGTAGGTAAATTGAAAAAATCTACGCATGATGCTCAGATCAGTTTTTACCTTATTGCAACCAACTGCTCTAGATTTGATAGTTTGCTATAAGATATTCTAGAATGTTTAGAACAACGTAAATTACATAGCACGGCACAAGAAAATATTCTAGAATATTTATTATAACGTAAATTTTAGATTCTAGAAGCCTAAATTTATCAAAAAATATGAAATTGTTTTGTTATCGCTTCATAGAATATTCTAGAATGTTTGAAATAATAGTCTAATCTATTCTAGATTCGATAGATTGCTTCAAGATATTCTAGATTGTTCAGCACAACGTAAATTCGATAGTGCATTACAAAAAATATTTAGAATAACGTAAATTTTTGATTCTAGAAGCCACAATTTATCAGAAAATGTAAAATTGTTTTGTTATCGCTCTATAGAATATTATAGAATGTTTGAAACAATTTTGTGAAATAATTCAAAACATTCTAAATTGTTCTGAAATTGACAGTTTTTTATAAAATGCTCTACTAGAATGTTTAGGATGAGGTAAATTCGATTGTGCGGTACAAGAAAATATTCTAGAAGCCCCAATTTATTAGAAAATGTGCAAGTGTCTTGTTATCGCTCCATAGAATGTTCTAGATTATTTAAAACCATCGTGAAATGAAGCAGCAGAGTCCAAATTGTTCTATATTCGATAATTTGCTATAAGATATTTTAGAATGTTTGGGACAAACGCAAATTTAATAGTACGGTACCAAAAAATATTCTAGAGTATTTAGAATAACCTATATATTACATATATTTTAGATCTAGAAATCTAAAATCATCCAAAAATGTAAAATTGTTTGAATATTTTTTATAGAATATTCTAGAATGTTTGAAACAATTTTGCAAAATAATTTAAATTGTTCTGAATTGATAATTTGATATAAGATACTCTAGAATTTTCAGAACAACGACATATATTCGATAATGTTTAGAATATCGAAAATATTAGATGAATTTTAGATTCTAGAAGCCTCGATTTACTAGAAAATGTAAATTTTTTTGTTATCGTTCCTTACAATGTTCTAGATTGATTAAAACCATTTTTTTATTTTATTGTGACATTTTTTATTATGGCATTTGTTTTTTTATTCATACACTTTTAATTAAATCATATATCAACTTCGTCATCGTTTCTCCTCCGTACTTTACCATTTCTCCTTGTATGTTGTCTTCTCCTGGGTTCTTGTTGTTTTTCTATAATATTTTTAACTTTATCATATATGGGAAGTTCTTTTTTTCTTTCTTCTTATTTGTTTCTGTAGTTTTCCTTCTCTTCAACTGTTTTTCTTTTAATCAACGGTGTGTTTAAGACTTTTTCACAATATTCAGCCCATCTTTCTGTTACTTCTTCTTTGCTTCTCACTAATAGGCCATGTTTATTTTGACAAAATATGGTTTTAGGCTGAAATTCTTGTTTAATTCTTTTGCATTCTTGATAGAAGTTTCTTATCTTCTTAAGTTTTATTTTTCTAGCGTTGTGCTTTCTTTTTTACATTTTTTTTGTATTCTGCTCTTTGTTTTTTATATTTTTTTTTGGTTGTTTTGTGTATTTTCTTCTAGCATCATTCTTCTTGCTGTATTTTTCTTTTGTTCTTGAAGTTTACAATTTTTATAGTACCAATCTTTTGTTTTTTTTTCTCTTTTTTAATGTGCTTTCTAATTGGTAGTTTAATTAGTTTTTCTAGTGCCTCCTCTTTCTCTTCTATTGTTCTAGTTGTTTCTTGTTGTTGTTGGTCTTCTTCCATCACTATTATATATTTTTTTGTTATTTGGTTCGTTGAATTTTATGTAAATATAGGTAAGGAAAAAAGGTAGATGACATTAATAACAATTTGAATAAAAAACAATTTTTGAATCCTTGATTTTATCTTTTAATTGTAGAAATTTCAGTATTATTAAACCGCAGACCCCAATGTCGAATTTAAATCTGATAAAAGCTATGCGTTGTTGGTTGTTCGAAAAATAATTTATTATTAATTTTATAGTGGCTATATGAAAGTGAATTTATTTCAGCTAAAGCTGATTAATTTTACCGAAAAAAGAATTTTTGTGGCCTCATTGTGATTCTGAACAGTTTCGCTTCGAAACTTTATATCAGAAGAATCGAAATTCTGGTCGTTTAGTTGTAAATTGCATGCATTTCGCTTCGAATGCATCAACACCCTGAGGTATCATACAAAATATAAAATCCAAACAACACCAAAGATCGTTTTACGTTTTTTTAATTATCTCTTTGTTTGGTTGAAAAATCGATTTTTGATAACAAAGTATAATAAAATATTGTGGAAACAATAAAACAGCTCACTTTTCGTACCGAAATTAATAAGGCTTGAAAGAAAGCAATAAAAATCTCGGAAACATTGAAGCTTTTATGGCGTTTTTCAATTTCCTGTTATCTCCTTTACCAGCTGAAAAATAAATCAATATTTTTTTCAAACAGCACACTTCATAATTTAATCCAAAAAAGCGTAGTCGAAGTGTATCCAGAAAGGCTAATTGGCGTCGACTCTTACAAGATAACTGAAAGTAGGTCTGGAGTTTTCCGTAATCCATTTGAAACCGCATCCTTTTTTCTCGTCTCGCTTTTTATTTTAGCTTGAAGCAACACGAAACCGCTCCAGACCACATTACCGCCTCTGGAATGGGAGTTTTCAGTTCGTAAACTCCAAAAAGGTAATAAAAAACCATTAATCCGTCGGTGGAACCAAAGTGTGAATTACATCAGGATAATTGGGACACCGCATAATCACACAAATTCCATCGAATACCTTTGTACTAACAAATTGCAGCATGGACCCTCCAAAACTAAAATTTCTAGTAAATGGTGCCTTTTGACATTCCTTTCATGCTGTCCCTGACAACAATTTTAAATAAACCTGCAACAACAGTTGTAAACAAATCACCTTAAAACATTTTCACTTAACGAATTATTTAGTTTCCTTTCTGCTCGATATTTTAAGAATATTGCGGTACATACAGGGTTTTTCAATATTAAAATAGTATATTAAAGAACGCGTTTTGAAAAGTCATCTTTGTGGCACGAATTCAAGTTTATAAAACGAGCGCGAGCGCGAGTTTTTATAAAGAATGAGTGCCACAATTACTTTAAAAAACAAGTTCTTTATGCTATTTTTTCTACTTTACGTGTTTTACGTAATTTTTAAGTAAAAAAGTTAATTATTTAATCTTTAGGGACTTTTGCGTTAATACGAAACAGTTGGTAATAAAAATGTTACTAAAGTGTCAATGAAGTCATTGAACTTTGAAATGTTTTCAAATTTGTCTAAAATTCTGTGTAAGTAACTCACAAATGGTTCTTTTTTACCTACCGTATCGGTTATTGATTAAATAATCCAATTGGCATTAACACAGTAAGGAAAATCTCCATTTATCTCTAAATTCCCACTCCATTTGCGGTTCTCAGCGACTCCTTTTATTTCAACGTTATTTCAGTCAAGCAGATTTATACACTCATCTAGCAAATAACTTGTAAATTATCGAATGCTATGGGGGTTGTAAATGGTCAAAATAAAGGCCAAAAGCTTCATTTTAGTTTCAAGTTTCACTTTAACGCTGTTCTAACCTTAAAAGAAAAGTTTGTGACGTCTACCACCGCTGTCCAGTGTCCACCTTTTTTTCAAATATTTTATAGATTAATTGCGACACACACACACAAAAACACTTTGTTGAGGAATACTGCTGGTCATCAAGTGCAACAAAATTTATTCGAATATAATTACTGTAATCTCATCGGCGACAGAAACGTGACGTTTCATTTCAGTAAATTGCACTAGCTGTGACCGCACGCAATTTGGGTGCGGAATTGGCTATTACCGCACCCAAATTGGACTCTGTTACCGACGTAAAGTAGAAAAAAACACTTATTATGTTTTTTTAAATAGAATTTACTTAGTTTGATTTTATTTTTGGATTCTATGCTAAATTACAAATAACTTTTATAGAGGTTGTTTTCATTTATGTGTTATTAATTTTGATTTGTGGCGCTTTTTTTACCAAAATTTTTGAAATGCAGGGGTCCGTCTAAAAATTTCTACCTTCTAAATGCTTCCACACAAGTTAAAGTAAGTAATGCCGTATGATTTCTGAATATCTGCCGCGTCTTGTAAGTGTTTACTCAACAACCCGCTCAATGGCATGTGCCTACTGCGATTTTTTAAAAATGACAAATTAAAAATGTCAAAAACTCATTTTTTGAAATGGCACCTTTTATTTATTATTGTACCAATCAAAAGATCTTTTGGGAAGCTTTCTATTAATATAGGTTTGTATAGTCTAGTGTAAAATTCTAAGTTGCTATCCTACATTAAATAAATTTTGAAAAACCTTTCTGTTTTATAAACCGTATATAAACCGCAATATTTTTAAAATATGCATTAAAAACGCAGCTATAATCTAAAAAAAGAAAAAAATTAATATCTCTTGAAATAAACAAGTCATAGAGTTTTTTCGGACCGTTGGGACAGTCTGTATAATCGAACGTCCTTGCTAGAATGTGTCAGATGTTTTGTGACTTTGCTAGATTCAATTGGAAGCGAGTCATTGCCCTTAAAAAATGAGCAGTTCAGTTTTTGTGCGACTAATCGAATTAACGATTTAGTTACGTCACTGAAGAAAGTTGTTTCTATTAAAAATCCACTCAAATTGAGTTAAAACAGTAACATCAAACATTTATCCGACAAAGTAACTAACTACAAGGAAGTCAATTACTGTAATAACTGTTTTAGCTACTTATCAGTGACAAGATGGCTATTTTGGGTCTTAACAATATCGATATTATGGTCTCCTACATTTAATCTCCGTCTTAACTTAATTACAATTAGATGTCCAGTGCCGGACTAAGTGTTAATTAGTTAATTAAATAAGAAACTCTTTCCAAATAACTTTGTAGCAACAAATCAGTGATTTCTAATAAAATCATTTTTAATTTCTGAAATTACTCTCATGACCGCATTTCTTTCACAAAATCAAACAAAAGAATCGAATCTTTATAATAGCAATCAACTGTCTTTTATTTCCTCATCGATTAAATCCGTTGTTTCTTTTTTACCTCACCCCCGTCCATTACCCCACCCTCTTGGTAATTAAAGTCGCATTTATTTCCCTCCGGTCGTTCCAGTTTTAACAAATTACTTTATTGGAAGTGGCTTTTTCTTCGTTCGGTAACAAAACGAACTTGTCAACACCAATAGGGTAAGGAAATACTATTACACCCCACCTTCTCCCCTTTCTGCCACTTAATAAGCAAACACGAAAAAAAAGTCGTCTTGAGGTAATCGGCAAACTTTGCTTAATTACAGCACATTAGGGCGTTCTGTCCTGCGGAAAAGCTATCACATAGCAACATGCAGCCCCATTTATTAGGGAGGCAAACCCTTTTAATCTGACCCTGCAGTGGTTCGCCAGTTAATTTAGCGCACCTGCTGTCCTACAACTTTACCGGAGATGGTTCTACTCGATTTGAATATCATAATAATCCCGAAGGAGCAAATTGCTTTAGTTGTGGGGGATTGTTTGAGGACTGCCGGAGCAAACATACGACCCCTTTTCCTTGTTCTAGGGTAATTCTATTAAGACGAGGATTTTGAATCGATCAGAAATTGACACGTTACGGCTCTTTTCCTGGAATTTCAGTCAACACTTTGGGGAAATCGATAGGCAAATGCCGGAAAAGAGAAACTCAGGAGCAATCAACGACAAAAATTATTTTTCTTTTGAGATATTGATTAGTTGACGGGTGGGTTCGACGGGAAGAGATGATTAAAATTTTTAGATTAAATATAAGAAGATTTACATCGGGAGATTGACAGTCGACTTTGCAATTTTTTTCTGAGGGGGTGGAGTGAGAAAATTTTGTTTTGAGTGGGTGGAGAGAGAGAGTAAATTAATGTAACACCACTTTCCGGAAAAATACTCGCGTGCTTCTTCTTTATTATTTAATGTATGAGGATACTTCCTTTAAGCTCGACGTCTTTATTTTCTATTGTCTGTGTTTTTAAAAGGGTCTACAAGAAATTCACTGTTTTTATATCGACCCTAATTCTATAAAGTTTATTTTATATTCAAGTAGTAAAATTAGAAGCCGTGCCAGCCTAAATAAAATACTTTTCTTGTCTTTAAGAAGTTTTGTAATTAAAGTAAACCTTCGCTCCCTCTGACAACTAACTGTCTTCTATTCCTTTGCGTCTCCTTTAATTCTTTGCATTTCGCAGCTGGATGTTTAATATTTTCTTCTTCTTTATACCACTACACGGAGCTTTATTAAAAAAATTATCATCGCTTTTTACCTCTGGCAGACGGTTTATCATAATTCTCGTGGCTTTACAGCCTTTGCAAAAGCGGAATTTTACGCAGAATATGTTAATTCTCTCAAAACTAAACGAATGCTTTTTTTGGGTGAATATGTCGTGTCAACATAATGCTACATACTGTAATGGCCAACAGGGCTATATTTTACTTATCTAGTAGAAAAGAGCCCTACGTTGTGTTTGACAAGATGGCGATAATTTTAATTTAGATGGCACTTTTAAGCAACATTTAATAATGCTAAAATATTTATAATATTAATATTAATAATGCTGAAAGAAACATTTTAAAAACGTAGTTTAGACAATTCTAAAAGAACTGTGGATTCTAGACCTATAAAAAAGATAAAGAATTACAAAACCAACGATTGGAAGTGAAGAAAAAAAATACAACTAAAACAAACGATAAAGGAGGATTTGAGAAGTTGAAAACATTAATTGGGAGGTCTTGGGGGAACAAAATTGTAGGCGAATTTGAAAAACAATATTTGGAAAAAAGTAAGAATAAAGAAACGATTACTAAAGGAAAAAACAGAAAAGTTAAAAACGGAAAAAACCAAAAAAATTTTAGATTAATGCCTCAAGCACTTAAAAATCTCTATTTTAGTTATCTATATTAATGTTTTTAATAGAATTTAGGAGCTGGAGAAGTCAGTTGTTCTCTCTTTTTTTTATAAAAATTGCAGTAAATATTTATTTTTGTAATAATCGTCGCCTTTGTCTAAAAAAAATTCTAGACTTTCTTTAAAACAATCTGGCAAATATTCCCTTATGTAAATCCTTTTCCTAATATAATTTCTGCTCAAAATTTTTTTTTGACAAAGATATAAGTAAATTCCTGACCAAGAATCATGCTAACAGTTTGTAAGTTCGTCCCTTAAAATGCCTTCACCCTAGTTAAGCTGATTCTAAGCACGTCTGCCATAACGTGTTGGGACAAAATCGGCTTAGCTGGAGTTTAGAGTCTCAAAGTAAAAATTTCCCCCCAAAAATCGATTTTGTGTGATTGTTATCCGGCAGAACAGAAATTTAGCGGGTGTTGGAGTAAACCACGATCGATTCTCTTGATTTATGTAGGAACGTCTGTTCCAAGTTGGGATTGTAGCGATATTAGTTTTGAGGTTTCGCAATTAATTCAAAGATCCTCGAAATTCAAACCACAATTCGTACATTTGTATACACGTTAGCGATTCGAAGGAATAAAACGTTTTATGAATAAAGTTCTATGCGCATTGCCAACTTCCAGTGAAAAATGGCGCTTTTATACCTTGATGACACTTTTACGCCCTTTAATGGTTTATGGCGTCGTAACGGAGGATGATATAGGATCTAGAGGTTGCTTTCTATTAACTTGTATTGTTTCACGAAAGATTAATTCAAGGACAAATCTAAATCAAAACTTACATTCAGTAACATAGCAAGAGTCATTTGCGCCCAATATGCTCAATATTTTACAATATAATTTAAAAAAATTAATAGCGGTAATATTTTAATAATAATTAAACAACCGGACACTAAGTTTTTTGGAAAAATTTCAGTGACGAAAATTTGAATCAAAATAATTTTAATTGAACATGTACCATGATGAACACTTAAATTGAAATCAAGATAATTTTGATTAATAATGTTCAAAAATAAATATTTATTTACAAATTAAACAAAAATTTGAGTTCAAGTAACAACACAAAGCAAAACAAAATTAAGAAAACTGCAAAAAAATGGTTTCAGTAGCGAGTATTTCCTCCTCGCGTTTGAATTACAGCTCTCATTCGTTGAGGCATACTTGCAATCAAGTATGCGATCTCATCTTGGGCTATTAGCTCCCACTCATTACGCAACGCCTGTTCCAGCTCAACTGTTGTATGCAACTCGCCGTAGTTCTGCCTAATCCTTTTCTCCAGGTTGTCCCATATGTGCTCAATGGGGTTTAGGTCAGGGCTTATGGGTGGCTACCTTAGCACCTGAACATTAACGTCATGAAGGTACTGACGCGTAATCTGGGCTGTGTGAGGGCGCGCATTGTCGTGCATTAAGAAAAACTCTTCCCCTACAAATGGCGCAAAGGGAACCACATGCTCTTGTCAACACTTCCTAATGTACCAGTCAGCGTTAATGCTACCTCTCCGCACCGTTACAAGAGCTGTATGAGCCTCCAAAGAAATCCCTCCCTATACCATTACACCTACACCACTAAATTCTACTCTAGGCACAAAGCAACACTGGGCATACCGTTCCCCCAGGCGTCTAAATACTCGTTGACGACGATCAGGTGAATACCTAGTGAAACGCGACTTATCCGTAAAGACAACGGAGCCCCATTCATCAACAGGATTTTGCGCAAATTCCAATCGCTGTCTGCGATGCTCTGCGTTCAACTTAGGGCCAGTAGCAGGTGGATGTGATGTCAAATTGTTTTCTTTCAACCTTCTTAAAACAGTATCAGGAGAAATCATGGTCGCATGAACATCCGCCAGTCTCCTAGCCAAAGCTGTAGCAGGAAGAGTCCGTTCTCCCAGCATTTGTAATCGAAGAAATCGGTTTTCCACTTTATTTGTTACTCGTTTTCTGCCTTGTCCAGGTCTTTTGGAATAGGAACCAGTTGCCCTGAACCTTTGTATTGCATCGGATACCGTGCTTTTAGGACAGCCAAACACATTTGCAATAAATCGTATGCTGCGTCCATCATTATGTAAAGCAACAGCCTGGGCAGCTTCTTCGGGACTCATTACAATATGAATCGCTTCTACAACATATCTCTTCCCCAAAAAGCCAAATTAAACAAACCAGAACCAGCTATTGACACAAATTTGACAGATGTGTAAAACAAACAAAACCTTTCTGATTGGAAGCCGCCTAAGAAAATAGGTACAAGAAGTAAGCTGCGTGATAGGGGTTAACTCAAAAAACTTGAATATCTTTTCTATTAGTTGTTTTTTATGTGTAGCCATATAAAATCAATGTAGAGAGCGTTTTCGCAACTTTACGGGACAAAAATCAAGTGTCCGGTTAATTTTGCGGTTGACTGTATATTTCAAGGGTAGAAAATTGTTTTTTACTAATTTAGAAATTGAAGGCACTATTTTCCTAGCTTTAGGAGCCGAAGACAGTATTTGTTATAAGGTTTTAAATGTGTTATTGCGAACAATTCAAAATAACAATAAGAGAAAGAAAGTTCGAGTAATAGACTCCTGAAAATACTAGAAAAATATCGCGCCGGAAGCGCATCGAAGAGTAAAATGCTCCATAATCATTAATAAACCAGTTTATGAACAGATGTAGAATTAGTCATCGCTTTCAATTGTGTGAAGAAAGGTCACGAAACAGCCCACATATTTTAGAAGGTCGTTCGATTATATAAAAAAGAAGACCAGGCTAGAAGTTAGTCAGTCAGTTAGTGAGATTATTAAGTTAGTTAGTTAGTTAGTGAGAACCAGACAAGCGAGTAAAATCAGCGACATTAGTAAAACGACGGTTTCATCGAAGTTTGATCATTTCACTATTGTTAGAAGCTGTATGCTATATTTTCTAAATGTGTTAATGCCAGTGGCTACTAGATTTGCTAATTGCGCTCTGTGTCCCAACTCTCAGACCCTAGCTACAACACTGAATAATATACTATTAGTTGGTGAGCTTTTAAATGCAACAAACAACTGAAAAAGCTTTTAAGAGTGATATATCTAAGCACCTACCAGTAAAAATATGTTTTCCTTATCGGGAGCTTTTTCAAAAGCTTTCATTCGACCTTTTATAGCACACGATTTTTGTCAAAGCGACGAAAGCTTTTTTATGGTAAAAAATTCACATTAAGAGAAAATAATTGTGGTCAAGTGGAAAAGAAATCTTATCTGATTTAACTTCAAGACCGGATTTAGAAATTTATTGGATGCATTAGGATATGTCGGAAATAATGACTGGATGTCTTATCTGTTTGAGCGTTTCAGAGTCACCGTTAAATTTAACTAATCGAGGTGTGTATGTGATCGGTTTATGTCAAAATTTTCTCCATAGTCACGTCTTCCTGTCATTTTACCCTAAATAACAAGCTTTTTCCAAAACAGATAATTTTTTACGCCAATATTTAATTTAGAAATATAAATTTTCTCCCATTTATCAGTTTGTCACGAAGGGTGTTTGCATTTATTAGTTAACGTATCGAGCGTTAAAAATAAGGGCCCAGAATGATATAGATTTGAGAACTTAGATCGCAGCCTGTTACCAATTAAAAGAAAAAGAGTGCTACGTTGTGTTTAACAATATGGCAGCGAAATTGCTTGAAATGGGGCTAGGGTTGCCATTTTTTCGGTACCGTGATAAAGGACTTTGTCAAAGACATATCTAGAATTATTTTTCGGGAGAGGGAAAGGGGAAGTCGATGAGGATTAAGTTTGCATTTTTTACCATCTTACTTATAGTCTTTAGAACTCTTTTCTTGAGTACGCTTTTAGATTTTTTTTAACATCCGGTTTTTCAAGCAGCATTTTAGGAGCCGAAAAAAATAATTATTCTAAAAACAAATGTTTTTACAAGATTTATTATAAACAAACAAAAAATGTTACTTTTGGTTTCTAAAATCTCTTAAAAATTTTAAAATATACATTTTTGAAAGACGGAAACGAGAATTATTGTAAATTGTCTCTTCTAATCTCGGACTTTCTTCAATATCTTGCTCGAAGGATCATCAATTTATAACACAATTTTTATATTAAAATAGAAAAAATATAAAGTGTCCCAAAATTCTATGTTTTATTTTTGGTATTTTCGTTTATTTGTTTATAAAAATTATATCTTTTTTAATGTTTTAGGGCTTATAAGGACTAATAAGCCTTGAAACGTTAGTAGTCAAGTAACAAAAATATATTTTTTATTTTAAAAATATATATTATATTTTTTGTTTATTATTTGTTTTAAAAACCGTTTTACGCGGACAAATCTTTTTTTTTTAAACTTTTAAAATTGATTATGATACAGTTTTGAAATGCATGAAACTGGTTTTGACAAAAAATCTAATTAATCGGTTTTTCAAAAACCAGTTTTGTCTCAAATCGATTATCCGGTTTTAATTTTTTTTTTGGTTTTGCTAGAACTACTTTGAATTGCTCAATATAATCTATTTTTTATTATTTTATACAAATTCTATTAAATAAAAAATATTAATTTATAATATCTTTTGTTTTAAAACCATTTTACGCGGTCAAATCTGTTTTCTAAAGATTTTCTAAATCGATTGTAAAACAGTTTTGAAAAACGCTTATATTTGTTTTTAAAACTGATTTAGAAAATACACAAAACCAGTTTTGAAAAATACATAAAACCGGTTTTGCGAAAAAATCTAATTAATCGGGTTTTTCCAAAACCGGTGTTGCTACAAATCGTTTATTCGGTTTACTATTGTATTGGTTTTGCCATCACTACTTTGAATTGTTTAATATAATTTAATTTTTATATTTCAATAATTTCTACCAAAAAAAAACCATTTTTTGTTTTTAAAACCATTTTACGTGGTGAAATCTGTTTTTTAAAAACATTTAAAAACAGTTGTGAAACGGTTTTGAAAAACGCTTGTAAAACAATTTTAGCAAATGCAACAAACAATTTTTGAAATTTTTATATAACCTGGTTTGAAACGGTTTAAAAAATTCTAATTATTAGAATTAAAAGTTATTTATTACATTTTTTGTTTTAAACATCATCTAATTTATTTCTAAACAAACCTGAGAAATTCGGGTTAATTTAATTACGTTATCACTTAAGTGTGTTATCTTAGACAAGAAGTCGAATTTAGTAGATTTTGCGTTTAGTCATTAACCCGGCGCATCCACCAATTTGAATCTATGTATATAAGAATGGTGGATGCGCCGGGTTACCACAATTTAATTTCTGAAATTATGCTTATTTTAAAACGTGTTTTCCTTTCTATTTTTTATTGAAAAACTTTCAGCTGACATATTACCTTGAAATTCTGATGGAATTGACAGAAATGACAAGTTACCAACTTTGTAATCTTGTTGTGAAGCTTCTATAAGACTCAAGGATTTATGGAAAACGAATTCAAACGAAAAGAACTTGTATTATACGACATTTATATGAAAACTTTATTGAATAATATTGTTCAAAGATTTTGCTTTTATCAAATATAAACAGTTGAACACAAAAAACGGTCAAGGACGTAAAACGACTCGTTTTTGAAAATTCTATTCAGTTTATAAATTCTTGAAAGTTCCATTAGAGCGCTGAAATCGGTTTAAGTTGTTTGCATGACCCTAAATGGCTGAATTTTTGTGTCCCTTAATTTGCTAACATTGAAAGGAAAGCTTGCAAATTAATTTCGTGGCTAACATAATATGAGCTTGTTTTACCCGGCTTAGACAAAGGAATAATTAGGCAACAAAATTTAGCATTCGTTCGGTACACAATAGACTCAACCTACAGAAAATAAAACCACATTGATCTTTCATCAATTTGAGTATACAGAATGTCTCCGGATCGACTTTAAAAGAAGAAAATTTCTTTTTTTTATTTAAAAAGAGAGTCTTTTAAGCACACGACGTGAATCTTTCGTTACACTCGTGGTCTAACACGTCAAGAGCTTAAAAGACATCGATTTTGCAAAGTATTGTATTCAAGATTTTTTGTTACAGCGTTTTATAACAGATTTTTCTTTCAAAAATAATGATTTCAATTGAACATACACATTGTATAGTAGGCAGACGGCAGGTTTCTTATGAATGTAAATTTCGTTGTTTATTGTTTTTATAAAATTACAGACTATCAACTTGGGTACTGTGTTTAAGTTCTGTGATAAATGAACACAAAAACGAGCGATTCTGAATTTTATTCCGACATTGAAAATACTGCGGAAGCTGCACTAGCCACGCTAATGCTTGAAAAATCTAAGAAAATTTACAAGAAGACATACAGGAAATTTGGCAGTCGGCGTGAGGAAAATAATGTAACAAGCATTGAAGAAAAGGTATTTTTGGTCTATTTTTCGAAATTATCTTCTACGTATAAGCCATCTACTGTATGGAGCACCTACTCAATGCTAAGAACCATGATATATCTTAACAAAAATGTAGATATCAAAAAATTTACAAACTTGATTGCATTTCTAAAATGAAATGCCAGTGTGTACAGGGCTAAAAAATCCAAAATATTTACCAAGCAAGAGATAAAGCATTTCATGTAAACACTTGATGACAAAGAGTATTTATTGACAAAAGTTGTGCTAATTACTGGGATTTTTAGCGCATTACGCAGAGAAGAAATTACGTTTTTGAAGGTGGAAGATATAGAAGATTGTACAAGTTTTATTAAAGTGAAGATACCGAACATCAAGATAAGAATTTCACGAATATTTACAATAACTGAAGGATTTGTAGATGGAATTAGTTTTTTAGAAATTTTCCGCAAATACGCACGGCTTCGACCTCTTCATACTAAACATTAGAGATTTTTCTTAACCTGTGGAAATTTCAGGTGCTGTACGCTATCCGTTGGTATAAATACTATTGGAGGTATGTCTAAAAAATAGCAGAATGTATTGGCTTTCCAAATGCAAAAGAATATACCGCACACTGCTTTCGCTGTTGTTCAGCAACACTCTTAGCAGATTCAGGAGCAGATATTACATTACCCAAGATACATGAAGAATGGCGATCTGTTGCGGAAAGTCACAAAGAAAACTGTGTTGAAAGCAAAAACGCAATTTCGATGAAAATTATGGGAAAAGAAGAAACTGTATCAAAGAAAAGAAGAATCTGTGACGAAAATAGCAAATTTGAAGTGGCGTCTACAAGTACTGTTTCCACTTATATTGAAGTTCAGGAAAGAAATCTGAAATCTTCGAATGTTCAATTTAGTCACTTAAGTAATTGTATTTTTCATGTTTATAATAAATAAATAAAATAAAAAATGTATTTTTATTTTTGAGCATTAGTGCGTAAAAGTACGTCATTTAGCAATCAGAATGACAGTCAAAAAGGCACTGTTATGAAACGCTGTAACAAAAAAAATAATTTGTGTTTTGGGGGTTTGAAAGCAAGCGAGGCAAATTAACAAGAGTAAAACTATCTGAGAAATAAAAATAAGATATTTTTTTCTCTTTTAAAATCGATCTGTGGACATACTGTAGATGATAATATTTTTTTAAAGGCAAAAACAAGCGTTGAAACCCCCGAACCTGCGATAAATAAACGTAGGTTGGCGTGTTTACAAATTGGCTCAGCAACGTTCCTCCTCCTATTACTTTACCTAAAAAACAAACTATCTGACGTGTATAAATTCCCGACGTAAATAAATCCAACTTGATATTTGCCTTATGCAAATGGCGAATCGTAAGTAAAACCGAGTGCTGACATCAATCAAAACGGAATAAACATGTTTGCTGAAAGTCACGTCGGATCTAGACTTGGTGAGAGCTTTGAAAGCGAAAAGCTCGCTCATTCAAATCGTTTCGAAGGAAATTGGTGTACATACGAAACCTACTTTATTTAATAAATCCAGAACGCAACTGATTGCATCACGCCTTAGCACTGCTTTTAAACTCACAGTAATGAGAGTGGGGGTGCATTACAAGTGGGAGGCCGGTATTGCAGCATTCTATTTTTCCAATGGTAATTTTATTCATAACTCGTACAAATCTACCCCTGATGATGCAATTTCTCGTAGCCCTCTTGTTCTCAATAACTGAATCCCGGAACTGTCACTGTATATCGAGGGGTTGAATTTTGTATGTTCTTACCCTAAAGCAACGGGGAAATGACACGAGGTAGTATTCCCTAGAGCATTGGAAAATCTGACATGTTTCGCTCGAGTTGCGGAGAAAACACTTTTATAAAATTAAAGGACTCGGAGGCTTGTCTCTCTGTTTTTTTTTTGTGTATGTATGTACACTCAACCCTCAGTATTGTGCATTCGTGTGTATGGTGAAAAATGGCAACCGCAGAGACCATAAATTGTTAAAATTTATATCGAATCGGTCGGATATGCTCTGCATAATAAATCACTTCCGGATTTATTGATACGAATTTAGTCGATTATAAAATCAGGATGGCGACGAAATGAGATTTAATTGATAGTGTTTTCCGAAAATTTGACTGCTAAATTCGACAAACGGTGTCAAATGCAAAACGAGACCGCTGACAAGCCACTTACAACAGCTTATTCAGTTTATGTACCTAACAATGATTGTACTCGATATGGGCCAATTCACTGATCAATAAACTACATGTTACTTGCCAACACTTGAACGAGATGGGATTTCGTAATGGGGCAGTAACTGGATTATGGTTGAGGTTTCATTTTTCAATTTTTAGACATTTAACACTGGGGAAAATGATCAATAATCAAGGGAAAAATCAATTAATCATGAATTGATTGTTACCAAAATTAATCTGTTATCAAATGGAAATATTCTATTATCGTTTTTTGGATTATTTGATTAATTGATCAAATTTATTTATTGATCAATTATTTATTATAGAATAATTGATTAAGGATTTTACTATCTTAATTCGAACAACTTTTTATTAATGTACTGAGTTACTAGAACTAGACTAAATAATTGATAATCAATTAAAAATTTATAAATGATCATCGATTTTACCACCTTGAAGCGAACAAATTTTCTCTAATGTAGCAATTTGAAATTATTTAAACTAGACGTGATCAAAATGATCAATAATCAATTAAAAAATTTATTAATTACGTTACTAAACTAGTTGATTACTGATTTTTTGAGTAACTGATTGTTTCCTATTTTATAAATTGCATAAATTGATTTTTCACTAATCGAATAATTAATTGATTAATCAATTACTAATAATTAATTATTGATTTTACCACCTTGAAGTTGAGGAAAATAATCAATAATTAATTAAAAAATTTATTAATTATATTACTAAACTGATCGATAACTAAATTTTTAAGTAATCGATTTTAAACCGATTATTATTTATCTATTTATTCATCAGTCGATTAATTAATTAATCAATATACGTTTTAACTTTATTTTGCTTTTCTACAGGGTGTTATGTGCTGTTCATTAGAGCTGAACACAATCGTCAATAACCGCGTAAAAAATTGATTAAGCAAAAAAACACCATTTTGTTATATTATTATCAAGATTTGTCAATTTTGGATCATTGATTAAGCGTTTAAACTGTTTTATTGATTTGTCGATTAATTGATTTATTGATTTCTAATAACTGATTATCGATTTTATTACCTTGAACTCGAATAATTATTACTACTGTGATTAACTCTATATTGTGCTTTAGTTTCAAATTACGTCCTGAACCTACTTTTGTTCTTCTACGGCATGAAGAACTAAGAATCAAAGCTGAAAAAATTATCGATAACCGAGTAAAAAATTGATTAATAAAAAAACACGATTTTATTATATTAAAATTAGTCGATTTTGAGTTATTAATTTATTGTTTAAACTGTTTTATTGATCTGTTGATTAATTGATTAATATTTCTAATAATTGATCATCGATTTTATTATATTGATTTCGAGTAAACATTACTAATATGACAAAGGAAAAATAACATCTTTAACTCTGTTAGACTTAAGTAAAGCTTTTGATTCAATTGACATAAATTGTTTACTAAAAAAATAGAGTATTATGGAATTTATAATGATAAATTCAAGTAGTTTAATAGTTATCTACACAATCGTAAGCAGACATGCCGAAAAACTTTAGGTTTATCAGATATTAAAGATGTTTTAACAGGAGATCCTCAAGGATCGGTGTTAGGCCCACTTCTTTTTTCTATTTTTATTTCAGATATTCAGTATGCAACTAAATTTTGCAAAGTACATCTATTTGCAGATGATATTCAACTCTACCTAAGCTTTAACCCTCTAGAAATACGAAATATTGAAAATATAATTAACAGTGACCTTAATGAAATATATAATTAGACCCAATGTAATTCACTATATTTAAATGCAACTAAATGTAAGAACATACTTTTTGGAACAACGAATAAAGCAGAAAACTTAAAACACACCGTTCGAATTAATAATGTAGAAATTCCTTCCCAAAGTACAGTTAAAAATCTTGGTGTCACTATGGATTTACAACTCAATTTTACTAATCATGTTACCCAGTTATCTAAACATTGTTATTTTAAATTTAAGCAACTTGCACAGTTTAAAGAGATTTTAAATCAACAAACTAAACTAATTTTAATTAACTCACTAGTTTTATCCAATCTGCATTACTGTGATATTGTTTATGGCCCGCGCCTAACTGAAAGTAACAAACAAAAACTTCAAAAAATTCAAAATTACTGTTCACGATTTGTGATTAGTATACCTCACTTTGCACATGTTACTCCCTACCTAAGATCTTTAGGATTGCTTAAATTGAATGAGCAACGCTTTGTTCATTATTTATGTTTTTGTTTCAAATTACTAAAATTAAAAATTCCTGATTATTTGTACACATTTGATTGAAACACACTTTAGAAATTTACGTTTTGTTGAAATGCATTTTCACTTTCCAGCACACAAGACTACTTTATTTCAGACGCCTTTTTCATATATTGTACCATATATATATTATTAACTACTATGATCTTCTAGCAGTTGACACCTCTGTATATTTTTAAAAAAATGTAAAAAACTAATTTTGTCGCAAAAACTTTTAGCAATTGATCTTAGCAAATTTTAATCTGTTGTATTATTTTGTGTTATGTTTATTGTAGGTATATTTATTAGTATTGTTTTAACTATTTCTCTAGGTTAAATTATAAAATCAGATTTGTGTCTGCCATTTAACCTTTTGTACATTTCTGTTTTAATGTGCAATAAACTTTATTATTATTATTATTATTTTGAAAAATTATTTGCAAAAATGATGAAACATTTTATTGATGAAACAATTAAACCAAGCTTATGCTGACACTGCAAGATTTTCTTATTCCTAGAATGTGTATTTTGAAAAATACGCGAAAGTGATGAAACATTTTATTGATGAAATAATAAAACCAATTTTATTTTACTGCACTAGTGTGGTAAATTACTGCTTTACGGCACTTCTTTGGGGATTCTAATATTTGACATTTGGTACATATTTATCTTACCGTTACTGATAGATCCGGCAGAGCAACCACTTTCTTTAAAAACATGTCTGAATTCTGTCTGTTACCTAAAGTTCATACAAATATTTTTATAAATGATTCATTTCGGTAAAAGCTTCAAAACAGTGTTAGAAAGTTGGTAACTTGTAATTCCTGTCAATTTCAAAGTAATATATCATTCTGGAACTTTTTCAATAAGTCAGTTTACAATAAAAAAAAAGTTGGGAAATATAACTACTATATCTAAGTATATAAATACAATCTAAATTAATTCTTATTTCTAATTACGAACTTGGGTATTCTAATTCAAAATGCAGCGATGTAGCAGCTCAGTAACCTAAACTTGATCTAGTCTAGCTCTTTTATATCTATAATAAATACGCTGATTGACGTTTCATCTGTTACCAACATTAAAAACAAAACAGCAATTTTTCATCTATAAAATTCGAAAACAACAATTTTATTGATTTTTATGACGATCTCTATTAGTAAATTTCCTGTTTCAAATTAACCAAAATTGAATCAAACTAATCAATTGCGAATTTAACAAACCTCATTATTATGAAAACAATGCGCTTTCAAAAATAATAATAAATATTAATTAAATCGTTAAACAAAAATCAATTAAACATTTTCATGAACAATATAATGTTCTTTTTTGTTGCTTGTTGAATGTTTTAACTGTAGGGCGTTAACAGTTAAGCTTTGCGAGATAAATTACCAACCACAAACTGAATGTGAGCTTTAACAAAATTAATATTTCTACTAAACAGGGGGAGTTGCACGAAATAGCTACTTTAGTTATCTTCGAGACGTCACGAAACCTTCCAACGAAAGAAAAACGATCGAGTTTGAGAGGTTTTCTATTATTTACAACGTTACAATCAATATTACCAACTCACTTAATAAATTATTACAAGCTGTTATTTCTTTTATAATAAATTATTTACCACACTTTTCTGTCTTTCTAAGGTTTTTTGAAAAATAAATAACTTAAGTTTGGCATTTATACGAAAATACAACGTGATCAACAAGTACTGATTAAGTTGGCAGCATTGAAATTTCACTTAAAATTGGCTACTCTGAACAAAATTCAAATTTAACATTTCAGAAATTTGATTTAGTTGTTGCTAAAGGTTTGTTAAAATGATTTTTGAATTAGCAAATTACATTTTTATTATAATGGCGTACTTCAAAAAAGGTGTACACATACGAACCGTATAAAGTTACACTTTATCTACTAGTGGAATAATGAAATCACATTATTCCACTAGTGGAATAATGAAAAAATACAATCTTAAATCAATCGCATTCTATTTATTATTAATATTGACATTAACATTCACATTAATAGACATTTCGTTTTTTGTTTTATCATATTTCACTTTGTTTCCATTAATAAGAAGCTTGTAGTTGTTATCGGTTCCAGAAAAATAGTAGTTGTAGGAACAATGGACGTCTTCTCTAGTAAGGAACGACTAGTACCAGGAGAACCTTGGATTTTCCTTATTAGATACAGAATCTTCAATATAAGTTTCTGCTATGGCGGAGCTCCTCCATCCACCATGTCGATTAATTCTTGTAAGATTAGCACCTTTATTGGCAAGTAAAGTTGTTGAAGTGCGCCTCATACAATGGCCGGTATAAGCTTCTGCGTTCGCCAGATTCAAGAACGAAGCAACTTTAGAAGGAACTTTCGATAAAGTGTTAATTCTAACAGGTTGCGATGTGCATTTTTGATTAGAGTATCGTAAAAAGAATCTCTCAATGGATAACTTCTTCGGACGTAAGGACATGTATTTCCTACACTTCTCCACAGTGTTGATAGAGAATCCTTCTTCTATAATTGTAAATTTTCCTGAAGCGCCCGTTTTGGTATCTGGTATCGAAACAATCAGGTATGCGCCCTTGTCTTCTACATTACTGATTTTCAAATTTGTCAGCTCACAGCATTGACAGCTACCAGACACCTCCATTATTAATGCAACCTAAAATATTCCAAAATTTATTATCTACAATGTCTATGTAATGACAGAGATTACCTTGATTATAAAATATTCTTTATCGCAAGTTCTTGTCAAAAACTCTTCCACGTGTGCTCTTTCCAATACTGCAGCTTTCTTCGGTCTGTATCCTCTTGACTGATTCTTCTGATAGACCAAGAGCTTACTATATTTTCCAATGTCTATGTTTTTATAGACCTTTATAGCGGCCTTCAGCATGGAGTACTTCGACCACATGGATGAAATTGCATACCTCTTCTTTAAATTTAAGAAATACCGTAGCAGAACTTCCTTATTTATTGTCATTACCCCCGATTCTTCTTTCCATTCATTAAATTCTGAAAATACTTTTTCATAATGTTCCCTGGACTTCGTAGGCAATAACTGGCGAGTCGCTTCTTCAGCTTCCTCAAGAATTGTCTGAGGAACAGTGTCACTTTCTTCCATTTTCACCAACTTGCACAGCGTTTTGTACAAATGTCGTCGATAAACAATCGAAAATAAATAGCAACGATTTAACACCTCCCATGTTTTTTAGTTAATTTCAATAATTTTTGAGGTGACATCCGCTGTCAGAGTGTAATGTCAAATAATTTTTTGATGACTCGAGATAAAATTTTGGCAATTCTGACTTTAAATCCCTGTAATTGTGGATAAAACGTTATATTGGATTCGTGTTTTAGTCGCGTTTTATCCACTTAAGAATATTAAGTCGACTGCTTCTCGCGCTTAAACATTCTTGCGTGGATAAAACGCTGTCTAAAACACTTATACAATAAATAACTATTAATACCCTAAAATGACGAGTTATGTTATGAATTGAAAATAAGGCTGTTCACTTCGAAACTTATCTTTAAAATTAGTTTTCGTTTTTTTATTTGCTTTATTTTGTATTGTATTATTTAATAAAATCATTATTGTTGTTAAAAATAGATTAATTATTAATAATTATAATTTGGTATTTTCTTAACAGGTGTAAGACATTTCCTACTATATAGGAACATAAGTGTGATTTTAAAAAATCGACAACTTGCAAAAAAAATGTAGTAACTTTATTGCCAACTCAATAAGTATTTATTGCCCTAAATTACAAAACTGGATATGCGACGTAATATTGACACTGAAAGATTCCACTAAATTAGCCCTTAATTTTTTTAACTGTTTTGTAAAACGTGTGGAAATGAAACCTACATCGTGTAAAATTAAAATGCATTTCGTGTTACAAATTGCTGAAATGAAATTACAAAAATGGAAAAAACGAGAAGAAAAATCTGCTTTAATTGTTATGCAACCAGTAATGCCGGCATTTGCATGTAATCCTACTTTTCGCCGATTAAAATGTAAAAAGCGGCATTTATCGAACTCTTTTAATAATTTATTTGCGGATATATCACTCCCGATTTTTTCTCCATGATTTAATTGGATGCTTTGATCATTTAGATTGGTTATCAGGAGAAAATTCACTGAGAGAAATTTTCATTGAAATGATAAAACAACGCGACTATTTCAAAAAATATTTTAGCGTTTCAGCTTACTCAAGAACAAGAGGGGAATTTAATATTCTCTCTTTAGTGCTCTCAGGACAAAAGGGCAAGAACTATGAGCTAATTTAGTTTTTTCAAATAAACTGTTCTTGAATATTTCATTACTCACCTGACAAGTCAGCATTTTGTCTTTTTCAGGTCATTAGAGTTTATCGAAGTTAAACTATCTTATCTGAAAATAAATTTCCAGCAGGTGGTTTTCTTTAAACAATAAGTGATTCACTAGAAATAATCTCTTGTTATCAAGAGAGGTCAAAACAAACAAAAAATCAATTTAAAATGCGTTTTAATTTAGTTACAATTTAGATTAGAGAGAAATTTTATTTTCGGATATGTACACTATGAGAGAGCGTCATTATAAAGTCATTAGAACAACGACCAAATTTCTATTTGTTGAAGTTTTTGTTTGGTGAAACTAATGATGCAACTATTTACAAATAGCTCGGACAAAGCTACCCTTTAGAATTAAAATATGTCAGTAGCAGAGTAAACTTGTCTTTGTGTACGTTTTTCTCCGACTTTACGCCCCTTCGATCACATCAGAATTTCCCCAACTGTGAAATTGAAATATCAAATTTACATTTATAAAATATTTTACATCTTTAACAGGGGGAGTTTGGGAAATTTTGTTTCTTAATGTTGGTTACAAAAGGAACGTCAAAAGGACGCGAATATGCTTAGGTTTGACTTATTTGTCGAAAAGAAACTAAAAGCGAATTTTACCATCTGTAAAGCTGAAAAAATTCGTTTCTATACTTTTTTTTTAAGTTTTTTTTGAAAATTGTGTGTTTTTTTTTTTTGAAAATTAGCTGCTATATAAAGAAAATTTTTCTTTTTGTAAAAAAGAAAGTGTAATTATTATGTATTCTGCTCTCTTTGAACAATTTCTAGCATTGTTAAGTCCGAACAGCTTTAAATTTTTTTCTTCGATTTTTTTGGATGCTATTTTGAAAAATTTATTTCTAGAGTTTTCCAAAAAAATTAATATTTTCTTTATATTGAGGTGAAAAAGGAACTTTGGAAATAGTGTAGTCAAAAATCCTGTTTCTATAAATTTTGCTAAAAATATGGTGTCTAAATTTTTTTTGGACTTTTTGACTGCCATTTCGAAAATTATTTCTAGATTTTTTAAAAACAATTAGGCTGTTATGTACTGTGACTATTAAGGTTCCGATAAATGTTTTTTTATATGTATATTAAACTTTTGTTAAGAATAGTTTTCATAAATTTTAGAAGCCATTTAAAAACTATTTTTTAGGATTTTTGAAAAATTATTTATTTAAGACCTTTAAGACATTTTTAACCTTATTTATTCAAGCTAAAAACCTCTTTTTATATACTTTTAAAAGATCTTTTTCGAAAAATATGTTTTTCGAATATGCAGCAACCATTTTAAAAAATGTGTTGTTAAAATTTAAAAAAAAAACAAATTTGATTATATATTTTGATTTGATGAAACGATTTCTGGCAATGCTAAAATCAGTTCTACGTTTTTGTTTTTCTATTTGTTTTGTACTTAATTTTAACCGGCATTTTTGACAAGGAGTTAAGGATTTTTGACCTCATAAATCAAATTCTAACGTCTGTAAAGCTGAGTGTTTCTTTTTTTTCTATTTTCAATTTTCATACTTTTATATTAATATTTTTCTAAAATTGTGTTTTTGGAAATTCAGCAGCTATTTTGAGAAAAACTTCTTTTTAAATTTTGAAATCATAAGTGGCATTATGTATTTTGATCTGATAATACGATTTGTTTGTATTTTCCTGACGATTTTTTACTCTTGTTTGCCATCTTGGAAATTCCACTCGTAGAATTTTGAGAAAAATATATATTTTATTTAAATTGACAATATCTAGCAAAGGTGTTCCAATCGAACAACAACGTCGAGAAACTCGATTGGAACTTGATATAAGCGAGTTTTCCCACCGGTTCCAATCGAGCACAACGCTCCGGGATACACTGTACTGATGAGGGTCAAAAACCCCGAAACCGGTATACAGTTTCTCGACGTTGTTGTTCGATTGGAACATCTTTGCTAGTTCTGGTTACACTGCCTTTCAGTGTGTTGCTGGTTGGGTGATTAGGTGATGTAATTCAATGTCGGTTGGGGCATTAGTCCGCGAAGTAGTTGTTTTTGCCTAATCGTGGAGGTTGGTTATGTTGGTGGCCGAGCGAGAGCCGAAGAGATAACTTTGTTATCCGCCAACATTATTACACCAATTCTCGCACCTTCCAGTACTCTTCGTTAGATGGCACACTGTGTCTGTCTACACGACTACTGACAATATTTACATGAAAAAGCAATTTTTCGTATTGATAGGCTCATAAAATTTTGTATTTATTATTACTTATTGATCAAAAGGTCTATTTTTTTTCTTTTTGACTTTTGCTCGCCATTTTGAAAGTTTTATTATATAAATTGTTAAATTATTGTCTGCTATAGTAAACTAATTTGTGGTTGTAATAAAACAAATAAAATTTTGTTTTTATTTTGCAGATTTTACTTAAAAACGACTAAACAATAATAAATTTTAGTTAAATAATAGTTAAAATAATTTAGGTATGTTTAAAATTTTTAGGGGCTATTTTGTAAAATCTGCTTCTTGAATTTTTGCAGAAACATTTTATAAGTTTTGACAGTTGTAAAATGAAAGTTTTCTTTTTTACACTATTGATTTTTTTTGAAAACAGGTTTTTCGATAATTTGGCAGACATTTCGATAAAAGTTAGTTTTGTATTATGGTCTGAAACAATTTTTGACATTGTTAAAATTAAATCGCTATGTTTTTCTTTTTACAATGATTTGTTTTGAATTTGAACCTAACTTCGGGCCGCCATTTTGTATAACTTATTGCTGAAATTTCGACATAAACATTTTTTGTGCATATTTTTCTGCTAATATGGCAATTTCTGGCACTGATAGAGTCAAAAAATTCTGTGTTCATTTGTATCCAGCTAAAAGATTAAATAAATTCAAAAACTCATTGTACATGTTTTTAAAAAATATTGCTTTGTTTTGTCTTTAACCTTATCTATTAAATATGCGGCCATTTTGTAAATTTCTCATCTAGAATTTGTTAGAAAAGCACTTAATCGATCATTTTTTGACTTTATAACGTGAGTTTTGAAAATCACTTTTTTAGACAGCTTTTTCTAAAAATTCTTTTTCGGAAATTCAGTTTTATTTTGAAAATACATATTTGATTTTACAGTTTTTTCGGTTGTATCCGAAAAATTATATTTTAAAATTCTTATACTGCCTTTATTTTTAAAAAACTCACTGTTATATTATTGACAAAACCTTATAGTCGTGGTGGAATTAAGTGAGCTGACTTTAAAAGAAAAAATAAACCGATTAATGACAGTTTTATGCACAACAAATGTCTGGCACCGAAAAATATAGAACTATAATAAATAAAAATTGATCTTCAGTGTGGTTTAGATATCCATAACTTTAATATTGGGTATTATTCGAGTTGTTGCAGCTTTTTATAAAGTCAGTCCACTTAATTCCGAATCGACTTTACATATTTTCAGTCGGTATAGTTGCTTAATTATTTAAATTTCGTGAATTATGAAGCTGTTTTTTAATTTAAAATGGACGGCAAAGAAAACTGTTGTTAAAATGAATTAGACAATTACTTCTTAAATTTTCTAAATTGTTTTTTGTTCCCACAATAAAAAACTTTCGCTAATTTTCCAAATTTGATAGAGAAAAACTTCCAAAATTCCCATCACTTTCATCGCGCGAGAGTGGTCTAATTTGAATATCTGTTGTCTTGAGATTTGCGTCGTTGGTTGTCTACGTCCTGGTCTTGGGTCTTTCAGTCACTAAATTAAGGGAAATCACGTTTCGACTTACGCAATTTATTTAAACTTTGTACTCAATTGCCAATTGGGACGTTCACGTATTGTGTAAACAAAAAAATAAATAAAATGTGTCTTGAATTTGAATGAGTCTGACACGATTGTTTTTATTTCAGAATTGGTTGAACTATGACCGATCGACCGGAAAACAACCATGGCGACTTTTAATAATTTCCAGGAAGAAGGTCGCAAATGTTACCAGCCTCGAAATAATTCATGGAGCCACCCTAATACTCTAATTTACTCCCCAAGTCCTGAGAATGTCGGCTTGGATATTAATAGAAACGGGAAAAGTAACAGTCTTAAAAATAAACTGTTCTGTATAAAAAAGCCTCTGGAAGAAGATGCCAATAACTTTCTAAATGCAAACAGCTCAAGTGCCTCAAAAAGCAATTGTGATAATGACCCTTCGAGCTCCTCTAGGAACCGAAATTCGTTCCACCAGGACGTCGAAGAGGCGCTCAATTCGCTGTTATGGCAACCTTACGAATACCAAAACAAGCCCCCAACATCCAGTTGCAGCTCTTGCAGTAGTATGACGTCAAGCGACCTTGACGATCCACCAAACAAAGGCCCTTCTTTCCAAGGCACAGACCTAAATCTTCGCACCGAAATGGTGAACAACCTGAAGCCCCAATCCAGCCAATTGCAATGCTCGACACACTCACGTGACCCGCTCTCTTGTTGTGCCACAAGTAGGTTGAGCGAAGCCAGTTTGGCGGAGTTCCTCGACGGTGGTACCGCGCGTGCTAGTGCTAGTGATGTGTCTCCCCAAAACAGTGATATGCAACTGGAAGTTACGTCCCCCGATGGCACTACCACCACCAACGTTCTGAGCATTCCCACAGGCAATGATGCCTTGATCAGCACAGTGGGGAACCTGCTCAGCACCGCGAACGTGGTGGGTCTCCCATTCAACCACCCGAGGAACGGCTCGGAACCCAGCCAGAGCCGCGGACCCCCTATATCCCACTTCCGCTCAGCTTCAGTCCCCAAAGACCCTCCAACAAACATCAGCAACATCAACGTCAACTTCTACAGGGCAGTACCTGTGAACGTCGTCTCCTCAGTCCCGACGATCCACTGCCTCAACACCCTCGACGCGGGCAATAATGTCTCGAACGTGCAGATAATGCCCTTAGGGGGCGTCACGGTTCATAACCCGAGTACTGTCCAGGTGCGAAGCCCCCCACGGACGTTCACATCGACAGAGGCCCAAACGGATGACCCTCCGGCCGTCCCCGATAGAGAACAACGGCGGAAAGAGCGCCGGGAACGGCGGCACCAACGCCGAACCAACGGTACCAACCACCGACACACTGTAGATAGTGGTACCCAAGCCAACACGCTTCAAAATGACCGACTTCCGGATTTACTCAATAGTCATATGCCACCCCCTTATTCACCTTTACCAAGCAATGTCCCGCCTCCAAATGTTGTTCTACAAAGTCCCATGATGGTACCGCCGCCGCATCTTCAAAGTGTTGTACCTAACAATGTAGTGCCTAGTGGTTTAGTGGCGTTTCCACCCCCACAAGTTGTCGGCGGACAAGTGCCTCTAGTACAAGGAAACGGACCGGTGGCAGTACCAGTACCGCCGCCATCTGGATTTAGATTCCCGTTTCCGGCTGGAGGATTCCGAAGGTATGAACCGCCAGCGTTGCATTTTTTACATTTTAATCTAATTAGGTACATGTTCATGCACTTGGGATGCATATTTAGCATTTTTCAAGAAGGAGATAAATGGTAATTAGTTCGAGACTTGCTTCCTGCGATAATAAAAGCCCAACTTCCGGTCTGTACTAAACTTACAAGAAGGAATTTGAAGTATTAACTATGTATATATACATATTTAGTAACAGGGTTTTTTTTTTGACCACATTTTAACCAACAACACTGGTCAAAACACAAAATGTTTCTTGTATACTTCCACCATGAGAAATAGGAAGAACTTACGTAGTAAATTATTCTTTGAAAGACGTCCTACTGAGGCTATTAGTATCACTACGATTTAGGATACCTTTAATCTTCTAAAGTTTTTCCATAAGAAATGGAAATAGGAATTTAAATTGTAAATTTTATTAACAAAGACCTGCTACTCATTAAGCTATTTGCATTATTACGATTTACGAGATCTCTAATCTTGCATTGGCATAGTCGAAAAGGGATTGATGCCAACAGATGTTTGTTTTCGATTTTACCAGTACAAGATTAGAGACGTCATAAATGCTACTAGACTAGGTCTTTGGTAATAAGATCTACAATTTAAGTCAATATTTCTATTTCTCATGGAAAAACGTAAAACATTCACTGACACCTAACACGACGCGCATTTCGACAACAACGTTGTTATTCTCAGATAGTGATAGTGGTTAAAACAGTTTTAATTCTTACCTGAAGATGACAACTTCGTTGTCGAAACGTCCTGCACGTCCTGTTAAGTGTAGTGTTTGGTGTTAGTGGGTGTTTTACGTTTTATTCGACACATTAATAAGAAGATCCAACAAGAAGATTTTACCTACAAATATCAGCAAAAAAAATTTTGAAAGTTTAGTATTGATAAACAAAAAATAAAAAAAATATTAAAAAAACAAAAATAATTTTTCACAAATTTGTGATTATGAATTTGTTTAGAAATTTTAAAAATCTTCATAAAAAGATTATTACTCTTAATATTTTAATTTTTAATTTATTAATACTCTTAATCCTCTGATAGAAATGAATTAAATCAAATTTATAAAAGTAACTAGATAACTAGATGACTAAATTCAGGTAAAGACTACGTATAGGCATACTCGTAGTATATACCTTATTTTTTGACTTTGTCCGGTATGATCATAAAAAAGGTTGTACCGTTTAAAACATGGTGGGTAAAAGTGCGGAACATAATTTCACGTAAGTGGAAAAATACTGTTCGAAGAAATGCGCTTTCAGGTAATATTCTGCGAAAATCGTAAGCCGCTCTTTATAGATGTTGTACTGGCATCAGTTGGTTGTGTTGTTTCCATGACCCCTAATGCACTCATATATTAGGTTCATTCTCAACTCGGTTGAGTGGGTGGGATTTTCAGATTCACATTCAGTCGGGGAAAAACCAGTGGTCCAAAGAATTTTGTTTATGCATGGTAAAATGCATGGCGCACATTGAATTGTTTTGAGAACCACTGACCTAGCCGAGTCTAAACGTTTACTTCGAGATACCACCCACACTAACTGATTTAAGAACGACCCTTATTTACAAGTGCGTTAGAGGTTTTGAAACAACACAACCAACAAACGACCCATACCAATGCGGTACGTATTTTTACAGAACACGTGCTAACCGGTACTACCCCTTTTATGATCTCATCGGCCAAAGTCAAAAAATAACCTATACGTACTATACTACCTTTATAGGTAGTCTTAACCTGAATTTTGTCATTTTGTTAAAAGAAATTCATGGTTATTTGGCTTATTATATAATATATATTCAGGTTAAGACCACCTATAGGAGTAGTATACATATTATACTACCTCTAAAAGTAGTCTTAACCCGAATTTAATGGCTATCACGGCTTATTTTATTATAATAAGCCTGAAGACTAGATAACTGAATGACTAAATTCAGGTTAAGACGATCTATAGGGCTAGTATACATGTTATACATTTTATAGGGGTAGTATACATCTTATACTACCCCTATCGAAAGTCTTAATCTGGATTTAGTCATCTAGTTATCTAGTAATGAGGCTTATTATATAATAAGCCATATAAATTAATTTAACTATTAATTTCTTATTTAGAGTCACAAGTATTGTAAGTAGGGTGGTTTGACAGACAGTTCAGTCAACAATAGGGGTGTTGTTCTATTACCTGTTAAAATTTGTAGAGTTACTTCAGAAACACCCTGTATAAATGTATAGGACCCACATTGGGGTAATAATAAGACTGGAGTGAGGGTAAGCAAAGAAGTATGGTAAAACATTAAAAGTGGTGTATTTACCGTGTTAAAAGTGGTATTTGCATTTAGACAAGTGTTAAAATCGCTAAAATTTGCATATTTCTAAACAATTTTGTTTATAAGATGCGTTTTAAACAATTTTAGATAATATGATTTTAGATAAATTAAATATTAATTTGTACAGTATGAGTGTTGCATGCAAGCACAATAAAGGCCTGGCGCTCATATGTTTACTGAATTAAAATAAAAATTTATTTTCTTGCCTTATTATTTCTGTATTTTCAAAAATTCAACGTTTTTGCCTACCAGCAAGTGATTTGCTCTCTCACACACATTTAATCTGTGTATTATACTATCTCTCTCTCTTATACTATGTTGTCACCGCAGCTCGCTTCGGCAACGTATAAGCGAGGCTCGATCCAGTCTTATTATTAGATCTATGAGGAAGAACCACAAGATCAACGGTTTTCTATTTAATAAAAGTTTAGTAATTTAAAAAAATGAGTCACCCGGTATAGCACCCAATTACTCAAAAAATTATCTAACTATGCCGTTCTTTGAGACAAATTTTTATATTCTTACTGCAATTACTCAATTTTCTGTGTACTTTTAGACGCTTATTTTGAAATCGTTAAACCCCTCCAAGCCCTCATCTTCACGGTCTTTAGAAATCTTTTCTACCTGAGAATCGTTGGGATAGGAATTCGGTTTGATTGTGGATTGTCGAGATCACAGCTTGGTGCCAAAAGCATTAAATCAAGTTTTCAGTTTTAATAAAAACTGCAGTGAAAGTCCTGCATATGTTTTATCAAATGTGAGAATAACCATAATTGGCGTTGCTGTTATCGTCGCCTACAAAAGAATTTCAATAGTAACGGTTCCTCAATATTCACGTTTTCTTTGTTATCTCTATTGTATGTTGTGATGGACAGTTTTCATTTTCATGCAAGTACGGGGAAAAAGCCTTGTCTCCTCTCATTGTTATGTGATTTTTTTACGTAAAACGATAAAGGATTAAACAGACGCTATTGTAATTGGTGTTTTCGTGGGAGTATCACCTTGGCTATACCATTATTATTACAGCCAGAACCAGAATCATCATGCCTTTCTAATTTACCGAACGATCGATTCCTTCCTCACCCATATCTCTACCATGGACTGGTTTTGCGAGACCATTCAGTGGACTAATGAGTCACTTCACGAGGTTTCCATTCATCTTCACTATTTTTTGACTAGAGTCGAGTTTAAAGAGTCACTTAAAACACTACTTCTTCTCTAAAATTCTATTATTATTAAGTACAATAAGCAATTTTTACTTGATAATGCAGCAGATATGAAAAATTTCGGTTTGCCGTGAATTTTTTCGGTTTTAGTTAAATTCCTCTCTTTGGTTCTTGGGATAAAGACAAGTTTAAATGTGAGAACGGGATTTTTCTCGTGGAAAGTTCAGCATATTCCTTTCACTTTACATTATTTGAAATTAGCTGATCTGTAATAAGGAACGAAGGATGTATTATCCGGAATTTAAAGTGGGCGAAATTAAATTCCGCCCGTTTTTTTGGGGTTTTGTTGTTGCATCTGTGTTTGTGGGGGTGTGATTTATGATGGGAGAAAAAGACGGTTGGTGTTTTGTTAGGACTAGTATTAATTTTAATGTGCCAGATGTTTGGTATTTTCGAAAATGCATGATTGAGTGAGCTCTTATGAGGCAACGAGCGGTAGAAGAACCCTCAAGATTGAGTCTCCAAGTGACAAAATGTCATTAGCTGAGAGACAAGTTGGAAATCCAGTGAGTGTGCTAAAAAATGTACTCGACGGAAATAAATTGTGGGAAACAAGAATACCAACTGAGCTCTTTTAAACTATCCATGTAAGAATTTAGATTGAAACATGGAGTTTTGTGATAAATTGAGGTGGTTTTAAAGAAACTGGGGGCGTCGGAACGGATTCGTCTATAATTCAGCTAATTACCCAAGGGAGGGTCGCAGTCAAAGAGCGCTAATGAGTAAACGGGGTGAAATTGAGGGATTGCAGCAAAAATTCCAATTGCTAACACATCAAAGTTATCAAAGAATAATAGACGAAGGGTTTTCAACATTTTATTACAATTTCAACTCACGAGGATTTAATCCATTAAAAAGCCATTTACGCTCATTTTCCTTCTCGATTTTTTTTATTCTTGCATATTTTAAGCCTTTTTAAGGGTATTGTCCATTACTTTATCTCATGGTAATTACTAAACAATGATCATATGTATTTAAGAATAATAGAATATATCAAAAACTGACTGTTCTCAATTTTAATGAAACTGTCGCCTGCGGCTCCTAATTTTTATGAAATTGTTGGTTGCGGCTTCCAATTTTTAATGGAACTGTTGTCTGCAGTTACTCCTAAATAAGAATTGGAAGCCGCTAGAAACAGTTTTATAAAAATCAGAAGGCACAGGCGACACTTTCATAAAGATTGTCGCAAACGCCAGTTCTATTAAAATTAAGAGTTCAAGACGACAGTTTCCTAAATTTATATTATTTATTTTTGTTTAAAGAATGTTTATTTTTAGCATTTGAGAGTGTATTTGACGTTTCAAATGCTACCAACTTTGAAACTTCAACAGTTCTTTTGTAAAGAAATACTTCTTTTTCTAAAAGATGATGTTACTATTTCTTATTTATGAATAAGAATTGGAAGCCGCTTGCAACAGTTTTACAGCAATTAGGAGCCGCAGGCGACAGTTCTGTTAAAATTAAGAATCCTAATCTAGTTTCTTAAATTTATCTTATTGTTTAGACCAAAAGAACGTTTATTTTTCACATTTGAGAGTGTATTTGACGTTTCCAATGCTACCAACTTTGAAACTTCTACAGTTCTAAATTCGTAAAAAAATACTTTATTAAAAAATAAGTACTGTTATTTTGGTTTTCAATTTTTAAACAACCTTAATTGCTTACGGCTCCCAATTTTAATGAAACTGTCGCCAACAGTTCCTAATTATTCTTAAATAAGTATTGAAAACCCCTCGCAACAGTTTTATAACAATTAGGAGCCGCAGGCGACCGTTCTATTAAAATTAAGTATCCTAGGCAACAGTATCTCAAATTTATATTGTTATTTAGGCCAAAAGAATGTTAATTTTTAACATTTGAGAGAGTATTTCATGTTTCCAATGCTACCAACTTTGAAATATCAAGAGTACTAAATTCGTAAAAAAATCGTTTATTATTAAAAAGATGAGTACTGTTACTATGATTTTCAATTTTTAAACTATTATTGCGTGCGGCTCTCAATTTTAATGAAACTGTCGCCTGCAGTTCTTAATTATTCTTAAATAAGAATTGGAAGCCGCTTGTGACAGTCTTATAAAAATTGGGAGCCGAAGGCGACAGTTCTATTAAAATTAAGAATTCTAGCCGAGAGTCTCTTAAATTTATATTATTATTTAGGCCAAAAGAAGGTTTCTTTTTAACATTTGAGAGTGTATTTGACGTTTCAATTGCTACTAACTTTAAAATTTAAACACTAAATTCATTCTCTTATAATCCGATAAAAAAGCTTTATTCTAGAATTTTATATAGTTTGTTTTTAAAGTCATTTATTGCTAATTTCTTTTTTCGTAATTTTTGAAATATTTCGAGTTTTACATTCTACGTTATTGCCTCTTTTTAATTGTAACAAGCGGAGGATTTAGGGAATTTTATCCTAGTTGAAAACCATATTTTTCTGCATGTATGTCATCATCAAAACTTCAGATATTACTGCTAAAACAGTGACTTTCACAATTTTCTTTCAGAAAAACCTCAGCTGATTGATTATTGACAGAATTTGACGTTTGGTTTGATGCCAACAGTAAGACAAAAAAAAATCTGTGAATTTATAAAAATCACCCTTTACAATCTGGTGTCAAACTTTCTAAACTTATTGTTCTGAATAAATTCGAGAAAGCGCTAATATAATTATTACACAACGCGAACAAAACGCCGCCAATCTAAATTCACGTGAAAGTCAGCCTTTCAGGACTTCCCATCGGGATGCCCAACTTGACCCAACTTTTTCCACCCTCGAGCAACACCGCCCTGCCCGATCCTTGAACTTTCAAATGCACGATTATTCGAAAGTGACTTGTCGTTAGCCGGATTTACAGAGATCCTTTTTGGGGTATGAACAGATAATGCATCCCTGGTAGACGCCATTTTGTGGCCTTGTTTTTGAGGAAAAATTAAGTAGCGCGAAGCAAGGCCGATTTCCTAAAAACTCCGGTACGAATCAACAAAGGTTGATGTACGCCAAAATCATGCGAAGAGAATCGAATTTCGGATCTTCGAATTGAGTGCTTTTGGCCGATTTCTCAATTTGGAATGACGAGCTCTCGACCGAAAAATTACTTCTTAGGCAATTCGTTGAAACGTGCTTTATGAAAGCTTAGCGATTTGAATTTGATTCTTGCAAGTCATTGAGAGATTTTAAAAAGAGGAAGAAAATTTTTTGGGAAAGTTGAAAAGGTGACCTCTGATGAAATAACAACGGTCAAATGTAAATGACATTGCCATAAATGAATTACAGGTTGGAACATGTGTTTAACGTCTATTCTTGTTCTGATTTTAATTAGTAGCTAAGTTTCTAACATTCTTTCACTCGGATCATTTAAATTACGAATTTCAAATAATACTCAACAATAAATTATTTAATTTAAAGAAGAAAAGATTCAGCTTTCCAAATTATACAATATTGTTATTTCATAATTGTTCTAATAGAAACTTTTTTTTCTTTGTTTAGCCAAAAATAGAAGTTACGCATTTTAATTGTAGGTTGCAGTGAAAAAAACAATTTATCAAGGCCAAGATGGTTGACGAAACGTCGAGTACCAAAACTCCACTGACAGGGTTCAATCCCAGATTAAAAATCTTTTAAAAAACAGCTACAAAGTTGGCGCAATGATTGCAATTGCTCTTTATTTCAAGAACTATCGATTGATACAAAAAATCTCGATTTGATTGGTCATTAGATTTTCATAAGATGCGAACAATCTCTTTTGTTATTGTTTTTTTTTGTCGTGTGTTGGCAAAACTGGGAAGTTCAGCTCTACCTAATGATAAATTTTTAAATAAATCATAAATAATAATTTTAATAAATTACAGGTTGTTACTCTTTTAATTTAGATGATTTCTATTACGAATTTGAGATAATGTTAAACAATTAAATTATTTAATTTAAAGATTCCGCTTTCAAAATTATACAATATAATTTAATAATTGTTTTAATAAAAAATTTTACTTTGTTCGTTACGCATTTTAATTGTTGGGGTTTGTTGGCGTAAAAAAACTTTTCTGTCTCTGTTGAAAAATTAAAACGGCGCAAGAGAATAAATGAAAGAATTTTCGCAGCCGGATAATTATGCGTAAAACTCCTGAAATAATCATCTGTCTGCTCCAAAAAGAAACATTAATAATCGTCTGAAAAGTCAACAAAAGAAATAACTTTCAGTATTAAGTTAAGATGATTCAGTGAGGTTTTTCACGTCAGAACTTTCCACAAAACGGGGAAATTGAAGGACAAATTGCGCTATTTATCGACAAAGTCAACACTTTTTAAAATCTTGACAAATAAACGCAATTTCTGTTTACACTGCATGAAAATCCGCCCTATTTGTTGTACACCGCGCCCAAAAAAATTCCAATTTCGGTGGACACTGTCCCTGAAAATTGATTTCTGCAGCGGCGTCTGTGAAAAAAAATTGAGGAGCTTCACGCTTGTTTTTGTCTCATTCTTCTTAACGCAATTTTAGTTTATACTGCATAACAATCCGTCCTTTCATTATACAGGGTGAGTCTGTTAAAAGTATATCTTAGCTTCTCAAAACCTAGTTATTATACCGACTTCAGGGTTTGCTATTAAAAACTGTGTTTCTAAACTAATTTTAGAAGAAAAAGAAGAACAAAAGAAGGTTCTAAAAATGCAAGAAACTCAAGAAAATCAAGAAGATTTTGAAAGACGGATAATTTTAAAGGAAATGGAAAAACGAAGACTTGAAGACGGTGAAAAACATAAAAAAACTTTTAAAAAATCTCGGAAAACTAAATTTAAAAAAAAGAACAAAAGAAGGTTCTAAAATGACGATTAGAGAAGCAGAAGAAATTCTGGAAGAAGTTGAAAAACGTCGGTTAGAAATTGAAGAACAACAAAAGAAATTTCGGTAAATGCAAAAATCAATTCTGGAAGAACAAAAGCAGATTTAGAAGTGCTTGAGAAACAGCGTTTGGAAGAAAAAGAATATAAGAGTCGATAATTAAAAGAAAGAGAAGAATTTGAAAATCAACGATAAGAAGAAAAAGAAGAGCTAAAGAAGGCTCTAGAAGAACAAAAGACGATTCTAACGGAGCTTGAAAATCATCAATTGGAAAAGAACGAAGAACAAAAGATGCTGAAAGAGAAATGGAAGAGTATAAGGGAATTAGTTGAAAGAATTAAACTACAACAGGAAATAAAAGAAAAGCAGAAGAAACTTTTAGAAAGCTTGACAAGATGCTTTCCACAGAGACGTACCTACCAGAGGTGAAAAGGGAAAAAAGTCGGTAAAGTAGAAATGAAACTCAAAGAAAATCTGAAATAAAAGCTAATAAATCTGAAAGAAGAATAAAAGAAGATCTCGACAAAAAGGTTAATGAGATAGAAACAAAAATTAAGGAACTGGAGCTAGAAACAAGGTTTTTAAGGGCAAACCCTGAGGTCGGTGTAATAAGTAGTTTTTGAGAAAAATTAATATATTTTTAACAGACTCACCCTGCACAGTGCACCCCAAAAAAATTCCCAATTTCGGTAGACACTGTCTCTGAAAACTGGTTTCTGACGCGGCGTCTGTGAAAAAATTTGAGGAGGAGCTTCAGGTTTAACGCTGTTTTAGATTACACTGCATGAAAATCCACTCTATTTATTATACAGGGTGATTCTGTTAAAAGTATATTTTAACTTCTCAAAAACTACTATGCCGACTTCAGAGTTTGTCATTAAAAACTGTGTTTCTAAACTAATTTTGGAAGAAAAAGAAGAACAAAAGAAGGTTCTAAAAATGCAAGAAACAATTCTGGAAAATCAAAGGGAGATTTTGAAAGAGTTTGATAAACGGCATTTGGAAGAAAAGAAGTAAAAGAAGCGACGATTAGAGGATCAACCGAAAATTGTGGTAGAAGTTGAAAGATATTCCTGAGAAGATGAACAACAGCAGAAGAAGGTTTGGGAAATACAAGAATCAATTCTGGAAGAACAAAACCAGATTTTGGCAGAGCTTGAGAAACAGAGTTTAGAAGAAAAAGAATATAAGAGTCGACAATTAAAAGAAAGAGATGAATTTGAAAAACAACGATAAGAAGAAAAAGAAGAGCTAAAGAAGGCTCTGAAAGAACAAAAGACGATTCTAACGGAGCTTGAAAAACAACAATCGGAAAGGAACGAAGAACAAAAGATTATGAGGAAGAGTATAAGGGAAGAGATGCTGTAGTTGAAAGAATTAAAAACTACAACTGGAAATAAAAGAAAAGCAAAAGAATCTTTTAGAAAGCTTCTCAAGATGCTTTCCACAGAGACGTACCAAAGGTGAAAAGGGAAAAAAGTCGATAAAATAGAAATGAAAGTCAAAGAAAATCTGAAATAAAACTAAAGAATGTAAAACAGGTACAATAAAAGATCTCGACAAAAAGAGAGTTAATGAGATAGAAACAAAAATTGGTTTTTGAGAAAAGTTAAGATATACTTTTAATAGATTCACCCTATACACCGCGCCCTTAAAAAACTCCCTATTTTGATAGATACTGTCCTTGAAAATTGATTTCTGTAGCGGCGCTGCGTCCATGAAAAAGTTAATAGGGGTTTCACGCCTTCTTCTTAACGCAATTTCAGTTTATACTGCATTAAAATCCGCCCTATTTATTATACACCGCGTCTGAAAAAAGTGGCCACTGTCCCTGAAAATTGATTTCTGTAGCGTCCGTGAAAAAATTGAGTAGGAACTTCACGGGTGTTTTTGTGGTGATTCTATTTAATTAAAAGAACGGTTGGGGCTTTTCTAAATCGATTCGTTTCAGGTAAAATTTGAGTAAAAGCAAGGTTTTTAAATAACGCAATAATCGATATTCAGGTTGTTTACCTAAACCGGAAACGTCGTTACGCAAGTATTTAATGATAATACTATGCGTTGACATGTCTGACTGTGTCATCGGTTAAAATTCGACAAAAATATGGCTTTCATCTGATTGTATAATCTCTTTTGTTTTCAAGATTTTAATCAAATTGCATAAAATCTAATTGGGACGAGTTTTGCATCGAATTATTCAACGAAACTTTCACAGCATTCGGTCGAATCTCGAATTTTACAACACGGAGGAAAAAATTTTGACTTTTCCTTTTCTTCATTTCACGATTCGGTGGAGATGCGGACAGGACCGGAGTCGAAGGATAAGGCTACTAGACCTCGACTTAAATCTTGATCTCAAAACGTGCCACGTAAACCTAAACATTGTTGTTGAGTTTCGGTTTCTAGGTGTGTTCATATCAGCACAATTTATGTTTACAAATTTTACAAATTATGTGATATTTTAATCATTTTTTTTACAATATTAATGTATTAAATTTCTCGAATTTCTCCGTAATTAATTAATTAAGTCATTAAAGAATTAATTTGCCAATAAACTAATTTGTTGGCAGGTAAAAATATGAGTGGGCCTGAGAATTTCATTTAGTTGAGTTTCTCGAAGATAACATTTATTATTAGGAAGTTTTGAAATTTTTTAAATACATAAATGTCAAAATTCGAATATTTTGATATTTATAATATAAAACTAAAAAACATCTTGATAGTTCCACAATTTTTAACCAATAACGCCGGTGAGGGCGACGGTTTAGATTTTTTATAATTTTCGAAAGATTGGTGGTGTTCTAAAATGTTTTTTTACTTTTTTTTCTCGAGTATTTTGGCATTTTCTTCAGTAAGTAACGTAAGCCATAATCACAACGAGTTTTTGCGATAATTAATTCCTTTCCTTAGCTTTTAAGGTACGCAAGTAGGTTCTATTTTGTCAGAGAAAAACAAGAAAACAAAAACAACTTTAAATTGTGGCTTATTTGCAAAGAAAGCTCCTATAGCTTTAAGCAATGTTATCAAAAGTAGGAGGCCATTATTATAAAGACTTTGGTAAATACGCAACTTTCAAAGTTTTGTTGTTTTGAGATATAAAATTAACTTACAAAATTTGTATTATCTTACTAAAAAAAATATTTTTTATATAGATCTTTTGAATTAAATTAATCAATAATAAATTATATATGTGTACGTCTTTGAAATTGTATTAAACTTCTATTTTCAACAACAATTTTTTTTGTTCAGAGGATATTTTCAAAACAAACCAATTTTAATTAACAGTGTAAACAAGATATATAATTAATTTTAACATTAAATGACATAAATAAAAATAAATAACTCGTAGAATTCATATCGAGTTTGTAGTTATGTCATTTGGGTTCGTTATACATGGATAGTTCAAACCTGGATATGGAAATTATGACGTCACAAACGTGGTCGAACCACCAAAATATAAAAGGTAGTTTTTTTTAATAAAATAGTTTCAAAGCGAATAAAAAAAACTCAAAATCTCAATTCTTTTTTTATTTTAACCGTCTTTATTAGAGACAAATTTATCGCCTTGTGGACTTTAGTATACAAAATTTAATTCTCTCTGACTTTTTTTCATAAGATTTTTTAGTAGTTTTGATCATTTACGCGGCGTTTTTATATAAAGCAAAGCCGGCAGTGCCTTTCTTTAATAATCCAACTCTTTAAATCAAAAGAAGCCTTATTTCGCTTGCACGTTGCACTGGTGTCAGGAGTGGGATTTGAAGAATTTGGAGGAAAATTGTAATAGTGTATGGATGAATAGTGTATGGAGGAAAATTGTAATAGTGCGACAACGAGTTGGTCGGAAATAGTGGAAAAACTCGAAGGAAAAGAAAAGAAACAACGACTCGACGAAAAAGAAGAACGGCGGAAAATTCAGGAAGAAATTGAAAACGAAGACTAGAAGGCGATGAAAATCAAAAAAGTTTTGGAAAACTAATTTTAGAAGAAAAAACAACAAAAGAGAGTTCTCAAAATGCAAAAAACAACTTTGGAAGAACAAGAGATTTTGAAAGAGTTTGATAAACGGTGTTAATATGAGAAGCGACGATTAGAGGAGCAAACGAAATTTCTGGTAGAAGTTAAAAGAGGTTGCTTAGAAGATGAAGAACAGCAGAAGAAAAATTTTGGAAGAGCTTGAAGAACGGCGTTTAGAAGAAAAATTATATGAGAGACGACAATTGAAAAAAGAAGATGAATTCGAGAAACAGTGATTTGACAAAAAAAGAAAAACGGATAATTTTAGAAGAAATGGAAAAACGAAGACTTGAAGACGGTGAAAAACATAAAATAATTCGTAAAACCAAATTTGAAAGAAAAAGAACAAAAGAAGGTTCTAAAATGACGATTAGAGAAGCAGAAGAAAATTCTGGAAGAAGTTGAAAAACGTCGGTTGAAGAACAACAAAAGAAAAAAGAAAAAGAGGAATTTGAGAAACGACGATTAGAAGAGCTGAAGAAGAGCTGAACAAAATCAAAAACGATTATAAAGGAGCTTGGGAAAGATCGATTGGAAAGGAAAGAAGAACGAGAGAGATGCTGGAAGAGAAAAGGAAAGGATCTACAAGAAAAAAGCAAAAGAAACTTTTAGAAAGCTTTGGAAAACGACCATCAGAAAAACAGGAGAAAATATCTTCGAGAAATTTGTTACTTTAGAAGACGCTTTTTAGAAGGACATACCAGAGGTGAAAAGGGAATTTGAGAAAAGGTCGATAAATTAATAATGAAACTCAAAGAAAATCTGAAAAAAAGTTAATGAATTTGAAACAAGAATAAAAGAAGATTTCAACAAGAAGGTTAATGAGGTAGAGCCAAAAATTAAGAAGCTGGAAATATGGAAAACTTCGAGGGGCGAATTAGCATCATAACGGAAGTTATTAAATCGTAGGCGTTATTACTGTGTGAATATTGGGTTATTATTGAGCAAATTGCTCGTTCCTGATCTATCTTTTTAAATCAAAAAATTTCCGATTTTTTTTAAATCTATTGATGTAATGTTTGTGTACCGCTGGGGAAACCGTCAAAGTTATAAAAAAAATTTAGATAAAAAAAGTGAATTAAATTTTCTGAGGCTATAAAGTGGCAAATTGTAAATTAGAATTTTAGATAATTTATTACCTAAAGCTAGAAATGCATTGCAATGATTGAATTGTGTTTTAATCAGTCGAAAAATCTCGTTAATTTCACACGTTTTGGTGAATTTAACATTTGCCTTGATGAATCCTTGACGAATTAAATTTCCATTTCGCCGTTTCTGTTTATTCCCATCAACAATCTAACCGAAAATAAGCCATTTAAGTTTTCTCGTCAATGTGATCTGTCTCTTCTTAATTAAAAACAGTATAGAATTTGCTCAGAGATTAGCACAGGGTGGCTTTAATTCGCAATAAAAACGTCGTAAATCTCAATTTTAAGAGAGCACTGTTTGCACTCTCAACGACTCAATTAGGACCTTCTTGGTCCTTTCCTACATTTTTTTTTTAATTAAATCCAAGCGATTTTATTTCATTGTAGGTATATGGTAGGTATACAATCCATAAACCTCCGAAAAAAACCACTATAAAACCTAAGTCGTCTCTCCATTTCAAACTATCCGGAACATCTGGATCCGGATTCCGCTCCGGTTTATTCAATGCCGTTAAAGTTATTGTTATTGCCGTTTCGGGTTTTAAATTTCGAACCGCCAAAAAGTGCACCCGGAGTCGGTTAAATCGAGGTCATCGCCGCCCCTGACCGGTGTCATGTTGTAATTTAGGAATATGGCTCCCGCGGGCTAAATGTTTCATCCACTGGCTGCTACGCGACACCGAACGCGTGATCCCGCTGCGGACCATTAACGACCGGAAACTTGTCCCTTTTTTCCTAATTTTCAGTATTAGGGAAAAAATATATCCAGAACAAACAGATAGATCCTATTACATCACTCTATTATTTAAATTTTTTTTACACAATCAAGCCAAAATTACTAAGTTTAGACAACAACCCAGGTGCTAACGCCATCTAATGTCAATTCTATACCTATTATTAACGAGAGAATATATCTAGAACAGAGAGTCAGATACTATTACATTCTATTATTTAAATCAATCATATAATTAATTGTTTTATACAATCAAGCCAGAATTACTAAGTTTAGACAACAACCCGGGCGTTAACGCCATCTAATGTCAATTCTATACCAGTTATTAACGAAAAAATATATATAGAACAAACAGATAGATACTATTACATTCTATTATTTGAATCATTCAAGTAATTACTTGCTTTACACAATCAAGCCAAAATTACTAAGTTTAGACAACAACTCAGACGCTAGCGCCATCTATCGACAATTTTATACTTGATATTTCTAAAAATTGAGTTTTGAAAGAGAGATAATACCATTACATCGCAGTTATTATTTAAATCTTTGAAATAAATAATTGTTTTGCACGATGAAGCCAAAATTACTTAGTGTAGACAACAACCCAGGCGCTAGCGACATCTAATCTCAATTTTATACCTGTTTTTTTCAAAAATTGAGTTTTGAATGAGAGATGATACCATTACATTGCAATTATTATTAAAAGCTTTGAAATAATTAATTGTTTTACACAATGAAGCTAAAATTACTTAGTTCAGACAACAACCCAGGCGCTAGCGCGTTCTAATCTCAATTTTAAACCTGCTGTTTCCAAAACTTGAGTTTCGAATGAGGGATGATTACCATCACATTGCAGTTATTATTTAAATCTTTCAAATAATTAATTTTTTAACACAGTCAAGCCAAAATTATTTAGTTTAGACAACAACCTAGGCGCTAGCGCTATCTAACGTCAATTTTATACCTGTTATTGAGAGATTGAGGGCGGAGTCTGGATCGCATCCAGAAATTAAATAATCTGCATTCGACTCGAGCCAGGTCAAGCGTACCAGACGGATAGCAAACAGAAATTTGCAGGGGCTGGTCAGACGTAAGCAGGAAATAATTTCCTGATAGGATTTATTTTGGCATGTTGTCAAGTCAAACTAATGTGACTTGCACCAAACTTTTCCTTAATTTTCAATTCAGAAACTTCCAAGTTAGCTAATTAAGTTGTAAACAAAAAAATTTGTGCAGTTTGAATCGAAGTTTAGACATGCATTGTAAAGTATGTCGAGTGCAGGTATCTGGAATTCAAAGTTGGGGAGAAAATGGCGGATTTTAATTCCGGTAAAAACAAATAATTTTTAATGTCGGAAAATTAAGGAGACTATGCAAATCTACTTATTTAAAAGTGTTTTAGGGTTCTATTTAAAAGTAAATGCGAGTTTATTGAGTCGTAAAAGAGTGTGTTAAAATTTTTCAGGACCGGTAAATCGAAAATCTAAATTTAAAAATGCACTCTTTTAGAGTTTGGAGGTCGTATATTTTAAACGGGTGATAGTTTTATGTAATTTATTCATTTTTACATGTTTAAGTGCTTCGTAAATAAATAAAACAACATCGAAAATAAACATGGGACTTTTAGGGAAAAAACAAAAATAAACAAATGAAATAAAATTGCAGGAAATGCAAGAAATTTATTCGAGATAGTAAAAATTCAAAAAACGGACAAATGTACACACGATTTTTTTTTAAAAGATAGCTAAAGTAAATTGTAGTAATTGATATTTTTTACAATACGAAAGTCGTCGTAACGGCTTGTCAATGGCAAATTTTTTATTTTCAGGTACAAACATTTTTAGATAAATTTTTAAAGCTAAATTGAGAAATTTTTAAAACGGCTACTTGAAGAGGCCATTTAGTTGTTAAGTTCTTTCAGGAGAAATAAAAAAACACAGCTGTCAAAATGGCAGTAGAAAATTTCAAAAAAAACTGTTTTTGGATAACGTTTGTTAGAGACAGTTAAATTTAAATTTTTAGACTCTTTTGTTATTTTGGTCAAAATACATAGTAAATCATCGAATAAACCCTGTTTCGTTAAAATCTTTAAAATCTTAGACAGTCTAAAAACAATTTTTAAGAAAAATAGCAAAATTTCTGGTCATTGGGCATTTCAAAGTCCAAAAATAAATGAAAAAGCAGTATAAAATTGTCAAGATTGACTAAGAAATTAAGTTTTTTTAATTTTAAGTCAAGTATAGTCAAAAAGGCAGTATAAAGCTCAAAAAAACTAATTTTTGGGAAAAAGTTTGCTAGGAACGCCTAAATTTAAAAATTTTAGATTCTCCAAATTAGGTACATATTTAGATCAAAATATATAACAGACTCTCATTACAAAACTCTAAAAACAATTTTCTCGAAAAAACCCTAAAATTTCAGCGCTTTGGGCACTTTTAGAACCGAATATTTTTGTAAAACGTGATCAAATTGTTAAAGATTTTTGTACTCGATTAAATCATATATTATATTCAGATCAAAATATTTAAATGGTATACGTTCTTTCGCCAAAATTCAAAATATTTTCAAAAATTGTAACTGTCTTGTTTGAGGATTTTTTAACTCTAATTTAATTGGGACTTAAAATGAACATTTAATAAATTATGAGAGATAGATTATTTATAGCAGTTGTTCTTTACTAAACTCAATACATTTGTAGTCCTGAAGAAGCTGAAAAACAATGAAGAATCAACGAAACGTCGCCGAACATAATCTCATTCTCTTTTTTTTATTTAATTCAACAGACCCCGAAAATAAAAACTTTTTTTTGTTGTTTTCAATAATCTTTTGCTCAAAATTTTTACTTGATGTAGAAGCAATTACATGTTTAGTCAGGGGTGACATTATTTACGCACGTAACTGTACAACGAGCCGTTTTGTCCATAAATATGGTTATATTTCGGTGCTTTAGTTTGTTTTTGTGACATTTTCGTTTTCATGTGTTTACAAATAGTTTGGAAACGTACATTTTGCTGCCTTAAATCGTAATTTTTACATTTTACCTATGAGTAATTGTTGAATTATTTTTTTGTTTGTTTATTTTGGTTTTATCCCAAGTAGAAGTCACTATTTCAAGTTAAAAACTTTTGTTGATTTTTTCATAGTTTTTATTATCTATTGTTATACAAAATTTTCGGCACAAAAAATCTTGTGTATCACACGCTTGAAAACTGTTTTGCGATTACGAGTATAAACTGTGTCTCACTCGCTTTCGTACTTGCAGAATGACAGTTTCTGAACTTGTTATACAAATTTTTTTTTTAATTAAAACAATTTCTAATTAAAACACGTTCCTGAATTTTTACAGGAAAAAAATTGTTCGAAAATTTAAAGCATTCAAAACATTTGAAGAGTTATTCTGTAAAAATATGTAAATTAATTCTTGAAATTTTTATTCAGATTATTATAATTTCATTGTTGTTTCTCTACAAGTCTACAACATGATCAAATACATTTTGGGATTGAATATTACCGGTTATGTAATATAAACAACATAAATAGCATCACGTCGAATAGAAATATGAATTATTGTTCCCTAAAAGAGCATCACTTGACCACAAATACAGCTCTAGGTACAACAAATATATAATTACAGTGTTTGCCGACAAAATAAATGAAATAAAAATTCTCGCTCTATTTCAAGAAGGTCATCTAAATGTTGTCTGTTACGATATCCGAAATAGAACATGAAATATGAAAGTTGACCGGTGTTGAGAAGAAACTTGAGATAAAAAAGCGACATTAAACTAAGCTAATAAATTAAAAGAGTAGCTTTAATTAAGTTGGGTGTTAGAATTAAAAGTCAAGTACTGTTCTTACGTAAACTCCGAACCGTTACAGAAATAATCATCCGACAAAGCCCACTTCTTTCAAAATCCTATATTTAGTTCCGACAAAGAAAGGATGCTTAGTATTCATCCCTCGGCGGCATTAAATTAAAAAAACTGCAGGGAAATGCCAAGCAATCGATCCCTGGTCTTGACTAACAGATGGCGCTTTAATTTAGAGCTTTAATCCGAATTTTGCAACGCCATCTATCAGTTTACAGCTGTCAAAATCAATTTTTGGGGGTAATAATTAGCCAAAATATCCAACGAATACAGTTTGTTTTCTCAAAATTATTTCATCTGTGTAGTCTTTATAGATTTAAGTATTTTGGTTGTTGGGGAGAAAGTGAGAGAGATCGATCCCGAGTTTACAGTTTAAAAAGCAAACAGTGTGTTGAAGCAAATACGATTTCCTGTGAAGTGTGAAAGAACAGATGAGGGGAGATGAGGCCCTGACGAAGAGCTACCAATAATGGGCGAGGCATTAGAAAGGGATCGGTGGTGTCGTCGTGAGGGATTTGTAACTGGGGATAGGTCTTAACTGATCATTGAAAAGGCCAGCCGTGCACACAAGCCGGAATAAAGAATGTCCCGGTCGAGGTGTATACCTTTGAATCAATGGCAAGAAATGCCAGCTCGAAGATACCTTTTATTTGAATTTTTCAATGCTTTGATGTCTGGAATTACCGAACGAAACTTTTACCTCGATCAAGTTAATTTCGATACTTGTTTATTTTAATTTTTAAGAAAATTTAATCAATATTGAAATAGGAATTTTACGCTAAAATATAGAGAAAGAATATTTTTAGTGGCCTCGTTATTAACATAGCATCTTTTTTGCCTTTTTGTCTTTAGAGCGGTATTTGTAGTAACAGGTGGCGATTGAAATATTCTAGAAGTTGCCATCTATTCTCTTCGTAAACGAGGTCAAATAGAAACAACTAACATTTTTTGATAGTTTTTATTGTTACAACAGAAACATCTGCTTGTACAATTTCAAAATAAAATAACTAGGAATTAAATACATATCTTAAAGTTCTTAATTAAGATAGTTTGAATTGTTTAAATGTCTTTTTCAATAAGTAACTTTTCTTTAATTTTTGAGACATTTTTTAAAACTATTATTTTGAGAAGAGTACTTGTTTTCTAAACTATCATAATTAAAACAGTTTAATTTTTACAAATTGTTCCAATCATCCAAAGTTTTACTAAGCTCTTGACTGTCTTTTCTTAGACAGTTACAATTTTTGAATTTTTAAAATTTGAACGAAAAAAGCTATCTTTTCGACTGTCCTAATCAAGATAGTTTTTTTTTACAAAAATGTCCTCCACGGGACTTCTTACAGGCCTTGATCCTTTTGAGGTAATTTTCAATGACTTTCCGGCACATTTCGGGTGGTATCTCGGCCGTTACATTACGAATATTAGTTTTCAATTCGTCAAGAGTTTGAGGATTGTTTGCGTAAACACTATCATTCGCGTAGCCCCACACAAAAAAATCCAAAGGCTTCAAATCGCAGGATCTTGGAGGCCAATTGACATCAACCAATCGCGAAATCACACGTCCAGGTTTCTCTTGCAAAAGAGCTCGATTTGCTTGTGTTACGTGACTGGTTGTTCCATCCTGCTGGAACCACATATCGTCAAGATCATAATCTTCGATTTTCGTAAAAAAATAATCGGTTAACATGCGGCCATAGCGCTCAGAATTGACGGTAACGGTTCGTCCTTGGTTGTTTTCAAAAAATACGGCCCAATCACACCACCAGACCACAATGCGCACCAAACAGTGACTTTTTCCGGGTGTAATGGCTTTTCTACAATCAATTGTGGATTTTCTGAGCTCCAAATTCTACAGTTTTGCTGATTAACGTATCCACCAAGCGAAAAATGAGGTTAATCACTGAAGAAAATTTTGTTCGAAAAATCAGCATCGACGGTCTGTTCTTCCAACACCCAATTTGCCTATGTTCTTCGTTGTCCATGATCAGCAGGCTTTAGCTCTTGTGTCAAATGGACTTTATACGGATAAAGATGCAAATCCAGATACAAAATGCGCCATAAGATAGGCCTAAATGTTGAGCTCGACGAGGAATTGACAAAGGAGCTTCTTCCACACTTTCAGCTACAGAAGCGATATTTTCAGCATTGCGAATGTTTCGATGATCCACAGGCCTTACAATATCAGTAACAGATCCAGTTTGTTCAAATTTATTCACTGTATTCAATATGGTTTGCTTTGTGGACGATTATGACGACCATAATCTGCTCGTAAAGCGCGAAATGTGGATACGGTAGAATCACTATTTTTATAATGAGATTTAATAATTTTAACGCGTTGGTCGATTGTTAAATGCTCCATATTCTTAAATGTCAGAATGTCAACTAAATAAATGACAGCGTACTTGACATTTATCTTTGACAAATGTCGGTATACAGATTTTTACTTTATCAACTTTGAAATGGATAGCCCTGTAGTTACAATTTTTGAAAATATTTTTTCAAAATTTTTAAAATATGAACGAAAAAATCATTTTTTCGACTGCCTTAATCAAGATAGTTTCTTTGGCAAAAATTTCCCAATGGCAGTAAACTTTCTTAAGCTCTTCAACTGTCTTTCATTAGACAGCTATAATTTTTGAAAACGTTCTTTTAAAAAAATTCAAAATATAAACGAGAAAAACCACCTTTTCGACTGTTTTAATCAAAGTAGTTTTTTTTACAATAATATTCCAACCACAATGAAGCTTTATTAAGCTTCCCGGCTGTCTTTTATTACGCAGTTACAATTTTGGAAATTATTTTTTTTAAACTTATATAATAGGAACGACATAAGCCACGTATCTAATATCTTAATCAAGGTAGTCTTTTTTTACAAAACTGTCCCAATTGCAGAAAAGTTTTATTAAGCTCTTCGACTGTCTTTTATTAGACAGTTACAATAAAAATTTGTAATATAAACGAGAAAAGCTTTTTTTCGACTATCTTAATCAAAGTAGTTTTTTTACAAAATGTTTCGATCGCAGTAAAGCTTCATTAAGCTCTTCGACTGTCTTTTATTAGACAGTCACAATTTATGAAAATATTTTTCTTTAAATTTTCAAAATAAGATCGAGATAAACCACTTTTTCGACTGTTTTAATGAAGGTAGTCTTTTTAAAAAATGCTATATTCGCCGTAAAGTTTTGTTAAGCTCTTCTACTATCTTTTATTAGAAAGTTACAATTCTTGAAAATATTCTTTTCAAAATTATTTAAATGTGAACAAGAAAAGCCATTTTTCGACTGTTTTAATCTTGATTAAGACAGTCTTTTTACAAAAATGTCTCAATCACAGTAATGTTTTATTAAGCTCTTCAACTGTCTTTTATTAGACAGTTAAAACTTTTGAAAATATTCTTTTAATAATTTTCAAAATATGAACGAGAAAAGCTACCTTTTCCAGTGTCTTAATCAAGGTAGTTTTTTTTACGAAAATGACCTGATCACAGTAAAGTCTTATTAAGCTTTCGACTGTCTTTTATGAGACATTTACAATTTTAAAAAAAAAAAAAACAGTTTTTACTTCTGTGAGTTTTTAATACTCTCTACAATTGTCTTGATGATTTTAAAAAATGAAAATATTTAATGCACCATTATTATTTCAAACAAAACTTAAATTTTGCTGAACTCTCGATTGTCATAATTATGATAGACAGTTTTTTCATCGTTTCTTTTAACAGTTTTTTTAAGAGTTTATTTATTTCATTTTAAAATATCACTTTAGACTTATAAGCATTTTATTGTGTCTTAGACTGTCTTTTTCTGTAAATGTAACTGTCTTTTAACAGTTACATTTTCTGGAAGAAAAAACTAATTTCTAAAATGCGGAAGGACAAAATACGTTATTTTGTAGTATCGACCTGAGTAAGTTCGACTATCCTAATTAAGAATAAAGTTCGTGAGGCGATTTTTTAAAATCTCTAACAGTTCAGACACTAGAGATGAGGTACCCTGTATAAAACATATACATATTTATGATTTTTTATTGTTGTTGTCTTTGAATAAATTAATTAAACATTGAACTGCGTCTTACTTAATACTAACTGAAAACAGAAATCTGTTATCTAGTTAGGGATTTTGCAATTAGCAAAAAATTTAATTGGTGTCTTCTGCCTGACTTTGCTCTACCTTCCCCTACTGTTATTTCTACCAATAAATTTATTATGATTTGTACAGTAAAACTTTCCTATTTAAGATAAAATCTAGTTCACGTAATTGCCAATAGAACCCAATAATTTTCGTTGAGGTTAAATTAGTTAATGCGAGTTTAGTTATTATTGAAGAAACTTTTAAATTCGAAAAAATTAAAGTAGCAAGTGTCAATTACAAGTTAAAACGTTTTTATCATAATTAATTGCCTAACGCATTAACTTTCACCTTTCTCCAATCTCAAAATGCCTCTGAGGGTCTAGTCAACACGAGCTTTTAATTTATAAACTGATAAAAAAAATTGACGCACTTGAGGAAGCATTTTTACCTTTAATACTTTCTCTATAATTGAATTGTAATTGCAATTTTTAATTACGTAATTTCTATTGATAGTCTGAATTAAAGTGAATGTAGTAATCAGATCTGTGTTTCGTCATAGAATGAAATCATAAACTGAGTTTTTAAGGCAAAGTTGTGATAAACAAGAGCTTGAAAAATGGTCCAAAGGAAGTCACACGATAACCGTTTTCTTGTACTCGCCTTAATTTGCATAATATCTGTATCGGCGCCTTAAAATATTCAAAACGAAAGTTTCGAAATAAAAAAAGGAAGTAGATTAGTACATCCGAAAATCGTCATAACGCCAAGTGTGCCACTAGGTCACAAAAACCGTTGACAATTTCGCTTGATAATTGCCTTTTTTCACACTCTGAACTCGATTGGAAGTTTGTTGTTTATTCGTTTCACGTATTTTCCTCGGAAAAACTTCAGGTTTTCATATCGCAAGGGAGTTACAATCACGTGCTGATTAACACATCGATTTCGCATTAATTTTCGGTCATTACCTGGATAATTACGTCGGAATTCTGATTGCAAATTTAATTATGTCATGGGAAATTGCGATTTGGATGGTTATACACGCCCTCAATCTGCGAAAAGTCAAACAACAACTTTAACCTTGCCAATTACACGGAAATTGAGGATTTATCACGGAATGGAATTTTTGTAATTAAGTCGTTGCGATTCGATTAAAATAATAAAGAGGAAATTTGAGGATTGTGAGGGATAGCAATGGTGGTGAAACACGCAAATCTATGATTAGAAATTGTGAAGATATTAAACCTGAAGCGGTGCGAAATCTGGGATAAAATGGTCGCAAATGTGGTGGCACGGATTCTTCACAGTGGATGGGATGGATAATGATGATTGAGGATAATGATAGGATGACATTGTTAGGCAGATTTTACAGGAAGCTCTACTGAATTCATATTTTTTAAGCAAATTTTATAATGGCAAGGGCCACTTACGATGGGAACAGTTTCATATTTAAACAATTAATGACGCTTTAAATTTTTTGAAAAATGGCTAAAACCGAAATATTTACAAGATGCAAATATCAGTCAAAACAGTGATTTTTACCAATATTTTAAGAGCGAAGAATTGAAAATGGGAACTAAGAAGTCTAAAAAACGCAACAAAAACAGATAATTTTTCTTCTTGCTTTGTGGTATTGTTAGATTTTTGAGTTCCGAAGCCTAATTTTTAAATGCCAAAAATCAGGCTTTTACTATTACTAGAAAGTCCAAAGAATTTAATAATTTTCGACAAAAATTCTTGTTATACAAATATCCAAAGAATTGGGATTTTATTGTTTTTCCTGAAAGTTGTTTTTGTATGTATTTTCGTATTTAGTCAGACGTTGAGTACTAATAATGCTGAAAATTAGGCTTCTATAATGACTAGAAATTAATAATTTTTGCTATGAAAATGTTATTAGAAATGTCAAAAGAATTGAAATTTTGCTGTTCTCCCTGAAAATTATTTTAGACTTTTGTATTTAGTCAGATTTTTGAGTACTGATAATAACAAAAATTGGGTTTCTACCATGACTAGAAAGTCCAAACAAACAAATCTTGTTAAAAATGTTGAATGAACTGAAATTTTGTTGTTTTTTCTGAAAATTGTTTTAGACTTTTGTATTTAGTCAGATTTTTGAGTACTGATAATACCGAAAATCAGGCTTTTACCATGACTAGAAAGTCTAATCAATATAATAATTTTCACCGAAAATTGTTGCTAGATATGTCCAAAGAATTGAAATTTTGCTGTTCTTCCTGAAAATTGTTTTTAAACTTTCGTATTTAGTCAGATTTTTGAGTACTGATAATACCGAAAATCAGGCTTTTACCATGACTAGAAAGTCTAATCAATATAATAATTTTTGCTAAAAAATATTGCTAGAAATGTCTAAAGAATTGATATTTTGCTGCTTTTCCTGAAAATTGTTTTTAGACTTTCGTATTTAGTCAGATTTTTGAGTACTGATAATACCGAAAATCAGGCTTTTACTATGACTAGAAAGTCTAATCAATATAATAATTTTCACCGAAAAATGTTGCTAGATATGTCCAAAGAATTGAAATTTTGCTGTTCTTCCTGAAAATTGTTTTTAGACTTTCGTATTTAGTCAGATTTTTGAGTACTGATAATACCGAAAATCAGGCTTTTACTATGACTAGAAAGTCTAATCAATATAATAATTTTCACCGAAAAATGTTGCTAGATATGTCCAAAGAATTGAAATTTTGCTGTTCTTCCTGAAAATTGTTTTAGACTTTTGTAGTTAGTCAGATTTTTGAGTACTGATAATACCGAAAATCAGGCTTTTACCATGACTAGAAAGTCTAATCAATATAATAATTTTTGCTAAAAAATATTGCTAGAAATGTCTAAAGAATTGATATTTTGCTGCTTTTCCTGAAAATTGTTTTTAGACTTTCGTATTTAGTCAGATTTTTGAGTACTGATAATACCGAAAATCAGGCTTTTACTATGACTAGAAAGTCTAATCAATATAATAATTTTCACCGAAAAATGTTGCTAGATATGTCCAAAGAATTGAAATTTTGCTGTTCTTCCTGAAAATTGTTTTAGACTTTTGTAGTTAGTCAGATTTTTGAGTACTGATAATACCGAAAATCAGGCTTTTACCATGACTAGAAAGTCTAATCAATATAATAATTTTTGCTAAAAAATATTGCTAGAAATGTCTAAAGAATTGATATTTTGCTGCTTTTCCTGAAAATTGTTTTTAGACTTTCGTATTTAGTCAGATTTTTGAGTACTGATAATACCGAAAATCAGGCTTTTACTATGACTAGAAAGTCTAATCAATATAATAATTTTCACCGAAAAATGTTGCTAGATATGTCCAAAGAATTGAAATTTTGCTGTTCTTCCTGAAAATTGTTTTAGACTTTTGTAGTTAGTCAGATTTTTGAGTACTGATAATACCGAAAATCAGGCTTTTACCATGACTAGAAAGTCTAATCAATATAATAATTTTTGCTAAAAAATATTGCTAGAAATGTCTAAAGAATTGATATTTTGCTGCTTTTCCTGAAAATTGTTTTTAGACTTTCGTATTTAGTCAGATTTTTGAGTACTGATAATACCGAAAATCAGGCTTTTACCATGACTAGAAAGTCTAATCAATATAATAATTTTTGCCAAAAAATATTGCTAGAAATGTCCAAAGAATTGATATTTTGCTGCTTTTTCTGAAAATTGTTTTTAGACTTTCGTATTTAGTCAGATTTTTGAGTACTGATAATACCGAAAATCAGGCTTTTACCATGACTAGAAAGTCTAATCAATATAATAATTTTCACCGAAAATTGTTGCTAGATATGTCCAAAGAATTGAAATTTTGCTGTTCTTCCTGAAAATTGTTTTTAAACTTTCGTATTTAGTCAGATTTTTGAGTACTGATAATACCGAAAATCAGGCTTTTACCATGACTAGAAAGTCTAATCAATATAATAATTTTTGCTAAAAAATATTGCTAGAAATGTCTAAAGAATTGATATTTTGCTGCTTTTCCTGAAAATTGTTTTTAGACTTTCGTATTTAGTCAGATTTTTGAGTACTGATAATACCGAAAATCAGGCTTTTACTATGACTAGAAAGTCTAATCAATATAATAATTTTCACCGAAAAATGTTGCTAGATATGTCCAAAGAATTGAAATTTTGCTGTTCTTCCTGAAAATTGTTTTAGACTTTTGTAGTTAGTCAGATTTTTGAGTACTGATAATACCGAAAATCAGGCTTTTACCATGACTAGAAAGTCTAATCAATATAATAATTTTTGCTAAAAAATATTGCTAGAAATGTCTAAAGAATTGATATTTTGCTGCTTTTCCTGAAAATTGTTTTTAGACTTTCGTATTTAGTCAGATTTTTGAGTACTGATAATACCGAAAATCAGGCTTTTACCATGACTAGAAAGTCTAATCAATATAATAATTTTTGCCAAAAAATATTGCTAGAAATGTCCAAAGAATTGATATTTTGCTGCTTTTTCTGAAAATTGTTTTTAGACTTTCGTATTTAGTCAGATTTTTGAGTACTGATAATACCGAAAATTAGACTTCTACTATGATTAGAAAATCCAAACAGTTTAATAAATTTTACCAAGCGATCTTGTTAGAAAGGTCCAAACAATTGAGATTATGCGGTTTTTCTTCAAAATTGTTTTTAGACTTTCGTTTTAGTCAGATTTTAGAGTACTGATAATACCGACAATCAGGCTTTTGTGTGACTAGAAATGTCCAAAGAATAGAAATTTTGCTGTTTGTCTTGAAAAATGTGTTAAGACTTTATAGTCAGTATTCTTAGACTTTTTACTGCTCTTGTATCATAGAAAGATGTTTTTCAGCATAAAAAGAGTCTAAATTGAAATTTAGATGTTTTGACTGTTTCTTATATTTTCTTAATGTGTTTTTGGCTTCCGGCAGACATTTTGAAAGCTTCTTTTTAAATAAGGCTATCACTGGATTTTAAATGTGCTTTGTTGAATATCCAATTTTTATTATTGGCATTTTTCAAAAAACTACAGCTTCATTTCAAATTTGTGTTTTCGTACTTTTGTCAGCTGTTTTGAAATACCCAAATAGTTGAAAAGGTATTAAACCTGTCGATCTTTCTAATACTGCGTACCTTTGCTGGCATTACTATTATACTCGAGTGTACCTAATTAAAAAAAACTCGTCTCTAAATCGATTTTTTTTGGCTATAAAAGCCGACATTTGTCCGTCGGCCTCTATCTTCCAACATCCTCATCTCGTCTATCAAAATGAGAATAGGGAACTCCCTCGATGGGCTCATAATCCTTCTTCGTCCGAAAAAAACTCCGATCAGCATTTCACAATGCATTTAAATTTCACGACACTCCCATCTCTTAGGGGTTGTTTATGGTCGTAAATAATTTTATGGGATTTTTTTACGATCGTTGCTCGTTCATAAAAAGCATCACTAATGTTGCAAAAATCTTGTAGCGTGTGTATGAGAAATTAATCTGTCATCTAACGTCACTCAAAACCGAAGTTTCGGTAAAGGAGGCCTGTCTCAGCTGCACTTTCCGAACGTATCAAGTGTCAAAAGCTATTGTTAGCCGGATGGGAATAAACTGGAACTGGGGGAGAGAGTAATGAACGCGGCCACAAACATAAAAATCTGATACTATTTTTTTTACCATCCGGTATATGACATGTTTCTAAAAAAATTCTTAAAACTAATATACTTTTATAAAACTATTATTTTACAGCTTGTTTTTCCATATTCTACAGATTTTTATTGCTAATAAAAGACTTTATGTCAATCACTCCAAAATTAGATTTTTTTAAAATGTGTAGGTGCCCCAACTTGTTGTATGGGAAGTTATAAAATAGTATTATGTTGGCCCTTAACATAGGTTTTTTGTTGATGGTTTTAAACCAAAATTTGCGTTAGTTTCGAGCTACATTGTATGTTGAAAGTCACGATGTTGTAATCGATTCAATTTAAAGTAAAAATATTTTCTTAATACTGAATGAATCTATTTGTTTGCGCAACAATTCAATTACTTTTGATTGTGGTAAAAGTATCTTGTCAGTCAGTTGCAACAATAGATTTTGTTATAACACGAAGTAATAAATAATTCTGGGGCATTTTGATTGGGTTGAAGTGCACATTCTTTGATTAGAACAATCCGAGAAATTCCGTCATAACTGCTTCGTTCACAAAAACTAACTGTAAATTTCTTTCTTGTACCATTAAAGTTATATAGTGTGTAATTCATCGGCATTGTTTCAAGTCAGATCAAGATCTGGTATAAATCATATCCTCGGGTGTAATTATGATTTTTTTTCTCGTCGCAAAGTTTAGGGAATTGGTCAATGTAGGAAAGAGTGTAATCCGGATAATGTTCTCGCTTCATAAATAACGGATTTAGAAGATGGCGTAAATTAAGAGCTCGTTGGAACGGAACGCCGAGATAGGGATTGCTCACTTTTACAACAAAGTTTCATGTAAAGTCTAACCCGAGTTATGGTCTTGCTTAAACAAGTGTTTAATTTACCTACCACGCATTTCCATCCACTACGTAATAAAACAATAAAAGCTTGTTTAACGCCGTATTATTAATACACTCGCTTTTAATTATCTCGGCCGCAAAACGAAAAGATGTAAACAGACTCTCTATATGAATACCAAACCAAACAAACGATCGAAAATTATAGATTACAAGAATTTCCCATGACTTTGTATAATTTTTTTTCAAGCCCAAACTTATCGACCTGTTCATCTAATTTGTACAGAAACGTGACTTGAAAAAATTTCGACGCCATGTCATGAACGGACAAAATTAAAACCAAACCGAGATTAAAAAAGGCTTTTAATTCACTTTTTTCTTTTTAACTAACGCATTTTTAATTGAAAAATTCATCAACCTATTTTTGAAATTGTCTTAAATGAAAATAGGGCTTTAGGATCTAACAATAACTTAATCTAAAAGCTTTGTCAAGTGCCAAGTGTAAAATTTGTTAGCGTTGTTCGTTGTGATTATTATCTTCAGGGCCCAAATTTTTGTCACTTGCAAATTCAAACCAATTGCTAGTTGTTATCAAGGTCATCTTATGTTAATTTGGGTTTATTATAGATGATAACAGTGATTATTTTTTTTTGGAGCAGTTCATGTCAAATATGCTTCAAAAAGATTTGACATATCCAAATGTAACTTGATAAACTTTCATTCTTCTTGAGAAATACCATCCGCAATCTATCAGTGAATATCAAATGTCAAATTTAAATTGACATAACTGTGTCTACAACATGGCAACAGTTGTTTTCTCCCTCAATAACGCACATGTTGAATTTTCCCTTGAAATGACAGTTTTGGATGTAAAACAACAGTAACTATGATAAACTATTAATTAATGTTGTAAAATTGTAAAATTTCTGATTCAAAATGACATTTTGTTGTAAAATTGAAAATTAATTATTACTCAAAATGACAGTTTTCTGTAAATAAATTAAAGATAAATTGTTACTATTCTGTAAAATGACAGTTTTTTTTAAATATTGCTTTTTTTAAATATCTGTAAAAGAACATAAAATAACAAATTTTTCTGTAAAATTTAATTTTTAAAGTGTGATTATAAAGTTACTTGGGTAAAATTACAATTTTTGTAAGTAAATTCTGTACCTCTGTCAAATGTAAAATAAAATTCCATTTCTGTAAAATACTGGGCCTTCAAAGATTATTTAAAATTACAAATGACATTTTAAAACTGTATTAAATAAGACGGTTTTTTCTCTAAAATGACAGTCTAAACTGTAACGGATTGTCATTTTCCTGACTGTCTTCGTGTTTATAAAATGACATGCATTTCTATAAAATTACATTTCTGTTACTTAAATAAGAAAGTTTAATTCTGTAAAATGTGACAGCCTCAGCTGTAATGTCATTTTATTTTTGTAATATAAATTTAACAAATATTTTTTTCCTCTTGAATGAAAATTTTGGCCGTAAAATTGTTTTTTTTTCTGTAAAATAGATGTAATTGTTGATGAAATTTTGTAAAATCAGCATAATTCTGTTAAGAGCTCTTCCTACAAAGTACAAGTTGTGTCATTAAAATGACATTTTGTTGCAAAATGATTATTGTGTTCCTAATATGAAGAAGAAAACAAAAAAAATTGCGGCTCTTACTGTAAAATGACAATTACTGTAAAAACTGCACTTTTTTGGTAGTAAAATTGGGTAACATTATGTCTTACGTAACTGTAAAATAATAGTGCAACTTATTTTACAGTAAAAGACACAGTTTTTTATAGAAAGTATAATGTCGAGAAAAAATCGTTTTACAACAAAATGCCATTTTACTGACGGAAAATGAATTAATGAGGGAATTACGCTCGTTTTACAAAATTTTACCACAAATTACTGTCATTTTGCTGTAAAACTGCTATTTTACAGTTAAGACTATAGATTCGACTATAGAAACTCAACAATAGTTGTTAAAATGATTCTACAATAAAAAATTAGATACTTTACAGCCGAGCCTGGCATAACTTACAGAATTATGTTTTTTACTTAAGTAATTTTAAATCTAGACTTTAACAGTAATGTCATTTTACAGTGAAGCATGTCATTTTATATCAAAAACAGACCGTTAGAGTCTGGACTGTCACTTTCCAGAAAGAACCGTCTTATTTAACAAATGTCATTTTACAACTAAGACTGTTATTCTACAAAAAAAAATATTTTACTGTGAATGTCGCAGTTTTTGTAGAAAGTATAATATCGAGAAAAAATCATTTTACAACAAAATGTCATTTTACTGACAGAACTACATTTTGTAGCAAGGGACGTTAACAGAATTATGCTCGTTTTACATAATTTTACCAAGAATTACTGTCATTTTGCTGTAAAACTGCTTTTTTACAGTTAAAACTGTCATTCGACTACAGAAACACAACAATAGTTGTTAAAATGATTCTACAAAAAAATTAGGTACATTTTACAGCTGAGTCTGGCATAACTTACAGAATTATATCTTTTTGCTTAAGTAATTTTTAATTTAGACTTTAACAGTAATGTCATTTTACATTAAAGCATGTTATTTTATATCAAAGACAGACCGTTAAGTTTGGACTCTCATTTTACAGAAAGAGTCGTCTTATTTAACAAATGTCATTTTACAATCGTAATTTTAAATAATTTTTGCACGCCCAGCATTTTACAGAAATGGGTTTTTATTTTAATTATATTACAAATTTTACTTACAGAAATTATAATTTTACCTAAATAACGTCATAATCACACTTTAAAAAAATAAATTTTACAGAAAAATGTGTCACTTTACAGATATTTGCCAGAGAACAGCAATGTTTTAAAAAAATCTGTCATTTTACAGAGTAGTAACAGTTTTTCTTTAATTTATTTTGCGGAATAAATAATTTACCATTTTACACCAAAATTTCATTTTAAAATAGAGATTTTGCAATTTTACAACATTAACTGATAGTTATTTTAATGGAACACAGTTATTTTCCAGCTAAAACAGTTATTTCAAGATAAAACAGTTAAGAAAAAGGGACGCGTTTTTATCGTCGAATTTTGAAATAGATGAACACGTGCGTTATTGAGGGAAAAAACAACTGTTGTCATGTTCTAGACACAGTTATGTCAATTTAAATTTGACATTTGATGTTCACCGATAGAGGGCGGATCGCATTTGTTAAGAAGAAGAATAATCGTTACTTTTGGATCTATCAAATCTTTTTCAAGCATTTCTGAGATTAACTATTCAAGAAAAAATACTGTTTTTAATTCTAATAATCACAAATTACAAAAAAATGACTCAGAGGTTTTGATAACGACTGGCGACTGGTTTGAATTTGACAAAGATTTGTGCTTTGACGAACAACGCTAACAAATTTGACACTTAAACAAAATTTTTCGGTTAGATTTGCTTCAATTCAAACTATAATTATTATAAATTCAAATGTCTGTAGCAGTGTTTTAAAATCAGGAGCTGTGTTTGGTGATTGTTATAGCAACGTTTTAAATAATAATTAGATCGTTTTTCTATTATCAAAACGCCCGTTATGTAAAATTGCGGTAGGTCAAGCCTCTGTTACCTTAATTCAAATTTAATGCATTTTCCATTAGAGATTTGTCGTAATTTTTGCGCATTTAGCGTCACTGATGGCATACGTATGTCCCCATTAACCCAACAATAACTTAACCATAAACCCATAATTAATAAAACCTAAATTGCACGTTTGGTTGAAAAGTGCCGTTTCGAAACTTGTTGGTGTTTCAAGGTGTCTCCAATTAACGAAATTCGGGATGGATAATCTTAGAAAAGTGAAACTTGTCATGAGAGTTTTTTCCGGGGCCGAGTGGGTGCTGCGAGAAAGTTGGCGCAAAGAGAGGAAAGTGGAACATGAAGATTTGACCGAATAACCTTAGACCCTCTCCAAGTTTTTGAAAAAAATTCAAAAGTTGGGAGAGTATGGATTTTTGGGGGTGCAATGGATATATCTCGGGGTCAAATATCTGTACCTGATTGATTACATACACAACAGTATCTGAACGCTGTTAGTGATAGGATTAACGGTTACAGGATTTATCCTCTATGTGCTCAATCATGAAAGTTTAAAATTGTTGATTACTCTGATTACTAGTTACTGATATATCAATATTTTCTCATTAACTGGTTAATCGGTCGAATCAACTGTGAAATATTTAATCAAGAAAATTATTTCTTATTGTTTTCTGTTGACTAATAACTGAAAAATGTAAACAAATAATAAATTAAACATTGCTTCGGTTTAATATAAAACTTATTATACAGAAAACGCAAATTCATTTGGTTTTCTATTGCTGAAAGTTAGCAAAGCGGAAATTATTTAAATTAACCGTAAAAATAAATGTCAAGAAGTGATTTTGATACAGATAACGCTAAAAATTATGTAATTTTAAAATTCGAAAGAGCGAAAGTAGTGTGTTGTCATTTTTAATATTTCATCCGTCCATCTGACAATTTTTAATTTTCTGTTTGTCAATCAAAGTCGTTCCGATAAAATCACGTCAATAAAACATTTCAGTGTAGTTTACATTTTTCTTTTTTGATACAAAATACATCAAAACTTTTGATTCAAAACATAATTCCTTGTCGAACACCCAAATACGATCAGCTGTTATTAATGCGACTGACTTCACAAAATAAAAAACAAAATTCAACAACAGTGTTGTAGAAGTAGGTTTTTTATTTTTAAAATCAGCTGATGTGTAAGTTCGTAAGATCGTGTTTGCAGGTGATCGTTGGGTGCTAGTGAAATATCGTGAAGTCGTAGTTGATTGGTTCTTAAAATTAAAGCCGCCAATTTAAAAATATACTAGCGGTTCTTAAACAAAAGAAGTCTATAGTAAGGTCCTGATCTCTCTTAATCATTGACTTAAAGAACTTATAAAGTGACATAAAGGCGCTTTCGGCTCCACGCGGTTTAAGCTGGAGGCGACTTTGATGGAACACGGTGTACGTGTAGAGCCGGAGGTCCTTTTAATATTCTGATTAACAAAACAAGGAGTTTAATTATAAAAAAATAAAGATACAATGTGAACCATTGACATAAAAGACCTGTAGAGTGCCATAAAGGGCCTGAAAACTACAGTGTGCTCAAAAAGTTAGGGATATTGTAAAATTAAAACAAAACATTTTTACATTACGATTTATTTATTATTTTTAGGTTGCCGTATCGGCTATTGATTGAATACTCCAATTGGCATTAACACGGAAAAAAAATCTCCAGAAACTTTGTGAAATTATTTCTAAATTACCACACTAATTGCGATTCTCAGCGACTCCTTTCATCGTTATTTCAGTCCAAGCAGTGATATGCACGCATCTAGCAAATAACTTGTAAATTATCAAATCTGTCGGTGTTGTAAATCGCCAAATAAAGGCCGAAAGTTTGTCGATTTTCCACCGTCGCTTGTGTCGCCCGCCCTATTTTCGAATATTTTATAGGTTAATTGCGACACACACACAAAACCACTTTGTTGAGGAATACTGCTGATCATCAAGTGCAACAAAATTTATTCGAATACAATTATTATAATCTCAACGCTGACATAAACGTGACGTTTCATTCCAGCGACAGCGTGTTACCCAGTGTACAGTCCGAAAACAGTAAATTGCACTAGTACTTGGCGCACGCAATTTGGGTGCTGAATTCGCTACTACCGCACCCAAATCGGACTTTGTTAAAGACGCAAAGTAGAGAAAATATTTTTTTTAAATTTAAAGTTTAGATATCTACTTGAATCAGTTTCGCTTTTCTTGTAGTTCATTAATTATTGCACAAGATTAAGTGACTTTTGAGCAAGACATGGAAAGACGAAGAATCTTGTCTGAAGCTGAAGGCAACAGAGCTGTGGGGAGGTTGCAGGCTAGGCGTACTCAATCAGGTGTTGCTTACACACTTGGAGTGAGTCAAAGTGTTGTGAATCGGTTATGGAATCGATACAGAGACAGGATCTGTTTGACAAAGACCCAGAAGAGAAAAACTTTCTACAACACGAATTCAAGACCGTTGTATAAGCGTAGTAAGAAGAAGAAACACAGAAATTAATGCATGGGCAGCAAGAAATGCTCTTCATGTTCCGAATGGACCAAGATTAAGCGTTCCAAACCATTCGAAATCGATGTCGGAGATTCGGGTTAAGAAGAGATTCAGTATTTCGAGGTTCTCGATTATCACACCAAGACCATGCGGCACGTGTGATATGGGCCAATAGAACTCTGTTTTGTTTGCTGACGAATCCAGATTTGGTCTCAGAAGTTACAGAAATATTCGAGTATGGAGAATGGCTGGTGAACGGTGTCATACACAAGTTATCCGAGAAACTGTTCCATTCCAAGGGGGGTCAATTATGGTATGGGGAGGAATCTGACTGACATTATAAACAACATTGTTGTTAATTTTATTTTTATTGACGATAATTGTCGGCTTCACCATATCACGGAAGTGTTAAATGCACTTGATTTCCATCGAATTGAACAAATTTCTCTTCGTCCACGTTCACCGGATTTAAATCCAATAGAGAATGGATGGGATCTTCTTGGAGGAGCATTAAATTCGCATAGACCTCAACCCGAAAAAGTGAGGAAGTTTGCGCAGCTTTTACCCATTCTGTGGTTGCAAATACCACAAGAACAAATTGATATTAGTTGATAAGGACTATGCCTCGCAGAATTCGGGAAGTTTTACGTGTTAGAAGCCAAAATACGGGCTATATGTAATTATATTGTAATTTTTTAAAATATTTTATTGTGGTATTTATTACATTTTTTCCAATTTAATACGAATTTTTTTAATATCCCCAACTTTTTATGCACAATGTAGTTTGTTTATGTCTTTACTTATAAGTGAATAATAAGCACTCGTCTTTCAACAATTAGATTTTAACAAATACATAACCACATTGTTATTACAACACGGTTATAGAATTTTGTTTTTATTTTTAAAATTGGCTGATATGTAAGTTTACTGACTCGACGACATCGTGTTTGCAGGTGATCGTTGGGTGCTCGTGAAGTCGTTGTTAAAAAATATAGTCTGTAGTGTCTCTCAAAAACTATAAACATTTGTATGAGGCCAGTTTGGGTTTTTAACATGTTTTAAACGAGAACTGCTACCATTTATAACAAAACAGAGAGTTGAATTTGAAAAAATAAAGATAGGATGTGAACCATTGGCATAAAAATTCTGTAGAATGCCATAAAGGGTCTGTAAACTAGAATGAACGAATGGCCAGCGTCAAAACGAGTATCATTCAATTTTTTTTAGTTTCGCATTTGAAAACCGCAGTATTATCGATAACACACATTTCCATTGAACCACAACAATCGATATTGAATTTTACGAACCGAAAAAGCGATTGTATTAACCGCAAGTGTGGTATTTTTATAAAGATATAAAATTTTACCGAAATTTTTTTTTGATGTGTCTGAATGAATTAAAAATTCCTGTCATGGCCAAATGAACTAAATTGTCAGTTTCTTCTTAACACACCGGAGATTTTTACGGCAAATCATTGGAAAGAAAAAATTTGAAACCGTGAAAACCGCAAACAAATGGAAAACTGTTCAACCTTCAAATATGGACACGAACATCAGTTGTTTTGTTATGAAAGACACTTTAATTTACACTTAATAAAAAGTAAAAGGAAAACCACAAAATTAAAATAATATTTTAACAAAAACATGTGTTATATTTAAAATTAAAATTGTGATATACGGTCTGATAATTACAATTTTCATTTTAAGAGTGCACTTGCTTTTGTTTAGAAAGGAGGGAAACTTGACCCAACAATTTAACCGTTTAAAATCCAAATAAACAAATTTTTTTTTTTGGACCATTAACCAGAACAAATTATAGATTTCTAAAGATATGAATGTAGGTGTATGCTCCGGATCTTTTTTCTCATATTATTTAACCTTCGTAATCGTGATTTACACAGTCCCATGGTCAAAAATTAACCAAATTTTCTCACTTAATCATTAAACCACTCGTATTGACAAAATAATTAAGTTTCTAACCAGAGATTAATCTTCCTGTTTTTCTTAAAAGGTGTGTAGACACCCGCAATGCGGCGTCGTGTTATTATTGTTATAATGGTGTGATTAATTAGCGCACGTATCATCCCCTAATTGTATATTCCAATCAAGTCCATCCGGATTAGCACCGACAACAATTCAACTGATAAAAATGCGGTTTTCCGTTGTATAAATCACCAATTAAATTGTATGACGTGTTGTAAATAGGGTCTCTAGTCCCTTGTCTGAAATCTATTATCGAACTCCTCGATAATTTATTACGACACAACTCTCGGTACCTGTTCCCATGCATATAATTACACAAGTAAGGTACCACATGGTCACAAGGCCGCTAGTTCTCGGCCTTGACCGTTTAGAATTCTATCAGCATTGTTTGTGGATGGATATAAGGCTAGGCACCTGAGATAGAACATTTAAAAAAAAATATCAAGAACCTAGTTGTAGTCCTTTAAAAATAAAAAAAAATCAGTAGTAGGGTTCCGACTGATGTCATTATTTATGTTCCTCATTTTTCCTCAAGAAACCCAAAGGAAGTAAATGTCGCAAATTAACAAAGTAGCTGGCTAAAAAAGGCATCTACATAGGCCACAAAAACGTTTTTTCGGCCAGGGCCACCGTCGGCTAAAAAAGGTTTGTTTTATAGCTTCAACATCGAGCACGAAATTTGTTTTTTACGGCCGCTAAAAGCGTATTTAAGGCCGCTACACTTGCCAAAAAAGAAAATTGTACTATTTACTTTAAATTAATCCTTAATTTATATTAATTATCTGTTACATTCGCAGAAAAAACGATGTGTACACTATTGCTCTATTATAATGGCACAGTTAAACATTCGCAACGACATAAGAGTAAAACAACTGCTGATGCTTTTTTTATTAATCGATGAATTTATTAAGTCATGGGATGAAATGAAACGCATTTAATTAAAGTCGGGGCGACATTAAGTAGGCTGATTTTATAAAAGCTGCAATAAACCGGATAATGCCCATTGCTTAAGTAGTCACGAAGATGGGTTTTGATTATGTTAGTTCTGTGCGTAATTATAATCAATGCGAAACATCTTTTGTGGCATAGAACTATCATAAATCTATGGTTAGTGTGGTTTGGACCACCATAACTTCAACAATGGGGATTATTTGTTCTTATTTGGGCAATAGCTCTTTCTAAATCTATAAATAAAATGTCTAATTAATGAAAAAGTAGTTCCAAATTCCGCATTTAGTGTCTTCTAGCGTTTCATTCATTTTGTTTCTTATCCTTTTTGCATTTTTTAGTACACCTGAGAGAAAAAAAAAATCTCTTTGTAGTTATAACAGTTTCTTATATTTTTCTTTGTAAATATTGGTAATATGAAGTCAATTTCCGACGTTTCGGTATTTTTGCGTTTTTTAAATAGATTCATCATTTATTAGTCCCGCTAGTTTGCTTTTTTCCCCTTCTTTGCCCACTATTTCTAGGACAATCTATTATTTTTATTATTATTAGTTACTTCTTTCTACATTTCTGCTTCTACATTGGCTTCTATTTCATATTTATCTTTTGCTTCTTCTTCTTTTTTTTCTTTATGCCTGTCTTTTATTTCGTCAAGTGTTTTTTTTAAACGCTTTTTCTATCTTTTTATTATTTTATCTTTCTCTGACATTTTGTTGCCGTTTTTATTTCTTATATTTAGCATGTTGCATTCTATTTTATTCCTGAATATTTTACTGTGCTATGGTTGTCTCTCTCTATAATTCTCCGCTATTTTTTGACCAAACTTTACCTAAAATTTCTGCTTTGCTTCTTTACCTTCTAATATTTCTTGAACTTCGTTTGGTATTTGTCTTTCTTTAATTTGTAACTTTTTAGTTTTTCTTTTATCTTTTTTTATGCTTTTATCTATTTTTCCCATTTTCTTTTTTTTCGGCGTCATTTTGATTTACTAGAAAATAATCTTTGATTGATTTTTGTTTGTTTTCGCATGTCTTTGTTTATTTATGTACGTTTTTGAGTACGAATTTTATGTTTGCTGTTACCAAGTGATTATCTAAGCATATTTCAATGATTCTTCCACCACTATCTATTATTTTTGTCTCAAAAATTCTTCTAAAGCTATATTCCGTTTAAGTCTTTTATTACTATATTTTCTTTTCCATTAATATTTTCGAAACATTTGTCTTATTCTTCTTTTCTTGCATTTTTATTTTTGCCCTACGCCGTTATTATTGTACTCGTTTCTCATCTGCCAGTCCCATTTGTACACTAAACAACCTCTTGCTTATAGATTCTTCTTGTATTATATTACTTAATATATTCTGAGCGATTTTTAATCCAACACTTTCCTTTACTCTGCCTTTTTCATTTACTCTCAGTGAAATAATCCAATATCCTTTGTGTATTTTCTTAAACTCTTCCTTTCTGTTTTCCGTTCTTCCTCTTTCTTTTTTCATTGTTGTGATTCCAGGGATCTCTGTTACGTTTTATTATTTCTTCTAGTAGTTCTACTAGTTCTTCTCTTTCATTTTAATAGTTTCTTCTATTTCTACTTGTTCAATGGCTTCTATTTCGTATTTATATTTCGCTTCTTACTCTTCTTTTTCTAGTCTTTTATTATTTGGTTATGTGTTTTCTCTTTAAAATGCTTTTTCCATCTTCCCATTATTTTATCTTTCTCTGTCATTTTGTTGCCGTCTTTATTTCTTATATTTAGCATGTTGCATTCTATTTTATTCCAGAAGTTTTTTACTGTTATAAAACAGTATTTTGGTCATCTCTATAATTCTCTTCCATTTTTTAGCCAAATTTTACCCAAGATTTTTGCTTTGCTTCTTTAATTGCTGATTTAACTTCCTTTCATTTCTTTTAGTATTTTAGGATCTTTTTTTTTATTTTTTTACATATTTTGTCTGTCCACCATTCTTTTCACAGCTCTTTTTAGCTGCAATCAATATGCTTTCTTTGAAGTGTTCCCATTTTTCCTCATTGTTTAAACATTTGTCTTCAGTTTTGAATTCACCTAGTACCTATTTCTTGAATTTCTTTTGGTATTTTTCTTCTTCATTAATATCTTCGAAACATTTATCTTTTTCTTCTTTTCCTATAAATTTATTTTCTTCCTACGCCGTTATTATAGTACTTGTTTGTCTTTCTTATTTACTCCCGACCAAATTATCCAATATTCTCTGTGTATTTTTTCTCTTTCTTTCCGTGATTCCAGGGATTTCTATGTTATGTTTTATCATTTCTTCTGCTAGTTCTTTTTCTCTTTCAGTATTATTTCATACTGAAAGGCTCATTTTTCAATTTTTTGCTTTTTGTAATTTCTTTGTTTGTATCCTTTCTGAAGTCTGTTTTCATTGCTTGGGTCGTTTTTTGAATAATTCTGTTTTTCCAGTTTCTTCAGTTTTTTGAAGGCTTGCTTTGTGTTTCATTTCCTTTCAAAATTTTCTGTTCTCTGTCCCATTCTATTCCTTTCCTTCGATTGTGATCTTTTGTATACCTATTCTAACATGTTCCTTTTCCGTCTCTCTTCATCCCCTATTTGTTTAATCCTCTTTTGTGTATCTTGTTCTTTCTTTCTTCTTTAGCTCTTTATGTATATTCTTTCTGAAAATAGTAGTTTTCTGTGAAGTTCTCTTTTATAATTTTGTTTTCTTTTTCCAGTTCCTGTTGCTGTGATCTCTCTCCTTCTTATTTCTTTTGTCGTTCATCATAACTAAAATCTAAAATACTCCTATAATGCTTATGTTGCTTTCCCATTTTTTTTTGTGATAGTAAGCCGCGATATCGTTGAACCTTTCATGTCATTAAAATTGAGCAATACTGTACATAAGACTAGCTGTTTTTTAATTTTTCTGGGTGTTGCAAACAGAGGGAACCCGATTCGATTATACCAAATTTCCAATGTCGTTAATTACGATAATTAAGAGATAATTACTCTGAAGCTTATATCTGCTTTAAACTCTTCTCGCAAGCCACGAGTTAGTTAATTAATAATTTAGAAAGGCGCCCTCTATGCCCCGGATTATATGTTGATCGAATTTAACCGTTGGCTGGCCTCCTCCTTGAAACAATCTTTTGTTATTATCATGTGAAAATATTCATTGTTGGTTTTGTTTTACAGAGGACGCTTCTCAGAGGAACCCCCCAAAGGCTGTTGCGGCTTGTTGGCATGGAAACCTGGTTCGTTGCGATGGTTCATCGCAGTGATCGCGTTAGTCGCTGTATGTTGTGTATTAGTTGGTACAGCCCTTGGTGCCATGAGACCTGCAGGACGGGACCATCTTACCGTATCACTTCTGATGATAGGTAAATTCCCCAGGATATGCAATACAATACTTTCAGAGGGAGAGCAACCGAGTTAATTATCGCATTATTAAACTGCAGATTACTCTCGTAGTCATGGTGACAGATGCGAATTTAGCTGAAAGCTTATCAAGGGAATTATTGTGATATCCAGACGACAGATTCATTTTTAACGAGCTCAAATGCATATTGCATGTTGACCAAAAGCGGAATACAACTAACTAAATAAATAAATAAATTATAGAAGAATTAAAAAACTGATTCAATCAAAATTAATTTTTATAAAAGAAGCAAACCGCTTTCGAAAAGTAAGCCTCATTGGCTTATTGCGTATCAGACAAGTCGAAACACTACCTTTAGAGTAAAAAGCAACTTCTATGTTATAATTTTTTAAAATATAAACAATAGAAAGAACAATTTTGCTAATGAAGAGGATGTAAGAATAGATAGATTTTAAAAGAATAGATATACAAAGAGAATTATGTAATATGTGGAAGCTTAGAGAGTATTTATTTCTGAATTTATATAAAAATCTATTCAAGCGAAGAGTGATTATTCACTGCTATTTGTTTTATAATAAGACATTTTTTTAAAAAGCAAAAGAATCTAAAAGAAAAATGAGAAAGTATAGATAACAAAGAATTAAATAAACTTAATAAGAATTAATTAATCGGCCGATTAGTATTAATGGATGTCCAATAACCGCCACAGTTCTCCATCTCATGGCTAGATGCGAGTTTCTTTTTTTTTAATGAACATTTTGTAGGAGAAGAGCCCGGAAAAAGTCGGAACGAGTTCTCTCAAAGTTAATTTAAAAGTTTTTGTCGTCGTTTTTATCGTTTCGGAGATATTTGTTTTGTCCCATCGGAAATGTCCATGTTATATCACGTTTTATCGGTGATTTTTTTCACTTTTATTGCACGTAACTTACAACGGACATTGGCGACGTGTTTATGAAGATTTAATTTCGTTCACACAGTAAAGTATGCGTGTCGATGAGGTTTTAATGAAATTTTACGATCGTCTACTGGGAGTTGGGCGATTCGTACACCAATCACGAATCGGCACCATTTTCATCAAAATTAATAGAGGTTTTTGTCTTTTAATCTGTGCTACAATGGGTCAGTAGTATTAGGTTTTATCTGACAAAAATCTAAAGCAGGATCTTTAGTATGGAGTAATATGGACCACTAACTTATAAAATTGATTTTTAGAAATGCAAAATTTGCTAATACCTGAAAAAAAAAATTTAACAAAAACTAAAACAGTATGAATACTAAAACCTGTTAAAATTTGAAACAGTAAAAATCAATTTTCAGTTTACCTACAGAAGGTTTTAATTAAAAAAAATTTTTTGGGTTATTTTTCTTTGAAATTGATGGGTGGCGAATCCCCTTCTTTTGCTTCACATATGGCAACCAGCATGAAATCTGCATTTGCAGTGATGTCCTTACTGGAACCCTTATTCTAGTAAAATAATAACATTTACTGTTGAAACGTTTATTATTATTTCAAGGAGACTGGAAGGAGTGTTAAATAAAACACAAGTTTATTGATAAATACATAAAAAGCAAATAATGAAGGTAAAATTGTTTATCTTTGTTATTTTAATTTGTAAAAGTACTAACAAATATATGTACAAAATAATAACAGAATCGGACCATTTCTCGTAATTATAACAACAATGGTTGTTGCATCTTGTCTTCAAATTGGTTAAATACTGATTAAAGCCAAGAGAAATCGACAAATTTGAAAACTAAAATCATAAAAACGTGTCCTTTGTTATGTCTGTAGTATCAGACCTTCTTTGTCTTTAATAAATAAAATCAAACTTTTTTTTGTTAAATGAATTATCCTATTATGAAAACTACTATTTCAACTAATAAACAAAATATTTACTTAACGGAAAACGTCCCTATAGCTGCGTTCGGTTTTGCTACTCCGAGTGCACCGCCTCTTTCCTTATCTACTTCCTTGAATTCATATATCACTATCTCTTTCTATCACTATCCGGTAACCAAAACTTTTGACACTGTATCCAAAACAACACACACTCTTTGTGCTCCCAGTTATTAGATGGGACAGAAAGTGCGTACGTTGTCATGAAAACAGTCTTTATATTAGTAAATCCTGAATTCAAATAATGCGACGGATTTATCTGTCCTGAATGAGACAAACAAAGACAGAGTAGGTGCACTCGGAGTGGCAAAGCCGAACGCACCTTAATTACGCAATCTTTTTTTAATTTCGGGGAACATCTGTATAGATTTTTTTGAGATAACTGGCTAGGTTAGAGGTTAGAGGATAATGCAAAATTTGGTAACAAAATGCTGAAGTCAGGGACGGATCGCTGATTTTATTAGTTTTGGGGTAAATCTCTTTTATAGGGACTCTTTAATTAACCCAAGAGAGGACTTGCTGTGGCAAGTTATTTGCAGTTTTGTCACACATTTTTTTATTTAAAAAAGTAGAACTGAAAGAAAAAAGAATAAGAAATAGAATAAAAAATTAGAATTACAACGAGAAAATATTTTGGAAAAACTACCATTGAAAGAAAATAAAGTACGTTTGGAAAAAAACGAGAACAAAGGTCTATTTTAGAAAAACAGAATGTATTTTTCAAGATCTTAATAAAGAACAAACTCCAATTGAAAGACAAATAGAAAAGAACACGATAAGCTTTAGAAGATCTTCGAAAACGGTGCGGCGACCGCAAAAGAAAGGAGAATAAGAAAAACTATATTTAGAGAGAAAAAAAGAACAAAAAATCGGAGTTTTGAATTTTCTGCCGATTAGCTGATGACGTCATGGAACAATTGTTCATAATTAGTCCATTTAACGAGTTTTGAGCTTTAGTAAACATTTTATCTAAGTTGAAAAAGCGCACTGCCAAGTTAAACATCGATGATGTCTCTCTATTTCTATGTAGGTTGTAGCTGAGAAATGAAGACTCCTTTCTATAGTTTACTTTGTGGTTTATAGTATAGTCTGTCATTTTATCTCTTAGGTTGAACATTAAAAAGGTTGTGTTTCATGCCTTATCTGCTAAAATTGATCTATCAGCACTCTCCCCATTTATATTTCCCTGGTCGAAACCGGTTTTGATATAGATTACATAGAACAGATCTGTTCAGTCTTTTTTGTTCGAAGAAAGAAAAACAAAAGATTAAAAACCTGTCAATCATATGAGGGTTTTCTATTGGTCTCTGGATCACTGAATAAGTACTAAGGATAATGCGAAAATTGGTAAAAAAAAATTAGGGACAGATCGCTGATTTTATTAGCTGTGGGCTAACTCTGTCTGATAGGAGCGTTTGTAATTAACCAAAGAGAGTGTTTGCTGTGGTTATTTGCTGTTTTCTGGCATTTTTTTCACTTAAAAAACTCAGAAAATTAGACTGAAAGAAAAAGAACAAGAAAAACTATTTTTAAAAGAAATAGAACAGAGAATTAGAAATACAACAAAAATTTTTCTAGAAAAACTTATAAATTAACGATTTAAAGAAAAAGGACAAGAAAAACTACCATTGAAAGAAAATGAAGACTACGTTTAGAAAAAAAAAAAGGAGAACAAAGCTAGATTTTAGAAAAACAAAATTTGAAAAACCACAAACTACAATTGAAAGATAAAAAGAAAAGAACAAGATAAGCTTTAGAAAATATCCAAAAACAACTACCGCAAGAGAAGGGAGAATCAGAAAAACTACGTTTAGAGAAAAAAAGAACAAAAAATTGATGATTTGAATTTTTGGCCTATTGGCTGATAACGTCATAGAACAATAGTTCATTTAGTTCATTTAACCGAGTTTTGAGCTTTTGCATAACATTTTATCAAAGTTAAAAAAGCGCAGTGCCAGGTTAGGCATCGATGCTGTCTCTCTTAAGCACATCTCTGTAGGTTCTACCTGACGAGTGAAGACTGCTTTCTGTAGTTCACTTCGTGGTTTATAGTACATTTAGTCTGTAATTTTATTTCTTAGGCTGAACATTAAAATGGTTGCGTCCCTTGCGCCGACTGCTAAAATTGGTCTATCAACATTCTCCCATCTATATTTCTCTAGTCGAAACCGATTTTGTCATCAATTTCATAGAACAGAATCTGTTCGGCCTTTTTGTGCGATAAAACAAAAGTCTAAAACCTGTCAAACATATGACGCTTCTCTATTAGTCTCTGAGACATTGTATAGACGGACATGGAAACACGGAGCGCCATCTATGATTTTTTTGTATCTTTAAATGTGAATTAAGCTGACAAATGACGACCTCTTTCTCTAGTTTACTTCGTGGTGTATAGTATAGTCTGTCATTATATCTCATAAGCTGAACATTAAAACAGTCGTGTCCTATGCACAGACTGCTAAAACTGGTCTATAAGCATTCTCCCATCTATAGTCTCTGGTCGAAACTGATTTTGATATAGATTTTATAGAAGAAAATTTGTTCTGTCCCTTTTGTGCGAAAAAACAAAAAGACTAAAAATCTGTCAAACATATGAGGCTTCTCTATTGGTCTCTAGGACACTTATAGACGGAAACACAGGGCGCCATCTATGATTTTTTTGTGTCTTTCGATGTAAATTTTCACACTTTCGTATTGGGTGCGTCAAGAAGGGTATAGACCGTTTTTTGTGGCTGGTTATAAGCGAAATTTTTAGGCGACTAAAGTAATTTCTGAAAATTTCAACAAATTCCCTACAGAAAAGGCAATAAATTAAATTTTCGAAGATTTTGTTTTTTTATTTGGACCACGAGGTCGCCGAAAACGTGTTTAACATCTTTTTTTTCTAATTAAGTATTGGCAAAATTTAATTTTCACTTTTGAATAATCCCTAAGGGGGGCCTTCGGTGTTGCCTTGTTATCAGTTCATTATTTTTAAAACTCTTTAGACTGATTTCCTTGAGAATTCCCATTGCGTCCGCCATATGTGTGCAAGATCTCGCCTAACGGTCCCATGCCCTCTTCTCCGCGCCCACTTTGACTCGATTTTCCGTTTCAGGTGTCGGCATCGTCTTGGTGACGGTCAGTGGCGTGGCCTGGAGACTCACATCGCACGATTCGTCAACCTGTCGTTCAATGTTAGGTCTGGGCTCCACCGAATCCGTCGACGTCTGTACCCGACGTTTCGTTCCACGACTACCACCGTCGTACGGCCGCCCTCATCACCCCTACGCCGCCATGATGTACCCCGAGTTCCAGTACCGGCCACCGCCGCCCAGCTACCAAGCATCCATGCAAGAATATAGACTGAGACTTTTGCTTCTGGATCGCGGAAACACTCCGCAAATCCAGGCTGGGATACAAAACGCCGTCTCTCCGCCGCCGACCTATCGCAGTCATGCGGGCAGTCTTCTAAGGTTTGTTCACAACTCCTGTTTTTTTTTTTAATGACTGCTGATTTTAGGGCGCCTTTATCGAGTCGGAGAGATACAGCGCAGTCGGAGTACAGTTGTCCCCCGTCGTATCGGTCACAAACAAGCACGAATCGACCGGGAACTCTTCAAAATTCGGTTTTGCATAGTAGGGAGCAGAGTTTGAGTTTGTCGGAATCGAATCATGAAGAAACAGTTAATGTTGTTAATATTCTGGGGAGTACTGAAGAAGACATGGCGCTTGATAATATTACCTTAGATTCGTTGAAAATGGAGCCGGAAAGTGATATTAATCCGTTAAAAATGCTTCTTAAAGGTAGTTCTAGTGATCTTGAAGGGAGTAAAGACGGGAATTTAGTCACAATTGTACAAACGAGTGATCAAAGTCCTGTTATTGTCACTGTTAGTGGCAGTTCACAACTTGAAGGGAATACATTACAAATCACGGAAATACCATCCGAAATGGAGATTTTGGCTCATTTATAGTCAAAATTTTAAAGTTAGTTATCCATTCCTTAAGGTTAGTGTACATTTCGGTTATGTATCACTCTGTATTATATTCATTCGCGATGATATGTGCCTACATTGTGTAGATAGTATATAAATAGCACTCTGTATTATATTATTATATTTTAAACTGTATAAATAAATTTTTAATAAGAATTGTTAAACTGTCTTTCTTTTATTCTCCAAATACCTAATTTAATTAATTTTTTTTTGTTATAAAACGTCGGCCAAAAAATTTAATACAAATATTGTGTGTTATCTATTTTACAGCGCTCAATTATCAAAATTCTTATAAACAAAATAACAATTTTTTGAAGAATTTGAAAAAACTGTCAAAAAATGAGTCTTCAATGGTTTTCAAGGTCACTAATTACAATTTTTATGTGAAAATTGGGAAAATTAACATGGTGGTCTTAATTTGGCCGGCTACAAGATAAAAATATTAATATTTCACACAATATTAGACAAAATAACTACCCTTTTGTGTTTTTCAAATAACTGACAACGATGTTGTCATAAAAAATGTAAAAATCGAAATAGTGAACTCAATACGGCCGACCATAAAAACAAAACAAAAACTAATAGTAGTTGTAGGATTTCGTAATGTCATTTTTCTTCTTTTTTGGGGTGATTTAGGAGGCCGCAACATCAAATTTTAAAATTTTTGTCAAAAAAAATTATATATTCATTAAAAAGACAACGTTTTGTAAGCGTTTTTGGAAAGAAGTTTTTTAAATTATGTAATAATTTTTTTACATGCTGTCTGTATACATGTTAAAATTATTTTTCTCATACGTAATAATGAACGTAAGGTAAAAACCTCTTCTGGGCTTGATGAAATCAGAAAAAACTCGACGAAACGTCGTTTTCTGAATAAATAAATATATAGTTAAAACAAAAATTTTAATGTCTAGCCTATTAAAGTACCAAAAAAGGCAATATTTGAGACAGTTTTGGACAATACAACATGAGTTGTAACGTTTTTCAAGTGACTGATAACGATTTTATCATCAATAATGGCGGACTTAATATGGCCGACTTATAAAAAAATAAATATTTTACACAAAAAAAAACGAAACTGTTGTACGATATATAATGGATATGTTGATGATAACGATATTGTCATAAGAACTGTAAAAATCAAAATGGTGGATCCAACATAGCTGAGAAGAAAGTACCAAAATTTGAAACAATTTTGAACAAATTAACATGAAACATTGCATTTGGTGTTTTTAAACGTACTGATCACATTTTTGTTATTAAAACAACATAAAAATCAAAATATATAATTTAATATGGCCGACTACGAACTTAAAAATGCTAAACGTTTTATACAGTATTGGACAAAATGGCAGACGCTGGAAGTACTGATGATAACGATCTTATCATAAGAACTGTAAAAATCAAAATGGCGGATTTAATGTGTCTAACTATAAAGATAAAAGTACCAAAATTATTAAAAAGATGTAAAAATCAAAATGTAGAATCTAATATGGCCGACTACGAAGTTAAAAATGCTAATATTTCATACAGTATTGGACAAAATAACATTTACAGACTGGTGCAGTGTTGCCAACTTGGGGAATTTCCCCCTAAATTGAGGGTATTTTTTGAAGAAAAGGTGAATATTTAGGGGAGAAAGTTTTGTAGGGGATTTTTTAGGGTATTTTTAATTACTACTACAAATTACAAAAAAAATGTTAAACTGTTAATTTTATGTTGCCAACTTAATCAGTATTTGTTGATTACGGTGTAATTCACCTTTTTACTTTGTGTCTTTTTAACATGAAGTATGTTTTGGGGGAATTTAGCTTGGATTTAGGGGATTTTGATCCATTATATAGGGGAAATCATGGTCAATAGGTTGGCAACACTGCACTGGTGTTTTCAAAGAACTTATAAAGATTTTGTCATAAAACCTGTAAAAATCAAAATGTCGAACTTAAGGAGACCTAAAAAATGATCAAGCGTGTTCAGTTATCTTAAAAATATGATCTATGCTGTCCAATACTGACTGAAATATTAGCATTTTAATTTTTATAGTCGGCCATATTGAGTACGCCATTTTGATTTAAACATTTTAACCACATCGTTAATCGCAATCATCTGAAAAGCACCAGACTGTACAGTTTTATGTTATCACACCCCTTTTTCCATAGCAGTTCGACGAGTTGCAAATTTTTATCGAGCGGCTTCAAATACTGGTCTATTTGCCGCTTCACTAACAATTAATTCACCACCCTCGACCGCCTCTCAGCCTTATAAGGTGAGATCGAAATGTAACTGATACAGAGCAGGCTGTGACAGCGTAACTGCAATGATGTATCTAATCAAATCAAATCGATCTCATGCTAGAAATCAAATAGAACAGTTCAGAATTGAACTGCACATGCGCAGTACCGTTTTAGCAATTCAAAGTCTTTTTGTGGATGCTTGATACAGTTCTGAACTGATTTTAAACAGTTGTTAAAACAAATCTTATATAATCGTAGAAAATTTATTTTTATAAACAGTATTTGATAAAAAAACAAATTATTGAGCCCATCTCTGCATTTAAATTCAAATCAAAGTGTCAAAGTGACATTATTGACACATGCGCATTGCGAACCTAACCTAAAAATGTGGTCAACCAAATATGACGAAAACTTACACAACAATCCATTTTTTGCCGAAATCCTGAAAAACCACAGTGATTTAGCAGTGAAAGCATCGCAAGAAAACTGGATTATCTGTGTTCCACAAATAAGTGTCGTTGACCCAAATGAAATAACAATCCAAACAATACTGGACCACATTTTAATCCCCAGCGATGCAAAAAACCCCTTTTTGTACACCTTGAGCAAAAAACAAGTCACTATCAAAAACAAAGAAATTGTAATTAATGACCGTCCTTCAACAATTCTTTTCGAGGAAACTTTTTACATCGAAAACTTGAAATATTTAGTTTTTTGCCTCGAGAGGCCCCTTTTTACAAATCGTCCAATCTGCAACGCTCATAAAGTGCAAAATCTTGAGACTTTACACGACTGTATTGATTTCCTGTGGAGCGAAAATCTGAGTCATGTCCTAATCAAAATCCAGAGATTGTGTGGGAGTTTCATTGAGCAAAATGGCAATTTCCAAATGGAAGATCTTCAGAATCAAAAAGACTTAATCGGGAGTTTATACTCGCAGTGCTTACAACTTGTGTTAAAAAACAGGAGTTTTAGTGATTGTGACAATTTGAAAGTTGCAGTAGAAACTTACATGCAAAGTTGTCTTGAAAAGACTCTAACTCGCGGTGTTAACACTTACACGTGTTTTAGTGACTCTAATTTAAATAAAATAATTCGTAATTCGAGTGAACTACAATTAAAAGATCTAGATATATCTAAAAAATTCTGTGATAATATAACAAACGCTAAAAGGGAACTAAGTAAAATAAATAATTTTGTAACAATTTTGGACAAGATAAACTGTCTAAAATTAACATTTAATCATTTGTACAATACAAGTGTTTGTTTAACATCCGACGATGTTTTACAAATTTTCGTCTTTCTAATCATTAAGTTAAACATCAGTAATTGGACGTCGAATTTGGTTTATTTAACCCAATTTCACTTCAGCTCACTTCATATTCCAAACGAAACCAGCTTCTTGATCACATCACTTGAAGCAGCTTTAGAATACATCAAAAGTGACCAATTCAAAATCAAACAAACTCAACAATCTCACCCTTTATTTCAATCAATCCTCCAAAATGACTTAACAAATCTTCAGGAGCTCTTATCTTCTGAAAAACGGCAAACTTTCTTGTGCCACCCCTTATGCAATTGTGATAATTGCAAATCAATTGATTCTAGTCATGACATTACTGCAATCAATGATAAAGGCCAGAGTCTCTTAACTTTCGCTTCGTTTTTGGGGAGAACTGAAATCGTTGAGTTTTTAATAAGTGTAGGAGCCGAGGTTAATTCCAGTGATTATTACGGCAAGACACCATTACACTACACTTGCCATAAAGGTTTTCAAGACGTTTTATTAATTTTAATTAATTGTAAAGCTGAGGTCAATGCTAAAGACCAGGATGGTAATACTCCCTTACATGTCGCGTCTAACAATGGACATGAAAATTGCGTCAAAGCTTTGTTTTATACCACGAAATGTATGGATATTGATTGTGTTAACAAATACGGGGATACTCCACTTCATTTAGCAACTAAATGGAACTATATTGGGATATTAAGAGTCTTACTTGAAAATAATGCCAATGCTAACATTCCTAATAAGAAGAATCAAATTCCACTGAATTTGGTTCAGAATTATTTCACTGAACGTCTTTTAAGACAGTTTTGTAATAATCAGGAAGTTTCATCTGAATCAATAACTTGTAGTAATCCTGTTGGTAGATCAAACCACTGTCAGGATCACGGAATACGTCCTAAAGGACTAGAACAGTTTAAAAAAATCGATCTTCTTCTTAAAGCCATAGAGAATAATGATCTTCCTCTAACTTGTTTTTATTTAGGCTTTTCAAATACTTCAAAAGACTACAATTTCCAATCAAAATGTCACCCCTTATGCAATTGTGAAAAATGTGAAGACTTCGAGACTTCTCCAACTTCAAATGTAGAACACATAAATGTCAATACTTGCAATATTGACGGTTTTACTCCTTTACATTTTGCAGCAAAATATGGAAGAACTGAACTTTTGAGAATTTTATTAGATTCTCGAGCTTTGCCAAACTTGAAAACCTATAAAACCTTACAAACTCCTCTCCACTTAGCTTGTATCAACCAGAGATTATCTATAGTTAAAGAATTAGTAAAATGTGGAAACTGTGAAATAGATTGTCAGGATTATAAAGGAAACACTCCACTGTATTATGCATGTATTAAAAACGATGCAAAAACAGTCGAAGTGTTACTTACTAATGGAGCAAATACGGACATTAGGAACTTCCAAGGTCACTCATTAATCAACCAAGTCCAAGAAAAGTGTCTTTACGGCATCTCTTCTTTACTTGATGTAAACAAGGATTTTTTATAAATAAAATCTCAACTTTTCTTATTTGTGTTTTATTGAAATAAGTAGCAACACATGTATTTGGCCCTAAGCTCAATCAGTACGATAAATGCGAAATTTTGATAAAAACAACGAGCAAATTGTACGTTAAGGCATACTGACGATCAGTAAAGGCTTATAAAAAGTTTCAAAAGGTCCGTATATACTTATAAAAGGTTGTATATTTATTGCAGGTAATAATACTTTGATTTTGGTTTAATCCTTCCAATCTTTTTTTATTTCAAAACACCACTCCCATTTCAAATGCTCGTTTTTATCATCATCAGTGAATAAGGAGTGGACTGTGTATGAGCCTCTAGCTAACATTCCCGTAGGAGCGTCCTCTGGTGGCGTAGTATAGGATTGGATTTCCGTTTTTGGGGCATACGAGCCCACCATGTGAGTCATTTTATCCACTATAAAAATCAGGTTATCAATTTAACATAACTAGTGGAGTAAAAGTAGGACAAAAAAAGGCTTACTTTTTGAGGAAAAAATAAAAATATTACCATGGGACCAACTGTATTTAAAGTAGAACTTATCTGTAACGATGTCACCATTCTCAAATAAAACTCAGGACTTGAGAATGGTAACATTGTTACTGAAACACGCGTCGTGTGCGACAAAAAGTGTTTGGTGTGACTGGGTGTATTATTCGATTTCCTAGTTGACTTGATAAGAGTCGAAAATATATTTATCTCTAATTATTTAGGTTTAAACTGTGGTGCAAAAAATTCATCTGTTACTATGGGTCAGACATTTGCACCACAGTGGGCCAAATAAAATGTATGTACCCGGATCGACTTGAAAAGAGGAAAAAATTTCTTATTATTGATTTCTCAGAAAAATTCACTCTTGTTGATTTGTCCTGCTTGTTTCAAACCCCCAAAACACAAATTACTCTTTATTTAACTCAAACGGTTCTCCAGATAATACCATTTTATTGCTAGAATCTTTGCCCGACCTTTACTCCACCAAACATAAAACAATGAATTACCTGGATCTACATCGGCAAGCAAGTAAGTACAAACGAATTAATCAAGGGGGCTTACCGGGGTCACTTACCTGGAAGTCCCATTTTGCTAGTTTTCTGTACATATTTAAGTCCATGAACGATTTCCCTCTGGACGATAAACTCAATCCTGATCCTGTACGATACTCCTTCTTTGATTATGAAGGTTTCTTTTTTTAAACGTGATATGTCTCCTGTGAGGTCCAGGGCGATTTCCGGCCGGTCAGCCACCACAAGTACCAGCCGTTTTACGATGACTTTTCTCGGGTTATCAGGCTCTAACTCCAGACTTTAGCAAGAACCAAAAATGTTTATTTGGGACTACTCACCGACGATGACAGGCCCAGTTTGGGCTTGTCCCAAGAGAGCCTCTTTGTATTTCCGCAAACTCTCGTCTTCCTGGTCCGCCTGCAGGATCTCCTCGATGGTTTTCTCAGGTGGGGGCCTGTAATTTGTCTCGTTTTCGTTCTCGAACTCGTCGGGGGTTGTCACATCACCTTCAGACATCGCGACTGGAGAAAAGTGAGGTTAAGTAAACTTACACAAATATCGAAGCGAGCTTTTCAATATTTTTGTGATAACAACTGTTATCAGTTATTTTTAAACAAAATTTGCCGGAAATTTCCAGCACACAAAGACGGGAAACGTCAAAAAGAGAAAACAAAAGAACGCGATGACAGGTCGAGGGGAAAAATGCTCACCTTTGGGGTATTTTACGGAATTTAAGCACCAATTTTTTAAGATGTGTTTATTTAAAGGCGGTTTGAAGAATTTTGCACGAAAAAAGTGGGTGTATACCTCCCACGGTTACCTTTTAACGCCTGCGTTTTGCACACTGAGGTGGCGCTGGAAATACTAGAAGGCGCACGCGTACTCTACTTGACAGCTTTGACCTTGAAGCTCGAGGCTGATTGGTGAATCCAAAAGGGTAGTTCAAGCCCCCCACCACTTCAACAACCAATCACCATCGCTCCTTCTGAAGAATGATTTTTAAAAATTTTTTTTAATAAAATTAGCAAATTATACTCAAAGTTATTTTCATGATAGCTTATAAATCCTTAAAGAGGCCTCTAATAAGCATTATAAATGAAATTAAAGTGTCAATTCTCTGTTATTGTAGCAATAAATTTCAGTCAAACATTGTTTATTTTTTCAGTTGTTTTATCTATTCTGTGGGCGAAATTTGTAATAAAAAGGATCGTAACTTAAAGCCGATAACTCCAATTTTACATTTTATTGAATATATAAAATTGATAGCAACATTTCTTGGTTACTTATATAATTATATTAATAAAGAGTAAAACACAACTTAATAAACATAAATTTGCAGAAAAATACAACATAAGCATAAATTTATTAAGTTTGGCCACATGGTGACCTTATAAACTCTTTATTTACAATGGAACTGTCAAAGCTAGAGCTGAACTCCAAAAAGGCGTGTTGTAAAGAAAACCGTTAGAAGTTTGAAGGTATTTAAGCTTCAGACATTGTATTTTTCCCCTCTTTGATTTTTTCAGTCAACATTTCAATCATTCGGGTGGTAAATAGGCCGTAAAACATCTAAATACCTTCATCTCATTCATGATAAAAAAATATATAAATAAAAAGCACCAGGCTGTCAAACAAAGGAGTACATCGATTCAAAGAAAACTTTTTAATAACAATGATGTACACCACACAATTTCAATTGCTAAAATAAAGTACACCCCTTAATTTAATAAATTAAAATCAGAAATATACAAAACATAATCATCTAAATCAAAATTATACCATTACACCATACTAATAATATACAAAAAATCAAGTATTAATTAAAAAATTGATCATATTTTCACAATATCGCTACGTTTTTTTTATTTGTAGCACCGATCGAGTCTCTTCGTGGACACCCACAATATAAAATATGAACATTGTGTGGTGGTCACCTCGGAAAAAATGTCCACCAGTCGATTGCGAGTTGGATAAGATATCAAGTTTACATTCTAATCTAGCGACGATTTACTCGACTAATTTCAGTACCTTCCCGATGGCAATTGTTTTATCTAGAAAAACCACAATTACGAAAAAACAAAAAAAAATGTAACAACATACTTTCATCTCTGAGTGTAAAACGACCCATCTGAGGAAACGATTTGAAAGGTTCCAGACAAATCACACCGGCGCATTCTATTCGCATTATAGCTACTTGATCTTGTTTTACAAACCTCGGCCGCGTTTTACTTTTCTCACCAGTCTTTTTGTCCACAAGACAAATTAAGGCCTGTAAAGTAAATCAAAAATTGAAAAAACTTCCGAAAAGAATCAAATTTCTTGTGATATTACAATTCAATTTTTTTTTTTACCTTGACGGTGACTTCTTCGGCGGCGCAATGAATATGCATAACGGCACTATAACCCGCGCAAATAATCGACTTGTGCTCTAGAATAACAAGTTGGGCATCAAATACTCTACCGGTGTGGATCGGATTGATAGCATCGCATAATACAAAACCAGGACTGACATCTTCTTCTTCAACACCTTTTACTTTAACTTTGACATTTTCTCCTGGTATAATACGATTTACTTCATCGTCATCAGAGAGCAACATATCGACAGTAACAGGAGTCTAGATATATAAAAAAAAAACATTTTCAGAAGATTGTTTTTACTTTTTTTGTGTTGTTATTACCCTGTTTGGCATTATAACAAGACTTTGTCCTTTTCGACATTCACCAGATTCAACTTTACCCATTAAAACTGTTCCCATATCTTTATATTTATCTACTATTGGCATTATAAAAGGTCCATCGACTTTTCGATTTAGTGACGGTAAATCGTCGATGAAAGGAATGAACGCAGGGCCCCTAAAAATAATAAAAGCTATTTCTCACAGTAATAAAAAAAAGACAATACTACATAAGTCCAAAAAAGACTACATTTAAAAGAATTTTTTTTAAAACAATCAAAATCAATATTAAAAAAATAATAATCAAATATACAGTTTTAACACTAGAGGTCACACAATTGAATTACTGTTTTTTGATTTCTTTAGTTTTTAAATTACAATAATAGAGGAACTTTGATATCTCGAACCACAACTGAGATGTCGAAAATTAAAACCGTTAAATTTGGTTCGAGTTAGCGAAGCTCCACTGTATTCGAGTTTTTGACTACATATTGCTATTATTACTACGACTCTCATTAAATCTTAAAAAAATGACAATATTATCTAATTATTTTTTACGTATAAGAATTGAGATTAAAAAAAAAAAAACAAATAACAGTTATTGATTTTTTTTATAGCTGTTTCAAATCTACTTTTCCGGTTTCATTAAAAATAGATTAGTTTCAAAAGTATTACCACAAATAACTTTGTTTTGTAACAAAAATAAAAAAAAAGTCTTTAAAATTTACACATTTTAAATAAATCTAGTTGAAATTGAGAAGTTTTGTGGCTTTTTGTCATATTAAATGACACCACAGTACAGTTTGATGAGAAAACTTTTTATTGCGCAACATCATTAATTATAAAAACTTCTAATAAAGCGTAAAACTTGTTACAATAAAATTTTGACAAGGTTTGAGAACCCGAGATAAATAATTTATAATTTTAGCTACAAATAAACCGACATTATTTTATAATAAAGATGACAATGTAATGTTTTCTTTAGTCCTAATAACAATAACAAAAAAGTAGTAAATACAGTGTGAACTGAAAAAAATTCAATAAATGTAAAGACGAAACAAACTTTGGATGGATTACAATCTTAAAAGAAATAAACTGAGCAATTCGATTCTTCATGGATCTCGCTAGATCTTCATAAATGCCCATTTCTAATCAATGACACTTAATTTGACAGCTTCTTAGTCAAGATAAAAGTAAAATGACTGCCATTTCAGCTTACAGTGCTTATTTTTTTGGAAAACACCTATAAGAAGTTATGTGTAAAAATGTACTTAACAAAAAAAAAAAAAAAAACGTTTTTACAAATTGTTTTGTTTAAGACAGTCAATATACAATAGATCCAAAATTACGTGACACTATGATATTCACATTTAAAAATACAGTAATACTATTATGGTCTTTTTCCAACTAATAAAAAAACTAATATTGGTCGCTACGAGTAATCCAATTACATCAAACTTGAAAAATAAAAGATTTACGAATTTTATGCATTACTTTAAACTCCTCATGTATAAATAATAACGCAATTAAAAAATCAAATAAATAAACGTCAAAATTGCCAAGAAAAATGACTGAAAAAAATGCACGAAAACAGAATTTGTAAAAACATCATTGATTGCCACCAAAAATTACTTTGAAAAGTTATATACGTTGTACAACTTCCAGCTTAAAACTCATACGATTTTGAATCACTATGTGTACGTTCAAATCCAAAAAAAATAAGGTAACAAATACTTTTGACTATTTTTATATAAATTAATTTTTTTTGTAGTTTATTCAATGTTTTGTGTTTGGTAAAATCATAATCATAGACAGTAAAACCTGGGAATCATAGAGATAGATATGCAAAGCAATTTTTAATAGTCTTATTACTAAAACTACTTAAAATTTGTTAACGTATATTTATCATAATTTGTTTTTAGCACGATTATTGGTAATTAACAAATGCGTTACGCACTCTATTGGTGGAATTTATAACTAGTAAAACTGCATTATTAAAGAACAAAACTCAAATTGTTGACATGTTCACAAAAACTGTTAATTTGAGTTTGTTTCTCTCTCAATAACCCAATTATAGACCGTCTCACCGTCTTATCTTCATTTGTAATAAAATTATTAGAGTATGTCTCAATCTACGACGTATAGCTCGTGTGAAATTGACATTTGACAAAACATAAACGAAACGTTTAAATAACAAAAATATTGTAATTTTAGAAACTATATTGAAGAAAACTTTTTGCTGCAACAGAACTGAATACAAAGAATATATAAGAATAATATACGAATAAGAATACTCTTATACCCAAAATTTTAATTTCTTAGGTATTGAATACGCTGAGGTCATTGACCGTGCGGTCATCTCGTTTGCATTCAAGTTTCTAATACTACCTTAGAAGCTTTGTCTTTGTCGTCGCAATAAGCTGAAAAAAATTGAAAGGTGTGACATTATCGATGCAATACTTTTGTGATGCATTTTAGGCCATGATGTAGAAAGAGATAGCAATAAGAACGTGAATCTTCATTTGTATTGAATATTTTATTACAAGTGGGGACAAGACAGTGAGACGGACTTTATTACTTATTAGTTCCACTAATAGAGTGCGTTGAGCATTTGTTATTGCGCAACTGGGCACTCTGAAAATATATTCATAATTTTAATAAATGCTATTTTTATCCCAACGAAATTAATAAATTAAACAGCTTAATAAAAGTTAAAAAAATGTTACAAAATTGCCTCAACTTTCAAAATCAAGCTATTTAAAGAAAATCTAAAAATAATCAAATTGTTGTCATGTCCTACTTTTAAACTGCATTTAGAAAACAGTAAAAAAATATATTTAGTCATGACATACAAGGACATAAACTTGTCTTTGTTCTACAAAAATATACGTTTGATTGTATAATTACCTGTACCACGGACAGATGGCCTCTTCAACTTGCTCTTTAAGCCCTTGTCCCGTTTGTCCTGAACACGGTAAAAAGAACAAATCTTTATTATAATTAAATCCAAGTTTTTTAAGATACGGTAAAATTTTATCTCTGCATTCGTTGTATCTAGCTTCATCCCAATTAACTGTAGGATCGTCCATTTTATTGACAAGTACAACCAAATATTTAACACCAGCTGTTTTAGCCAACATTGCATGTTCCCTTGTTTGACCACCCCTATCAAATCCCGTTTCAAATTCTCCTTTCCTTGCTGAAATCACTAAAACGGCTAAATCCGCCTGAGCAGCTCCACCAATCATATTCGGAACAAAACTTTTATGACCTGGAGCATCCAAAATCGTAAAATGTTTTTTATCAGTTTCGAAAAATGCGCGCCCCACTTCCACTGTCTTTCCCTTGTCACGTTCTAGAATTTTTCACAAGAAATTATCACGAAATTTGTTTGATGATCGTCCACAACTCACCTTCTTGGTTCGTATCAAGAGCCCATGAGAGATACCACGACTCTCGACTTTTTTCTCTTGCTTCCCTTTCATATTTTTCAAGAGTTCGCTTATCTACCATTCCTGTTAGAGCCATAATTTGCCCTCCAATAGTCGATTTTCCCGCATCGACATGTCCAATAAAAACAACATTAACGTGTTCTTTCTTGTCTTTGAGCACTTCTTCTTTGACTGTTTTTTTCTTAGGGATCTTAATTGGGGCTTCTTCCGACGAAGGTTCGTCATCGTCAGCCTCAGGCGTGATTAGAGGATCGTTATCCTCGACGACAACGTCCTCCCAGGTGCCCCCATCTCCCGGCGATGCGTCGCCATCTGCTGGAGGAATAGGAGGGGGCTCCTTCACTTCAACCCTTTCTGCCGATTCGGCATTGGTTCCTGCAGAAAAACCGTGTTGAGAAATCCGGCCCGGACCGGAACGAACCGGTTCGGGCCGCAGAGTTGTCACACAGGGGCGGGTTGGGTGGCCCCTAACCTAAACGTCAAAAGCTGTCAAACGTACCGTTGAGGATGGGAGCGTGTTCAGGGGACTCCTGGGACTTTGTTGGGGATGTGTCGTCGACGTTGGCTGCAGGTTTAGCAAATGAAGGCACGAATTCAACAGCATTCACGTTCAACGTGGAAAATTTCGCTGTCACATCTGCATTGTTACTGGGAGAGTTATTTGGCGACGTTGAGTCTGCTTGAGATTCCCAACTATCCGGGGCTGTGTTATTCGACATTTTGTGCACGACGGGCAGGATTACTGCCCAAATAATTACCAAAAAATTAATAAAACGAGAAAGCTGAAAGCTGCTCTAAATATCCGCGTGCGTTCACTCACTGCCACCGGAAACTAATGGCCGACTGTCATTCACAAATCCAACAATTCACACTAAATCAACAAATATTACACCATTTTACACAAAAATAACACCAAAATTTAAGTTTTACCACGTATTAATTAATCACAATTAATTAAAAGCACCACAATTCTAAAAAAAAAGTTATAAACGCAAAAATTGTTAGTCAAAACCGAAAATGACATGGCGCCAAATTCAAATTTGACATTTTAAAAAAAGACAAGATTTTATTGTGATTTATAAATGATAGATAAAGAAATTTTAGGTTTTCTGTATATATTTCAATCACTTCTGTATAGTAAAATTGCTATATTAAGTTTTGTTACTAAAATATAAAAAAAAACAATCCATCAACACTTTTGTATGAGACAATTTTGGAAATTTAGCATTGTTTCAACGAGGACTACAGATTAAATTTCTGTATATTAATTAATTAAGAACATTTTGTAAATCTGTATATTAATTCTGTGAGCTACCTTCTTGATTTTAATTTAAATCAGAATTAATTATTTAGTTCAAACCTCTTGTCGGTAGAGGCGCCTGAGTTACGAATAGTGACATGGCGCCAATTTTGAATTAATTTATTAAATACACAAAGTTACAATTTGATATATACTGTTGTGAGCTTGAAAAGCTTCAAAACTATAAAGTTTCTTAGGTTTCAACTTTCGGTAAAGTAGATTTCTTTATGGATAATAAAATCTCATCTTCTATTTTTTATGTTTCAAGTATGTATATAAGGTGAGTCTGTTAAGAGTTTACTTTATCATTTCTCAAAAACTAGTTATCACATCAACTTCACAGTTTGCCATTAAAAACTTTTTTTTGCTCTACGCATGTGATTTTTTTCAGAATTTTTGTAATATTCCATCTAATGAATATTATTATTTTTTTGTTTCGTTTTTCTTTTTAAGAAAATACTATTAAAAAAAGTGGTGAGCCTAATTTCATTTACATCCGGTATATCAGATAATGCATTATTGTTATTATATTATTATTAACATTTAGAAATAAATTAATATTTTACTCAAATGCCTTTAGAAAGAAAGTGCCACGAATGTTTCTATTTGAACCACAATTGCACTCTTTTATATTAGAAAAACCATTATTAAAATAATTGTACTAAACTACAAAAAAAAATCACGAAAAACCCTTTAACTATGTTGAGCAACAAAAATAAAAAAAGCGTTTGTAAACACAGATTATGAAGAAATAATATAAAAACTCTGAACGATTTATATTCTGACAGCTTTATGATAAAACTTGAAAAACGTCTTTGCCGACTTTGTCAAACTGAACGATAAAATTTCTCGACTATAACAGAGTTTTATTTTATTAAATAACCGTTTATTTACTTTTTATATAAATATATTACAAAATTAATCAGCTCTGTTGCGCCTCCTTCTCCCTCTCAAGTTTCATTTGCCTCTTAAATGCTTTTTGTTCCATTTCTTCATAATATTCAACAAACATAAGTTTCAAAGCCGGATATAAAAGTGGAATTAGCGGTAATTCATCAAGTTTCACCTAAAACCAACAATAACTCTCTTATTTTTTATCCGCGTTATCTTACTCGCATATTATCAAACGCTATACCAACATTATCCGAAAAATTCTCGTTAAATCTAGGCAATTTCGCATATCTTTGGCTAAAATGGGTCAAAAGTGTGTATTTAGCGTTCATTCGGCGCCCAATTTCAATCGCTTCAGATGTCGTTGAGTGCATTTTAATGACAGCCTCGGCTGATAACTCATCCTCCATTGTAGCTTCATGAATTAATAAATCACTGTCTTTTCCTAGTTCTACTAGATTATCTGAGGGCATTGTATCACCAGAATATGTTATTTTATAACCGTTTTTATGAATAAAAGAGACACCAAAAGCATTAGGGCAATGTTTGACAAGACAAGTACTAATTTCCTTCATTCCAAGACTCTCAAATACTCTACTTTCTAAATTTTCGTCTAGTTCGTGATTGCTAAAAAACTGAAATAACAAAGTAAAAGACTCACGTCATGTCACTATAACAATCACCAGTTCTCCATTTGGCACAAGAACAAACTCTTCTTGTATATTTTCAAAACAATTATTATAAAAATTAAGCCACCACATTATCTGTTTAGGGGCAAATAACCATACAGGTTGGGGACTAACTCCTAATTTTTTTAATGCTCTTTTACGCCCCTGAAGAATCCCAACAAGTCCTAAATGATGATCAGCATGTAAATGCGAGATATAAACAGCCTTAATTTTAGCTAACTCATCACAAACTTTATCTTTGCCAAAAAAACGAACAATTTGGCCAAAAGTTCCTTCACCACAGTCAATTATAATATTTGTTCTGTCACTAAAAAACAAATCAGTTTTTTTTTAATTCTTGGTTGGTAACACTTACTCAACTTCAAGTAACATTCCACTAGTATTTCGCGTTTTGTTAGGTATTGAAGAACCAGTACCTAGAAACAACAATCGGGGGAACTCCCGTATTGTCAAATGGCGCCTTTTCTGCGCCATCTGTTGAGTGACTTCATGTAACACTCCTGGAAAATTCTCTACAGCCATTGTCTCATCTATAAATTGTGCTGGGGTCAATTTAAGTTCAAGTGATCTATCACAGGCCTTTTTAGGCCGTAAATGATAGTTGAAAAGGGTATTGGTGTAAATATTAGGATCTGGAGTTACAGGTCGGGACTTTACCGATAATTTTTCAAGAGGGATTGAGGGAATTTCAGGCTTGATTTTCTTAGGTTGAGGGTGATCTGTGAGTTGATCGTCGATAATTTCAGTTCCTTGGTCACCTAATAAGGGAAAAATTTCATCTGAGAGCAAGTTGAGCTTGTATTGAATTCTATGAACTGCTGAACTGCCCATACAAGTGTTGGAGTCATTCAGAATTAGATGATGGGTGCTTGGAGAAAATTTATCCATCCATTCTTTGTATCGTGGGTGATTTATGACGACTTGTGGGGTGAAATGAACAACTGTGAGAGCTAAATCCTCGTCTTTTGTTGCAGTTGATTGGTGTTTTGCAAATTCTTCACTGGCAAGAAGGGAGTCTAGGTATTCCTCTGAAGGACACTCAAGAACTACAATTTTTTGTTTAAGCAAATTTGGGAACTGAATTTTTATCAAACTTAGAAAGCAAATTTTTTACCTATAAAAACAGGGCCTGGATCATCAGGTTCACACACATCCGAGGTTTTAACCACATTTCCATTATTTAGAGTTACATCCTGGCCTGATTTTAATTTCCCCAAAAGGGGGCCTGGTGGTACCCCAAATCTGACACACTTTTCTAAACATAGGGCCCCCGGACGGGGCTGTAACTGACAAATGTAGGCCATACAAATTTCTGTTGCTCTCATTTTTTGTGAAAGTAATTTAGAGGTTTGTGTTACTCTAGGGGGGCTTTTACGCCTGCCACTGTCTAGAAAGTTACATAAAATGATAATATAACCACCAATGTGTCATTTTTACGTTCATGGGCGTAATAATCAATATTATCTTCCTGAATTTGGGCAAAATCTTGGGGCTCTGAAATTTCACCAGAATCTGTACTAGGTCTAAGAGGTACGTATTTCACTTTTAAAACATTGTCCTCAAATCTAGTACTTTCGTCACATTGAGCCATCCTAATTTCCAAGTCTTTAATAACAACAAAACGTCTTGTGGCAGTAAAAATTTCCTCCTGAAATAAAAAAAATGTGGCTACACACCGAGCGTCTAAAACACAAAATTACCAAACCCTGAGGGCCGTGTAGTGTAATTTCGGGCACCCCCACGTCCTGTATCGTCAAAGCAGCCCCTGGAAGCCCCCCAATGTTGGCCCAACTTGCACGAGTTATAAAAATATGTTCCAGTTTTGCTAATTTCATTTTGTGTTCATGGGCTAACCGTTGGGTGCCTTCACCACAGTTAAACAAGTACCTAAAACAGGTAAATGAGGGCAAAAAGGACAAAAAATGGCAAATACCGTGACTGGTCTGAAAAGACATAAAGAGAGCGTGGAGCCCCTTCAGCCCCTGTTCCCAAAACTTGTAAAGCGACTTTTCCAGGACTGTATTTACTGAATTTCTCTTTAATTTTGCGCCGTTGTTTCTGGGCCTCTGGAATATGCTTCTTCTCTTTAGGCATGGTCTTCAAAATTTGAATTAGGTTAGAATTTGCAAGTTTTGCAAAATGACGAGCTTGAATGAAACAAACACGACTAGACATTAGATTTTGACGAAACTGATGAAATTAATGACGAAAAATGGTGAAATAATGGAGATTTTTGAAATTAAAATGTGAGGTTATAGTGACACTTGACATTTGACACATGACTGGCGTGAAGTTGGCGCACGTCATCACTTTTATTGATTTTAGATGTCTTTCGGGCTTTTTAAGGTAATAAGAGTAATAATTTCTTACGTTTTTATGAAATGAAAATGGTAATTTACGTACTTTAATTTATATTTGTGAAATAAATTGGTGATTTTTTTTGTGCCTAACTTCACTTGTGTAGTTCAACATAACCTCACAATCATAACCTCAAAAATCTGACTGTTTCACGTGTTGTTTAAAATGGTAAAAATCAAGAAAAAAACGCTTTCGACGCCTCTAAAGAAGCCCAAAAAGACGAAATTGAAGAAACCGAAGAAGTCACCTGATTACGCTTCAATGTCAGTTGATACATTCCTCGAGCAAGATTTTGAAGATGAGGACTCCAAAGTTGATGAGAATGAAGATTCAGAGGTTGAGGAGTCTCAATCAGGCGACGAAATCGAGGAACATAAAGCCGCTTTAACGAAACTAAAGGACACAGATCCTGAATTTTATAAATTCCTTCAAGAAAACGATAAAAAACTCCTCGAATTTAACCTCTCTGATGAAGAACCCGATGAAGACGAGGAAAACGCCCCACATCAACCACCTGATGAACTGGAAGTTGCGAGTGACGAGAGTGACTTCGAGGATGAAACTCAGGTCACAGATAGGGGCACAGTCACGTTAAAAATGTTAAAGAAGTGGGAAACAGCAATTCAGGGGGATAAATCCAATAAAACGATAATCACAGTTATGAAAGCTTTTCATGCAGCTCTTATTACTGTAAGCTCAGATGAGGACCAGGAACCGGCCCAGTTTAAAGTCGAGGGTTCTGCGGTTTTTAACGGTGTAATTCAGTTGTGTGTTTTACACCTAGGACCGGCTTTGCGGCGGTTTTTGGGGCTCAAAACCGGGTCGAAACAGCCCCCACATAAGTGTAAACGGTTCACGAAAATTAAACGTGTCTTAAAAGACTATTTCATGGATTTATCTAAGGTAAAACATAGTATTGGCTGTTAGCAAGAAGCGGCACACACTCTAGTGGAATTTGGAACTTGTGAATACCAGATGATCTTATAAATTGTAGATTTTGTTGCCAAGAAATTCCAATATTCCAATTAATAGAACGCGTGTCGCATTTATTAGCAATAAAAGCTGCGTTCGGCTTTGTCATTTCGAATGCACCGTCTTTTTCCTTATCTACTTCATTGAGTTTATATACTACTATCTCTGTCTGGTGATCAAAACTTGATACTTTTTGAGACTGTATCTAAAACAACACACACTCTTTGTGCACCCAATTATTAGATGGAGCAGAAAAAGCGTACATTCAGTCATAAAAACAGTCTTTAAATTAGTAAATCCTGAATTCAAATAATACGACGGATTTATCTGTCCTGAATGAGACAAACAAAGACAAACAAACTCGGAGTGGCAACGCCGAACGCACCTAATAGTGTTTACAAGAAACGTTATCTACAGTGGTGGTTGTCCCAACTCTTCAATGTTTGACGGCCTATTTAGCACTCTAGAAAACGTTTCAAGTGAGCACTTGATATTTAATAATCATTTTTAGCTTTTGAGTGGAGTCACGTCAGCAAATATTCAAACTGTCCTCCTGAAGCATCTCCATTATCTCTCTCCTTTCATTGTCTCCTACCCTAACATAACCAAATCGATTTTAAAGCGTCTGATTGCGATTTGGGGCACCGCAGACGAAGGGGTACGTGTCTTAGCATTTTTGTGTATTTTACGTATCACAAATGGTCAAAAAATCAAATTTTTGGACACTGTTTTGAAAGCAATGTATATGACTTATGTAAAAAATTCGAAATTTATAAGTGTTGGCTCTTTGGCTTGTGTGAATTTCATGCGGAGATCTCTTGTTGAAATGTTTTCTTTAGATCCAAATGTTGCCTATCAACATGTTTTTTTATATATCAGACAATTAGCGATTTATTTACGTAATGCTATAACTGTTAATAAAAAAGAGAATACTCAAGCGGTTTATAATTGGCAATATGTGAATTCATTGAAACTGTGGGGGAATTTTTTGAGTGTGAATTCTCATAAGTTGCAATTACAACAGCTAATTTATCCTTTAGTACAAGTTTGTTTGGGAGTAATTAAATTAGTCCCTACAACTCAATATTACCCTTTGCGGTTTCATGTTGTTCAAATTCTCATGGATTTGTCACGTGATACTGGTGTGTTTATCCCACTTCTGCCTTTTATCCTTGAAGTATTGACCACTTACGACTTTAATAAGAAGCACCAGAAAGTTTCAATGAAACCAATGCATTTTACGTGTTTATTGAGAGTTTCAAAATCACAAATGTCTGAAAATGGGTTCAAGGATGCAATAATTGAGGCTATTTACGAATTGTTGCTTGAATATTTAGCAAATCAGTCTCACAGGATTGGTTTTCCTGATTTAAGCCTTTTGTGTGTTGTTCAGGTATTATTACTATGTTTTTTGTGTTTGTTATAAGTTTTTTTTTTTGTAGATAAAACAGTTTATAAAAAAGTGTGCAAATGCGAATTACAATCGGAAAATGAAACAACTCCTTGAGAAAATTGATCAGAATTCAAAGTTTATTGAAAGTGAGAGAAGTAAAGTTACGTTGAGGATAACAGATTTTAAACAGATTGAGGGTTGGGAGGCTCAAATTCATACGAAAGGAACTCCACTATCTATATTTTATGAAAATTGGAAAAAGCTTCATACGGTTAAGAAGAATAAACAGTTGACTAATAATGAAGAGTTAGGGGATTATAATTTACCGGTAATTAAGAAAAGGGCGGCGAAAGTTAGGGATGAAGGTCCGGTTGAGTTGTTTCCAAGTGATAGTGAAGATGAAGTTGAAGAGAAGAAACGGAAAAGAGGGAAAAGAGGAGGGAAAAAGGTTAATAAGAAGATTAAAGATGAAAGTGGGCCTGTGGAGGATGATGGAGGGAAAGATATTGTTGAGGATTTGAATGTAGATGATTGGTAGTTGTTATATTTTTTTAATGAATGATTTTTTTTTTAAATGAAATTTTTACTTGTGCCTCACCTAGAATCCTTATTCAGTACAAGTCTATGGCTTGCTCTGAGTCTGACATGATTATTATTTATGTGAGTTACAAAAATAACAGTAATATTATTTTTGCGAATTTAAAATGCTTCTAAATTTTGTATATTTGTTTAAATGTAAAATTATTTAAACAAATCAAATAAACAAAAGTACTTAGCTTTAAAGGAGCTGGATGTGATGTTTCCTTGTCTTGAGTCAGTCGAAGACTGACATAAATAAAGAGAAATCGATAAATTTGCAAAATAAAAAACACAAAAACTGTTCTTTGTTACATCACTAGAATAATGACGCACCATCTTTGCCTTTGTTAAAAGAAACTTAAAAAATATGTTATTGACTGGGAGACTGGGTGTTATTGACGAATGAATCACTTCATATTACGTACACTACTCTTTCAAATAATAAATCAAACGTTTATTCAAATAATTTAACAAAATTCGGCATAAAAACGTATTTATGCTATAATCTAATATGTATTTAAGTAAATTAAACAATTTTTTATCACATGACAACTTCACATAAACTAGAGTTCAATATTTTACGTAATTACAAAAAAAAAACAAAGACGACTAACAAAATTGTATTTTGCGAACCGAAACTTCATTTTACTAATATTGATAATTGGACCCACATTTATTAGTTTTAGAAACCGAAGGCAACATTTTTTTTATTAATTTTGATGACCACAAATACAAGGGTGATATTTATTTTTCGGCATTATTTTACTAATTTTACGAGTTTTAAATAATTTAAGAAGCCGAAGGCGACACTTCTGATCAATTTTTAAATTAACAAACACATAGACAGAATTTTCTTCTGTTCGTGAGAACCCAAGACGATTTTGTAAGCCGGAGGCGATATTTTGCTAATTTTAAAGGTCTACGTTGATACTTTACTAATTCTGAAAGTCGGAGGTGACTTTTTTCTAATTTTAGAAGGCAGAGGGGTAATTTCTTAGCAAATTTTAAATAAATAAAAGCAACATTGTTTTTTTTTCACTAATTTTGGAAGTTTCAATCACCACTTAAAGGTCATTTTTGAAGTCGGATGCGACATTTTACTAATTTTAGAAACTGGGGGCTACATTCTGCCAACTTTGTACGAACGGAGGTGATTTTTTTAAAACGATTTTTGAATAAATGGAGACAAAGATGACTCCACTATTTAAGTTTGAGGGTCGTAGGCTAAATTTGACTAATGTTAGAAGCCAAAGGTTCTATTTTTAATAAAAATTTTAAATTAATAGCGCACAAGAAGTATTTTAATTTTGGAAAATCAAGACGATATTTTAACAATTTTAAAGACTAAAGATGAAGATTACTAATTTTAGAAGCTAGATATTATTTTTTATATCAAAATTTCAATAAATAAAAATTAGGACTACTAATGATATCGTATTGATTATTTTTTGAGAGCCAAAGGCAACTTCTTAATAATTTTAAAAGAAATTTAAGTAACTTTAGAAGCCGAAGGCGCACTTTTGATCAATTTTAAATTAACAAACACACATACAGCATTTGCTTCTATTTTTGAGAATTTGAGACGATTTTGTAAGTCGGAGGTAAAATTTTTCTAACTTTAGAAGTTGAAATTCTACTAATTTTGGAAGTCGGAGGTCATTTTAGAAGTTACAGGAGTGATTTCTTAGCAAAATTTGAATAAATAAAAGCAACATTGTTTTGTTTACCAATTTTGGAAGCCTGAATTACTATTTACTAGTTTTAAAGGCCATTTCTGAAGCCGAAGGCGACATTTACTAATTTTAGAAACTCATGATTATAATTACGCCATTTTGGGAGCTCAAGATCACAGTTCTATTTAAAGCAACCTTTTCTTCTAATTTTGGGAATTTGAGATGATTTTAGTAGCTGGGGGCAACATTTTGCCAACTTTGTACGAACGGAGATGATTTTTTTAAAACGATTTTTGAATAAATAGGTAAACTTAAATAATAATAAATAAACTTTACCATTTAAGTTTGAGAGTCGTAGGCTATATTTTACTAATTTTAGAAGCCAAAGGCTCTATTTTAAATTAATAGCGCACAAGAAGACATTGTATTTTAATTTTGGAAAATCAAGACGATATTTTAACAATCATGAAAACTAGAAATGAAGATTTACTAATTTTAGGAGCTGGAGATTATATTTTATATCAAAATTTCAATAAATAAAAATTAGGATTACTAACGATATCGTATTGATTATTTTTTGAGAGCCGAAGGCATCATTTTACTAATTTTAAAAGAGATTTAAGTAAGTTTACAAGCCGAAGGCGTCATTTTTCATCAATTTTTAAATTAACAAACACACAGACATCATTTGCTTCTGTTTTTGAGAATTTGAGACGATTTTGTAAGCCGGAGGTAAAATTTTTCTAACTTTAGAAGTCCAAAGTTGAAATTCTACTAATTTTGGAAGTCAGAAATAAAATTTCACTGATTTTAGAAGTTTCAGGAGCGATTTCTTAGCAAATTTTGAATAAATAAAAGCAACATTGTTTTTTTACTAATCTTGTAAGCCTGAATTACTGTTTACTAGTCTTGAAGGCCATTTTTAAAGCCGAAGGCGACATTTTACTAATTTTAGAAGCTAATGGCTTTATTTTTAATAAAAATTTTAAATTAATAGCGCACAAGAAAATATTGTATTTTAATTTTGGAAAATCAAGGCGATATTTTAACAGTTTTAAAAACTAGAAATGATTTACTAATTTTAGAAACTGGAGATTATATTTTATATCAAAATTTTAATAAATATAAATAAGGACTACTCACGATGTCGTATTGATTATTTTTTGAGAGCCAAAGGTATCATATTAAGATAAATTTAAGTAACTTTAGAAGTCGAAACTCAAAGACTGTATTTGCTTATGTTTTTGAGAATTTGAGACGATTTTGTAAGTCGAAGGTAAAATTTTTCTAATTTTAGAAGTTCAAACTTGAAATTCTACTAATTTTGGAAGTCGAAGGTAAAATTCTACTGATTTTAGAAGTTAGAGGAGCGATTTATTAGTAAATTTTGAATAAATATAAGCAACATTGATTTTTTTACTAATTATGAAAGTCTGAATCAATATTTACTTAAGTCTTAGAGACCGATAGTGATATTTTATCTATTTTTGAAGCCGAAGGTGAAATTTTACTGATTTTATTAACTGAATGTGATGTTTACATAATTTTAGAAGCCGCAGTCGACACTTCTGATCAACTTTTAAATTAACAAACACAAAGGCAAAAAGTATTCGTTCTTGAATAGTCGAGACGATTTTGTAAGTCGGAGGCACCATTTTACTAACTTTTGAAGTTTAAGTTGAGATTTTACTAATTCTAAAAGTTGGAGGTGTAATTCTTGTAATTTTACAAGGCAGAGGTGCGGTTTCTTATCAAATTTTAAATAACTAAAAACAAAATTGCTTTTTTTACTAATTTTGTAAGTCTGAACTAAGATTTACTAGTTTTGGAGACTGTGGGTGATACTTTATTTATTTTTAAAGCCAACGGTAATATTTTTTTATTAATTTCTGTAACAACACAGATGACAAAAGATAATATTCAGGTTTTTTATACTAGTTTTTTAAGGAGGCGATATTTTAGTAGCTTTAGAAACTGGTGAAAATAATAAAGCAATTTTGGGAGCTGAAGGTGATATTTCTGATTAAGGCAATTTTTTTTTCTAATTTTGTCAAGTTTTGGGGGCAACAAATGTGCCAACATTGGACGAACGCAAGTATTTTTTTTAAAAACTATTCTAGTTTGAGAGTTACAAGCTACATTTTACTAATTTTTAAACCAGAGGCAATATATATTTTAATACAAATTTTTAAATTGTTTAAATTCAGACATTTTAAATAAGAATCAATAAATTAAATAAAATTTATTTAAAAAAAAATACAATAATTATAAAACTTATTAGTAATAAGTACGTTTACATTGTACACTGTTATAATAATATTTGTAACAAATAAATTTACACAAAAAGTCTTTTTTGGCACTCTGCTTATTGCCCGACCAGAATATATTAATATAAATAGTAAACCTAACATACTTATATACATCCATTCACACAGGTCCTAAACCAAAAATTTCGGTTGTTTTTTTCTATTTACACAAAAAATATGGCCGATTTTTTAAAAATCTCACATTAAATAACACAGTCACACGAATATAAGGCACATAAAAGCTTGACGAAATTTGCGAGCCGGCTAAAGTGACTCAAAACCCGAAATATCACTTCCCTACAAAAAAAAAAAATTAGAACAGCATAAACACAACAAGAAAATTACCCTATCCGGCTTGTATAAATGCGTGTGGGGGAGCAAAAACGTCGAGCCTAAATCTCGTTCAGCCATTGTATTTGCCTCCTAGAGAAAAAAAAAAAAAATAGGAAAGAAATTTACTCGAAATGACTTACATCATTTTGGTGCTGCGATGACGATTTCGATTTCGTATCATAGTCACCCCTGAATGATTTCATTGGGGGCGGAATTGTAGTCTCGTCGTATGAACGTGCCTCAGACACAGTACTACAAATATAATTTTCAAAAATTTCAACACATAAAATTTCTACTCACTTTATTCTCGGAGTGATATCCAACCAGTTTACCATTGGCTCAATATCATTATCTCTAAAATCACAAATTAATACTTGACTCACCCCAAAATTATTTTTTTTACCTCAAGGTATTAAACTGTGACCTTGTACCAGTACTTGATAGCAAGTCTGCACTAATTTTCTGGATAAGAGTCGCATTTTCGCTTCGGTCAGCTTCAGTACCGCAAGTCGTACCTAAAGTGCCCATATTGTTACCTAAAACCGTTGCAGAAACTTCGAAACCGGCTGAAACTAGAGCTCCAGAGGTTTTTCTTGAAGGTTTATCATCGAAGTCACTTTGTACACTGTACTTGCGTTTTTCCTGAAATTTTGGGATTACCAAGGACTTTGAAACGGTATACACAGGCGAAATTTGAAAAATTCGTGATCAAAACCTAATGAGTGGTTAAAATAACAAAACTGGTAAAAAAAACGTAACAATATTTATCAATGTTTTATTATTTATCAACACAACGTTATATGTCTATTAGGGTGGGCCAAGAAAATCGAATATTTTTTTTTAACTTCCGACACTGAAAAATTGGTACTTAGGCATCTTTAAAAAATGCTTTTTTAAGATGAGCTTTTAATTTTAGTAGGAAGGACTCCCTCATCTCAGTTTTCTATTTTTTCTTTAGTTCTATTTGGCAAAATCCATATCTCGTCACTATTTGATCGTACAGAAAAATTTTATTTACATTTTTTTTATTGCTATTAGTGTTTAGAAAATATCAGAGGTCAAAGTTTGAAGAATTTAACAAAAATTTCTTTTTTACTTCTAAAAATACTTTACTTGTAGATCAAAATTTACTAAATCCTTAATTTTTTTAAAATTATTGGAGTAATCGATTAACCACAAAAAACTTTTTTTGTAGAGCGTTTAATTTTCTACAGAATTATATGTTGCGCATTTTCTATTATTTATTTATCTACGAGTTATAAAAATTAGAAGTAAGAAAGAAATTTTTGTTAAATTTTTCAAATTGTGACCTCTGATATCTTCCAAACGCTAATAGCAATAAAAAAACACCAAGTAAAACACCTTTTTTAGAGCGTTTAGTTTTATACAAAAAATATAAATAAAATTTTTCTGTACGATCAATTAGTCACGAGGTATGGATTTTGCCAAATAGAACTAAAGAAAAAATAGAAAACTGAGATGAGAGGGTCCTTTCTATCAAAATTTAGAGCTTATCTTTAAGAAGCATTTTTTAAAGATGCCTAGGAACTAATTTTTCAGTGTCGGAAGTTAAAAATAAATATTTGATCTTTTTGCTCATCCACTCTAATGTCCATATCTAGGAGATACCTTAATTCTTTTGGATATTCATAGTGGAGTGTCGTGAGACATGAAAATTTGGAAAAAAACATGGAACCTGGTTCCACCGAATGGATTTTTTTTGATAAATCCTTTTGAATTGCATTGTTGAAAGCTTAAATAAAAAAGTTTACCCATCAAAATTTGCCGATCTCGATTGCAACAATTTATAATAACAACAAAGTGAAAAATGAGAGAAATATGAAGAAAAAAATTTTTTCAGTAAAGATCTCAATTTTATGTGCCATAAGTGATGGTTTTATCGTTACTGTAATATTAATTTATAGACGGTATCTCCATAAAAAACACGCAGTCTTCTAGATTTAATTATAAATAATAGAAATTTTTGTCAACTTTGGCCGCACCTGGGGGGTGTAGGAGTGGGGGAGCAAAGCAACTACTATTTTTCTCTTTTATTTCACATTCATATCTGTCGATTGAAAAGAATTTTTTTATTAAAATCGGACAATTTTTGTTCCATTTCCGCTCAATTTCAGCTTAAGATCCGTATTTTTACCAGGTGGTTGGAGTAGAACTTTGTTATATATGGCCCTAAAATTTTGAAACTGTGGGGATATAAATTTCGGATTTTTTAAATATATATCCAAAATTATTACAGTCTTGCTAGGACGTTCTGTTACCGAGGACCATAGAGGTTTATTGTCAGCGATAGGGAGCCTCAACAGCGCTATTCGAAAACAATTTTTTTTCAAATTGTTAAAGTTAAAATACGTTTGAAAATTATCTTTAAGGTTTTTTTTGTTCGATTTAATATACAGGCGTTCAAAATAATTTTCAAAGTAAAAGTAGGTAATTTTTGCTACTTAGTACCCCCTTGTTTCTCATTCCCTAATTAAATGGAGTAATTAATTTTTATAAAAATGTGTTTAGGATTTAGAGTAGTACCCCCATAAAATAAATCACAGATCTGTAGATCCGCTATTCTCAATCGGTGGTCCGCTAGTCCACTAGTGGTCCGCTAAGAAATTTTACTATTTTGTGGACATTTATTTATCCGCGAAAAAAATTAAAAATATAATAATAACTACATTTTAATTTATCAAATTACAAATATCTCAAACTAATTTTAGCGACAGATACTTAAGCCGTTAAATTTTAGTGGTCCGCAGACCAAAAAAGGTTGAGAAACGCTGCTCTAGATTTATTTATAGATTTTAGAAATTTTCGTCAATTTAGGCCACGTCTGGGGGCTATAGGAATACGGGGGCGAAGCAAATGATATTTTTCTCTTTTATTCCACGTCTATATCTATCGATTAAAAAAAAATTTGAAAATCGGACAATTTTTAGTTCACAGCTCAAGATCCGTATTGTGGACAGTTGGAAGAACCAAAAACTTTTATATTTACAATCCAAAAAATCTAAAACTTTGTGCATATAAATTCCCTATTTTTCTAAGGTGTCTAGTACCGTTACAGTTTTTCTACAACATCCCGTTACAGAGGTCCATAGAGGTTTATTTTAGGCGACGGGGAGCCTAAACGGCACTATTCGAAGAAAGTTTTTTTTTAAATTATTAAACTTAAGACACGTGCAAGAATTATTTTAAGAGTTTCCTTTCTTCGATTTAATATACAAGAGGTAAAATCAATTTTCAAAATTAAAATTTGTGATTTTTGTTACTTTTGGTTCCATTTTGGAGGCTTCGGAGTGGATTTGAAGAAACAAATTTGGCAAATATAAAATACCCGGTTTATTTTACGTATGGATATGTTAAAAATGATTATTAATTTTAATAATAAAAAAATTCAGATCGATAAAAATAAATGGGTAAACATTTTAGAACTTAGTGTTAAAAAAACATTCCAAAAAGTTTTATAAAAATCCGTTCAGTGGACCCGGGTTCCAAGGTATAAACCTTACGGCACCCCACTATCAATGGTTTTTTGATTTCTCTAAAATTTTTCCTTGAAATATCCGTGATTAGTGGATTAGACGATACTAAAAGATTGTTAATAACATCTTCTATATTCTGAATTCTGCCAAATTTTCTAGAATAATGTTCTCTATAATTTTTTACGTAAATTTTGACATTCTTTAGATAAAAGACTTAAAGGCAGTATACAATTTTTTATTATTTTATGACCATGAACTGTTGTTGCGTTGGTAATGGGAACCACAGATAGTGCTTAATAAAATTAACACTAGCCTTCAAACAAAATATTTTTGTGCGTTTATGGGATGCGTTTATGTACTTGTTAGAGCTAACAGAATTATAAAAAAGTGATAAACAATGTTTTTGTTTATCCCTGTTATATTTGCAGACTATTCGTATAAATAGAAAAATTTTCCGCTGTATTACTACCGTTGGTACTTCCGAAACCGGGTTTAGGTTTATCTATTATAAGACCCATTCTTTCTCGAAATTTGTTTTGTTTATATTTTTTCGACTTTCTATATTATTTTTGCACTTCGAATTTGCTATTCACATACCTATATCCAGTCGGCAACTTACATGAATCAGACACTCAAATAAACAAATCTATGCGTGTAAGGGAGATATTCCAAAATTCAAAAAGGTTTCATTTTCAATTTTTTTGGTTAAATTTAAAGATATATTATATTGAAATCTTTTGACGTTAAGTGACACAGATAGCAATGTATATTGGATTTAGTTTCAGTTATAGCGTTAACAGTTTTTCCATCAATCATACAAAGAATTAATTTATGTTTTATTTACCAAATTTTCAAAAAATTTTTATTATGTTTTGGGAAACAATCTCTATAATATTCCACTAATCGTCAGATTAGCAACTGAAATTTGGAGGAATATTTAGCTCAAATGTCTTATTTTAATATAAAAGTGATTAAGTTCTCAGATCTAAATGAATTTAATATTTAAATGTCCAAAATGAACAAAAAACTATTTTTGTTTCAAAGCATTACTCTTTAAGATGGTTTTATTCTAGATTGTTTTTTTTTAAATTGAACTAAAAATTGAGACTTTGATTACTAAAAATATAAAAACACATACCTCCAGATTCGCAATTCATTATTGAAATTTTACTTAATATTTTTGTTAGAACAATAAGCCAATTATTACTAGGTCAATAATATAACAACACTTTTCAAGTTTTTCAAGTTTAAAAAGGCAGACTTTATGATAGTCGTAGGTTTGCAAATTATTTATTTCAACTATGAAATGGTCTGCTATTGGTTGTGGAAAACCATTCAGATTCAAAAAAAAAACGCGGTCTGATTTAGTTTTACTTTTTGAACGCGAATTTTGAAAATTTCGCCTGTGTGCGGTACCAAGACTTACTTTACTAGGCGAAGGTCCTGCATCTAGATAACTCAGTAACTTAGCTTCGTTACTTGTTGAAGGTACTGAAGGTTTTCGAGCGTCAAAAGTCGTGTAGTTACTCAGAGGAGACGTCGGAGGTGCCGGGTGGTACTTAGCTCTGGGAATCATAACAGTCAAGGACCGGTCCTTCTGGTCTGGGAAAATCTCGCCGTTTTCGATATCCGTGTTTGGTTTTTTTAATGCGCCTTTGAGTTTCTTCTTTTTGGCAACGTAATGCGGAAGATTTGTTTCTGACCGGCTGTCTTCTGAACTCGTATCTTGGATCATAGCTCTGCGGTCGATGGTACCTCTATTTGCGACTCTTTGGGGAAGGAAACTCATCCCGGTTGCGATTCTAGTCTTCTTGGGTTTTTTGCGGCAGCAGGTCATTACGATGCAGATTATTAAGAGAGCAATTAAGATTGAACCAAGAGTTACTAATGCGATCAGAAGTACTACAAGTTTGTTTGTTAGGGAAATTTTTTTGGGTGTAGTGAATACAAACCTTTGAGGTTGATGTGGCAGCTTTCTCCGGTGTACCAATGGAAGCACTCGCATAAGACTTGATTGTCACCTCGCGAGTAGCAAGTACCATGATAATTACACCTTTCGCATCCAATTAATTCTGCTGAGCAAACCCTGCCAGGGTATAGGATATTTTCGGAAAGGTCTGTAAAACCTTCTTTACAGCTACAAGTGTAGGTACCTTTTAAGTTGAAGCATTGCGCGTTTTCTGAACAGTCGTGGAATTTAGGATTGGTACATTCGTCGAAATCTAGTGCTTTCAAATCATCGAGAGTTTCCCTCGAGGCAAAAATTTCGGTACCACCTAGACTGTAATTATTGTTACGTAGGTATTTCTTAAAGACTTCTTCTAGGCGTTTCTCGTCGATATTATCAGAGAGTTGTAAGTAGAACTTTGTTGAAACTCCTTTTTGGCTTTTCCTGGGCTCGTAGGAGTGGACGTGGACTCCATGGTAGATATCCCGTAAATCTGACTGCATGACCATGCGATCGAGGGCTTCGTGGGTCACTGCTGTCAGTTTTGTGAATTTTGTTGAATTTGGTGAATTCAGATCTTGACTGAATTTCAAATTGTCTCGACCGTGCCGTTCCAAATCAACTTTGAGGTTGTAAGTGTACGTAGCTGGGAGAAAAAATTATTAGAGTACTGTTTTATTTGGGGAGTAATTTACAATTTTTAACTTTTAAAATCTCGAAACTATCTCGGAAATGAGTCAAAGTTATACTCAAATTTTTGTTTATTTGCCGTTGTATGTCTCTTTCCAACACATTGTTGTATGTGTTGCTAAGTCATATAAATTATCTGTTGAACAGAGACAGACAAGAGCATTAACAAGAAAAACGAACTGTAGTTAAATATTTTCTTAACTTTATCGCTTTGACCACGTTTGTGACGTCACAATGTATTCGACATGTACTATCGCAGGTTTAGGGAATACTTACGATTACAGGGCCGGTCAGGGAACATTCTTGCGAATCCAGGTCGACAAACACATCTCATAATTCCCTCGACTTTCTGGCAGAGCTCATTTCGAGAAGCTTTGCATTCCGGTTCGCATTTATCGGTTGGTACTCGTGGAACTTCTAGACTTGGAGGACTAGCTATGAAAATACCTCCAAGAAGGACATTATTAGCTTCGTTACTGTTCAACATTTCGTCCCGATCTTGCGTTTCGTAGCTACTGTTAGGTACTTTGATTACACTTCCTTTATTTTTATCAGTCATTACGACGAAGATTGATTCATTTTCGCTGCTAGAATCGTCGCCGTCTGGTACTACCGGTGGGTCAGTTTCACTTATTATAAACTCATCTAAATCTTCGCTACTGTCGTCATTTTCGACTGTTATTGTCGGTATTACAATAGTACTAGCGGTAGTACTAGAAGTTGGTCGTAGTTTGATCGAAGGGTAAGTACTACCGTAGACATCAGATGGGTACAGAGAAGTACCTGTGCTGATTGTTGTAGTAACAGTTTCGATAATACTAGTCGGTTTAACTAAAGTATGGAATTCTGTAACTGTATCAACAAGAGTAGATTTCTCAGTTTTTGTTACTAGAATTGTTGAAGTCGATGGAGGACCTCCTAGAGTTTTAACAATTGTAGTTTTGGTTATTGTAACAGTTGAAGTTTTAGTGTGCGTTATATAACGGGTTGGAAGTACAGTTTTACTTGTTTTGGTTGCTAGTACTGGTTTTTTCGTAACACTACTAGTCGTGTCGTCAATAACCCGAACTTCATTACCAGCATGATGAACCCCAGTTGGAATAATATCTCTAGTAGTGGTACTACTAGAACTACTTTCAATTTGTGTCGTACTACTAGTACTTGTACTCGTAGTACTAATTGTACTAGGACTCGTTACTAATTTAGTAGTTGTAGTACTTTCACTCTCTCTGAGTTCAATTTCAGACGACGAAATTGTCGGATTTCCTATTATAACTTCAAGTGTTGGTGTACTACTTGGTGTTGGTGCTATCGTACTAGTACTAGTTTTGTTTCTGTTGTAAATTTCGTAGAATGGTCGTGGCGGCCGTCTTGTGGTTACTTTAACAGTTGGTCTTCTTCTAGTACTTTCAGTTCGCCTTTGCGTTGTACTTTCGGTTACTATTAGTGGTTTATGTGTTGAAACAAGTGGTGGCGGATTCATACCAACCACTTCATCTGAAACACTAACTGGTGGTGGCGGTACTATATCTTCTGCCGGTTTTGGTACATAAGGCATTCCGGTACTAGCATGTACTTCTAAATCTGGGTGAACCTCCAAACTCGGTACTCTATGGATGTTACCACTAGGTGAATTAACTTCAATTTTGGGTGGTTGCATGTTGATATCTGGAACTGGAGGTGGTGGTTTCATTATTTCCATTTCACTTTCATCAACCATTGAAGACATTGGAACTTCACCAGTGTTTAATTCCGGTGTTACAATTTCCTTGACTGTGGTTGTAGAAACGGTTGTAACTTTCTCCCGGTTAAGCAAATCAGTGATTGATAAAGGTTTGGAAGTTTTGAATGGTTTTTCAGTTTGTGTTCTGATTGGTGTGATAATTTCCGGTATTCGAGTTGGACGATCGATTGGCAAAGACGTGACTTTCGGACGACTTCCAAATGGTTTTGACGTGGTTGTTTGGATAAAAACAGGAATTGGTTTTCGTGTTTTCAGTCCAAAACCATGACTCGTGTTATGATACTGAGGAACAAGTCTTCGTGTTGTAAGTGGTCGAAGAGTTGTTGTTGATCTTCTTCTTGGTCTTTCTGTTGTTGATTTAATGTCAATATGAATTGGACGTGCTGTAATACTACCAATGTATGTTATAAAACCAGAATCAGGTCTAGTTGGGATATAATTATAAGTATCCTGATCGAAATTGTTGATTTGGTTAGTTTGTTGGTTTTCAGGTCGTACCAAAGGTATTTCACCAAAAGGTCGCGGGAAATTAACCACAGGTTTATTAAACGAAATTGTATCATTTCTTGATGGTTTAGGAGTCGTGGTTGTTTTAATTTTAAGAATTTCAAATGGTACTTGTCCTGGCCTTAAAGGCCTACTATTTGATTCTTGAATAACTTCACCTTCTTCATTTGTCAAATCTTCATCATCATCATCATCTAAATTATCATGTAATGGTATTGGACGTGGTTTTTGTGGTCGTGGTTTTGGTCGATACGGTGGCGGTGTCATAAACTCGGAAATTTCCGGACGTCCGAAATGTCTTTTTGGTGGTGTTTGGACTTTAGTAAACGGTTTACCAACTAATTGTGGTTTAAATTTGACATGACTTTCTAATGGTTTTGAGACATCACTTGGTGGTCTCAAATCAATAGTTTCGTCATTTTGTTCAGGTTTTTTAATAAATGGTTTTGGTCTTGAGACTTCATTTTCTCTAACTAATGGTTTTCTTCTGTTTTTATCAAAAAAGGCAGGTTCTGGTTGTCCTACACTACCAACACCTGCAACTACTAATTGTGGTTCATCAACTCCTTCAAATCTGTCTTTAACAACTTCGTAAGCTATTGGTGGTGGTCTAAATTGAGTTTCACCATGGTTGATAATATGGGCATTAAACTCGTTATCTTGCTGGATCATTCCAAATGAAATTGGAGGAACATTTATATTAACTTCTTGGTTTTGTTGATAAGGTATTAGATTTGGTCGAGATGGGTTAATATTGAATTGAATTTGGTCTTTTTCAATAGGTTGTGGTGCGACTTTTATTACTCCAACCACTTGTTTTTGATTCGAAGATCCATCATGGTACACTGAAGCAATTTCAGGTACTCTATTATTATATTCAATACCGGAAAATTCGGGTTGGGGATAAGGAGACGGATCATCAAAGTACTGGCCATTCCGATGAGGTTCTGTTGATCCTCCATAGATTAAAGCAGTGGTTCTATTATGAGGAATATTGACAAAGGCAACTTGACTTGGTTGAATGTTAACTAGAAGAGGTTGTCCTGTTGATCTTTCAACAATCTCCGGAAGTACTATTGAAGGTTCAAGATTATAATCCCGAATCGGGTTATTATGACTACCAGCATAAATTGGGAAAGTTTCTTTTGAAGCTTGCTTAAGAATCTCTTCTTGGATATTAGGAATTTTGATTTCATGGGTCACCTCATTGACACCATAACTCACCCCATAGTTATTCTGACTGTTAGCATAGACCTGATCTTGGGGCCGACTCAAAGGAATATGTTTATGTTTTTCTCTTGGAGGAGGTGGAGGACCAACATAATCATCTTTGCTTGGTGCATGAATTACGGGTTTATCCTGAACTGGAATATGTTTATACTCGTGGTTTCTCTTCGGCCATTTTTGTGGTACTGGTGGTGGTTTCATTCCATAACCGTCATCTTTGACTTGGTTTAGTGGAATACTCGGTACTCGTGGTAAAATCCTCCCAGGTTTGCCAACTATAACATCAGAATTTGCCGTGATAACATCTCCGGGAGAAATCGGGATACCTCCATTCAGAAGAGGACTTTCATGGGTCGGTTTAAAGTCTTTATGGCCGTTCCATTCAGAATCTTGCAAGTGAAATGTTGCAATATTTTGACTTTCTGCAACTTCAAACTCGTCTGATAATCCTCCAACTGGGATATAAATTGGTGAACGGTTTTGAAGATTTTCCTCAGTGGTTGTTTTGGGGGTTGTTTTGGGAGTTGTGCTAACCACAACAGAATCATTTCTTCGGTTTGATTTTAAGTTAGTTTGGATTAGACCAGCCATTGCATTTAAGACCGGTGTTAAAGCTTGAAGACTGTTAATGTTAATTGAACCTAAACCAAGCAAATCTGGGACTTGATTCGGTGGTTTAACAATCTTTGTTAGAGGTTTTGGATCTACAACTTTTGTCGGATTTGCAGCTTTGGTTTTAGTGGTTCTTCGTAATTTACTAGTAGAAGTTACTGTTTTAGTTTTCTTCACAACTTTTGAGCTTGTTAGAGACGGAGTTGCGGTTTTAACTGGTGGTTCATCATCTAGGAAAATTATAGTTGAACCAACAATCACACTAGGTGTTGATGACTCGATTTCAACCTTTTTACTCGAATCTTTTTCAGGCATTTTGGTTTTTTGAATTGGTAAAACTTTAGTCGGAGAAATCTCATCAGCAATTACTGTAACTTCTAGTTTTTGACCATTGTTTAAAGTTGCTGATTTTGTAAAACTATCAGTACCATCACGAATTTGATTTTTGATAGCTGATAAGTGTTTCTTATCAAGAAGACTTGGATCTATTGTTTCTGTAATAACATTCTCGACAATTTTAGAATGCGAGCTTATCACAGTAGGACTTGCTGTATTTCCTTCTTGTAACAGAGTCGTAAAATACGTGAAAGTCGTGTGGTAAGTCTTTGTAGCTACAATATGAAAATTCTCTCCAGAAGTGTCAAATTTCTGTTTCTTCTTATCATCTTTGGTAGTACTTGTCGTACGTTTTGGGTGTAAAAATAATTTTTCTGTTACTACATCACTCGAAGTTGAAACATTTGTCTTTACTATTTTTTTACCATTTTCCATCAAAGTGTTGTAATAAGTGTAAGTCACAAAGTAAGTTTTTACAACATCTGTTGTTGTATAATTAATAACAGGACTTGGATCTTCAAAATCTAACGCTATATAAGATGTCATAACAGAAGTAGCTTTTGGTGGAACAGATTCTGTTATTACAACTTGTGTTACTACTTCATTTGTACTAACAACTTGTGTCTTTTCACCTTCATATAATGTTTTAGTTAGTGCTACAGTACTATAGTAGGTATTTGTGTCTTTAAGTGCTGAAACTTTTTCTGAAGGTTGCAGTAACGACAAGTAGTCATCAGGTGCAGTTACTGTGTTTGTAACTGTATGTTTTGAAGTAACTACAAGTGGTTGTTCACCGTCAATTATAGTATTGAGATACGTGTAAGTCGTGTGGAATACACCAACTGATAAATTTGGATACTAGAAAAAACAGTTACTAGTTTTCAAGTACTAGATTATAACTTACTTGTGTTAGAGTGATTCCCATAGCAGGTGTTGGCAAAATTTTTCCTGTGTTTCTCTCTTCTGTTGCTATATTTGAAACGACTTGTTCATGACTAGAAACAGTAGTAGTACCACTTTCCAAAAACGTTGTCAGGTAAGTGAAAGTTGTGAGACATGTTTTCGTTACGAATTGGTTGGGGTACAAGGACTAGAATAGTTGAGTTAGTAGAGTACTAGAACAAATTTTTTTTTCTTACATTTGATGCATCTTGGGGTAGTAACATCATCATATGGTCGCTTAACGTACTCGGTTTTAGTGTTATCGGTTTGTAGATCGTGCTTGGAAGTACTCTTTTGACATCTGGTTCTCCCGGTAAAGTACTTTTATCTCCTGCTACAATTACTTCGACGCCATTAGACATGACTCGAGTTGCAAGGTTATATCGGGCCTCTTCAAAAGCCCGTCCTTGAACCTCTGAATAATTAAGGGTTAGTAGTTAGGCTACGTCCGGCTGTTACTTCTTTACAAATTTACAGGTATATACAAGGAAAAAGGAGGAATTTGTAAAATATTGTACAAAAGTTAGAACTCACCTTTGGTGTTTTGAGGAAATGGAGTCTGGAGTATTGGGTTGAGAGTAGAAGTAGCGTCGAAGTCCAGTAATGTCAAAGTTGTAAATTTCGTCAAAGGTTCCGTCAAAATACTAGTCTTGGTCTGTGGTCGTACTTCTGTAGTAGAAGTTACAATATGTTCGTCACCATTTACTCGAGTTACAATAAAAGTATAAGTCCGAAGACGGCTCTGTACGACAGTTTTGGTTAAAAGCTCAATTGAGGATAAAACAGTGGTTTTGAGGAGAAGGACAGGAGCGTCCAGACTTTCAGATAGTTCGGGGAAAAATGGTTCGTAATCTGGGACATGCTGAGGAGAGTTTTCTTCACTTTTATCAATTTTATTCTCTTCACTTGTTTCTTCTATTACTTCTGTTGATTCTTCTGAGGAAATACTATTAGGCACTTCTGTTGATTCAACTGAATTAGAACTTGAACTAGGTTCTAAATTATCAGTTTTAACCAAAAGTCTCTTTCTGGTTACGACAACTTTTCTTCTACGTTTTGTTGCTTCCGGTACTCTTTCTTCTGAGACAGGTCTTAATCTTCGTTTTTTCTTTTTGATAAGTCTTCTTCTTGGTCTTCGTGTTGTAACTTCTTGACTGTGCGGCTGGACTCGAACTAATTTCTTAACAACTCTTCTTTTTGGTTTAGGAACTTCAGCTTCTCTCTTAAATCTAGTTTCATGGCCAATTTGTTTCGAAACGTAATAATTTTGGTTTTTATTGTTGCCCCTAAAGTGTGACGTTTCGACCTTTGGCATGAGAGGGGCTATCTCATCAAGGTCTGTTACGCTAAAAAATTACCGGAAGATTTTTTAGCTTCCGATGTTTTAACGTACTTGATTTTATATTTTTTTGTTGTTTTTGGTTTTTCAAAAACACTTGTTGGTTGTGTTTTAACATGTTTATTAACATCTCCAATAATACTTTCGAGACTTTCAGTAGCTACAGTTTCAGTTGCTTCCAAGTTAACTTCTTTGGTTGCTGGTGTTACATAAGTATCGTAATAATCCAAAGTACTTATAACTAAATCATCAAAACCTTTTGAAGGTTTTACAGGGACTTCAACATCTCTTTTCCGTCTTCTATCAACTGTAACAGTTGACAACACTGTACTAAATTCACCTGGAATTCGTCCAGAAACATACAACGTTATCACGCTTGTTTCTTTAGGTGGTTCTGTTGGTGCAGGAGTCGGTTTTTTATTCTTCTTCTTCGAGTTCTTTCTTCTTGGAGGTTGTGTTACTTCTTCAGAAATTGCTTGTTCAACTTCTTCTTCTTCTGATGCTAAATGATCTTTTTCTGCTTGTAGAGCTTGAGCTTGAGGATTTAAATTAACAACACCTGCTGGTTGTTGTGGTTGTTGTAGTGGTGTACTCTGAGCTAATTGTTGTTGTAACAGAGGTAACAACAAAGTATTCAACTGAGGTGCAGCAGGTGGGAAATTAAGAGTCGGTGTTACAACTATAGTATCAGTTAAAAATTCAGTTGCTGTTACTACAGAGACACTACTATCCATAATTGTTGTCAAAATTTCTTTTCCACGGAATGTCAATGGTAGTACAGTTGATGTAACACTTGTAACAGTAGTTACGTAAGTTGTAGCTCGTGTTTTGAATTCTGTGGTTGGTGTTGCTGCAATTCCTGGATTTATTGCTGGATATAGTGGATTTTGACCTAGGAGTAACTGTGAGAGAAGAATATTGGCAAGTGGAGCTTGAGCTGCTAAAGCTGGTTGGATTGTATTGACTACTTGATCGACTCCATATGCTGTACTAGGGATAACATGGGAAAAAGAAGTTTTGCGACCTCGGATATAAGTTGGAGTGAAAATAACACTAGTTGTGGGAGTTTCATTCAAAACAAATTGAGTTATAAGAGTGGCTCCATTGTCAGCAATTGAAGTTGCTTCATTCAGTAGTACTGTAACATCTTTACCAAATGCATTTACCGAAGTTGAATATTGCTTAGGTGCTAGTACTTCAGTACTATATTTTGCTGTTATCACATTTTTGTATTCAGTTATTTTACCATTGACTACTGGAATGGTAACTTCTGTTGGTATTTGATGTGTTACTGTAATAGTACCATCAAATTGTGGTATAACAAAATTGTCATCAAGTTGTTCTTGCGATGTTCTTTGTCTTGTACTACCTCGCCGTCTTGACGAATTCCTTGATGACTTTCTTGACGATTCAGTCGATGATGTTGTTCTTAGTCTTGGAGATTTTGGTCTTGACGAAGCTGTTGTTCTAGGTCTTGTTCCAGAAGGTCTCCGAAAATTTGTTCTAGAAGTATCTTTTTCTCTCAGTGTAAATTGTGACCTACCTTGACTTGAAGCTTTAGTTGGTGAAATTCTTTTACGTGTTGTTTGTGGTGCTTGTGTTGTACTTGGAGTTTTATTACGAGATCTTGGTGTAAATCTAGCTCGGGTTGGTTTGGGAGGTTCAGTTTCAGGTTCTGGAGCTGGAGCTGGTGTTGTTCTTGGACTTGGTCTTCTAAATCTCGAATAGTTAACTTCACGTCTTGTTCGTCTTCTGAAACCTAAGAATGGTTTAATATTGACGTTAGAAGAACGTCCGCGACGTGTTTCTGGTGTTGGAGCTGGTTCAGTTTGTGTGTTAGTTTGAGAACTTTCATAGTCGGTATCTTCATCTTCGTTTTCGTTTTCTTCATCAAGTTCTTCTTCTTCTTCATCTTCAGGAGCTGCTGTTGTTGTTGTAGTAAAAAGGTTTCGTCGTGGGAAAAGTGCATTATTTCGTGGCCTTGAAACAAGACCATTTGGTCGATTAAAAGTTCTTGGTTTAGCTGTAGTTGTTGTTGTTGTTTTAGTTATTTTGGCTTTAGGTTTAGGTCTTGGTGTTGAAGGTCTTGATAGTGGTGGTCGTCTGAATTTTAATAAAGGATTTTGACTACGTCTTGAACTACCTTCTGTTGTTGTAGATAGAGGTAAAGTTGTTTCATTACCATCATCATCAGTACTAGTACTATCAGTAACAACAGTTGTTAAATCATTATCATCATCAGCACTAGAAGGTGTTGTAGTAGCTGATGCTCGATTTAAAGACGAAGCTAGAGTCGGCCGAATTCTAAACCTAGAATTTCCAGAATATAACGAACTTGCTCTTTGAGAACTACCTCCAAGTGAAGATCTGAACCCTCCTCGTCGTGAACTTGCTCCAAATCCGGTTGCAGTCGGTTGAATTCGTGACGAGCTTTTTCTAAATGATGAACTTGCAACTCCTGAAGATTTTGGTCGTGAAAAACGACGAGAACCTGAAGCTGTTGGTACTACAGCATTTGCACTAGATGATCCTCTTCTGTTACCAAATCTTGCAGGTTTAGAAGCTGGAACTGCTGTAACAGTTGGTGTAACATCACTTCTTGTAACTGTAGTTGCACCTTGACTTGCTCCTTTATGTTTTGGTGCAAAAGTTGGTCTTGGTCGTGATGCAAAAGGTCTGATAACTGGAGTAAAAGTGCGTTTACGAGTTTGGAATGTTAAACGGGAAGTTACTCGACTGTTATCATCTTCATTGTCTTCATCATTTTCTTCAGTTGAAGTTTCATCATCAATTTTAGTTGAGTCACTTAATGAACCTTCTATAACAACCGGTGATGGTGAAATTGGAGTTGCTGTTGAAGAAATATGATCAGGAGCTTGAGTTGCACTTGGTGATATTTCACTTGTAGCAGTGGGTTGTCCAACAAGGAAACTTGAAGTACTTTCAATGATTTGAGCATACCGGCCATCTATAACAGTACCAAGGACTTTGCTTTGATAAAGAGTTGTTGTTTCGTTTTGAATTATTGAACCTTCAATAAGTCGTACTAGACCAGTTCTGTGACTAATTGGAACATCAGTTGCTAAAGCTGATTTGCGTTCTTCATTGACTTGGAGTGAACTTGTACTTTCGATTACTTGGGCATAGAGATTATCAATGTAAGTACCAACAGCTTGAGTTGTGTAGTACAAAGTACTGATACCTTCAGCATCAACAATTTTACCTTTATTAATACTGACAACACCAGTCGGTTTGAGAATTGCTTCAACTGAAGAAGGTGCAATTGTTGGAGTTATAATTGAAGAGGTACTTTCAAGTACTTTAGCGTATAAACCATCAATGTAAGTACCGAAAACATCAGTTGAAAGAATTGTTGTAGTTCCAGAATTTTCAACTGTATTGACGATTGTTGATAGAAGTCCTGTCGGTTTTGTTGTACTATTAACAACAGTTTTACTTTCAGTATCTAGAAGATTTTGTGTGGCGGTACCAACAGCACGTCCAATTTGATTCGAGTCAATATCAGCTGTGTTATTTACAACACGTGATGTTGTTTCAAGTCTACTATTTAACACAGTACTATCACCAATGTACGAAGTTGTGTAGTACGTGTAAGTCGTGAAATACGTTGTGAGATCATCATCACCAACTGTTGAAGGTTGAATAGTCTCAGTTTGTAGTTCATCACTTGAAGTTTTACTAATCGTTGGCAAGATACTAGATAAAGTCGGAGTTGGTGTTACAACATTAGAAACTGTTTCTTCCCGACTTGTTGTTTTAGTAGTACCGTCTTTATATAACGTAGTCCAGTAAGTAAAAGTCGTGAAATAGGTGATTGGAAGACTCAAATCTTCAACACTAAGTGTATGAGTCGGAGTTAGAGTTTCAGTAACTACATTTGTTACAGTTTCTAGGCGGCTTACAACATCACTTGAAGTAGTACCGTGATACATTGTAGTGAAATACGTGAATGTAGTATAACTTGTTTGAAGTAACAAAGTTGGTGAAGGGATTATCTCAGAGTCGTTGTTAGATTCTGAGACAATTTGGTCATCTAAAGCGTTACGTTTATCAACGTTATCGATAATTCTACGATCTCCTTCAGAAGTACTACTTCTAACATCAGTAACCATTGTTGAAATAGTCTCATAATCATTCAAATTTAACAAATTGTTTTCAACTGGTGCATCTTCAGTTGTTGTACCTCTTTGGAGAGTTACATACTTCTGATCCTTGTTAACACTAGTCGCTAAGATATTATTATCATCATCATCATCTGGTACAACAGTTTTTTGCCGATTTATTGTACTATTATAAGTATTTTGTGGTGTTACATTTAAATTCAAGATTTTCTTTTTGATTTCACTCTCTTCATTATCAATATCAGGTGTTTCGAGTTGATTTCTATCTTCAAAAATTTTAGTTGGTACTATCTCACCAAGAGCTTGAGTTGGTTGAATACTCGGAGTGACATAATTGGTATAAACTTCAGTCCGACTTGAAATTTCCGTTTCACCATCAACAAATATCGTTGTGAAATAAGTATAAGTCGTGTAATACGTTTTGACACCATTTTGTTGTACTTTAGCATCGTTTAACACCGGAGTTGCTTTTGAGTCTTCATAGACAAGAGTTGGGAGAAGATCTTGAGCGATTTGAGTTGGTGCTATTTCAGCTAAATCATCAAAAGACACAGTTCGGGATTTATACCCTGAGACTAGACTATCTTCCCGTTCGAAAAGTCCAGCAACTGCTGAATCAGAAGCTTCACTTCCGGGCACCAAAGTCGAGGTTATTACATTTGTTGTAACAACAATTTTACTTGCGATTGAAGACGTTGTATCTTGGAAGTACGTTGTGAGATACGTGTAAGTTGTGTATAAAGTCTTGAAGATCAATTCAATTTCTTCACCACTTTCTGTTGTCATTTCTGTTGTTTCAGGTTCTGATTCAGTGACATGCCGTCTTTCTGTGGTTATTTCTTGGGGAGTTGTGTCAAGTGCTGGTGTTTCTGATTCAGTTGTGGTTTCTTGAGTTGTTGTTGTTGGTATTTCTTGTGTTGTTGTTTTTTCTTGTTCTGTTGTTGTTGTGATTGTTGGTTCGACTGAAGCTACACTTGGAGAAGCTTCAATTGATGCACAAGCTTCAGTTTGGAAACCAATCTCGGTTGAAACAACTTCATTTGATTTAATTGAAGTTGAAGTACTGTCATCATCATCCGGAATAAAGAAAGTTGTGAGATAAGTTAAAGTTTTGTAAACTGTTGTTGGTACAATTCTACTACCTTCAGTACAAACAACATCAGTTTCGTCAGTTTCTGGTGTTTTCTCTGTATCAATTTCATTTGAAACTTCTGGTGTAGTAATTTCAACAACACTTGTTGTTGTTTCTTCTTTTTGTGTTGTTGTTTCTTCTTTACGTGTTGTTGTTTCCGGTATTTGTTCTGTTGTTGTTTTTTCTTGTTCTGTTGTTGTTTCTACAATTTTTGTTGTTGTAGGTTCTTCAACAACTCCTGTATTTTCAATTGGAATATCATCTTCAAAAAATATAGTAGTAGCTCCACTTGAAATTTCTGTTGCAGGTGCTTTTTCAACAGTACTGCTTTCTTCTAAAAAGATTGTTGATGGTGTATTTAGAGGTTGTGTTGCTTGTTTAGCTTGAGCTTGAAGTGCAGCAAAAATCTTTTTAATATCTTCATCAGATGGTGTTGATAACATCGGAATTTGACTTTCTGAAGGTTCAATTAAATCTGAACTAAAAATAATAATAGATTTACCACTACTAGTACTTAAAACTCTAGCACCATCTTCAAAATTTTGTTCGTGTGCTAGTACTGCAGATTTTGCTTCCATATCTTCTTTAGTTTCACTTGTTTTACCTTTAGGTCGTCTGAGACGATCAGTTTTGTCAATTACCATTGTAGGAAGACTACTTTTCATATCAAGTTTGTGTCCTTCAACTGTTTGTGTTTCCATTTCTTGGGAAAGAAAAGTTTTGACAGTTGTACCAATAGTTGGTGACTTAAAACTAACTGAAGGTCGTATTGTTGGTTCTACTGAAATTTTTGTTACTTCAGCTGCTTTTTGAAGAACTTCTGATGTATGTGGTGTGAATACAATAACAGTGTCGCCAACTGTTGTAGTAAAATCAGCAAAACCACTATATGTGATTGTTTGAAAATCTTTGGCTTCTGGTTTTACTAAACCAGCTCTAAATAAGAATTTTGCTTTACGATCTGCTGCTGTTGTAGCTTTTGCTCGTTCTGTATTTGTATCAAATTCTGGAAATTCTCCTAAATAGGAGAGACCACTAGGGGAGAATTCATTTCGGACAGTAAAAGTCGGAAGATTATCCCAAGGTCTTACTTTAGACGGAGTAAAACTTTGGATTTTAGGTTCTTCTTTGTGATTTATTAGATTCTCATTGGTTAGATCTCTCATTTGAGGATTGATTTTGAAAATTTTGACATTATTTTGTAACGGCAGTATTTCCTTTTTTTCAAACGGTACTCGTGGGTTATTTGATGGTTCTTCTTTTAAGATTTCTTCTTCTGAGATTTGTTGTTTGATATCAGGAATTGGTTGAGGTGTGACAGTTGGGAATACAAGGACTGGACTAGGACCAATAAAATCAGTATTTCGGACAAAATTCTTACTAGGAATGTTTGTTTCTAAATTCCATTTTTTATTTAAGTCGTGTGTTTTAGAAGATGAGTCACCGTCGTACAGTACTCGTGAGCTTTTTGTGAGTAAATGAGCATAAAGTCGTCCATTGTCTAGTGTAGTACCGAGTACTTGAGTAGCGTACTCAGTAGTTACACCTTCTTGGATAAAAGTACGAGCTGTGGAAGTAATTAGACCTAAATCCGGTTTAACGCTCAGGAATCGGCCGAAAGAAGATCGTCCATGATTGTCCACCAGCAAGACTGTGGTGACATCTATAGCCGAGGAAGGAAGAAAGTCAGTTTTTTTATATTACAATAAAACTAACACTAGAGAAATAAGAACGATTTTAGATATATTTACAAAAATATTGAGAGTTAGTTATAAAAATTTTGAAACCCGAATGAAAATCTACGAGTTAGTATCTAATTAAAGAATTCTGCTTCTCCTTGACATTTAGGTCTTTAAGTACCCCCCAAGAAAAACTAATGACTAATAAAGTCTTCTTATATAATAAGTTTTTTTGTATTTTGTCATAGAGAAACTATTTCTGTTAGAATTTATTGCAAACAACTCAAATTTGTACATTTGTTAGTAACTACACCCGTTTTTCTACATTAGGAAAGACTTACCATTGGAATCCTGCCTTCTTCTTCTCGGTGTTGTATTTATATTGTCTATACCTGAAAAAAATAACATTGATTTTACATTAAGAAACAAATTTTATGTTAAATACGCAAATTTATTTGGAAAACCAGTTTTGTTTAATTCACAAGGAATTTCTTGGGTTTATTTGTGTTAATAGCTTATTGTTGAGGTCATAAAATATTTTGCATTTGTTTGAGGCGATTTTGCACAATAGTGCAAGGAGCTAAGTAAAGTTCATGGTTGGGAAAAATTATTTTGCTTTTATCACGTTCGTAGTAATAACGCGACTCTTCTATTTCCACCGCACCCTCAAAAAACCTCATTTGTAAAGAAAGTTTTGTTCTTCTAATTTTTTTAATTTAGAAAAAAGGTTTTAGTGGTGCGGATAAATCTTGATTCATGCGGTTTATCTATTTATCTATACGTGAATTGACAGGTACTACCAAAATATTTTGTTCTCAGCTGTTACGAGCTGTTTTTATCTGAAAATTACGTTTTTTTACTATTTCGATAGCTATTTTGAAAAATTTAAAAAACGAAAACATATTTTTTGCATTGACAAAGCCTCCTCAAGCATAGAAACTACCGCAATATCACATTGTCATTCTATACTATCGGTTTTTTTCTGAAAATTGTTTTTAGGATTTTGGTTACCATTTTGAAAAACATGAGCACAAGTTTCTGTATGTATATTAACGAAACAGATCTATTTCACGCATTTATTCACTGAAGTAAATCGTTTAAACGTTTAAATTATTCGAAAATATTTTGTTGTATGCGTTATTTCTAGTGTTTTTTCGAAAATTTTTAGAAGTTTTTCAGAAATTTACGGCATCCATTTTGAAAGATTTAAGAAATGAGGACATGTTGTTTTACACTTTTGTCATTGCAAAGCAATTTCAGGTATGGATTGTACCGGAATATTCCGTTTTTACCCGTTCTTAGAGTTTTTTCTTCTAAAAAAAGCGTTTTTCGGCATTTATTCAGCCATTTTGAAAAACCTGTTTGCATGTTTTTTATGTATTTTGACGGAATAAACTTAGTTCATGTATCTATGTAGTTAAGCAAAATATATTTCTACCCGTTACCAACGGTTTATATCCGAAAATCAGCATTTTGGCAACCATTTTAGAAAATCTGAAATGTTAAGACATGTTTTTCTATATACATTGACATGACAAAGTGATTTTAAGCATAGATACTATCGAAATATCTTGTTTTTACCTGATACTAGCGGTTTTCTCGAAAATTACATACTTCACTCGTTACCAACGGTTTTTCTCTGAAATTTTTTGATATTGCAGTAGCCATTTTAAAAAATTCAAAATAAAAAACATGACTTTTATGTATTTTGACGTATTAAATCAATTTTGGGCATTAATATTTCAAAAGATTTTGTTTTTACTCATTCCAAGTGGTTTTTCTCTAAAAATTGCGTTTTTCAGCAGTTCGGCAGCCATTTTGAAAAATTAGAAATAAAAAATACGTTTTTATAAATATTTGCACGGTATGAAGCCAGTTTAGGCATTGATTTTTTAAAATAATAACGTTTTATTTGTTACTACAGCGGTTATTTTTCAAAAATGGTGTTTCTCAGTATTTCGGCAACCATTTTGAAAATCTGAGATAGGTAAAAAGCTGTTTTTTATAGATTTTAACGTAATTAAACAACTTATGCATAGAACCAACAAAACATTTTACTTTCACTTGTTACTAACGGTTTTTACTGAAAATTGTGTTTTTCAGGAATTTGGCTGCCATTTTGGAAAATCTGAAATATGGTAAAATATGCTTCTTTATATACTTTGATGTAACAAAGCCATTTTAAGTACAGATTCTGCTATAACATTCTTTTTTCACACGTAACTAGCGGCTTTTTTCTGAAAATGCGTTTTTTAGAATTTCGGCAGGCCATTTGAAAATTTTTAAATGACAAAATGTTTTATTATGGATTTTGACGTGATAAAGCTATTTCAGCCATTGATTTTATTAAAATATTTTGTTTTTACCAGTTCACCTGTTACTTTAACCATTTTTTTTTCAAAAATGGCGTTTTTGCAGTTTTCCTGCAACCATTTTGAACAATCTGAAATGTGGAGACATGTTTTTATATATCTTTGACTTGATAAGACTAGTTTAAGCATAGATACTACCGAAATAGCTTGTTTTCACTGGTTACCAACGGTTTTTTTTGTGAAAAATGCGCTTATTAGTATTTCAGTAGCCATTTTAAAAAATCAAAAATGAAAAAAAAATTTTTTTTATGTATTTTAATGTAATAAAACAATTTTGGATTATGATTCACTCAAAATATTTTGTTTTGGCTCATTACTAGCGGATTTTCTGAGAAAATTATGTTTTTCAGCACTTGAGCAGCCATTTTAAAAAATTCGAAATAAAAAACACGATTTTATAAGTATTTTTACGTGATAAAGTCAGTTTAGGCAGTGATTTTTTAAAATAATATGGTTTCACCTGTAACTACAGCGGTTATTTCTCAAAAATGGTGTTTTTTGGTATTTCGGCAACCATTTTGAAAACCTGAATTGGTCAAAATGGTTTTGACGTAATAAAACCATTTAAGCATACAACCAACGAAATATTTTGTTTTCACACGAAACAGCATTTTTTTTTCTGAAAAAGCGTTTTTGAGAATTTTGGCAGCCATTTAGAAAATTTTTAAATGGCAAAACATGTTCTTTTATGTATTTTGACGTAATGAAGTCCTTTTTACTATTGATTTTATTAAAATATTTTGTTTTTACTAGTTTTTGTATTACTATAACAATTTTTCTCTAAAAAAGGCGTTTTTCAGCTTTCTGGCAATCATTTTGAAAAATCTAAAATGTGGAAATACTTTTTTTTGCATATTTTGACGAGGCAAAGCTATTTCAAACATAGAAGCTGCAGTAATATCAGGTTTTTATCTGCTACAACAGCGATTTTTCTCTGGCAGCATTGCGGCAGCCATTTTGAAAAATTTTAAGTGGAAAAACATGTCATTTTATATAGATATTTTGAGATTATCATTAAAACTATTTTGTGTCTTGATTCTATTAAAATATTTTGTTTTCACTTGTACCTGCGGTTTTTCTCTATTAAAAATGGCGTTTTTGTTTAATTTGGCATGAGCAGCCATTTTGAATAGTGCAAGAATTTAAATAAAGTTTATGTTTCAGAAAAACTATTTTGTTTTTATCACGTTCACAGTAATAACTCGACTATGAGTTGCCAGAAACCTTTATTTTTACCGAACCAGCCACGATTTTAGCCGGATCTGAATCCAATTGAAAATATTTGTCTAGTTAGCTGGTTCGAAAGTATGTCATTGCAGGTGTCCTCCGGGTGCGCATCTATTCCTCCCTAACTTTCCTTATGACCTAGAAAATCTCCTGATGACAAACGGTGATTGTCGAAGATATCGCTCGCGGCTTGAAAGTGGTACACACCCAATCGAATTCCATCGCGACTAAATCACATCAAAAGGGCTAAAATTGTACAACGAGGTGAGATGTGGGTCAGAGAATCGGAGAGTCGGTCAGCCGAACTTAGCCCAAGGCGGTACAAGAGTATAGTGGCCTCTTTCGTCTTCACTTGCACGTTTCGTCGATTAGCACCTGATGGACCGTTTCGTGGTTTAACCACCAGTGATGTAATTTTTCCGTCACTTTCTTCGACTTTTCCAACCTCGTGCGAAAATTATTCAATCAGAAGCTTTCTAATCGATCAGAAGGGAAGGAAACAATTCGGATTTTTCTCTACTCAAAAGAGTTAATTAGCAAAATACAATTAATTTACGTTCCCATCAACTTTCCACATTCATGGAAGATAATTTGAACCAAAAAGGTTACACACCGTATAGACATTTTTTTAAATAATCTTTTGTTTCCTTGCTTTATATAAACACCTGTCTGATACTTCCTTTTTATTTGAGAGAAAGAAAGTTGAAAATTGAGATGTTTCGAAAAGTGTACCAGATTTATCAACACTCTCTATATTACCGGTATTTATATGATTTTATAAGCAGACAAAAAAATATAGAAGTATATACGCACCAATTCACAGTAGTTTCAAATCAGATTTTTTAAATGGATGAGAAAAAGAGAAATAATACGAACGGAAGCAGTTAACACATGAAAAAAACAATAAATGCGTCATAAACAAACAGATAAAAGTTTGTGGAACGAAAAACAAGGTCGAAGCGGAAAAATCAAAAATTTTGTCATGAAATTCTTAAAGAAACAGTCTCTGTATTAACCAGATTTGAGTCCAATTGAAACTTCTTAGAATTTTCTGTTACTACCAGACAAGTTATTTATAAATTGGCCTCTATTTTGCCGGATCTGAGTCCAATTGAAAATACTTGGAATAGTTCCTTATTCTTGCTTCTATACTCAGTAGAAAAAGATGTGTAATAAATTGCCGTATTAATTATTTCAACAGAATAGTCTCCAACTTATCTTGATTTAACTTCTACTGAAGACTTGGAGGCTTTAAAAATTTAAAAACCCAACAAGTTATTTGTAAAATAACCTCTATTTTGCCGCATTTGAGTCCAATTGAATATACTTAGAGTAATTCTTTTATTCTTGCTTATACACTCGGTAAAAATGTGCAATAAATTGCCGTATTAATTCAGGTCTCCAACTTATCCTGATTTAAGTACCATTGAAGACACTTGCAGATCATTTTTTCCTAAGAACCAGCTCATTTTTTCCAATACTGTATTTCTACATAAATTTGTACCTCTTGTAATAGCTAAAACTAGAAACTTAAACTTTGACATTTGCTTTTCACTTAATGAAATTCTTCTTACTTAGATCCTATCTACAAATTCCTTTTAGAGATTTTAACCTTAATTTAATTTAAAAAATTGCTTTTACATTATTTCTTAACAATAAACTTTTAAAACATTTAAAACGGAGATCTCTTTACAATTCTAATTTTTATTTGCTTTTTTCGCTAATTGGTTGTTAACAAATATTTGATTTATATGAAAGTTTGTTTTACTAAACCTAAATTCGGCAGAAAAAACTACTTTCCTAGACAAGTAAATAAAAAATAAGGAAAAGATATTAAAATTTAGGTTCTTAGTAAATTCGAGGAAAATTGTGGAATTCTACATGATTTGATGAAAAACAGTCTTTATTTTAGACAGATCTGAATCCAATTGAAAATATTTGGACCAAAAGAAAAATTGTATTACAATTTGTGATTGTCCAAAAAGTCTTCAAATGCTCTAAAAACAAGACTGTCAATAATTTTTAAAAATTAACAAGAATAAAACAATCAGTTTTTATGTTATCGTTTACTCTGTTGCAGGAAAATCCTTGAATACCACCAAACCTGAATCTATTTCCAAAAGTTTTTTAAGTTCAAAAATTAGACTACTTAAATTTTATATAAAAATAATTCAGCGCAGCAGGAGATTTGTTGCAGAAATTTAATAGCATAGGGTTAAAGGACTTGCAGTGTCAGCATAAGCTGTCTACAGGTGTTTTAACAATAATCTATAATCCTATCATTTAACAATAATTTAAAATTGTTGTTTTGTATATAAATAATTAAGATGTGTTTTCGTGTTATTTTGAGAGGGCTTGGATCACAGATTTGTTTGACAGTAGTGGTTGATGGTATTTTTTTTGATGTAACAAATTTTAGGTATAAGATTCTCACTATTAAAAAAACTTTGTCTGAGGATTAGGTGTTAGAAAGTACGCTTTGGTGCTATTTTGACAAACTCTCGTGTCATGGCTTTCTCTACCTATTGGTCTTGCTACCATTTCCAAATTATATCGTTTTGGTACCCCTTACAAAGCTTTGAATTTGGAATGTCTTAATTTTGAGACATACATTGTAGTTTCTCATCTTGAGCGCTTATGCAGTCTCATTAAACGAAGTATTCCGTCATTTTGCTATTTTTTAAATACTTTTTTATATTTACTTGGTTTTTAAAGTATTATTTTTCAGTTATTTTGTTGGTGAAAAATTTTAGAAAATTAGATATAAGTATATGTACATTTTTAGGAGATGGCCCCCATTTTAGCTCGATTTGAGTCCAATTGAAAATCCATTGCGTCAACAAAATATTTGATTTATATGAAAGTCTGCGTCAATAAACCAGAATCCGGTAAGAAAAAGTACTTTCCTGCACAATTAACACACTAAGAGCTCAATAAAAAAAATAAAAAATTGAGATCAACTTAAAAAAATCGTCTGTAGTGCTACTTCTGATATTCCTCAGCTCACAAAATAATTAATAGCAAACTGTTAAAGCATGAAAATCTGACCTAGCAACAAATTGAAAACTCGCCACAAAAAAGAACTCCAAAAAGACATCGATACTAACCTACATCAAGGATAACAAACTCGAATTTTCAAGGCGTAACCGGAAATCCAGAAAACCAGCTTAAAATGACGAAACTAGCTGTTTCGAAATACCAAAACTGTGTTACCAGGCGATGAGTTAAAAAATTTCTGGAATCAAACCTTGCACAAGTCGTTATATAAATGCACCTTTCGGCCCATAAACTCGACGACCTTCTAGTCCCTGTTGTTGCATTTCGACCTTGCTATAATTCAAATTAGAATTATTGGGAGTATTGAGATAACAGTGCGAATACAGTTAAATCGTTTCTTTTAATGTGCATCTCCGTTAAACTCGACTAACGGCGTTACAAATACGCGAATCTTTGATTTGTATCCGGTGGCCTTCGGTCGTCCTTGTAAAGGAAATTTCAAGAAATTTAGAGAAAGTCGCTTTCGAGAGATTGGAAAAACTGGAATTTTTGCTTTAGGATTATGTAAGAAAAGGGCGGTGATGAATGCCGTGATAGGTTACAGAACAATCACAGAAATTCCATTAAGTGAAGAGGAAAAATTGATCAAAGACCAAGGCTCTCATGAGTTTTACTTTCATTGGATTGCGTGTGCCTCTGTCAAAATTATCCACAGAGTGAAGACGCAAAAAGGCGGAAAATTGGTGCAAACAACTGGTATAAATTAGAATCCTCGAGAATTTAGAAATTATCCGCACTCGAGGGCTACAAGGCTAAATAACAATGTTTTTCTAGATTGGTATTTAATAACCAATAAGTGGCACAATTAGTTAACACTTTCGCCATAAGGAAAGAAATGACAAGATTTCAATCAGTTTATACAGCTATGGAAGGACATATTTCTGACGTGTATAGAAAATGCAAAAAAAACCTGTAAAATGTAACTCCGTGCATTTTCAATTGAACTCAGATCCGGCCGAGATGTTGGCTGTTTCTTAAAAATTCAAGAATTTTCAGTTGGATTTAAACGCGAGCAAAATGAAGACCGTTTCCTAGATAACCACTTAGAATAGAATCTATTTTGACACATTTGAACGAGCCTTAAATTTGAATAAATTGGTAGCTGTTTTAGTAAAAGAAAAAAAAGAAAACTTTCTTATTATTTTTCAATTATCTATCTTCTTCCGATTTCTCACAAATAATTCTCTCATTAGTCCATCGAATCAAGAGAAATTAAAATTTTGAAACGATGAAATATGAGACATGTTCTGTTCCGTTATACCTCCAGTAACGAACTTAATATATCAAGGTAGGTTCACTGCGACCATAAAGGATTATTATAACTGGCCGTCACCAAAAATAAATAATACTACAGGCTATTTATCTATTTGAGGAGGTTGGAATTGAGTTTTCATGGCGGAAAATAACGGAAAATCTAACAAACCGCCTCTATTTAACCGGATCTGAGTCTAATTGAAAATGCTTGGAGTCACAAAGCAAGTCGTATTAAAATTCTGTCTTTTCTTTATCTTCATCAGGAAATAACACACAATAAAACAGCTTTCGGCTTTTAACCAGATTCAAGTCTCATTTAAAGTTGTGAATTTTAGCCGAATCGGAATTGAATCAAAATTTTTTAATAAACAAACCTTGCTTTTATTTTTCTAGCAAAATTACTTATATAAAGTCTCTTTGTTGCAATAAAACAGCCCTTAATTTACCCAAAACTATGAAGATAAATTTTAGATTCTCAAAAAGTAGCCTTCATTTATCCGGACTTGAATCCACTTGAAAATAAATAGTCCCCAGTACAATGTTCTTAAAAAAAATTTTAATACAGTTTTAGTGCTGTTCTTGCAACGGAAACTCTCTAATTGGAAACTTTCGGCGCTGCTGCGTTTTGGAATGCCGTCATACCAACATCTTCGGGGTGGTGGACACCCCATACGCAGCATGATTTATGTCGGACAAATTGACTACTATTACAGTTTTTTTATATTATACTATTATAGCTCGGTCTTAGTCGGATTTGAATCCAATTGAAAATTCTTGGAGTAGTAGTTTAAAATTATTTCTGTCACAAGATAAATGTAATGAGGTCTTGTTATTGCTTATTTTAATATAATAATAAATATAATAAAGACAATTCTGTGAGATTTATAATAAAACTTCTTTAGCTCGCCTAGATTTAAGTTCCATTGAAAACTGTGAGGATTACCATATTCTGACTGAATTTTTAAAAAACAACCATCGTCTTCTCCAGATTTAAATCCAATTAAAAATTCTTCGGTAAGTAAAGGTTTTCAGTTTTTTTTGTTTTTGTTACAACAATATAATAAGGTTTTTTGTTCGTTATTTTACTAAAATAGCTCCTAATTTATGCAGATTTAAGTCTCATTGAAAATTGCGAATTTGATTTTTATGTAAAACAGACACGGTCTTAACCGAATTTGAATCCAATTGAAAATAGTAAGTATCACAAGATAAAAACAGGGTGCGGCAGCATAACTTCCTTTTTTGAAATGCGCGCCATTCAGGCGGTAGGGATCGTAGCGTGGTGGGAGTAATCCTATTCGCAAGGCGTGGCTTTAAAGTTTTATTTCCTTTTTTATTAATTCCTGAAAGAGCGCATATGAGGCGCTTCTCGAAAACGTTCCAGAGGAAGCAATTGTTTTTTTTCAGCGATGAAGCCCATTTTCACTGGAATGGATGCGTAAAAAGACAGAACATGCGTTACTCGGCTGATAGAATTGCATCAAAGGCATTCACCTAAAGTCACAGTGTGGTGTGCAATTTTCTCAGCTGGGATTATTAGTCTGTGGTTTTTTGAAGAAAATGAAGTCACAGTGACAGTGATTTCAGATCGGTATATGAACATGCTAGAGCAATTTTTTTTTCAACGACTTGATGAACTGAATTTAGGGGACATTTGGGTTCAACAGGACGGAGCAACGGCTCACACTTTAAGGGCATCGATGGCTGTTTTGAAAGAACACTTCCCGGAGCGCCTCATCTCAATAAGGAGTGTTTTGGAGTGGCCAGCCTGCTCTCCTGATTTTGCAGCCTGCGATTTTTTTTTGTGGATTTTTTTTTTGAAATCTTGCGTTTATGTCAACCGCCCAAGGACCCTACAAAATCTGAAATCCTACATCTGGGCAGAAATTGACAACATATCTGCTCATATGTTGGTAAGAGTATTGACAAACGCCAGAAATCGTTCAATTCAGTGCATGGACAATGGGGGACGTCACTTATCTGATATGATTTTTAAAACTGTGTAAAACAAAACTTTAGATATTGTACTTACATTATAAACAAAAAATAAAAAATTCTGTTCCGCAAAGTGGGTTTTATTGCGTTTTATAAAAAGGAAGTTATGCTGCCGCACCCTGTATAACAACCCTGTTATTGCTTATTTTAATAAAGCAGCCCCTGATATATTCAGATTTGTGTCCTACTAAATACTTTTAAAAAACATTTTGCAAGAACCTAAACGAACTCTAGTTCACCTAGATTCTAGTTCTATTGAAAACCACGAATATGAACTATATTTTACGTAAGCTTTTAAGAAACAGCCTACATCTCAACCGGATCTGAATTCAATTGATAATTCTTGTAATAAGATTTTTTTTGTAATTTTTGTCACAAAATAACTGTAATTAAGTATCGTTATTCATAATTTTAAGAAAATAGCCCCCAACGTTTCCGTATTTGAGTTCTAATAAGTGTTTTGAATAAGTGACGTTGACGTAAAATAATAGACATTGTGACGTCACAAACGTGGCCACAGTTGTAAAACATAGAAAATATTTTTTTTTAATTAAAATAGTTTTAAAAAGAGCAAAAAAACGGCCATATTGTGCAATATCCTACCTAAATTTTGAAGAAACGGCTTGTGTGCTAGAATCCAAGCTTATTTGCCACAAATTAACTGTATTTATGTATCGTTATTCATTATTTTACTAAAGGAGTTTTTAATGTATCCAGGTTTGAGTCCAATTAGGTATTTTGAATAAAGACTTTGTGAGGACTCAATGAAACAATTTTATTTTTAGTAACAAAGCCTCCAACTTAGCTGGATTTAAGTTCTATTAAAAATTACAGATATGGGTTTTGTCTAGAGGCAGCTTCTTCTTTATCTAGATTTTGATACAATTAAGTGCTTCAAATTTTTTTATTCTATTATCACCAATTAATAAACCAGCCTCCAACTGGCCATGATTTAGATCTCATTGAAAGCAATTAGAATAGATATTGGTACACTTTACTGGCCATGCTCATAAAATACTACATTAACTGGTTGTCACCAAAAATGATTCTAAAGTTATTTAGAACAGAAGATTGGAATTGAGTTTTTGTTTTTACGTAAATTATGAAACGGTCTTCATTTCAGCCAGATCTAAATCTAATTGAAAATGTTTGGAGTATTCAGTTTCAAATATTCTCTGATTTAAACCTTGTTAAATTTGGTTTCACATTTTGTCAAAGCCACCAGATTCCCCAGATCTGAACCCGCAACAACTGCACCTTGTATTTTACCCAGGAAGTAATTTTCTTTTTATTCCACTACACAATGGCCGTCATTTGCAAATTCTTCTTAAATCCCATCATTTAAATTTCGCAATTACATCACATCAAAAGAAATTTGAACAACTTATATAAAAATTTCTACAATAGGCATTTATTTATGTAATTGATATGTAACAAGGATCGGGGCCAATTGGATAATTTCAAGGTTACAACATAGTGAGCTAGATTTTATTAATAAAAGACACAAAAAAAGAATTCTCACATTTTGCTTCCTGCGATAAAATGGCGAATTGTTTCAAGCTAATAGTTTCCTCAATTAGTGACTTGAAGAGGATCTGGGTCAAAACGTTGCCGTGTGTGTTGGTATACCTGAGACTGTCTATATACAACCTGTTGGATAAATATTTTCGATGAATTGGCCCCGATTTGTTTCAAGACCTTGAACTTGGATCACACTTACCAAAAATTTTAAGTTGGCAACAAAACAAATGTCAATAAATGTCTTAACCTCAAAATTTATTTCAGAAGCTTGTAAAATCTTTGTCGAATTTCTTGTTTAAATAGAAAGTAATGTCGAGACTATCAAATTGTCATTAGCACACACGCATCTTCCGGAAAATAAAAATTTTGTAATATTTTTTTCAGTCGAAAGTTTCCTAGATACTTACACTATCGTAAAATCAATGTCAATTCGCTCACGACTTATCGGTAAATCTCTTAGATGAATTGCAAAAATTTTTTTAAAGCTAGATACAGTGAAAGCTTGTTATTAGAGTTTTTCATTTATCTCTCCAACGAAGAAACAGATGAGTCAGGAAAAGACAATTTGATGCTTTAACCTTTTCGAAAAGTCAAGGATGGTACAAGTTGAGAAAACGTTTCTTTACTTGAAAATTTTCGGAAGAAATTACTCGAATTTGCAAAAAAATTTGCGGTAAATATGATGTAATGTTATACGTTTTATTGAAATGTTAATATTGGCAACTTTCTTCGACTTATATAATTATTATTGATATTTTATGACATTTAAGAGCCGTTATTAATTGACATTAACCGGTAAGAAACGCGTCTTCAGCGATGCACGTTGACTTCAAGGTGAAACAATAACGCTTCACCAAGCATTTTCAACCGGACTCAAATCAGGGATTTTCAGTGGCTACAAGAGGTCAAAAATTGAAATTTTCACTTTTATTGTTTTGTCATCGAATAATGTATTGAAAGTTGATAAACTTTCTTGTAATGTTAACAATTATAATATCAATGAAAGTAAAAAAACAAGTGTGTTTACACTTTCGAGTGTAACGCAAGATTGCTCGACTCTCTACAAATTCATATTTTTGCATATTAATTCAGAGTAAAACAAGTTGAAAAATGTTGTGAGGAATTTTAAAACATATTAAATTGCAATCAGAGCTAATTGATTTAGAATATTTTTCCAGTGGACGAGTTTATGACGTAAAACATGCCAAACTGACTCTAGATTAACCAGACTTAAACCCAATTGATAGTACTGTGGCGAATTTAAATTTAGGAGCTTCAATTTTATCAAATTCACTCAAAGAAGAGTAAAAAGTAGGAAAAGAAGAAATAGATAAACGTCTACAGTCATTGCAAGAAGATTTTCATCATTTACTCAAAGAAGAACAGAGGAAAGAAGAAATGGCTAAAAGTTTAAAGTCGTTGCAAAAACATTTTTATTATTTACTTAAAGAAGAGCAGAGAATAGGAAAAGAACACATAGATAAACATCTAAAGTCATTGCAAGAAAGTCTTTATGTACTTAAAGAAGATCAGAGAAAAAAAGAAAAGAAGAAATGGATAAACGTACATAGTTAGAGTCTGTACACTTTCAGAACAGCATGTTGGGTCATCAAAATCTGTTAGCGAACGGCACTAAAGAGAATGACCAAGAATGACGAACGCCGCTGAGCTTTCGCTGACCACGTGCCGCTTGGTTTCCTCCCCTTCAATTTGCAAATGGGACTGGCTCTACACTATTTTGTCATCTGCACACTTTTATTGGTGTGCTGTTCTGAAAGTGTACGGACTCTAATGCAAAAAAATCTTTATTCACTCAAAGAAATACAGAGACTAGGTAAAGAAGAAATGGATAAAGATCTAGAATCACTTCAAGCAGTTGTTCATGATTTACTCAAAGAAGAACAGAGGAAAGAAGAAATGGTCTAAAGTCATTGCAAAAACATTTTTATTATTTACTCAAAGAAAAGCTGAGAGTAGGAAAAGAAGAAATGCATAAACATCTAAAGTCATTATGTTTTACTCAAAGAAAAGCAAAGAGTGGGAAAAGAAGAAATATAAACATCTAAAATCATTGCAAAAAAATCTTCATTTATTCAAAGAAAAACAGAAACTAGAAAAAGAAGAATTGGATAAACGCATAGAGTTATTACAAAAAATCTTTATTCACTCAATGAAATGCAGAAAGTAGGTAAAGAAAAAATAAATAAACGTCTAAAATTACTTCAAGAATTTTTTTATTGTTTACTCAAAGAAAAGCACAGGGGAAGAAAAGACGAAATAAATAAACGTTTAGTGTCGTTGTAAATAAATCTTCATTTCTTTAAAAAAAAAAAAACAAAGAGTAAAAGAAGAAATGAACGTATAAAGTCATGGCAAAAATTTTTTTTATTGTTTACTCAAGCAAGAGCAGAGAGTAAAACAATAAAAAATAAATAAACGTTTAAAATTATTGTAATAAATTATAAAAAATCTTTATTTACTTAAAGAAAAGCAGAGAGTAAGAAGGAAAGAAATGAATAAACGTCTAAACTCATTATAAAAAAAATTATATTACTCAAACAAGAGCAAAGAGTTAGAAAAGAAGAAATAAATAAGCATCTAAAGTAAATAAAAAGATCTTCATGTTTTACTCAAAGAAAAGAAGAAAGTAGGAGAAGAAGAAATATAAATGTCTAAAGTCATTGCAAGAAAATCTTCATTTACTCAAAGAAGAGCAGAAAAAAAGAAAAGAAGAAATAGATAAACGTATAGAATCATTGCAAAAAAATCTTCATTTACTCAAAGAAATTCAGAGAGTAGGTAAAGAAGAAATGAATTACTTCAAGAAAATTTTCATTGTCTACTCAAAGAAAAGCAGAAAAGAAGAGAAGACGAAAAAAATAAACGTTTAATGTCATTGGAACTAAATTATCATTCTTTTAAAAAAGAACAAAAAGTAAGAGAAGAAGAAATGAACGTTTAGAGGCATTGCAAAAAAAATATTGTTTACTCAAGAAAGAACAGAGAGAAGAAAAATAAGAAATGAATAAACGTCTAAAATTATTGTAAAAAAAATTAAAATTTTTATTTACTCAAAGAAATGCAGAGAGTAGAAAAGAAAGAAATGAATAAACGTTTAAAGTCTTCATAAAAAATCCTTATCACTTAAACAAGAGCAAAGAGTTGGAAAAGTAGAAATGAATAAACGTCTATAGAAACATTGTAAGAAAATTTTTATTGTTCACTCAAAGAAAGGTAGAGAGAAAGGAAAGACAAAATAAAAAAACGTTTAAAATAATTGTAAAAATATATTTATTCATTTAAGAAGAGCATAGAGTAGGAAAAGAAGAAATGAATGAACGTTGAAAGTTATTGCAAGAAGATTTTCATTATTTGCTGAACGAAGAACAGAGAGTAAGAAAAGAAGAAATTAAATAAACGTTTAAAGTCATTGTAAAACAATTTTTATTCACTCAAAGAAAAACAGAAAGTAGGAAAAGAAGAAATCAAATAAACGTCTAAAGTCATTGTAAAAAAAATTATTTACTCAAAGAAGAACAGAGAGTAAGAGAAGAAGAAATAAACGTATAGAGGCATTGCAAAAAAAAATTATTGTTTACTCAAGGAAGAGCAGAGAGAAGAAAAATAAGAAATGAATAAACGTTTAAAATCATTGTAAAAAAAAATTTAAATCTTCATTCACTCAAAGAAAAGCAGAGAGTAGGAAAGGAAAAAATGAATAAACAACTAAAGTCTTCATAAAAAATCTATATCACTTAAACAAGCGCAAAGAGTTGGAAAAGAAGAAATAAATAAACGTCTAGAGTCATTCCAAGAAATATTCATTGTTTACTGAAAAAAAAGCAGAGAATAATAATATAAAAAATTAATAAAAGTCTAATCATCGTAAAAAATTGCATTTATTCAAAGAAGAGCAAAGAGTAGGAAAAAAGAAGCAAACAAACGTCTAAAGTCATTGTAAAAAAAGAAATAAATGAAAAGAGAGAAGGAAGGAGATTTGAATCAAATTTGGCATTTTTGAGACTATAAATGGCGGTTTCTCACTGTCTTCTAGTGTATCAGATTTGGGAAAGTGTTTTTCCAATAAATTAAATTATTTAAGCTCTATTACTTTGAATTCTTTAAGAAAGAAAGTTAATTCGTCAATATAAGTATTTTCCGATTGAGTTATTAAAATTTCAAGGTTTACAATAACGAAATTTCGCCCACTGTCCCCTCAAAAAAATTTAATTTTTCTATTAGTTCTCCTTGAATTATAATAAATTTTATGCACGCCCTGATTTATCCAATAACCGGGTAATTGTGAATTTTCACTACTAAACTCCAATCACGTGATTTGAAATTTTGACATTTGACCTCGTCTTCTTCCGCGAGAATAACAATAACATAACGATGATTCAATCCGTTTTTCGATCGTGACTTCGAAACGCTCATCTATGACCCAAATCACGAAGGAAGTGGTTGAAATTTAGCGATATGTCTATACAACCAAAGATAAAAAAATTGTTAGATTTTTTGCCGTGACCTTATTCAGAAATATTCGCAAAGTAGTGATTTGGCTAATCACTGAAATATAGGTGGAGTAGCCTCAACCTCATTAGCATAAATAGATAATATTTTAATTATGATTTAAATTGGCAAGTAATTTATGGAATGGAATGACTCATGAAACTGAAAACTGTAAAATTACATTTTTCTCATATTATAGTGTTTTAATTCAGGAAGCTGCAAACTGGTTTTAGGATTTTATCAGGAGTTTTGCCCTTGATTAGAACACATCAAAGTCCAGACAGGGGTGGCACCAGCAAAAACTCAGCCAATAATAAAGATTTAAAATTAATTGGTTAAAAAAAATTTTTGTTTGTAGAACGGTTTAGGAAGGTTTTATCCAATTCTTCTTATAGTAAACCTATTACAATATGTTCTAGTGGTTGTATTGTAACGTATAAAGAGCATAATCAAGAAGATTATGATACGAGCACGCGGGAATGTCTAACAGAAAGTTTTTAGTTTTCTGAGGACTATTAGCGACTTTTATACTTGTGGTACATACAAGATTTTATTTAATTTCAGATTTTTTTTTGTTCTAGAAATCAAAGAGAATTAAGACTTGCAGCCAATTTAGCAACCATTGTGACAAAATCTAAATAAAAATAATCGGCTAGGAAGTGATAAGAATTTAATATCAGATTTATTATTTATTTATTTATCATTGTTGTTTACTTACTTTAAAAATTTAGTGCTTATGTTTAGGTGTTATAAACAACATTATTATTCTAAAATAAAGTAATAGTTATTTATATCTTTATTAGGGTATAAAGAAAAAGTTTATATTTAAATATTTTAATTTCATTTAATTAATTAAATAATTTAAAAGCTTGACTAGGAGGGCTTTTAATTTTTTGAGGGCCATTAGAGACGTTTTTTGTCTACAATTGAAAATAAAAAATATCAATTTTAAAACATTTTAATCAAAAATAATAAAACGCAAAGTGACAATTACAAGCGATAAAAAAATTAAAATTTAGTCACATTTCAATAAACTTTGCCGCCATTTTGTCAAACACAACGTGACTGACGATTACGATTTTGAATTGTAAAATTGTAAAACATTGTTGAATTTCAATATAGCGAGCAATTTTAGATTTTAGGCAGTAAGTATGACCATTTTACGTTAATACATTATACAAAATACAGAGTGTTCAGTAATGAACTGTCAAATTTTATTACTAAGCCCTAAATAGTAGACTGCTATTAGTTTTTGTTTGCAAAATGAAAAAACCCAACAATATACAAAGGTTCTATAAAAAGTAGAGTATGAAGAGAAGTTTTGGACAGACAAAATAATCCACTACTAAATAATTATTGTAGAAGACATTTGTAGACCACAAGAGGTCAGCCATTTTGCTAATAGGCCTAATATGGACTTCAAGACGTTTTTGACAGAAATATTTTATTCCATTCTATTTATGAATAGAATTTATTAATTACTGAAAGAAGGGATGTAGTGTATACTGGACTGATTTCACTAATAACAAAGAAATGAGACACCTGGGCACATCTGGAATTATTCACTCTGGATACCAGCGTGACAAGCTTTTCGGAATTAACTAAACTTTGCAAATCACGCACCTAATTTAAAAAATAATACCCCTATTGACTTAAGACCTCAATGAGTAACCCCCTACAGATCAGGAATACTGTAGGAGAAACGGATAAAAGTCCCGAGACACTACGTGCATGATAGTCAAAACGAGGCTTTTTTCGAAATGTTACAGCATTAGAGAGAACTTTTTTAAATGTTCACTTGATACATAACAATTTCAGATTTTATTTTTTTTAAATATAATTTAAAAATTGTTTTGAAGATTTTCCCAAGAGATCATTTTTCGCTTTCGTGTAAAAATAAAATTATTTGACCAAAAATTGGGCTACTTAAATTATTAAAGTTGATTATATAAAACTGTACAACTAATTTTTATTGTTATTTTTGTTAAATTTTTTTGCTGAAACCAAAAATAACAGTCGAAATATAATTTTTATTAAGAATTGTTTAATTGGTTAATATAGGGAGAGCAAAGAAATTTATAATATACCATAAGTAGACTTCAACATCTAAAAAAAAGAGGCGGTTTCCGAATACTTATGGGTTTGGCTTCTGACTGCTGTTAGTTTATACAGTATGTCCCCGGATCGACTTTAAAAGGGAAAAAAATTTCTGATTTTGAATTTTTTAGAAAATTTTACTTTTGTTGATTTGCCCTGCTTGTTTTCAAACTTTCAAAACACAAATTATTTTTTATTTAATTCGAACGGTTTTCGAGATAGATTAATTTTCTTCAAAAAATTTTTTCTTAATTTTTAGACCAATAAGCGGATTTTGTTGAAAAATACTACTGACAGCAGATGACAAATCTAATAGGCTAGTAAAACAGCTAATTAAATCTTGGCTAATTTGAACGGTGTTTATGTTATAATACTGACTTTACAACAAAGAATTTATCTAATTCAATGTTACGGAAATGGGAATGAGTGCTACCGAGTTGTTTTCAGAAAATCCGATGCAAAAAACTTGGTGACCAAATTTCTTAAAATGGGTTCGGTTTTAAAGATTAAGAAATCAAAGAAGTTGTTCAACGAGGACAATGCTGCTTCAGTTCTTGCCTGTCATTACCCAAAAGAAGCTACAAGATTGTCTTAAAAAAGGAGAGCAATAGAAACTGGAATAAGTAAATCTCATTTATAAAGAATCTTTAAGGAGAACAAAATTTTATCATTTAGGTAAACCCCAATATAAGCAAACTTTAGAAAATTGTGATGAAGGTAAACGTCTGGATTTTTGCTTAGAAATGACTTACAGAGTTTTGGAAGATTGAAATTTTTACAAACGAATTATGTTCTTGGACCAATCAACTTTCTCAACTTACGGAGTCGTTTGATTCGTTTAGAGTGAGACGAATCCAAACCTCAGGATGTCTTGTCGCTGACAATATTTTAAAAAAGTTAATGTGGTGGTATGCGGTTTCATACCATAACCTTATTGGTCCATATTTTTTGATCAAAATTTAAACCGTAATTCATATTTGGAAATATTGCAAAATTTTGTAGCTGACAAATTAGATAATTTGCCGTTAAATTACTGGAAATGTTTTTCCAGCACGATGGGTGCCCTGCTCATTATGCCGGCATTGTTCGCCAGTGGCTCAATACAGAGTTTCATAATAACTGAATAGGGAGAGATGGTACCATTTTATGGCCACCGAGAAGTTTCGATCTCACAATAATGGACTTTTACCTGTGGAGACGTTTAAAATAAATTGTGTTCAGTGAGCCCCTAATAATGTAGATAAATGACAATATTGTAGAACAATTAAAAAATTGGTTACAAAATGCAGTCCAGTCCTTATCAATCTTAGAAATAAGACGCATTTCAATAAATTTAGAGATCACGATCACATTGAAATCTGTACAGAAAAAGGAGATGCATTATTTGAATTGAAAATTAATAGTTTAGCTTTTAGAGAATTTTATTTCATTTTACTTGAGCCCAATTTAAATATTTTCTAGAAATAAAATGATATTATCTCGAGAACCGTTCGATTTAAAAAGTAATTTGTGTTTAGAGGGTTTGAAAACAAGCAGGGCAAATCAACAAGAATAAAATTTTCTGAGAAATCAAAAATAAATCCTTTTTTAAAGTCGATCCGGGAACATACTGTATAAAAAGTGAACTGATTTTTTTCGCTTTGCGCGTGCCTAAATTGGGCCAAATCGCTTATGTAAATAAGTTTTTGTAATTTTTTTTTGTCAATTTTTTTAAGCCTGTGGCTATTTCCGGTGAAACACAATTAAGTATTTATCTCTCTCTTACATAATTTCTGAAAGAAAGAATTGTAAAAGTTCCGTATCAATTACAAAAACCCGCTTTAGAATAAGGAGCTCAGTCTCGGCCACTTGTCCATTTCAAGAATCCCTCGTCATCCAGTCTAGCAATCCCAATCCCATTGCGTATATCTACACAACTTCAAAGTGTCTAACCGTTAGAGCTTGCCATCAAGTGTGGGTCAACAGTTAGCGGTACAACATGCGTCGGTAGGTCGACAGAAGCCCGAGGCCGCAGGATGTAAAGACCGACCTCTTCTTCTTCATCGGTGGGTGTCTTCAATGCAAGCCCACTGACACACATCCTGATATATCCAGAAGGTGTTACGTAATGGGCGATTTTTCTATTATTGTTGGGTAACAGACGCGGGTGTGTGATACAGTGTTATGTAACGAGGAATTGTGCGATTCAAACACGATTTATCAAATGTGTAATACTGGGTTAGTGGCGAATTAGTACGAGTCTAACCAGAATAACAATGACTTGGACTCTTGCAAAATTAAGAAAGAGATTGGAATAGCTAATTTGAGACAATAACACATCCGAATCAGTGAATTTAGCCCTCATCAGCATGTTGAGATACTAAAATTTTTAGTGAATCAAGTTTTATCCGCCCTTTCTACGATTTTGGCATAATTTATGCAAAAATATGTGTTTTAAAAATGAACGAGACATTTTAGTTTCAAAAATATTTCAGCAATTTTTTTCAGCTTAAAAAAAATTACAAAAAATATTCGTTGAAGCATCTAAAATTAATAAAATATCAAATAGCATCTCAAAATTATTTTGAGTACTTATAAAAAGACTTTTGTCGTTATTAATTCAAAAATGAATATAAATAATCGCTTTAAAATTAGTAATATACTCTGGTATTTATTAGTTTATAATTTTTGATGAAGAGGTCGCTTTTGGTTTTCAAAATTGTTGTTTCCGGTACCCATTATTTTAAAAAAAATGTCACCCTCTTTGTGTTTACTAGATAAAAAAGGAGAAAAAATCACATCCTGCTTCTAAAATTCGTAAAATACCGCTTTTGGCTTCTAAATTTAGTATCTAATATTTTGCTTCCTGCGTCTAAAATATCGTTTTTGTTTATAAAATTAGTAAAATTACGTCACTATATTTCAAAAGTATATTCCAGATTAGTAAATTATTAATTCTAAATTTTAAAGTAAAATATCGTCTCCAACTTTTGGTATTACAAAAAGAATATCGCCATTGTCTTCTGGCTTCTAAAATTTGTAGAATATCGCTTTTGGTCTCTAAAATTACTAAAATGTTGCTTCCTGCTTCTAAAAATATACAATTATTGATTTAAATATTCAGAATATCGGCTCCGGTTTATAAAATTAGTAAAATTACGTTTCTATATTTAAAAATTAGTAAAAAGTAGTTTTTTTTGAATTTTCAGGTTGGTAAAATAACGATTTCTGGTTTTAAAATTAGTAAAATGTTGTCTCCAATTTCTGATATTACAAAAAGAATATTGCTTTAGTCTTTGTAAAAGAATTTGTAAAATTGGTAAAATTACATCTCCGCATTTTAAGATTAGTAAAATGGTGTATTCAATTGGAGAAAGTCACTATTGTATATTATTCTTAATTTAAAAAATGCTAAAAACATCACATCCAGCTTCTACAATTAGTAAATTGTAGTCTTTAGCTACCAAAATTAGTAAAAAAATTTTTTTTGGTTTTTATAAAAATAAAAATACATAAAAAGTAAAAACAGGTACATTTGGTTTCTAAAATTAGTCAAAGATTGCTTTTGGCTTCTGAAATTCGTAAAATTACATCTGTGTATTTTAAAATTAGTAAGTTGAAGTTGTCATCCTTGTGATCATATAAAAAATGAAAAATATTACATTTACTTTCTTTGACAACCAAAATTAGTAAAGCGTCGTTTCTGGTACCAATTATTATTAAAAATCTATTCTTTTTTATTTACTAAATACAAAGAACATAATAAGCGTTACGTCTGGTTTCTAAAATTAGTAAAATATCGAATGGCATCTCAAAATTATTTTGAGTTCTTATATTTTGACTTTTGTCGTTATTAATTTAAAAAGTAATAAAATTATCGTTTCCTTTATCGTTTCCGGTACCAATTCTTTTTTAAAAATGTCACCCTCTTGTATTTACTAAATAAAAAAGTAGAAAATGTCACACCCGGCTTATAAAATTAGTAAAATGTCGCTTCATGCTTTTAAAATATACATTTATTGATCTATATATTGAACATATCGTCTCCGGCTTACAAAATTAGCAAAATTACGTCTCTGTATTTCTCTGACTTTCCAGATTAGTAAAATAACGATTCCAAGTTTTAAAATTAGTAAAATATTGTCTCAAACTTCTGGTATTACAAAAACAATATCGCCTTTGTTGTTAAAATTGAAAAACAAATATTATTTCCTATTTCCAAAATTGGTAAAATTACATCTCCACATTTTAAAATTAGTAAAATATTGCTTCTTGCTCATCAAATTGAAGGAAAGAGAATTGAAAAAATGGTAGAAACATCACATCCAGCTTCTAGAATAGAAAAAAATGTCTTTATATTTAAAAAATACAATAAATAAGAAATTAAATTAAGAAAGTGTTACGTCCGGGTTATAATATTAGTAAAATAACACTTTTGGTTTTAAAAATTAATAAAATGTTTATCACATCTAAAATTATACTTTTATTGATTTAAACATCAAAAATATCGTTTTCAGCTTCTAAAATTAGTAAAATTACATCTCTGTATATTAAAATTTATTAGTAGAAGTTGCCTCTGTCTGCCTAAATTAGTAAAATGTCGTTTTGGAGACCCAAAATTGAAAGAAATATTACTTTTGTAATTATTAAATAAAAAAAGTAAAAACGGCCAGATTTAGTCTCTCGAAAATTAGTAAAATGTTTTTTCCTACTTTTTGTTTACAAATTACAGAAACAATGCTTTTAAACAATGTCTTAAAAATTTTTTCTATTAAATTAAAGAAGAGGTAAGATGTCTCTTGTAGCTTCTAAAGTTAGTAAAACATCGCCTCCGGCTTCCAAAATTATTATTATTAATTTAAAGAAGTAAAAAATACGGCTTTTGTCTTCAAAAATTAGTAAAATGTAGATCCAGGCTGACTTATAAAATTAGTAAATTCTTGCTTCCAATGACTATAATTACAAAACAATGTTTGTCTTTATCTTTTTATCTATTCTGCTTATAAAATTAATAAAATTACATCATTAGTAGGCATTTTAAAATTAGTAAAATACTTCCGGTCTCCAGAAAAGTCATGTTAATAGTTATTGAATTCAAAAAAAAAGATAAAAAACATTGTCTTGGACTTTTGGTTTACAAAATTAATAAAATGTTACTTCACTTGTCAAAACAGCAGCTATCCACACTAAATTATTATTTTTTTTTTGTTATTACATCCATAGTAAAACAACAATAAATTGAACAGTTAAGGGTGTCAACAATTATAACTGCAAATCTGTAATATACCGAAAAATATTTTATTTTCCACTGCTAATATCCGTTTAAATACAACAGCTATACCGTTCCAATTCCTAACAAAAACCTTCTGGTGTATTGTTCAACGGTTTGAACGTGTTAACAAGCAAGGCCATATCTAGTCCCGGATTCCTTACCTTATCAGATTAAATACCGTTAATTATATTTTTTAAAAACAAATTTACAAAAATATTAATTTCAATTTTCATTTTAAGAACTAAACATCATCAAAAAGATAAGTACTTTCCGGCCAGCTGGCCACACGCAATAATATTCTATTAGAATTTTATGAAAACGTGTTATTTAATTGACTATGGAGAAATGCAACAACTGCTAATAATAATTATGATTTTGCCGTCATGGTTTAGAGTAAAAGTCATATACTTTGATGCATTATCATTAACGAGATTGTTCACGGAACAAATTTATTTTGCCGTAATCGATTATTTCATTAAGACGACTAATTGCCTAATTTGACGCATCCAATAGAAAATTTTTAAGGCAATTAGTGACCACAGGAAAAGAAATTCTAAGTTGATGACAGGGTTTCAACGAGCCGATAAAGAGAATGTCTCAAAAAAAATTATATTTGCAGAAACAAGACACAAATCGCAGGACTAGTAAAATCCACTTTTTTTAAAGTAGGGACAAAGTTCTCAGTTCTCATTCCTTTTATGTTTTTTTTCTCCGGTTTGATATAAGTTAATAATTTTCTTCTTTATCTATTCGGTATAAAACCAATTACAAATTGAAAATCTTTAGTCAAAATTGATAAATTTTATCCTAAACTAGTCTTACATGACCACAATAAGTCAAATATTCCGCAATCCGCAAAATCCATGCTTTGCAAATATAAGAAAATTCGATAATTTAAAGTATTTTTTGAAGTAAAATTCTTTGACAAAACAACAATGTATATTTTGAAGTATCTCTTAGATAAATTTGGCTATCATTGTCAGTGGTGGTTATCACAACTGTCACATTGTCGCAAGACTACCTTAATTTTTTTTTTTTTAACAAAATTAGAATTTAATAAAAAATTAGAAGGCTTTCAGAGCCAAAACAGTTTCACTTCTTTCGTCATTTCGACTCAATAACTCTAAATTTCTTTCATTTAACACCTATTTACCATTGATGGGACAAGTCTCTTTTGTCTGTGAGATGTGTTGCCATTTTTGTATGTGAATATACAAACTGTTCCATTTTTTTTTTTAATTCATCTTTATTTTGACGTCGCAAAGTTAATGACATTTGACATAAAGCAATTTTAATTTGTATAATTTAAATGAAGAAGTTTGAAAAATTATATTATCTATTATCATATAATTTTTTAAACAAAATTAAGAACCATTTTTAAAAATATAATTGTAGACTAAATTTTGCAAAAAAACTTATTGTCTGATTTATTAGTTACCGTTTTTTTTTTAAATTTTTAAAAGTCTCCCAAAATTTTTGATACAATCTACTATAATTATTATAAAATAAATGACATTTCCAAGGCAAAAGGATATTGATAAGCAGAGTCAAATGATATATGCAATGGGTTAAAACAAATTGCTGCCTATTGTCACTACTTCCACAAGTGCCTATCGGTATCCTTTTAGCTTCAAATAGTGTCTAAAAAACTTAAAATAAACATTTTTGGAGATCTAAAGCTAGAATTATGGTAAATCGCCCCTTCTATAGTCAAAACTTTTTTAAAAAACCATTGTTTTAAGATTCTAAAAAAAATGTTTTTTCTTTTTTTTCAGTAGTTGTTTTCTTGCTCTTTTTTTTACTGAACTTTGTTTTCACGTTTGTCTAGAATTTTTATTTGTTTATTAGTCAATTATTGATCATTATTTTAGTCTAAAATCTTCATTTGCTTCTCCAGATATTTTCAAACGACGTTTTTTAATTTTTCCTTAAATTGATGTTTTTTTTTCAGTTGTCATGTTTTTAATTCTTTTCTTTTAATCATTGTTTGTGATTATAAATTTTTTTCCAGTTGTGTGGTATCTTCTACAAATGTCCAAATTTTTATTTTTTTAAAATTTTTTTCTGTTTCTATAGAATGTTCATTTGTTTTTTCTAGTAGTACTCTTCTTGGTTTTTTGTTTTTTGCAGCCTTTTTTTAAATTCTTGTAGAATCTTTTTGGCAAGTTTTTGTAGAATCTTTATCTGTTCTTTTAGAATTTGTCTTTTTTCTACTAGTCAGAATTTTCTTTTTCCTGCTTACTTTTTCAGTTTTCGTTTCTTTTGTTTTTACTTCTTCTACAAACTTTTTGTATCTCAAAATTTATTACTGTTTTTTTACTAAACGTAATTTTCTTTGTTCGTTCTTATTAAGTCATTGTTTTACAATTTTTTTTCGTTTTTTTTTTAATATTTCAAACGGCATGTTTTAAGTTCTTCTAATTTTTTTTTCGTACTTATTTTTTTTGTAATTGTAGTGTTTCTTATTCTTCTTCTCTTTTAGGCCTCGTAGTTTTTCTTGTTTTTGTGCTCTTCCAGTCCCTTTTTTCACGCTCTATTGGAATTATCTTTTCTTCTTCTAGAATTTTCGAAACAAAACGCTTTTCAAGTTTTTTTTTGTTACTCCAGTATTTTCTTTGTTATTTTTTTTCGTTTAGTACTCGTTATTTTTTGCTCTTATTTTTCTTCTAAACTTTGTTTTTCAAGTTCACCTAAATTTTTTACTTATTTATTAGTTAATTATTTTGGTCTAGAATCTTCATTCGTTCCTCCAGATATTTTCAAAGACGTTTTTTAATATTTCTTAAATTGTTTTTTTAGTTGTAACATATTTTGTAATTGCATTTTAATCATTTGTAGTTCTACAATCTTCCATTGTTCAAACTACTTTTTAATTTTTTTCAAGAATCTTTTTTTGTTTTCATAGAACTTTTATTTGCTTTTTTCTAGTGGTTTTTGTTTTTCTTTTGTTTTATGTAGCGTTTTTTTCAAATTCTTGTAGAACTTTTTTGTTCTTCTTGATTTTTTTTTTTACCAAACATAACTCTCGTTTTTCTGTTTCTCTTTCATTTCTCGCTCTTTTTGTTTTTTTCTTCTACAAACTTTTGGTATCTTAAAAAATTTTACTGGTTTTTTACTGGATGCAATTCTCTTTGTTCTTCCTTTTTAAGTCGTTGTTTTACAATTTTATCTAATATTTTTATTTTCGTCTTTGGCAGTTATTTTTTTTGTAGTGTTTCTAATTTTTCTTCTCTTCTAATCGTTGTCGTTCTTCTTGTTTTATTCCTCTTCCAGTCTCTTTCTTTTGTTTTCTATTGGAATCATTTTTTCTTTTTCTAGAATCTTCTAAACGACGTTATTTAAGTTTTTTTTTGTTATTCTAGTATTCTTCTTCGTATTTTTTTAAGTCGCTTTTTATCAAATTTAGTTTTTCCGGAATTTTGTCTAAATTTTTTTATTGTTCTACTAGAATTTCCCACTATTTTTGTTACTTTACTAGTCGAGAACTGTTGAATGTTACTTTATTTATATACGACTTCTTTCTATAATATATATAAAAAAAAAACTGTTTCTGTGCTATTTATAAAAAAAGATGGTCAATTCAAAAATTCTGTTAAAATTGCTAAAATGGCTTGTAATAGGCCTTCCTGTATTATTTGGGCCACTCTCTTTCTTGTCTATCAGAATTAGAATTTAACTAAAAACAGTTTTACTACTATCATCATTTCGCCTCAACACCTCCAAATTTCTCTCATTTTCCACCCATTTACCATTGACGGGACTTGTTTCTTTTATCCGCGCGATGAGTAGCCACTTTTCTATGTAAATACTTGTGTTAATCGTTTAGGTACCTCAGAAAAAGATTATTGTCCCAATTGGGCTTTCACCGAAAAATCTTGAAAAATTCTGGTCTTAGTATGAATCAAGAATTAAAAAAAGAATAAGTATCTATATCTTGACAGTTACAAGGATGATGATACTTGACATAATGAAATCTTAATTAGTATTATTAAAATGATGTAATTTGAAATTTTTTTTTGGAATGGGCTACCCTAACATTTTGAGAAATATTTGAAATATCCTGTATGTATAATTTCACCAAAAAAACTTCTGATAAAACCTGTATATGCTTATTTTAATATTTTTTGAAATCTTATTTGATTTGTAGCTGCTTTCTTTATTTTTTACCGAGATTTTTTCTAAGTTTATCATCGCATTGCGTTCGCCTCCGGCTCTTACCTACTTCTAGCTAATTTATAATAATTCCAACGTATAATTACAGATTACTGTAAAACTTGAATTTGAAATTGTCAAGTGATTGGCTTAGATCTGGTATAATTAAAATATTTCTCTTACGTACTCGTAGTTCTTAAATGCCTCAAGCATAATTTATTTTTCGTGATTATATTTACATAGAGAACTGTCTGAAAGTAAGAATTAGTTTTGATTACAAGTTTTTCAAATATAGAACGTGGACAAATAACGGAAGTACTAGAAATAAAAATCATTCATGATTACTAATGGAAAATACGTGTCTATTATATTTATCTAAACTGTGTTAGTCAAGAAAAGTAAGATGTGAAAATTCGCTACGATTTTCCCAGATTTAAATTAATTAAATCAATAAAAAAATTGTTTTATGACCCAGAATGCAACGCTTGATGCATGTATCCCAATTCAATATTGTGACAATAACCCAATTTTGAAATTTTTTTTGAAAGACAAAATTTTCTAATAACGCAAAGAATTTTAATTAAAGTATTGTACAGCCAGATGCTTAGTAAATGTTCATCAGTTACCTAACCTCATTCTCATTAAAAATCGAAACGCATACGTTACACAACATTTTTTTTTCTCTTTGAATAAATTTTCCACAAATCCTTTATTACAGTTAGTGACTGTCAGATTTTGAGCTTTAGATAGAATCCGAAGCGTCTAAAAAAATAAATAAACAGATGTTCGTCATGCTCATGAGCATAACCTGGTAAATAAACCACCTTCAATGTCAATAACACAAGAAAATATTTAAATCCGCGAAAATCTATGTCACGTGACGAATTTCTAAAGTCTCATCAATAAAAAAAATCACGATTTGGTCGGTTTTCCATGCAAATTTCGGCACACAAACATAAATATTTCAAAACTTAAAAATCTTGTCATTGTCTCAATTTCCGCTTAAATTAATCTCGAAATTAATTAACGTAAAATGTCACGGTTGAATTGAAGGAAATCTCAAATAGTTTTATTAATAAAATCCAAACGTACCACTTTCAGATGTTGATTGTATCGCGACTTCCGTGGATTCTTCTAAACGAAAACAATTGGCGGCCCTAAATTTTCGCAGTGAAAGGATGTGTCATTACGTAATCCTTGGATCATGGTCAGAGAAGAACTTTATTTTTCGGTGAAAGCCCAATTGGGACAATAATCACTTTCTAAGGAACCTAAACAATTAACACAAAGGTATTTACATAGAAAATTGGCTACTCATCGCGCGGACAAAGAGACAAGTTCCATCAATGGTAAATGGGTGGAAAATGAGAGAAATTTGGAGGTATTGAGGCGAAATGACGAAAGTAGTGAAACTGTTTTTGGTTTTATTCTAATTCTGATAGACAAGAAAATAGAAGGCTCAAATAAAACAAAATGGCCTATTAGATAAAGTTTTTAACAGAATTTTGAAATCGACGGCGATAGTTTCGTTTCCTTTTTTTATAAAAAAAAATCATAAACAGTTTTTTATTCATTTGGCGCCTTCGTCTTTAAAATAATATTTAAGGATGTTAGAGTTTTTCAAGACGGAAGTAGAGAAAAGTCTTAATATAGAAGTAGTAACATTCAATGGTTCTGAATTGGCAGAGACAGTAAAAAATGGGAAATTTTGGAAGAACAATAAAAATTCTAAAAAAACTTCTAGAAGAAATTCTAGAGAAACTAAAACATGTTCTACAGTTTGGTAAAAAGCGACTTGAAAGAAAAGAATAACAAAGAAAAATACTAAGTAGAGTAATAAAAGAAGAACTTGAAAAATGTCGTTTGGAAGATTCTAGAAGAAGGGCGAAGTTGAGGCGAAATGACGAAAGTAGTGAAACTGTTATTGTTTTAATTCTAATTCTGATAGACAAGAAAACAAAAGGCTCAAATAAAACAAGATGGCCTATTACATACCATATTACGGCTGTTAACAAAATTCGGAATTGACAACTCCAATTTCTTTCTTCCTTTTTTTAGAAACAGTTTTTTATATAGTTGGGGCTTTTGTCTCCTAAATTGTATTTAAGAATGTTATAGTCCTTCAAGTCGGTTGTAGAGTAAAGTCGTAACATTCAATACTTTTTGACTAGTAGAAAAAGAAAAAAAAATGGTAAATTTTGGAAGAACAATAGAAAATTCTAAAAAAACTTCTAGAAGAAATTCTAGAGAAACTAAAACATGTTCTACAATTTGGTAAAAAGCAACTTGAAAGAAAAAATAACAAAGAGAAATACTAAGTAGAGTAATAAAAGAAGAACTTGAAAATCGTCGTTTAGAAGATTCTAGGAAAAGTAAAAATGATTAATAATCCAATAGAATGTGTAAGAAAACGACTGGAAGATTTTGAAAAGAACTTAAAAAATGCCGTTAAGAAGATTTTGAAACAACAAACAAAATTCTTAGAGAAAGTTGTAAAACAACAATTTGAAAAGAAAGAAGAACAAGAAGAGTTGCGTCTAGTAGAAAAAACAGTAAAAAATTATAGAATACAAAAGATTTGTAAAAAAAGAAGAAACAAAAACAACCAAGACTGTGATAGAAAAAAAGAAAGGAAAGTTATGACTGGTAGAAAAAAAAAATTCTAAACAGAACGAGGTTCTTCATAAACTTGCAAAAAATGATTCTACAAGAATTTAAAAAAGGCCACATAAAGAAAAAAAAAAGAACAAAAAACTACTACTAGAAAAAACAAATAAAAACTCTATAGAAACAAATAAAGATTCTAGAAAAAAATAAAACAGTAATTTGGACAATTCTAGAAGATACTGTGACTGATTTCTGTATTTTAATAACTGTGGAGACGTTCTACTTTATTATTTTAATTTTTGCTGAATAACAATTTAATACCGGATTTTAAAACAAATTTATAATTAATGTAAAAACTAAAAAGCTAAATCTAATAGAAATTTCCAAAAAGTATGTTGTCCAACACTATTTTGTGATAGATGGGTTTTTGATTTAACACAGGATGTCTCAAAATTAAAGCATTTCCATTTGGGAACTTTGTATATAGTGAGTATCCCTGTGAAGTAAATAAAAATGTAAAAACTATTTTTTTAATTAATATTTTTTTATTTAATTATTAGTTGAATATGTCTGATTGCTTTCGATAATTTTTGGCATCACTAGTAGCAGAATAAAGACGTCAGAAGCCGATGTGGCCAATAAAATTGCTAGACGAGTAAGACAGGTGGATGAGTCTTGCACCTCGACGTTACAATGATTCAAATATTAGTCAATTTAAGCAACTATTTTTTTCTTGCTATTAATAGCTTTACAACGTCTAAACAGATAACTAATTTCTCTAAAATTTAATTTTAAAATCGTTAAAAATTGTAATTTTGGTGATTTTCTTGAAACTGCGTTCAAATTAAAAAGTGAAATGTCATAATTCAAGGATTTAACTGCGAATTCCGGATTTAAATAAGGACAATGGATTTAAATTAATTATCATTTAAATGTCATAATTCAAAAGTATTTAGAAACAACTGTTTTTTATGTATTTAACAATAATAACAGTAACAGTATAAATTCGAAATGTTTTATTTAAAGATTGTGTCGCAATTTTTCCTTATTCAGACTTCGAATTTATTGAAAGCTCATTCTTTCGCCGCTTTTGCAATCCAAATAATTTCATTTCTAATCCGATCTAATCCCGTCACCTTTCCTTTGTCAATTGAAATCTCAAAACCGCAACAATTCCCAAAACTTGCATTGTTATTGAAATTTACAAGCATTTCTCGCCTCTTCTTTGAATCATCATTGCATTTTAAACTTACCAACCCACAATTTTTGCATATTTAACCTACGCTCAAAATTGAGGACCCTTTGTCAATGCTCGGCCTTGACTCGAACAAAAAAACAAGCAAAATTGATTCTTGAGGAGTTCACCAAGATTTTTATTAATAATACGAATACCACCCTCAATTTTATAGCTGACTGTATCCGGTGAATTACACGCAGCGTCAAAACTCCTACTACTCAATTCCCTCAAGAGTCAATTTTATTGGCTAATGGACTGATTTCAAGTTGAGATAATACCGGTAGTATCGCAAATTTTAATACTTTTCCATGGCAACAACTAATCACAACAAAATTTTATTAATTTTTTATGGAAACGAAGATACTACCGGTATTATCTCAACTTGAAATCAGCTCATATATTTAGTAAAAATTCACTCAAATCGAATATGTGTCACTCATTTTTAAAATTACTATCTAGTGACACTTTCCTCAAATGTCAGTTGCTACAGCCTGATTTCGCTTTTAAGCAAAAGGAAAGTAAATAATTGGTTTATAGGCGAAATGTGATTATTAGCGGAACTACAAGATGAGAAAATTATTATTTCTGTAATGATGTTCCCACGATTTGAAATTTCGACTGCGCTTCCTGTATTACCGACACAATTTGCCGTCCAGTAAATCCCCTAAAACAGTCGTTGTTATTTTCCGTAAATTCTTTGTTATTTTTTTAATTGTTTTTTTCTGTTGTATAATATCATTTGCAAAAATGGCGTGTTTACATAATCCGCCATTTGTTGTAACCACGTTGTCACCAACGTGTTATTGACACTCCCTGAGCCATTTTTTCCATATGATATTACATCCACAAGGTCACTAATCTCGTCCCACACCCATCTTAGAATTGAAGATGGCCGCCATATTGCATAAAACAAACTTTCGCTTAAATATCTTCCTCTTGTGACGTAATTGCGTATTGAAAACCAATATCTCAATAACCGCACTGTACGCACTTCCGCCAAACCGGAAATTCGATCATTATGCAAGTTTTTATATATTCTCATTGCATATTATTATTACTTAAGATTTTGTGGGAATATATAATATTTTATTTACTCACGAACTAATTTCTGCAAAAATTCGAAACAATTTGATTTCGTCAAAACTCAATTAGGTCAAGATCTGGCCAAATGCCCGCCCGAATTTCTTCCGATTAGAAAGGGTATTAGTGAAAGTAAGAAAGTCAAAGCCTACCACGATCTTGTGAAATATCACAATTTCCTGTTACTCCCACAATATATCAATGGGACGAAAATCGGGTGGAATTCGTGGCCGTTTTACTACATATCGTACTCTAATCCATTGTTCATTATTGATGCTTACTATAATTACAGTTAGGAATTAAAATTCAAGATGCCGGCCCTGGAATCGGCTATTAATCACAACCATTGCTCCATCATCTTCAAGATGCTGAGTTGCAACAGAGTTACGCAAAATTTCTAATTGGAGAGGATTTTTTGCGTCATTCCGTAATTGTTGGCTTAAATACGGCCAATTATTGACTAATAAGCGTCAAGTTGTGAACGCAATTCAACGGTTTGCCGCGTTATAAATTATTTATTTTTTACAGTTTTGAAATGTCTTCTTTGATTGACAACTGAAAATTTACACCACTGTTTCACAATCATGCTATAATTTCAATAACAAATGGATAATAATTTAATTAGATGGTATAGTACGGTTCGATGATCTCGAAATAATGTCAATATTTGATCAAATGGAGGAGGAAAAAGATTTTCATTCAGTAAATCAAACGTGACAAATCTTTATGGTGGAAGTACAGTTAGGTTTATCTACAAGTTGTGGGAATTTGTTTAATTTCAGGTAATTATACATGCAACTGGTACAAAGAATTTTCGGGAGATTTACAGTTGTTATTGTTAGATTTTCGGAAATTCGGTGCGAAAACATCGACATTATATTACAGATTTTATGGCTGTACAACACAAAAAATATAACAAAACGCATTTTGCCAGACTTTTGCCTCCACAAAATTGGTAGATAATTCCGAATTTGTCAGAAAATTCGACTAAAAATTCATAACCTGTACAGGGTGCGGCAACTTATACGCGCACTCCCAAAATAGCGACTTCTGATTCATTGAAATTGATTACACCTAACTGGACATTATTAAGATACATTTAAGAATTTTTTGGTAATTTTTCACTTACAAACAAAGTAATCCAAAAAAAGTAATTTCCGAACAAAAAGTCAAATTCTGATTTTTGTACTAATAGACGCAGATTTACTTCTAATAATGGTTTACGAAATCAGCGCCCAAAAATATTAATCAGATTTTAAATTAATTGCAATTTTTAATTTTTACTTTAAAAATTATTTTTATTTATGACTTGCTACTGTGTCGTCGTAAATTTTAGGTGACAATGGGGATTGTAATAGGGGTAAGATTGTAAAATGGATATTTGTTAGTCCTTGACAATTTTATGGCAAAGTTGTAAACAAGACCCTTCAAAGCGGTTGACTGCTACTAAATGATTCCTTTGTTGGTAAATTATGCCTAGCTTAAAAAATCTCAAATATACTTAATCAATAACTAGTTAGGTGTATAAAATATCGTCAAATTTTTTGTGCAGAAGTCGCTATTTCGAGAGTTCGCGTATAAGCCGCGTCCTGTATATACCCCGTCAATCAAGTTTTATCCGCACCACCAAAACACTCCTTTCTGTGGGTAATTTTTGCAAATAAAAAATTTAATTAATCATAATTTAAGGACACTGATTTTTTGTGTATAGAATAAATAGCAAAAATACCTAATTAAAATTTCCAGGAATTGTGTCGTTTATCTTTAATTAGTATCTTGATATCGAAACACTTATTTTTTCTCAAATTACAACAGAATCATATTTTTTCTTTCAAAAAGCTTGTATTGCGTTCTCTGTACTCTTATTTGTGATTATTGTATTTTCGAAAGAAATTGGTAATTACTGTTTGAGCATTCTCATATTTATATGAGAAAACCTCTCAAAAACTCTGATCAAAATAGGCGGTAGCGTAGTTCGAATCTATAACGTCTTGAATTCTAGTAATTAGTAAATATGGTAGCTCAAAACGCTACCATAGAATAAACCAATAGAGTATCCTAATAAAAAGTAATAAAAATATAAGGTTATCTTTAACTTGATACTGAAAAACCGCTTTTATTATGTTTATTTATTTTATTTAATAAAGTGCATCATAATCCAGTGAATGAACAGAGAATCCGAAGGCCCTGAGGGTCTGTAGGCTCCAATCATTTAAGGCGTTAAAACGCATTAGTCCTGAGGTCTATACGATATTTTTTGCACTTTCGATAAACAAAAAAAAACATTTGTGGTTTACACTCCATATTTTAAATCCCAAGGAATTTTAAATGTCAGTTTTAAATCCTAAGGGATTTTAAATGTCCCTTCAAGTCTCTTGGGACTAAAAGCGGTGGTTTAGTATTTTTCAGTTTTTTTTCAGTAAAGTATCAACTTTAGTTCCGAAAGTCAGAAAAAGCTTTCAATAACCTCTCATGTTTCTCACATTCTCTCTGTTTATCTATTCAGAAGCTTAACTGAAAACATTTTTTAACAATTTAAAGTAATTTTTTTAATACTAAATACCTCTCTCATATCTCCCACAAAACTCAGTTTATTTGATACTCCTATTGAGGCAATTTATATTTTTTTTTTAATCATAATTATGACCTTTTAGGTCTCTAAATGTTTTCCTATTTATATTTTTACAAGTTTAATTGGTGTAACGTTCTTTAACATTTATATTATGACAATTTGCTATTAATAACAAATATAAAATAGCGGCCAAAAATGAATACATTTACGTACTCAGAAATCGTAAAATATAAACTCAGATTTGTATTTTACTAAGTTAATTAAAGATATTTTTTGTGTAACATTTTTTTATGTAATTAATTTTGAATATTAATCATTAAGTGCTCGAAATTCATGCCACATTAATAACAATTTGAAATTTTTGAATGATGACGTAAATTCATTAGTATGTGACCTGGTATAATATTTTTTCACACCTTCAGTGCCATTTTTTGACATCCTAGAGGCCTCTTCATCTTTTTAATGAGTCTATTTTTATTGTGACAATTTTTTAGTAATTATTTAAAGAATGTTTTTCTTTTTTTTATTACTTATTGAATATTAACAAAAGAAATTTAATTATATAAAAGCTTGTAAGACATTTATTGTAGAAATGTAGGTTTTTTTTTTAATTTTAGGCTTTTATAGCAAGTTTTCTCTCTTCCAAAAGTTTGTAATACACTGCTCCAAGAAATTAACGCATCACTTGAAAATAAAGTAAAAAAATTAAAACTATGTACATTTGACAACTTTGGTTGAGAAGGTTTAATCAAGCTATATTCTAGTTACTCATTGTAATAAAAGTTTTGACATTAAAGTCAGAAATTTGAGTTTAATAGTTTTTTAAGCAGAAATTTTAAAATAATTTTCATTTTTAAATTGTGTTAATTTGTAATTTCGTTTTATTGTTATTTGAATTTGCCGTTCTGTGGATAGTTTTTATCATTTGCAACAATAATAAATACATTATGAGAAATTTGACTCGAGGAGAATGCGCCCAAGCTGTGGTTTTGATGGAGGAAGGATGGAGCTACAGAAGAATTGGTGAAAGGTTTGGTGTATCTCATACGTCACCTCAGAAGACCTGAGCAAGGAAGAAAAAGGAAAACCACTCCTATCCAGGATAGATTTTTAAGAATATCTGTGCTAAGGGAACGCTTTGTAACCGCTAGGAAGCTACAAACTGAGTTCCGTGACGTAGAAGGAATTTAAATCAGTACCGAAACTGTTAGAAAAAGACTTAAGGAGGATAATTTAACACCCCATATTACTGCTCGTGGTCCTGCATTGACTGCAGAACACCGCAGAGCCTGATTAGAATTTGCTAGAGAGCACATAAATTGGCAAAGAGAGGATTGGGAGTCTGTTCTTTTTACGGATGAGTCAAAATTTTGCCTTTACAATTGCGATAGACGTGTTCGTGTGTATCGTAGACCAAATGAGCGGTACGCACAGTGTAACATTCAGAATACCCCATTGTTTGGTGGAGGCTCAGTAATGGTTTGGGGTGGTATTTCCTTGCAAGCTCGTACGGAGTTAGTGGTTGTAAATAATGGCTCTATTAATGCGGACCGTTACATAACAGACATTCTTGAAGAGCATGTCGTACCATATGCCCCTTATATTGGTCCAAATTTTTTGTTAAAGCAAGATAACGCAAAACCCCACACTGCCCGAATTGTTAAAGATTACTTGAATGAGGCAGAAATCAATGTTTTGGATTGGCCAGCTCGAAGCCCTGACCTGAATCCTATTGAGCATGTTTGGGACATTCTCGGGAAACGTTTAAAAAATCTTCCACATCCTCCTCTCCATCTTCAAGAGGTAGGTCCTCAACTAAATGAAATTTGGAATAACTTAAATCAAGAAGACATAAGTTCGTTAATTTTGAGTATGGAACGAAGATGTGCAGCGGTTATTCAAAGTAGAGGTGGAACTACGCGATATTAAGATGTTTTCTGCAATTTTTATAACGGCGTAACTTTAATAAAATTTTGTTTTCGGTTTGTTTTTCTATATTTGGACACATTAGATATTAATTTACTTTAAACAAATGTTTTTGTTAAATTTTTCTTAATTTTGTACCAATTGGTTGAATACATGTTTCAATTTTCAAAAAAATTCAAGTGGTGCGTTAATTTATTGGAGCAGTGTATATTTGAGACTTTTGCTATGATAGCAAAAAAAAATTTTGAAAATTTTTTGACTTTCTATTATTTGTTTTTTATTTATATATTTATTTAAAAAATCTTGATTTTTTTAAATAGTTTATCGAATTTTATAAACTCTATAGAAGTTTTTTGACATTTATCAAATAATTTTCTGACAATTATATATCCCGCTTGCGCCCCTATCTCTCTCACACACATAAAATTCTACGAATTTAACACTTCTGTTGTGACAGTTTAATATCGTTCCTTAAATCATAATTTTGAACAGTTTTTAACAACTCTTCTATAAACCCATTTTGTCCCACGGCCCTTTGATGATTTTTTCTCTCTTTATTTATCAAATTTTTTAAAATATTTTTGTAGCGACTACCATTAATAAAAAAAATATGTTACTTCTCGAAAGCCTCCCTGCATATCTATTGAGAAGGTTCACTGAACACAAACTTTTTTTTTGACACATTGATTGTATTTTATTTATTTATTTATTTTTTAAAGCACAAATGTTTATAGTTAAAATTAGGTTTTTATGAATTTTTAGGTTTTTATAAATATTTTTGCTATACTAAATTTTGTCTCTCTTTAATTTTTTTTCGAGAAATTTTTGTTTTTGTTTTGATAACAACAACTTTTTTAATTGTAATAATTTTTTTTGTTTCTCAATTTTTGTTACAATAAACTCTCTTGATGTCTCCCTAATTTGACACTTCTGCTATGACAATTTAATAAGTTTTCTTTAATTAGAATTCTTTTTTGGCCTCTTTCTTAATTAGAAGTTTTTTGGGGCTCCCTTTTCTCCTATAATTGTTTATCTATCTACAAACTTAATTATACAAAAAATTATAATAACGTTTTGGTTATATTGTGTAGAAAACACAACGTATTTTTCAAAAAAAAGAAAGGTTTACTTTTTCCTAATTTTTTTTAAATTTTTGTTTGGTACCTCACTTCTAAGTAGTCCCATTAACGGCACCCAAAATAAAAACCCACACCGAATTACTGTCCTCTAAATGTTTTTGCTATCACATTAAAAACACCACCTACATTTCGCCAAATCATCAATAACACAGAATCCGTCTTAATAATTTTTTTTGTAAAAAATTTTTGTAACCTGATTGAAAACCAGGTCGCAAACAAGTCCACCTAAATAAATATATCGCCATGTTTTATTACAAATGCTTTTATGCTTGACGAGTTTTCAATATTTCAAATATTTTAATACAAAGTTGATGACGTCAGACAAGCCCCCCTTGTAACGTTATTTTTGTACTTAATTTAAATATAATTGCAAGACTGCAAATGTTACGGTATGTCTTCCTCAAGCGCATCGCCTGCTTGATTTACTAAAAGACTGTCATTTTCGGATGTATATACATAAAAAAAACAAGAAGAGTAAGAATTCTTGAAGTGTAAAGATTGAAACGGTTGAATTCTTTAGAATTGTGTCTTTAGTCAAGAAAAGTCTCATTTTTACATAACTGAGATAAAAGGAACAGGTGTTGTGTAATTTTGTAATTTGAACGGTACTCCATTACAATATTCCTTGATAAATTAAAAAAAAGTTGGGGAGCCAGAATGTAGCGATTTACTTACCATCACAATATAGAAAAAAAGCGGCAAAAATCAGGAAAAATCCTTTGAGTCTCCTCGGTTGTAACATGTTCACTTTGGAGAAAAGCACAAAATTGGGGGTTCACAAAAATTCCACTAGGAAAAATCACTTGAATTTTCTCATATTTTCCCGCGGTTGGTTCGTTCGGTGCGCTCGACTCTCACTATACTCGTACTCCTCACACTTTAACACCGCGAAGACTTGCTTCAAACTGAAGAAATAAGTAACTGTCTTCGGCTGGCAGCAACTAACATACACTCACCTGTATAATAATATTGAAAAGGCTCGGAGGTAGAAAGCTGACGGTAATCAAGTATGTGTGTACGATTTGGGTAAGACGAGGAATTTCGGACGAAAAGTCAACGGAATTCGGGTCAAATGAGGAAAATTCTCAATGGAAAATGCACATTTTTGATTGTTTGGACTTGTTTCTTCTTTGGAATGTGTAGCAGATATTTTTTGTTGGTAGCACTTTAATTTTTTTAAAGCACGCTCTTAGTTAGTGACTATAACAGCCTTTGTGCACCACGCTGTTAGTTAAGTAATTCATTTATTGAGAATACTAGTAATTTTTTTCTTTCCTTAATATACCACTTTTTATTTATTAAAAACAAATTCATAATAATTTTAAAAGTTTTTTGATGATTCGCCTTCCTCCCAAATTTTCCTCTTATGATCGATCTATCGAGAAGCTTAATTATTATACCAAAACAGTTCTTTCTAATGTGACCTTTTTCTTTTTGAAAACTAAACACTAGAAGAACAGAAGAAGATTATGGACAAGTTAGAAAAACAATGTTTAGAAGAACAAGACAAATTTAAGAAACAATGATAAGTGAAAATGAAGATTAAAAGAAAACACTTGAAGAACAGAAGATATTCGAAGATAAGTTCAAAAAATGGATTTTGTATGAATAAAAAGATTATAGGAAACGATGATTGTTAAAAAAATAGTAAAAAAAACTTTATTAAAGATTCAAAAAGAGATTTTAAGACACAACATTTGATAGAAAAAGGGGGAGATGGGTGGAGTACTTCCAAGAACTGTTGAATGAAGGTGGAAACGGAATACATGTAGCTAGACTAGAAAACAAAAGAAACATAAAAGAAAGAGGATTGTTGGAAAATGGAATAACTAGCGAGATAATAAAAAATGGGTGGAAGAGGTTACGAGATAAAATAATAGAAATAATAATAAGAAGTTGGACGGAGGAGGAAATACCAGAAAAATGGAAAATTGGCCTTATATGTCCAATACTCAAAAAAAGGAGATGCTACTATGTGTGCACTCTGACAATGATACAGCATAACAGTTACGAACAAAAGCTGCCCCTACATATATTGTTTATAGATTTTAAAAGGGCCTACGATACAATTGATCGTACAATGATGTACCACGCAATAAACAACCTGGGAATACCAAATAAGCTTACCAAATTAATAGAAATGACATTAGAAGGTTCGGCGGGCAAGATGGTAGTGGATGGAAGCGTGACAGAAGTGTTCCCAATTCGAAAGGGGTTAAGACAGGGCGACTCGCTATCAACAGTTTTGTTGAATTTTGGAAAAAATCATGAGGGAAAGTCGGATAAGAAAACAGAATGTAATATATACAGTAAGCAGCAGGTGATTGCGTATGCGGACAATGTGGCATTAATCGCAAGAACCAGAAAGGAGATAAAGGAAATGGTTAAAAATTTGGAAAAGAGTGCGATAAGGTATGGACTCAAGGTAAATGAAAGCAAGACAAAGTATATGGGAACAAACGGAAGAGAAGTACAAGGTGAACTGGAAATGATAGGACAGAATGGCAGAAATTATTGTTTTCAAAAAAGTAGACAGATTTGAGTACCTCGGGATTACAGTGAATGAAAATAATGAATAAGTAATGGAAATAGAAAAGAGACTAACTAAACATTAAACACGGTGTTGAGAAGCAAAATAGTGTCGAGAAAAACAAAAATTAGAATCTATAGAACTGTATCCAGCCAGCGCAGCGGTGCTATAAGGATGTGAAACGTGGATCATGACCCAAGACACCTCGGAAAAGTTGAAAAGGTGGGAGAGAAAAGCGCTAAGAAAGATGTTTGGAGGAGTGATAGGCGAGGAAGGCAAGTGGAGAAGAAAAACAAATAAAGAAGTAATGGATATATATGGATACCCAAGAATAATCCAAAAAGTAAAGGGTCAAAGAGTGCGGTGGTTAGGACATGTGGCGAGAATGGCATCGAATAGACACACAAAAAAGCGCTGCTGGGAGGAGAAGGAAGTAAAAGAAGAAGAGGGAGACCGAAGAAGAGATGGTTAAGGAAGATCTAAAGGGAGTAGGAGTCCGGGACTGGATGGAAGGGAGCAAGAACAAAAAAGAATGGAGGAAAATTGTGGAAAAAATTAAATCCATGGGCCTAAGGGCCTGAAAAGCTATATATATATTTGATAGAAAAAGAAAAGCAGACAAAAATCTTATTACAAAAACAAAACAAAAATTAGAACAGTTTGAAAAATGACGCTTAGAAATAAACCAGAAATTTGAGAAACCTCGATTAGAGGAGAAAGAAAAGCCAAAAATCTTTAGTAAAGCAAATTCTTGAAAAGTTTTAAAAAACGATGTTTGAAAAAATAAGAAAAATTTAGAAAACAATGTTCGTAAAAAACAAGAAAAGCACAAAAAACTCAAAAAACAAAAGATTTTAAAACAGATCAAAAAACGACAGATATTTGGAAAAACCGGTGAACTAGAGAAATTTAGAAAACAATGTTTAATAGAGAAAGAAAAATAAAAGATGAATTTGACAACACTTAATGGAAATAAAGAGCAAAAGAAAACTTTTTTAAAAACAACGTTTAGATAAGGAGAATTTTAGACACTACAATTGGTAAAAAAAGGATAAAACAAGACTCTACAAAAACAGAAAAAGAAAAAGCTTGTAAAAGTGTTCAAAAAAACAAGAGGAATATGAGAAACTCCGATTAGAGGAAAAAGAAAAACAACAAAACTTTAGAAAAACAGTTTGTAGTTCGAAAAATGCGTTTGAGTAAACAATAAAAATTTTGAAAATGAAGTTTGATTAAAAAAAGCAAGAAAAACAAAAAACCTTTAGAAAAACAATAGAAAATTCTAAAAAAGAATTCGAAAAACGACGTTTGGAATAACAAAAATAAAACAAAATAAAAAAAACAAATAAAAACATTATAAAAAAAATCGAGAAAGATTCTAAAACTCCTCGAAGAGCGACATTAGGAAAAACTAGTTTACTAGATAAATTGAGAAAACAATGTTTGATGAAGATAGAAAGATAGAGAAAGACTTTGGCACAATAGTTGCTGAAAGAAGAAGAAGAAAAGAAAATTTTGTTAGATTCTTGAAGAGTGCTAAAAACTTTTGAAAAAACAGGAGAGAATTGTAAAACAATTAGTGAGAAATAAAAAACAAAAGAAATCTTTACAAGAATAAAAAAATGATAAGTTAGAAAAACAGACTTTGAAAAAAGAAGAAGAATTTTAGAAACGTTTGATAAATGAAAAAAAAAGAGGAAAATTAAACTTTATTACAAAAACAAAAATAAACTCAAAACAAAATTGAAAAATGATTTTTAGAAGAATAAAAAGATGTAAAACACGATTATTGGTAAAAAAATATAAAAGAAAATTCTAGAAGAACAGATTATAGAAGTATTTTGAAAAGAGCGTTTAAGAAAACAAAAAGAATTTAAAAAACCGCGTGCAAAAAGAAAAAGTAAAGCGCAAAACTAGAAGAACAGATTATAAAGCTGTTCAAAAAACACGTTTAAAAAGTAAAAATAATTTGGGAAAAGTAATTTGGTGGATAAAACAAAACAAAATTCTGGTAGAAGTTAAAAGATATCGGTTGGAAAAAAGAAGTTCAAAAGAAGATTCTGGAATAGCAAAGATAGACTGATAGATTACAAAGAAACAATTTTTTTTAGAAGAACCTAAACAATTTCGTTAAAAAAAAATAGAGACGATAAAATAGGTTTAAAAAAAGCAAAAGAAAACTTTACTATAAAAATCGAGAAAAAAGCAACATTTAAAAAATCTGCTGACCAAAATACAGAATTATGGAAAAAAATGTTTGATAGAAAAAGAAGAGCAAAAAAGACTTTGACACAACGAAGAAAGAAGAACAAAACAACACCTTATTAGAGTTTCTAAGAGTTCTTAAAACAACGTTGATTGATCGAAAAAAAAGAGCAAAAAGAATCTACAAAACTAGTAAAAATTTTGAAAAAGTTCTAAAAACGATTTTTGTAAAAATAAGCGAAATTTGCAAAACAACGTTTAGTTGAAAAAGATTAAAAAAAGTTTCAGAAAAAATTGATAAATCGAAAGAAAGTTTTGGAAGACTAAAGAAATATTCTGAAAAAACAGAAGAAAATTTTAGGAGAGTTTGAAAAGCGTTGTTTAGACGAGACAAAAGAGTTTGATAAAAGACAAGAAATGGAAGTAATGTTAAAAGACGTTGACCGGAAGAGGAAAAAGCAAACAAAGTTTCTAGAAGAATAATAAAAACTAAAGGAGTTTTGCAAGAATTTGAAAAACGATCCTAAAAAAGCTTGAGAAACAAGGATTAAAAGAAAACTTAAAAAACAAAAATCTATGCCTAGAAAGAAAAGATAAACTGAGTGAATAACAAGAAGATTCTATGAAAAACTATGACCTAAAAAAGAAAACAAAAGATTCTAGAAGGATTGAAATAACAACTACATAGAAGAAGATTGTAAAAATTTACGAACTTGTAGTACAACTTTAAAAAATAATTTTTCTAATGACTCTCTTGTGCCTCTATTTAACATCAGAAAAGTTAATTATTATTATTTTTTTAAATGACTATTTGGAAATTTCATTTTCTATTCCCGTTTAATCTCGAGAGAAATTTAATTTGCTTAGCCACTTTTTTATTTATTTATTTTTTTATTAATTAGGTAGTAATTTTTGGTGTACCTATCAAGAACTATATACTTCGATTATGATATTTTATAATTTTCTGTTTATTGTGTGATGTTTTATAACAATTTTAAAGAATTATTCTTTATCCTTTTTATCCTTCAATTTTCCCTTTTTTGTGAGAATTTATGAGATTATAATTCTTTTTAAAATTTGAAATAATGAAATGAAAGATTTTTGATGAATGATGAGCCGTCTGGAGACTCTCATTTTTCTCTCAAATAAGTTATCGAGAAGCTTATTTAAAAAAAATTAACGTTTCTATTATGACCATATCAGAAAAAGAATTACAATATTTAACAATTTCAATCATTGGTCAATGCAAATTTCCTCCTCTTATCCCCCCGAGATGTCTTTTAATAATATTTCTGGCCTTTGTGATAGCCTCAAGAGAAGGAAACCGCAATGAATGCAAAACAAAAAGCTAAAAGTTGCTTTAATAAATTTATTTGAAGGCATGGCAAGGACTCACTTAACATATCTTACAAAAAACGTTACGAAAGTAATATTGAACTAATTTTATGTGATAAAGGCTTTAAATTTCACTTTTGCTGCCTTGGCATTTAAAAAATACATCGTTATCAGTGTAATTACGACTATAATAATAATTAGGAACTGAATCTTAAAATGCTAAAACCTATTGTTTACATTTGAATAATTCTTAAATAGTTTCTTTGTGTCTTTTATTGCATAAAAGTCCCATTATGAAATTTAGAATATCGCATCATCGTTCAATGACTTCGTTGGGGTAACTAGTTCAATTATTAGAAATTATTTAACAATGGAAAAATAAAATAATAAACTGTGGTATTCTATTGCAAAAAATTTATTTTGAAACAATATTTAAAAAAATTCACAACTGTTTACTTAATCTTAATATAAAAGTGAGTTTATTTATTATAAATTGTAATGACTTGATTTATATTCATCAAATTGGATCAAATTATGCAACAACTTAATGCATACTTACATGAAACATGAATTTACTTGTATTAATTATGTAAATTACATTTCAGCTAAATATAAGTTCGCTAATTATTTCATTCATTACAAATTCGACAAATCATATAACCTGAATAATAATAGTACACTAACAAAAAAAAAAATATATTTCTTAGGTAGTGTTTGATGTATCCGGTTTGGAACGTTGCTTAGCAACCATTTTCAAGTTTCTCATTGGTTGATAAACTGTTGAATAATGTAATACTGTTCAATGATTCGTTCTCTTCGTCAGGTACTATTTTTTTTATTATTAACAGGTTATTTCTTTATATTAAGAGTAAAAAACTATTTTTTCTACCATTTTAGTATATCATTTCAGTTGTCAAGCAGTTGTGATTTTGTAACTAGTGCTGAAAAGTGACATTATTTTATATCTAGTTACAAAAAGTGTCATTAATATATATAATCACGAAACTAACCTTATTTATGTAGAAAATGTTTTTTTTATTCAGACTTGTTTTATGAGAACTTTTGACGCGTTTATTTTTTTATTGTAATTTTTTTTTACTAAATATAATTACTGTTTTTTTTATTATGAGATAAAAAAAGTTTGACAATTTCTTGACATCTAGGACCTTTTATTGATAACTGCACTGAATCGCATAAAAATAACTTTACACCAAGGATCCAAATCCAAGTAAATGTTCTCGACTGGTAAAAAAAAGCAAAAAATGAAATTTCTAGAAGAGCAAAAGAGAATAAAAAATAAATAAAAGCGTCGTATAAAAGGTTCTAGAAGGACTAAAATAGATTCTACAATTTGATAAAAAGCGACTTGAAGAGAAAGAAGAACAAGATACTAGAGCTAACAAAACCAAGAACAAAAGAAAGTTTAAGAGGAACGGAAAAGAGTTTATGCATAATTACGTAAGAAAAAAATTGTTTTTTTGTCTTTGAAAATGAAAGTTCTACCGGGTCATTTTTAAAATTATTAATTAGAGGGTGCTGTAGATTATTTTTTGTAGTTGGCAGTACTGAATTTGTGACAGTGACATAAAGCGCCAAAATCAAAATAGAATACAGAGAAAACGAGACGGCGAAGCGATACGCGCCTTCTTCACCTGTTACTTATAAGCTGTTATCAAATGTTCCCTCCACAGGCTCCCTCCTTCCTCAGAAGACGCGCTACGTGCGCGCTACTCTTCTATTCTTTCTAGTAAAAGAAAAAAATTCTAATTATGTGACACATTTATGACATAAATGTTTCATATTTGGTTATTCAGTATTGCCAACCAACTTATTTAAAGCGTCGCCTCCTCCAACTAATAATTTAAAAAATGACCCGTTAGAAAAACGAAAGTCTGCAAATAAAAGACAAAAAAAAATAAAGAGAATTACGAGCAATAGGAAAAGAACAACAAAACTAGATTCTAGAAAAAGAAGATTTTACAAAAATTAAAAAAACATAAAGACAAAAGAAAATACGAAATGTTAATAATATGTATAAGAAGAAAAAAGAGATTAAAGGACAATTTTAAAAGAACAAAAGTACATTCTACAAAACTGTTTAGAGATCTTTAGATACACAAAAAGAATGTAATAGAGAAGGTAATAGAAAAAGAAGAACAAAAGTAGATTCTAGAAGGAGTAAGATTTTACAAAAATTTGAAAAAAAGGCCAGATAAACGCAAATGAAAATACAAAATGCTAATAATATGTACCTATAAAAAAAGAGAATAAAAGACAATTTAAAAAAAATTCTAGAAAATGTACAAAGTACATTCTAGAAAATCGTAGTTTAGAAAATTCTAGATAAACAAGGAAAACGACAAACAAAAGAGAAAAAACAAAGAGAATTATGACTAGTTGGAAAAAAGAACAAATTTAGATCCTAAAAGAAGAAAATTTTAGAATAATTGAAAAAAAGACTACTTAAAAGCAAAAGAAAATAAGAATTGCTGTTAATATGTACAAGTACAAGAGAAAAAAAAACAATTAAAAAAAAAACGAAAGTATATTTTAGAAAATCGTAATTTAGAGGATTTTAGAAGAATTAAAAATAACAGGTCATCAAAAAAAAGCATTAAAAAGAAATTGAAAATTAGGAGGTTCTAGAGGATCAAATAAATAAAGATTCTAGAGTCTAGACGAATTTGAAAAACATGTTTTGAAGAAATAGAAAGACAAGAAAACAAGACTACTAAAAGAAAACGAAGAACAAAAAAATTAAGACCTGTAGATAAAAGATGAATGAAAAATTCTAGAAGAATAAATGAATTGTTTTTCGAGCCAACCATTTAAAAAAATCCGAGAATAAACTAACCAATTTGCAATGATTCCCGTTTCTGCTTTCCAAAAATGTATAATTTTAGAATTTTTAAGAGAATTTGGGAGCCATACACGAAAGTTTTTACAATTTTTTTTTAATAAAATTTAATTATATATAATTATTTAAATAAATTTTTTTAAATAAAAAGTTGCAAGAAACATTTATTTTCATCTTTGGTTCCTAAATTGTATTGTATTAAAAAGCCGGATGTAAAAAAAACGTACCCAGAAAAAGCAGAAGAGCTTTAAAAGCTATGAGGCATTGTAAATGTAAATGTAAAATTTAAGTCTTTTTCGTTCCCCTGAAAAGTAATTCTAGACGCGTTTTTAAAAACGTCCTTTATTTCAATTTCAAAAAAAGTTGATAGCCTTACATCTAGCAAATTTTTGATTGTGTAAATTAGTAATTTCTATGTCTTTAATAGAAAATTTGTGTGTTTTATTCTTATTTAATTATTTTTTTATTCAGCAATATATCATATATTATTATACAAAAATATATTTCAGCTTTGATTTAGGAAGGTTTTATCTGGTCCTTCGTAACAAAATACTTCTTAACTTCACTACTCGAGACAGAAAATAAATGCTTAAATAATTATAAATATTTTTTAAAAATAACAAAATCAAAGACTTCTCGATTTGCAGTTATTATTTTTGAATTCTAATTTCGTAATTCTAATGTTTTCTGATATAGCAACACTATTTTTTTCAATGCAATACGATGAAACAACTGTAAATTTTGAATATTTTAAATTTTGTTATTTTAAATTGTAAGAAATTTTAATTTACCTTTTTCTCAGAAAAAATACGTTTCCACAAAAACAATTTTATTTTAATACGTTCAAAAACGTCTTTGTTTTAATGTTTTAATTTCTGTGATTAGATATGCAACACATAATATAGATGTATTTGTTTCGTTACATAATAACCAGCACAAATTTAGAAATTTGAATCCTTTCCAAATCATCCTGATTGTGTAGTCAACCAATAAAACGGCAATTTAATGTATATCAGCATCTGCTAGATAGCGCTGATCTGCCAAGTTTTCTTTTTTAGAACTGGCCCAATATAAATGGTTTGCAGATTACACGCGAGAGGACAGCCATGTTGTTGATTTCCTAAATTCAAAACATAAAAAAGAAATTAAAAACTTGTGTTTGTATATATGTATTTTTTTGAAAATAGAATCTTCCCTATTTCAGTAGTTTACCATTTGAAAACTAGAGGTCTTTTTTTTCAAACATAAAGCTCTCCCCTATTTTTTCCAAAATGCTTAGTAAAATAACGTACTAAAAAATTCTCCATAATTTTTTTTAATTTTTGCTTGTATCAACGACTTATTTTTGCTGTGAGATATTTTAGTATTTTTATTATTTAAAAAAATAAATTCAAGTAGTCACCAATCATATTTTTTATTTGTTACGTTTTGAGGTAGATGAAACAAGTAAGCGAATCAAGCCGCGAACGGAAAAGCTGCTTTATTTTTTATTAAAAAAAAAATCTTGATCTAATTAATAATCATTTTATTGCATGTTTATATTTGTCGACAAATTACAAAACTTATGAAAAATATATACATCATATCTTACCAGCTACATAATATGTACAAAAAGCTTATCATTTACGATTACAATAATAGAACGGCCACCCACAAATACCGTGAGATCAGTCTCAAAAAAATTTGTATAAAACTACAAACAATTACAATCTAATTACTGGCTTATACAAAACATCCAACATTGACTAGCAAATTTACAAAAAAAATTCAAATCAACAAATAAAACGCACTTTTACTCCTCATATAAATACGTCGTACAAGTCTTTGTTGTGATAACGCACCGTTAAACCATCGTCACATTCCGTCTTTTTTTATCACCACTATTTACCGAAGATAAGGAACCTTGAAGACTCGGATTGAACGGAACCAGTGTTTCATTCCTTTGCATTGTTTGGTAAATCGGTTGGTTCTGGTGAACACCATAGATGTTGTAATTCGGAGGGTAACCATTGGGGTTAAATGCGGGTAGTGGAGGTACTGGTGGTGGAATATGATGGTTAGTGTAATGCCCGTTTAGACTCATATGATCCACGCTTTGACCATTAAGAGACATGTGGTCGCCTTGAGCCATCATCAAATCCTGATGACTCGGAATCTGCTCATCCATATTGGGACTATGACGACGCTCATGTTCGTGTAACAATTGAGAAGCACTCCAGGAATTATAAGGACTCAAAGTGTGTCCATTACGATTTGAGATAACACTCAAACCTTGATAACCATTATTGGGAGTACCCATATCACGTTGTTGATAATGCATCTGCTGGTGTTTCAACTCTTCAATCAATTGCTGTTCTTGTTGGTTCACAAGAGAGTATCTCTTCTTTGTATCTTCTTCATACTCGTCTTTAATCGGAACACCAATTTGGTGCGGATCAGGCAAGTCTGTAACGTAGTTATGACTTTGTGGTAGATTTTGAGGACTACTTGGTACTATAGTTATAGTCGAACTTAATTTATCATTTTTAATTGAATCATTTGATTTTTTATGTGTGTTTCTGATATCACGTCTTTTGATAACACAAAAATAACAATAGACGATCAGAAGAATTACGAGTAAAATCAGGCCGATTACGATTGGTAGAATTAGCTCAAGACCCACCCCCATAGTCTTCTCAATACTAGGCCGAACTGGATCAACACCAACCGAATTCGTGTTTGACCAAAACGGATGCTCATTGGTCGAATAAGTCGGTGGGACTGTAGGTGGAGGTGGTGGTGAAGGCACGAGAACACGAATCCAGTTCGAAACAGGACTACCAACTTCAGAATTAAACTTCTGGTATGCTTTAATAGCAAAATAGAGTGGTTTATCTAGCAATTCGCGGTTTTGGGACATGTCAAGAGTGTAAGTAGTTTCAGAACCGGGTGGTAAAGGAAAAGGTTGTCCGTTATCCCACTCTTTTGATTTAGTCTCAAAACCATCAGTGATGTCCTGTACTGATGTGGCGTACCGAATTTCGTAACGTGCAACTGTAAGTCCTGCTAAATCTGGTGACGTCCATGACAGTCTCGCCTTCATATCTTCTGGAATAATCTGAACTTTCAAATCTCCAATTCTGCCACCACTTGCACTAAGATCTTTCTCTGTTATCATCAGAGTTTTCCTCGGGAGGACACGTTGAAAAGGCGAGACTGGAGTAACTCCCGTAGAGGAAATAACAGATCCACAACAAGGTTTCTCTGAGACTTCTCCAGATTCAGTCCAGGTGTATGCAGTATTACCGTTATCATCAACAATAACCTCGAAATTATACAATCCGGGTCCGTTATCACCTGCATTGAAATACCGAGTGTACACTCCATCCCCTTTAGTAATATCAGGATCACCAGAACCGGTATCTAACAACTCAAACGTGTTTTTGTGAGGGTATGACCCGTTGATTTCCGGTTTGGTGACTGTAACTTCAACTTTGGCTCCCAAAACTGGTAACTCGCCTTTTTTCACTTCAACTAGAAGAATCAAAGGACCGTTATCTTGATTTCTGTGAGTCCAAAACCTTGCTCTAACGACTGGAGAAGTCGGAGAAATCGGAGTTGCAGTCACTTGCAAAAAGTGTGGTTGAGGGTTTCCAGGATATGGTTCAACAACGTAAGTCCAGGTACCGGTTTCGGAGATATTTGCAGTTAAACCAATCATTTTGAAATCGATAAATCTATCATTCCGTTCAGTGAAAGCTTGATGAGAGGGACTAATCAATTTCAAACTTCTGATTAGAGGAGTTACAGAGTTGTAAGTGAAAAATGTAAATTGTGATGGTTTACCAAGAGTTGAATCAAGCATAAAACTCCCAGTTATTGAGCTTCTGCCATCATCAGTGATCCGTTTTCGGTGGATTTCAATTGGTAGATCTGAAGAGCTCCCCGAGTAGAAGTTTTGGACAATATCGTAAAGTACATTGCGGAGTTCAAAATAAGTAGAGAGGAGTGTCGTCTCGACGTTTAGCTTCTTCTCAAAAACTGTGTATGCAACTCCTGAAGTTTCTTCAGCGAGTTTGTTTAAAAGATTTGCTCGCATTATTGTAGGATAGTTGATTGTGGCAATTTTAATTTTGGATTTCTTCACTTTTTCCATAGTTTTGTTGACTTCAGTGAAAGTCTCAATACCTGCTGCTATTACAACAATGACGTTATTAGCAGGTCCGTTTAATTTTGTTCTGTCGTTTAACATATCAACGGCGTCTTTGATAGCACAATTCAAACAACCAGCTTTTAGATTATCACTAGGAATATAAGGGATCTTCGAGTAGAACTTATCACGGTTATTTGTTTCGTCTTTAGAGTTACTCTTCATTGGTACGATATTTAAGACTTTCTTCGATGTTTCTTCAGCTAAAACCATACCAACTTCAGTATTTTCAGGTAAAATTTGTAAAGCCCAATATCTTAATGCAAGTCTAAGATAACTCCAAGACTCTCTTTGCATCATATCTTTAGTGTTTTCTAAGACAAACACATAACGTGTTAAATTCTGTTTCTTGTATGTTATTTTGATTGAAGTATCTATTAACTGGTTACTGTTAACGTTGTTAATGTGGTTGTTTGTGTTAAAATCAGAGTGTTTGAGTACTACATCTAGGACACTTCGTTTTTGACACATAGAATTGTGTTTGGTGGGGGCAAATCTGTCATGGTTGCCATCATCACAAAACATAGAGACTTGTGGTGCTTCTGGAGCAAACATAATAGAAGAACGTGCTTTCTCATCGACCATTTTAGAAGTGTTATATACCGGCATAGTAGATCCAGATGTACAAATCCTAGAACAAAAAAATGAAATCAAAAAAAGAGAAAAAACACATGTAAAACAATTTTACCCATTATCATTGATTGGTAGCTCTGAGCATCCATTAGCTTTGGTTTGTTTCTTTTGGTCGTCATAGAAACACATGGGATAGATAGGATCATTGTAGTACCCTTGTTCATCAAAAACTCCGTATCGGTACTTCGCGAACTCCTTGACTAAAGATCTTGCAATTGTTAGATCTCTTTGCATTAGACTTTCGTATGATAGATAGATTTGGTCTCCCGGTTCGCCGCACCCTAATGATTGTTGGGTGTAAATTCTGCCTCGGGATGGCCCACGTGGCAACACTGTCACATCGGGGGCTTCACCCGAACCGGAAATGACAGTTGAGGAGGCGCAAGAATCCGGCCATGTTGGCGGAAGTAAGACAGTTGCTGAACGAAGGTAAGCCCTACTATCGAGGGCGGAGAAGAGATATTGTGATGCACTTGTAAGAGTTTCCTGAAATTGAAAAAATTCTAAGGTGAGTGAGGAGAATAGAGAGGTCGTGTGAAATGGTATTTGCATCATCTATAACCTACTTTCGAAATCGAGAAAACGCATCTTCGATCGGTGGCGTAATGAAAGGTTAACGAAACGGGTTTGCTGGGTTTGTACCGTTTTGGGATTTAATGTTGGCAGTACCGAAGAGGGTTTTTAAAATTTTAATCAGGATTTTGCGTTAAATAATAGATTATATCGAACGCATTTCGAAAAATCAATTTTGGGGCATAAATTCAAGTTAATAAAACGACTGTAAAGCGGATCGTAAAAAGTAAAATTTTGAGCAAAATATATAAATATATAAAGTAAAATTATAGCGCTGGGTGCTATAATGGCTAAAAAAGCACCAAAATGAGTTTTAGTGTAGGTTACTAGAGATGCAAATTGCAAAAAGTTACTTTTTCACTTTTTTTTTGAACTTAAAAAAACGATAGCTTTAAAAACGCATTTAGGTTTAAAAAAAAAATAGAATTTTATTAACGAACGTGGAAAAAATCTGTAAAAAATATTATATTTGTCTTATAAAATTATTAAAATGTCGCCTCTTGCTACCAATATTAGAGAAATTGTAGCTTTTGTATTAATTAGTTTAAAAATTAGTAAAAACGCCTATGACTTGCAAAATTAGTAAAATATCGCCTCTGGATACTAAAATTACTAAAAAAATTCGCCCCTGACTTTATTGATTTAAAAATTGACAATAAATATCTGTTTTTGATATCTAAAATTAGCAAAATCACCTCTCCAACCTTCAAACTTACTAAACAGTCGCTCCCGGCTTCTAAAATAAAAAAAAATATTGCTTTTGTTTTTATTTCCTTAAAAATTAGTAAAAAAATGTCTGCAGCTTACACAATTAGTAAAACATAGGTTCCGACTGCTCTGTTGTTTAAAAAAATGACCCTTTTCCATTGTTTAATTAAAAAATTTGCAAAAACAATCTCTTGGTTCAAAAACTAATAAAATATCGCCTCCGGCTACTGCAATTAGTAAAACAATATTATATGAGTTAAGTTTCTGGCTTCTGAAATTAGTAAATTACGGCTACGTATTCAAAATGAGCAAATTGTTCCCAAAAATGCTGTCTCTTGATTTATTAATTTAAAAATAAGCAACAGATATTGTCTTCTTCTTCTAAAATTAATAAAATGTTGCCTTCGGCTCCCATTATTAGAAAAATTGTCGCTTATGTATTAATTAACTTAAAAATTAGTCAAAAACGTCTCAGGCTCTTAAATAGCTAATAAAGTAACGCCTCTGACTACAGAAATTACTAAAACACAGCCTGTGTCTTTATGAATCGGTTTCTGTCTTTTAAAATTAGTAAAATTGTGACTGCGGCTTTCAAAATTAGTAAACTTGCCTCCGAATCCCAATATTTAGAAAAATTGTTGCTTTTGTATTAATTAATTTAAAAATTAGTTAGAAACGTCTCAGGCTCTCAAAATTAGTTAAGTATCGTCTTGGGCTACTAATATTAATAAAACATTGTCATATGTATCGCTATGAATTAGTTTCTGGCTCTTAAAATTAGTAAAATTACGGCTAAGATTAGTAATGTGTTCTCTTTGGCTCCCCAATAAAAGAAAATGTTTCGTTCATATAGATTAATTTAAAATTAGTAAAAAATGTGGTCTTTGACTTATAAAATTAGTAAAATGTCGCCTCTGACTCTCAATATCAGAAAAATTACAGCTTTCGTATTATTTAAATTTAAAATTAGTAAAAAAATGTCTCTGGATCCTAAAATCAGTAGAGTAGCGCCTCCGGCTACTGAAATTACTAAAACAATAGCCTATGTGTCTTTATAAATAGGTTTCTGTCTTTTAAAATTAATAAAATTGCGATCGCGGCTTTTAAAATTAGTAAACTCTTGTCTCCGAATCCCAATATTTAAAAAAATGCTGCTTTTTAATTTATTAATTTAAAAATTATTAGAAAAGTTATCCTCGGCTTCCAGTATTTCAAAAAAAATGTCATTTTTCTATTAAATAATTTAAAACTTAGCCTGCGGCTCCTAATATTAGAAGAAAATGTCGGTTTTGTGTTAATTAACTAAAAAATGTTTCAAAAACGTCTTTGGCTCCTAAAATTAATAAAAAATCGCTTCCGGCGACTAATATTAGTAAAATATAGTCCTGTATGTCTCTATAAATTAGTTTCTGGCTTTAAAATTAGTAAAAAACACTGTCTATTACTTATAAAATTCGTAAAATGTTGCCTCTAGCTCTCAATATTATAAAAAAGGCACTTTCGTATTAATTAAATTTAGAATTTAGTAAAAAACGTCTCAAGCTCCTAAAATCATTAAAGTAGCGACGCTGGCTACTGAATTACTAAAATAATAATCTGGGTGTCTTTATAAATTGGTTTCTGTCTTCTAAAATCAGTAAAATTGTAGCTGTGGCTTTCAAAATTAGTAAATTATCGCTTCCGAATCCCAATATTAAAATAAGGTTATTTTAAAAAAAGTCATTTTTCAATTAAATTATTTAAATTTTAGTAAAAAATATTTCTAAATCTCGTAAAATATTCCTTTCGGCTACAAAAATTACTAAAACAATGTCCTAAGTGTCTTTATGAATTAGTCTTTGGCTTCTGAAGTTAGTAAAATCTCAGCTGCGGATTTCAAAATTAGAAAAGAATATTTTTGACTTATATAATTAGTAAAATATTCAGTTCGGCTACAAAAATTACTAGAACAATATTCTGTGTATCTTTATGAATTAATTTCTTGTAGGTCAGTTCAAGTAATATTAAATGAGTATTTAATAAGTCAAGCGGGCATAAACCATCACTTTTGGTCCTTCGAGCCGGTGATCTATGGGTACTGAAGATTTTAATTAGACTTAAGCTGATGAAGATGTAGGGGAAGTTTCAATTAAATCTGAAGGGAGTTTAGATTTGCATTTAAAGTAACAATCAGTGCCACCAACACAAATGCATTGTTCTGTGTCATCCAACGCGATATGTTTATTAAACGAAAAGACAATAGTTTCGAACGTGTGTCAAATACCAGAATTATCAATGACGTCATTACTTTGTCATCTCCCCTAGGTAATGCCCAAGTATGTAGGTCTTAATTGAATACCAGAGGGTGCATTTCCGGATTTGCATATAAGAAATGAGCATTGGTGCAATTTCCATATCAAAGGAATAGTTTAGGTGAAACAAAAGGGCTTCGAAATTAAGAATAGAGGCCCTTTTGATGTGCTAAGACGGCGTCTATCATCCTTGAAGCGGATGTAAATTAACAGTTTAGCTTCTCTTGAGCCGTGAGAACATGAAAGGCGCTTCGTGACTCGAAACGTTAAGTTAAGTAAGAAGATGGTAAGAAAAAAAAACTCTAAACATATATAAGAGAACGTAAACATACATGCGCATCATCACAAGAAGCAATTACGAAGAGAACCAGCTTCGATGTTAACCTTTTGGCCGGTATTAATTTTTTTTACTTGGGTAATTAAAGGTTAGACTTTCCAATTGGCCAGGACAACAATTTTGATTTGAGGCGACAATGGCCTCTTTGTTGACACACCCACAACACCGAAATTCGTTACGTAATTAAAAGGATTTTTATAATTATGTATTGTGATTGGATGGCCTAGAAATTCCGTGTGTTCTATGGAAGACTTTCACATTGGAGTGCCCTTTTACCTTTCAAGATGATGAGCGTGATAGCCGATTATAATATTTGTTGGATAATATTCTAACCTACTTTAAAAAATTTCTTAATTTAGAAAAATTACTCTAGACACGAGCATTAATTGTGTTCCCACTAATTAAAACATTATTAAATATACTAGTAACAATGTTATAAAAAATTTATTCTCATTTCGACCGGTTCAAAGACCTTTTGTGCAAATATTTAAATTATGAAAAAATTAAAGTAGTATCTGGTGGTCCATTTTAGGCAAGAGGCACAAGTCTTTTTATGTCCTACAGGCCAGTAACGCATCCAAAGTTGAGGCTTTGAGACTGGACGAAATCAGGAATAAATAACAGGCTAATGACACAATTTTTATAGTGAAGACTCCTCTGCTATTAGTATTCAATCCTCTTCAGCTTATAAAATTAGTAAAATATCACTTCTGGTTACTAAAATAATCTCGTTTATGTTTTATTGATTTCAAAATTGATACAACTAGCAAAAATAACTCTCCATACTTCAAAAAATTAGTAAACTACCGCCTCCAGCTCTTAATATTGAAAAAAATTTAATAAAATTTGCTTTTGCATCTATTAATGTAAAAATTAGAAAAAAATATTATCTTTAGCTTCTAAAATAACATCTCTACCTACAAATATTAGAAAAATTGTTATTTTTAAATTAATTAATTTAGAAATTAATTAAAAATATGTCTGATTTCTATTAAAATTAGTAAATTAGTAAAATATTACTTCTGGTTACTAAATTTACTAAAATATTGAGCTCCTGTCTTTATTGATTTCAAAATTGATATTTAGAGTAACAAAAATACTTTTTTAGATTTCAAAAAAATTTGTAAACTTGTCACCTCCAGCTCTTAATATTAAAAAAAAAATTACTTTTGTATCTATTAATTTAAAAATTTGTAAAAAATATTATCTTCGGCTTCTAAAATGACCTCTCCGGCTCTAAATATTAGAAAAATCTTCACTTTTGAATTAATTTATTTAGAAATTAATTAACAATATGTCTAATTTCTGTTATAATTAGTAAAATTTCGCTTCTAATTCCTAAAATTACTAAAATAATGTCTCCCTTGACCTTGATTTAAAAATTACTGAGAAAGATTGTTCCAAAATTAGTAAATTTTAAGACTCCAAACTGAAAAAAATCGGTTAGTTTTCTCTCCCAATATTAAAAAAGTTGCTTTTATTTTAATTAGTTTAAAAATTAGTAATAACTTCTCTGACTTTAAATATTAGTAAAATATCGCCTCTGGTTACAAGAATTACTTTAAAAAAATTCGCCTTTGTCTTTGATGATTTAAAAATTGACGAGATATATTGTGTTTGGCTTTTAAAATTAGCAAAATTACTTCAATTTGTGTTTGTTGTGTTTCTTCAAAATTACTAAACAGTCGCTTCCGACTTCTAAAATTGAAATAAAATATTGCTTTTGTATTTATTAATTTAAAAATTAGTAAAAAAATTCTCTGCTGCTTACGAAATTAGCAAAACATCGGTTCCGGCTCCTCTGTTATTAAAAAAATTGTCGCTTTTCTATTAATTAACTAAAAAGTTAGCGAAAACTATTTCTTGGCCCGAAATTTAATAAAATGTCGCCTCTGGTTACTGCAATTAGTAAACCAGTGTTTTTTTAATTTAAGGGTAATAGAAAAGATCGTAATTTTACTAAATTTAGCTTCTGAATTAGTAAAATTACCTTTTGTTTCTTCAAAATTACTAAACAGTCGTTCTCAGCTTCTAAAATTAAAAAACAATATTGCTTTTGTACTTATTAATTTAAAAATTAGTGAAATAATTGTCTGCTGCTTACAAAATTAGTAAAATATCGGTTTCGGCTCCCCCGTTATTAAGAAAATTGTCGCTTTTCTATTAATTAATCAAAAAATTAGCAAAAACTAACTCTTGGTTCAAAAATTAATAAAATATTGCCTGTAGCTACTAAAATTAGTAAAACAATATTTTATAAATTAGCCTCTATCTTCTAAAATTAGCAAAATCACGACTGCATATTCAAAATTGTGAAAAAAATTTAAAAATTAGTAAAAAGTCGTCTCCAGCTTCTAAAATTACAAAAACGTTATCTTTTCTGTAAATCTGGAAGAAATATCACTTTAATAAAATTACGTCTCTAGAATTAGTAAAACATTCTCGCCAGCTCTCAATATTATATTTTTAATATTTTTGTATTTATTAATTAAAAATTAGTAAAATTAAAAAAATTATTAAAAAATGTTACTTCCTGCCTCTAAAACTGTTAAATTAAAAGTTGTTAACAAATATCATCTCTGAAATTCTTCTGAAATTAGAAAGTTACGGCTGTAGATTTCAAAATTAGTAAATTTCGCTTTTGTATTTATTAATTTAAAAATTAATAAAAATATCTCCAATTTATAAAATTAGTAAAATATTCACTCTATCCTTCTGTAATGTACAGAAATGTCCCTTTTATATCTATTTATTTAAAAATTAGTAAAAATTATCGTATCAATAGCTTTTAAAGAATTAATAAAACAGTCGGCTCTAGCTGTCAATCTAAGAAAAAGTATCGCTGTTTTACTCAAGTGTGTCTCAAAAAATCAAAAATAGTTTCTGCTGCATCTTGATCCATTGGCAAAAGATTCAAATCTTTTATGTCCCATGGGCTTATAAAGTCCTCTAGTGTAGAACTGTTATTATTATTATTAATGTATTAAAAAACGCATTCTCATTTAGGCCAGTTCAAAGACCTTATGGGCAAAAATTAAAATTTTGAAATCAAAGTTAATAATAGCTTCCCAACAAATTACAACAACGTACAAATGTCCAAAAATGAGAACAATTATCACAAGAATGTAATCCTAATGTTCTCCAAATCTTCTCATGTTATTATATTGCAATTATAGTACAAAAGACAACGTAAGATCAGTTTATTACGATACCTCATTTACAATTCAAATCTATGAATAATTTAGGTTACAAAAAAAAATAATTATCATAGTACATAAATCAGAACATTTTGCTCGAGTCAATAATTATTGTTCTTTAAAACACAAGAGTAGTAAATAAGGTAAGAAATGAAGATTTTTCCACGACTAACAATTAGTGATTAACATAATTATGACGGCAAGACTATAAAAACACCCACACATCCAACTGTAAGTCACCAAAAAATCTTGCAATTCTTTCGATGTCTCATTTACATTTTTTAATGAGTCAGCCTCGGCCAAATATTAGGAAGTAACTGTAATTAGTGTATTGTGTGCTTCCTTAATAACAATCAGTGTTGCCACCTTGAAGTCTTGACTGGTTTTTATGCCCTCACGACTCACCTTGCCCACCCAGAATCCCATATTCCCTACTTTTGCTATTGTTGGCGCGTCCCTCATCCATAAATTTCAGATTAGAATATCTAACTGTTAGAAAATAAAACGTAATTCCTCAAAATTTCTCACAGTCGTGATTCGATCATGTGAACAAGTCCATCTCGAGGCGATCACGATTCGAATCAAATTTAAAACATGTGTGAGAAATAACTGAAATTGAAAGTGTGTTTAAAAATTGGTTTACGCACGCAAAAATCTTTGCCGTTACGGACGCCACTCAGGTCAGAGGTTACGCAGCGCGAGTCGCAAGCTGTAACGGGATATTTAACCACAAACATGCTTTGCACTTTTTATCGCTTATTATTGGCGGATTTATTGCGATTTATGCGTAATTTACCGTTACGGCCGGTAATGGGTTGATTATGGAGAAATTTGACAGGGTCGCAAGTCGCGACCTTGTGTGACCTTACAACTAACACAGAAAATATTTAATACGGATTTTATTGAGCTGAATACAAATAAGTGACTCACTTTGCGCGATTATTCGAAGGTTTCGGAAATCGATGAGCCGCCTAATCGCATGGAATAAAATATTTGACGATGGACAACAATACTTAACATAATTATACTTCAAATAATTACAAAACTGCAAGATGAAAAAAGGATTTCTTTAAGTTTCTGCTGTATTAATTTATCTAAAAATCAGTGGAATCAGTGAGGTCATCGGCGGTAAACTTGAGCAATTTTGTCCAGGAACTGGTATTGATGATTTTTCGCCCCAAAATGTCTTTTTTCGAAATCTGATTGGTCGCAATTACGTGTTTAATTAACGACGAAAAGTCTATATTTCTAATTTAAAGAAAAACTGATTTACGGTTCTACTACTCAACTGTTTCATGGCCTACTTGATTTATTCATAATTTGAAGATAATACGCACATAGTGTATAGAAATTTTATGCATTTATTGTTTATAGATAAAAATTCTCTTTATTTAACCTCCTTTAATCAGAAAGTAGAAAATAATACTCACAATAAGTTTTACAATAAAGTACGTTAAAAATCAAATGTAGAAATTGTGATGTCACAAACGTGGCCAAACATAGACAGTGAAAATTTTTAATTAAAATACTTTTACAACCAAGAAAAAATGTGGTCAGAAAGACAATTGAGTTCTTAATATTTGGATAAAAAACATTACAAAAAAATTATTGGGACATATTAAAAAATATGTAGTTATATTGAAAATAGAAAATTTGTGCAACGCTGGTTTTATTTATAAACACTGCGAAAACGCAAAAGATACAAAAATATTATGTAAAAAAGTTTGTAAAAATTAAATTTCGTACAATAAAGTCCTCCATATGATATTTATTTCCAATAGTTTACATCTTAGAGACGCTTAAAGAAAAGAGTTAAAACAATTCTTCTTATATTCCATTTTAGTAAAGCTAATAATTTAAAAATGTTTATGATTTAAAATTTGTTGTATAAAATTAGTGTAGTTACTTTGTTTTATAAATTGTATATTGCACAACCGTTTGAATGACATTTTTTTAGAATTGACGTTTATGACAGCCTGTTCATTTGCTCACTTAGAGAGATCTCCACATGGCGCTGCTAACATCGGCTTTCCTTCAAATCTCTCAAAAGTCAAACATCAAATCTGTCAAAACTAAAAATTGTGTCAAATTACTGTACTAAAATAATTTAAAACCTTTGCCTTTGTCACGTTTACTTAACTGTTTGTGTTCATCGTTTTGACTATTTGTTTGTAGTTTTAGTTTGTTTATTGTTCTAGATTAAATTTTTCTTATTCACATTTGCTTTAGTGTTTCTGCTGATCACTTTGCAGTATTCACAGGTTTTACTCAGTAATTCGTTGTTTTAGTTGTTTTATTATTCTAGTTATGACTAGACACGTTTACTTAGGTCCAGTTCTTCAATGTTTCTGTTGAAAGTTTGCCTATTTCTTTATTGTTTTAATTGCTTCTTTTTTTACTTAATTAATTATTATAAAGTCTTTAATTATTTTGGGATTATGTCACGTAAACAGCAATTCACCGTGCTTCACTGTAAGAGCTTTGCTCTTCAAAAAACCGTTCATGAGTTACCGAGTGATTCAATAGTGAAAAGTAAATGGGTGAAAAACATTTATTTTTTTTGTGGTAAGGTTTTTCTATCGCATCCACATTTCTCTGAAAATGCCAAGATTTGCAATTTACATTTTGAAAGTGATTGTTTTAAAAGTGTACTATCAGGCAAGAGAATGTACCATCACTTGTAGGCACTCTATTTCAGGTATCAGTAATGCGAGGTGTAAAAAAACATTAAATTCACCTTATACGCGTGGACCAAAATAGTAACGCATATCAAAACGTCCGGAAAAAAAAATCTTTTATTTGGTCATTTTTTGACACAACTTTCACTTTTGACAGATTTCCATTTTGCTTTTGACAGATTTCAGATATTGAAGGTTGAAGGAAAGCCGTAGTGTCCCTGTATTAAAAAAGAGAGTACCGCAATTGGTTATGCCACTACTTGGAGACAAAATGGCGGATTGGAGGGTGGAGTGATGTGATACACGTGTTGATGTTGATGTGTTATTAGTGTCACTTATTAATAATTACTAAGATTGCTGTGTCGATTTATGCAATTTTACACTGTTCTTTGAGAGCAAAAAAATGTCTGGTTGTTGTGTCCCTAATTGCAAAAATCGTTCGGTACAAGGATTTCGACTTTTTCCAATACCCCGTGGCAAGAACAACGTAGAAAACACTAAAGCATGGACAAAATTTGTGAACCGAGGTGAATTACCATTGAGGGCAAGCATATGTGAAGTAAGTATTGGCCTGAATTCAATATGTAAAAATCTTGTTTGAGAAAATTGTCCACGTGTCCTAACCTCACTTTACTGTTATTAGACACATTTCGAGAAAAACCAATTTGAATCAGGTAGAGCAGACAAGAGAAAACTCTTAAAATGGAATGCTGTGCCAAGTATTGGTGTTCTTCAACATCAAAGTCCTCCTCCTAAAAGAAAAGCAATTGGTAGGTAGAAAAAATATTTACTTGGTGTGTTGGTGGTGTTAAATTTGTCTTTTTCAGACAACTGTAATTTTACACATGAAGCAGACTCATCCTTGAAACTTGCAGGATTTGCATGTAATTCTAGCAATATATAAAGTAGTTTGAACAATATTGTACTATTTATGATTTTAGATGATGTTAGGAAATCTTCTGCTGAAAATGAAAATGCTTTGGTACAAAATCTAGGTACAGTTTCAACAATTTAAAAACAAATTAAAAAATGCTTTGCAAAAGTTTTCTTTCCTTGAAAGTCAAATTAAGCAAATGGAGAAAAAACACAATCACATATTTAATGAGGATTAGTTAAAATTTTTGAAATACGGAACTCATAGGGGAGAAGAATGGTCTGATGAGGATGACACAATAAATAAAGGACTTAAACTCTACATGGCTTGTGAAACAAAAGGACATGAGGAAATTAGAAAGCAAAGGTTGTCATATCTATATTCATAGCTAAATAATTGTTATTAAGTTGTAATTGCCTGTTATAATTTTTTCAATAAAATTTGTGATTTATTGAGAATGATTGAACTTTTAGGGAGAATCTGCTTTCAACTTGCGTCAAAGTCTTTTTTTAACCGTGAAAAAGCGCGTGCTCTACGCCCTGAAATTGATGTGTAAACACCCGTTTCTTAGGCAACTGTAGAAAACAATTTTTTTTATTGACTAAAGGCCGGTTTACAGAAGGCGAATTAAATATTTAATTGCGATTAACTTTTAATTCGCGATTAAATCGACTTTTCTCGGCTTTGATTGGTCAAAATCGGTATTTAATCGCGAATTAACTATTTAATCGTAATTAAAATTAATGTTACCTTCTGTAAACCGGCCCTTAATATTTTAAATTTGCCGCTTTTTGTTGGAGACAAAATGGCGACTATTGCGGTACTCTCTTTTTAATATACAGGGACACTAGAAAGCCGATGTTAGCAGCGCCACGCGGAGATCTCTCTAAGTGAGCAAATGAACAAGCTGTTATAAACGTCAATTTCCAAAAATTGTCATTCAGACGGTTGTGGTATATTGTATTATACAAGGCTATCCATTTCGAGGATGATAAAGTAAAAATCTGTATACTGACATCTGTCAAAGATAAACGTCAACTACGCTGTCATTTATTTAGTTGACATTCTGCCATTTAAGAATATGGAGCATTTAACAATCGACCAACGCGTTAAAATTATTAAATCTTATTATAAAAATAGTGATTCTGTCGTATTCACATTTCGCGCTTTACGTGAATAAATTTGAACCAACTGGATCTGTTACTGATATTGTACCTAAGGCCTGTGCATCATCGAAACATTCGCAATGCTGAAAATATCGCTTCTGTAGCTGAAAGTGTGGAAGAAGATCCCAATTTGTCAATTCCTCGTCGAGCTCAATATTTAGGCCTATCTTTTGGCGCATTTTGCATCTGGATTTGCATCTTCATCCGTATAAAGTCCATTTGACAGAAGAGCTAAAGCCTGCTGATCATGGACAACGAAGAACATACGCAAATTGGGTGTTGGAAACACAGACCATCGATGCTGATTTTTCGAACAAAATTTTCTTCAGTGATGAAGCTCATTTTTCGCTTGGTGGATACGTTAATAAGCAAAACTGTAGAATTTGGGGTTCAGAAAATCCACAATTGATTGTAGAGAAGCCATTACACCCGGAAAAAGTCACTGTTTGGTGCGCATTGTCGAACAACCAAGGACGAACTGTTACCGTCAATTCTGAGCGCTATGGACGCATGTTAACCGATTATTCTTTTACGAAAATCGAAGATTATGATCTTGACGATATGTGGTTCCAGCAGGATGGAGCAACCAGTCACGTAACACAAGCAAATCGAGCTCTTTTGCAAGAGAAGTTTCCTGAACGTGTGATTTCGCGATTGGCTGATGTCAATTGGCCTCCAAGATCCTGAGATTTGACGCCTTTGGATTTCTTTTTGTGGGGTTACGCGAAAGATCGTGTTTACGCAAACAATCCTCAAACTCTTGACGAATTGAAAACTAATATTCGTAATGTAATGGCCGAGATACCGCTAGAAATGTGCCGGAAAGTCATTGAAAATTACCTCAAAAGGATCAAGGCCTGTAAGAAGTCCCGTCGAGGACATTTGAATGATATCTTGTTTAACTAAAAATGGCAAGGATCAATCTTTAAAATAAAATAAAAATTACATTACAATCCGAATATTTTGTTTTTTTTCTAAGTTTACTTTATCAAGCTCGAATTGGATAGCCCGTTATTATTATTAGCTATGTTAATATTGTGACATTAATAGAAAAAGTGTCATTTTATGCGTAAAAAAAGTAAAAAAAATGTAAGATGTCGCGATGGCAGGACTTACTCTGTTCAATGTTCATGCTACCACAACTGTTTTAGTTTTTAAAAGTAGTATAATTATTCATTGTAGTGAAGAAATCAGAATGCTAGGATAATATTGGATGATACATTCCTTGCAGTAGGATCAACTATTTTTTCGAATCTGGAACATTGAAACACCTTTAATTAACTATTTATGTCTAGTAGTTCAGTATAAAATTTCGTATCATTTGTGTTTTTTTAACAAATATAGAAAAAAAATCAGATTATAAAAACTGAAAATGTGATAATTCTGGTGAATTGGTGTGTGGTCAAATCTCCCAATTTCGGTCACGTCTCGCCTATTTTTTCCCTTTGCTTTTAGCTTAATAACAGTCGCGTTTTAAAACAATTTTCTAAAATTACCTGGAATGACTAATCAAAATTTTTAATTTAGATTTTTCCGGAGATTACAAGTTTTTGTTATGCGGTGTGAACAGGTAAAAGTCAACGAAATTTGATCTATGTTGACACTTCTAATACTTCATCAAGGGTCGCGAGGTTAATCCTATACATTTGACCTGTTTTATACCAAAAAAACTATTTTTATTGAAAATTTATGTTAAACCTCTCGATCTAGCACAATGAAAGGTCACGACAGGTTGAAGACGTGCCATCCAGCGTCAAAACTTCTCGAATTTCTGCAACAGTTGCACACTGTACCCACCTGCATGATTCTACCACCCAACAAGCCGTAGAAATATTTTTTAAATTAACTATTGGTGGTACCTATTTACATAATTTATGATTGGACCAAACGGTGGCTAATTAACCGTCACAAAGCACCTTCATATATTAAATTATGACAAGTCTTGTATTGTATAGAGCTCCAGGCTTCCCAGCTACTGGGTATATTATTATTCTGCAGGCTACCATATACCATAGAAAAGAAAAAACATCAAGGCGGTCGGCCGGCATCGATATTGAATTAAGTTCTGCGGTTATTTTATGCTCACATCAATTCTCTTGCGGTTAAAACTCATTAGATCTATCTTCCGTGTTTAAAGCATCAGCAAGGGGTTGTACAATGACCTAAGGTGAATACAGTGCCGTACTTAGGCTCTGGCAACATTTTATTATTAAAATTATAGTGCAACAACAAATTCTACAAACATTTAAGAACAATTTTTGTTTTTAGTTAGTTTTTGAACAAGAGAAAAACAACAAAATCTGCTATTTGCAAACGCAATTTTTAACGGTTTACCTGCCCTCAACGAGCTTCTCCTGGGGTTAAACACAAATAAAATACAAATTTACAAAAGATTTAAATCAAGAATAACTACAAGGTTTTTATAAATGATTGTAGGATCGTAGGTGGCTGTAGAAATTTTTGATATCACGAATATTCATGGTAATGTTCTATTTCTGAAATGAAAGATTAAAAAATAGTTTCTGGAGTTGCTCAAATGTCTAATAATAATTATAATAATAGCTAAAATCAATGTCTTTAAATGGCAAAAAACATTTTTTATTATTTCCACAGCTACCTACGATCCTACAATCATTTATAAAAACCCTGTACCATCAACCAAATAGAAGATATCTCCCATTAGAATTTTTTGTTTTTGAGATATTTGATTACATAAAGTCAAAATTTGTTAAAAATATTACCGCCAGTAATATTACATTACATATTACATTACTATATAAGTTACAGTACCGCAACGTCCGCCATATTTGAAGTAAAAATTTTGGCGGAAACAATTGAATTTCAAAATTCTGGATTTAACAAGAAATTTAATGAGTTTCTATCAATTTTTACATTGAAAAAATCCATTAAATTCCTCTTGAAATTCACATTTCAAAATTAGAATGTTCTCTTCTGAATTTTTACTTCAATATGGCGGAATATGTCAGTCAGAAGGTTCCGGTACTGTTTTCTCATTTAGTGACTGTAATTATAACAAAGAAAATTGCGATTTAGATTTAGATAAAAGTATGTAGTTGGCTAAATAAACATGTAAAAATCAAAAATTATAGTTTGTGTTATAGACTAATTTCAAGTTGAGAAAATGCCGGTATTATCTCAACTTGAAATTAACTCATAAATCTATGTCTTTATGTTTAAATCATTTTCCTCATTAGAATAGTTTACCCTTTTTCGGGTTCCCCAATGATTCTAATAGAACCAGTATTGTCTTTTTACATTTTTTAAAGCTTTTGTTGTTATATTATGATAGATATTCCGTTCTCATCTTCTTGAACATTTTGAAAAATTTTAATGGCCCTTCTAGGATAAAAAAAAACTCTAGAAGAACATAGTATTTTAGAAGAGTTCCATAAAACACGATCGGAAAAGAGAACTCTAGAAGAAGATCAAAGAAATAAGAATAAAAACGACGGTTAGTTTAAAAAGAAAAGCACAAGAAATCTGTAGGAGAATTTATTTAGAAAAGTTGAAAAAACGGCGTTTGAGAAAAAGAAACTTCTAGAAAAAATTGAAAGATATCAGCTGGAACAAAAATAAGAGCAAAAGAAGGCTGTTAAAGAACGGCAAAAATTAAAAGAGCTTAAGCAATGTCGTTTGAAAGTTAACAGTAAAAATTAAGAAACGACGATCTTAGAAAAGGTATAGCAAAAAAACTGTAGAAGAATTCATTTAAAAAAGTTCGAAAAACGACATTTGAAGCTCTAGAAAAAATTGAAAGATATCAGCAGAAACAAAAATGGAAGCAGAAGAAGATTGTGCAGGAATAGAAAAAAAAATAAAAAAGCGTGAACAATGTCATTAGAAAGAAACAGAAAAAATTGAGAAGCGACGACTAGTAAAAATAATAGCAAAATAAAACTGTAGAAAATGTATTTTGAAGAGTTCTAAAAAAGACGTTTGGAAAAGGAGCTTCTAGAAACAGTTTAAAGATATCAGTTGAAACAAAAATAGGGGAAAAAAAGGTTCTAAAAGAATAGAAAAAAATTGGAAAAGCTTGAACAATATCGTTTGAAAGAAACAAAAAAAAAATAAGAAAGGGCGATTGGTAGAAAAAGAATAGCAAAAAAGTGTAGAAAAAATTAAAAACCGTTGTCCAGAAAAGGCAATTCAAAATTTGAAAAACGTCGTCTGAAAGAAAAAGATTCTGAAAGTTCATAAAAAAATTTCAGAAAAATTTGAACAACGCTGTTTGGAAGAAATTGAAGAATTAAAGTAACTACATTTAGTGGATAAAGAACAGGAAAAGAAAACTCTAGAAGAACAGAAGATTCTAGAAGATTAGAAAAACAAAGTTTGGGAAAGGAAATTTTAGAAAACGTCGTTTGGGTAGTAATAAAAAATAAGCAAAAAACAAAAATTTCTAGAAGTAGTTGACAGATCTTACCCGAAAGAAAACGTGAAGAAAGTTTTTAGATGAACTTTGCAAACAACAATTGGAAGAGAAACAAAAGCAACGTCCAAACGCAAGATTCTAGAATCACAACAGAATTTCTTAAAAAAAATATTATTGTTTCAATTAGAATCTTTGATATTCTTTTAAGAAATTCTGTTGTGCTTCTAGATTCTCGCTCTTTTTTCTCTTCTAATCGTCGTTCTTCATAAAGGACTAATATAATTTTTAAAGACTTGGCATTTGATTAAATAAATCAAATTTAAAAAAATTGACAAGTAAGGAAACAAGATTATGAGGATTCAATTAACTAATACAAATTAAACTAGTGAAGATAAAATACGACATTCAGAAGTGATTTGATTATTTAAGAAAGAGGAGAAGGTTCCTGGGTAGGGGATTTAAGAATTTCTAAAGATGTCAAACAAGGAATGACAAAAAAAAAAGAATATGAGAAGCAAAAGCAGAAACAGTCTTGGTTATATCTGTATTTTTGCACTTTTCTATTGTCCTTACATGTTCGTTCATTCGTGTCGCAATCCTTCGTCCTGTCTGACTGATATCAACTGTCTTGCATAACAAGATACTTTATAGACGCCTGGATGAAGTAAAAGAGAACTTTGATCTTTATTATGTACCAGAGAAGTCGAAAGACTATCTTTAGAATTAAAAACAACTTTTATATTATGGTTTTTTAAAATATGGGAGGTAGAAAGAGAAATTTTGTTAATAAAAGGAATAGAAGAATAGAGATTTTAAAAGAGAAGATGCAAAAGAGTTTATGAAAAAAGCAGAAAATAAATTTTATTGCCCTGAGCGCCAATGACCCTAGAGGTCCGGTACTGGGTAAATACCCTGGTTTGTCGAAGAGCCGTGGGATTGTTTGATGATCCAATCCAACCTTGCCGGGCCTCGCCCATCAGTACTGCAGGTGCTAACAGATAGATAAACAATTCGAATGTTGATTTTCAATTGTTGAAATTATCACGGTAGCCATAGACAAAGTTTTATCGTCTCACGCATCGTCGAAGTCTCTTTTTCAAATAACGAATCTTGGATAAATCACGTCGCTCCAGAAACGTGACTTGGACGAGTCACGAGAAGAGCACAAGAGAAGCGTCTTCGATAGTGATTAAAATCGAACTTTAACTCTTTTCTCTGTTTATAGCTAGAGAATGTCAAGGCGCGCATCTCTTACGAAATGAATTATTGCAATGCTCATCCAAGGATTCGAATATGCGGACTTGCATTCTCTTAATAGCTAAATCGTAAATTGCAAGTGTTATTTGTTATTAAAATTATATACGACGAGGTATAAACATTATTGCGTCATTATTATTCGATAATGTTTTTACCTCAGGATGTTTTTCATTTCTTCTTCACAGGATTTTTTTATTATGACCTTCAAGGTAAAAACGTGACTATTTCAAAATTCCTCAGGTAATCGACAATGTTAAGGGTTTTTAAATCAGTTTCAAGGCGAAAAGAATTTACCAAATTGTTACCTGTCTGAGCCAATTTTTGCATTTTATAAAACTTTATTTCAAACGCTTTAATTAACACAAAACTACACAAAGAATGAGGTAACGTAATTTTAATAAAAGAAACTACTGCTCTTAATTTTTACGTCTGTTTTTAAATTACACAATAAAAAGAAGTGTTTCAGATTTAATTACCTTTTCAGAGAAACCTTTACGGAAAAGAAGCCAAAACTGAATTAAAATCATGTCAATGTATGATTGGTTAAACATAGTCTTCATCTCTTTCTGTAGTTTTTGTTTTGTGTTATTTTGTTTTTTAAATATTTTTTTATTATTAGCATTTTACATTTATTACATCTTTGCCTTCCAAACTGTATTAAAAAATTCATAGTCCTTCGAGCCGGATACAAGAAGAAATAGCCTAAGTACAGTAGAGAACAATTTATAATACTTGCAGCTTTCCTCTCTTAAAAATCGACATTTTAAGGTTTTTAATAGATTTGTAAAGCTCAAAATGATAGTTTCGTTCTATTTTTTAAATAAACATTGGAAAAACAATTTCTCTCTAATATATTTTCAATCCATAAATTAACTTGCCGTTTTAGGTTATTACATACATTAATTAGTGTATTCGGAGTCAATAAGCAATAAAACCTGCTTGCAATGAGAGCTCTTTGACAGATTTTCGCGGGCTTTGCTCCATTGGAAGAACGTTTTCAGTATAAGGAGAAAGTCCACTAGGAGGTTTTGTTTTAGCAACAACAAAAACACTTATCATTAAGGTGTGTCTCTTTTAAACTTTGAGGTGCGTTATAGCCGGACAATATTTAACTTATTTTGACTCACTATTCTAATTTTTTAATTCCCAATTAAATTAATTAATTAAAATTAATTAAAACAAAAGAATATTTAAATAATGAAGAAAAAAATGTAAAATAATGTAGAAGAATTGAAGGTTACAGTTATAGTCTTTCTTTTTTCAAATTTCAACCGATTAGATTCTTTAAAAAGCTTGTTGACAGTACTGTTGTAACCACTCAAGGCAAATATTTTTTTTAATTTGTACGAAACAACTTTTTCTCTTTATTAATCTTAGTTAACTAATATTTTATTGCACAGTTCATCAATTTTTGAAATTGCCAAAGTTATTTTTATTTCTTCAACACTAATTTTACAAAAATTATGCATCAAAATCGATTTTTAGAAAATATTTCCTTTTGTAATCCTACAAGGATCCAACATTGTTGTCGAAACGTGCGTCGTATCAAGTAAAGAAGTTTGGTGTTAGTGGGTGTTTTATTTTTCATTTAAACACACCAAGAAGATTCAACCACAAAAAGTCAAAAATGGAACTCCAAAATTGTGATAAAAGATTAGAAAATACAAAAAAGGACTTACAGTTGCAAATAAAACAGAGAAAAAAAATCGAAGAATCCTTCCGATTAGTGTGGAATTTCTTAAAGTCCAGTTAGAAGTTCCAAAAAAATCCGAAAATAAAAAAAATGTAATTTTGATAATTTCTATCAAAGAAATTAAGTAGAAATAGCAATCTAACATATCCCAATTATTTATTTGACTAAATTTCTACATTTATGTGGCAAAATTTGCAAAAAAAGTTCCAGAAAGTCCAAAAACTGTAAAATTGTCTTTAACTTAATAATAATAGAGTTGGGAAAGCAAAAACAAAAAAGAAACTGTTAATAAAACTAAAAAACAGGACAATAGCAAATGAAGAATTCTTACGATTAGTTTTAAAATTATTAGGGTTCCGGAAGAATCCGGGACTCAAAAATGAAGCAAATTTTGACAATTTACACCAAAAAGCAATGTGAAAAAAGCCATTTTTTATTTCCCAATTATTTATTTTACAAAATTTCTACATTTTCGTGTTAAAATTTCCAATAAGAAATGTTTCAGAGAATCCAGGAACAAAAATTCAAAAAATAATTTGATAATAATAGAGTTTGAAAAACAAGAACATAAAACTATAAATACATAAAACAAAAAACAGGACAACACCAAACGAAGAATCCTTTCGATTGGTCTTTTTGGAGTTCTGGAAAAATCCAGGAGCCAAAAATGAAGCAAATTGTCAAAATTTGCTTCAAAAAAACAGTGTAGAAAGAGCAATTTTACATTTCCCATTTGTTTATTTCACAAAATTTCTACTTTTTTTGTTAAAATTCCCAATAAAATATGGTCCAGAAATCCTGATTTTGAAACAAAAAACAAAATTGTCTATAATTTGATAATAATAGAGTTTGAAAAACAAAACAAGAACATAAAACTGTAAATAAAAGTAAAAAAACAATAACAAATGAAGAAACCTTACAAATGGTCCTAAATTTATTAGGTCCTGTGCTGCGGTTTCGGAAAAATCCGGCACTCAAAAACGAAGCAAATTTTTACAATTTTCACTAAAAAACGATGTAGAAAAGGTAATTTTACATTTACCAATTATCTATTTCACAGAATTTCTACATTTTTGTGTTAAAATTTCCATTAAAAATATTTGAAAAAGAAAAACAAGGACATAAAACTGTAAATAAAACTAAAAAAGAGGACAATAGCAAATGAAGAATCCTTTCGCTTGGTCTTTTTCGGGTTCTGGAAAAATACAGGAGCCAAAAATGAAGCAAATTTTGACAATTTGCTTAAAAAAACAATGTAGAAAAAGCAATTTTACATTTTCCAATTATCTATTTCACAGAATTTCTACATTTTTGCGTTAAAATTTCCAATAAAAATATTTGAAAAAGAAAAACAAGGACATAAAACTGTAAATAAAACTAAAAAAGAAGACAATAGCAAATGAAGAATCTTTATGACTGGTCTCAAATCTATTAGGTTTTGCGCTCCGGTTCCGGAAAAATCTCAAAATTTTGTCAATTTACACCAAAAAACGATTTAAACAGCATTTTTACATTTCCCAATTATTTATTTCAGTAAATTTCTACATTTGTGTGTTTATAAAAAGCGAAATTTCATTTGATTCGTTATTAACCGCGAGTTGAAATTTCCAGTAAAAAGTTAACCGCAAATTACAGCAATATTTATCCACAGTTTGAAAGAAATTACCGATTTATTTATCTATTTGTTGGAAAAATACCATCAACAATTAACATTCCCTCCAGAAAATCTCAAGAATGTTCAGTGATAATCGCATTAGAAAAAAATGTAATCTTCTCGAGAAAACTAATTCACGCTCAATCAGCCAAGTAAAAGTTTTCGAAAAATTTCATTAACAATTAGAGTCAATAACCAATCAAACAATAGTAAAAACTCTCCCATCATCCGCAACTTTCAAATCGAATTTACTATTGAGAATTGATTCCACGGCAAAGGCAACATTTCCGACGTTTCGAAAAATTCATCAACATCATCATCATCAACATGTGAAGGTTGACGATGCATTTTAACACGCATGAAATTACACATTGTTAACAGTTAGAGGACAATACTTGTAGTCTAAAAAAAAAAACATAAAACCGTTTAAAAGTTAATCTCTGGCATTTATTCTTGAAAACCATTAAGACACACCAAAGTGGTTTTATTATCAACTTATCAGAAGAATGTAAAAGCATTCAGAGGATCCACGATAATCGCAAACCGTAAACACAGTCTCGGGTTTTAAATTTCGATAAAATTCCTAATGATTACCTCAAGATTATCAAGGACGATCCTGCAATCCTTCCGTGGAACACCTTCCGTAATTCGAATAACGAAATCTTCATACGCTCCGTTTTTCAATTCAAGTCCGCAAGTAAATCCCAAAAAAACAACCAAAAATCCAAAAACACCCTCCATGGTTTTTTATTAATCAAACACACATTGTTTTTGCACTACACCAGCGTCGAGACGCTATTGATTGTTGATGGCGCGTTGTCGTGGCGACGTGGTTTACAACAAAATTCACGCTCCGGTGGGTGAGATCTAGGGTATGCCCGGAAACGACTGCACAACTGAAAAGTCGGTAACGAACTGGCGAGAGAGAAGAGTTGGCGGCGGAGCGAGCCAACAACTACTCCCACTATTTTACGATGGTCGGTATGGCACGGAGTAAGTGAGGTAGCTGTTGCCTGAGGATGGACGAGGTCTTTAGAAACGGGTCTTGGATGAGATGCATATAAAGGTGCATCGCTAGATCGCTACAGAAAATTCAAATAAGCGAGGAGATTTCAGTTAGAGAAGGTAATTGGGAGATGCACATGATCAAAGGATAGCATTTTAGTTTTTTAGTTGAAAGAATTTTATATTCATTTCAAATTTATTTATTTTTATAATTAAATTTTCTAAATTAAGAGGAGTATTTACCAATTTCTTTAGTATAAGGATTCCAATGTAAACGCGCGAATATATAGCTTGTCTATTTATTCTTACTAAAAAATGTTGTTGTCAAAAACCATCTCAAGTCATTTAAACAATTAGGTAAATAACGCAATTTTTAGTCTTGGCAAAGCCAACTAAATGGCAGTAAAAATAAAGTCAAAATTTTTTAGAAGACTTTATTATTTTGAGTCTAATGGTCTCAATAAACAGAATTACTAATGATTAACAACAATACTACCTAAAATAATATTTTTTTATAAAACAAAAACGGTTTTTGCTACGAGTATTGTGATAACATGGACAACATTTTGACTTTCTTTAATTTGGTTGATTTTTAATGAATTTTTAATAATTATTTTATATTATTTATAAACATTTTTTTTAGAATCACTTTTAGTCATTTTATAGTTAATAATTAGAAGAATGATTGTGCCAAATTTCATTAAAATATTTTCATAAATAAAAGTGCTACAAATTCCCGCCCTTACATTGAAATTTTCATAAGAGAAATTACCTCTATACTCCTCTTAAAGCATTGCCATTCGTTTAATTTTTAACTTTTACTATTTTTTCTATTCTGTTCTTTACTATTATATTTATTTTTATATTCTATGTCTATTTAGTAATAATTTTTAACCTCATTTTGCTTTGTATTATCTTCTTCCGGTTGCTATCAGGACATTATTATGCATGTAGGTATGAGTACATACAGGCAACAGCTAATGCAAATGTCAACTCATTTAATTCAAAAAATTATTAACAATTCTTCTTTACAACTAGATTATTCTTGAAACTAAAATTCTTTTATAACAGTGGCAGAGCGTTTTCGGGAATTATTTCATCATCAGTGCCTGAATAACAATCTAAAAAAAAATTATACAAAGAGTTAGAAAATGTGAGAAAACGTGAACTTTATATTTTTACATAAAAATATAAATAAAATAATAAGGTAAAACCACAAAATTGTTTTTTATAAGGGTTTGCTTATTGGGACTGTTGTACTTATTAAAAACATTTTAAAATTTTTGTTTCTGTTCTTATCGTTGACGTTTCGTTGGCTTTGCTGACTTTATCAGGACTATTAATTGTTTTATTTAATTAATTGTTTATATGCCATGAAATGGGTCTTACCTATTTTTGATGTTTAAAAAAAATGTTGTCGTTAAAAACAATCTCACGTCATTTAAACAATTAGGTAAATAACACAATTTTTTGTCTTGATAAAGTCAGCAAAGCTGACGAATCGTCGGCAGTAAAAATAAAGTCTTCTAAAATTTTTCAATCCAACAGTCTTAATTAACAGAATTTTCAATGATTGACAACAGTACTAGTCAAAATAATATTTTTTGTAAACTATACTAAGTCTATTAATTTTAAAACAACTGTCATTATAATTATAGAATTTTATATGTTGTAGAAAGCTAGTAATAAACTTGAAAATCTTAAATCTATAGTCTAAATTTATAGTCTAAATATCAGAGAAATATCTAGATATACTAGAACCTTAAGACATATTTAAAATCGTAATTTTTTAACATAAGATATTAAACAAACTATTATCACACCTGTAGCTAGTATTAGAGAAGCTGAAAAAATGTTACAAAAACCAGAAACTTTAACTACGATTGAAGTTAGTGAAAGATTGTTAAAGAAGAAATTTATTTGAGTCTAAAACTGAACGAAGATGTTAATCTAAAAGATATCACACAAGATTTACTTAATTCTTCAAAATCTACAAAAAAAACAGGAAATTATCAAAAATAAAGAAAGAAGCTGAGAAATAGAAAAGTGTTCAAACTCGTCTTGTTTCAACTAATAGAACCGACCAAAAAGAAGATGAAAACATCGAAATTGCGTTGTTTCTTAAAGAAGAGACTTCAGTTATATCTAGAGAAAATTTAGTTGAACTTTTGAAGTACATAACACTAGTCAAAAACTTACTTAATTTTTTCAAATATAAAAAGAAAAAGAAATTATCAAAAACAAAAAAGAAACAAACACCTCACGTGTGCAAACTTCTCTTGTTTCGACTAATAAAACCTTCCAAAAGAAAATGAATACATCGAAATTGCGTTGTTTCTACAAGAAGAAACTTTCGTTATATTTAAAAAAAATTTGTTGAACTAATGGAAAAGCCACACAAAGTTGAAATTGTGTTATTTAATAAAGAAAAAAAACAATTTGATTTATTTTTGGTTTTACCTAAAGTATCGATGACAGTTGAGGAAAATAAAGTCAAGACGAAATAAAGAGAAGCATAAAGTAAAACAATAAGTGAAGAAACTGAATATAAAGAACATTCCTTTGCAACTTCTTCAATTTTCAATTAGAATTTTTAAAATTCTCTTTGCTGAATTGACTGGAATTATTGTTTTTGTTGATTTTCTTCTTTTGAAGAAACACCAAAATCAACAATTTTTTTTTTTTTGATGTTGGTCTTACAGAATTTGATAAAGATGAAGTCAAAACCACTGTTGATAAAAGTTTAGTAAATGATGATAAAGAAGAGTTGAAAAAGAAGAAATAAAAAATCAAAGTTAAAGAGACTCAAGAGTTAACTGTTGCAAAAACTGTTTTTTTACCATTTAGTGATTTGATTTACTTCACTGATGATAAACCGGTTAAAACTGGCAAAACTGAAAAACCGAAACAACCAAAAAAAAGAAGAAGAGAAAACATGGTAAAGCAAAAGTTTCCGAAAGTGAACCCAAAATTGAATTTAAAGCAATTCTTTCAGAGGAACCACAGTTGAAGTTAAATCATATTTGAAGCATAAGGTAAAGAGATTAGTTCACCTAACGACTCATATCACTCTCTTTCACCGTTCACCGTTAAAATAATTAAAAAAAGGTTTTGTAACACCTACCAGTGAGTCTCTACAAGAAACAACCGCGAAGATTATTACTACAGTTTTGGTTACTTCATAAACTAAATAAAAATTAGAGAACTACTTTCATTTTCTGAACGCAGTACGGCTTTAACCTCTAGAAACTGAATCAGCGAGAATATTTAGTAAAAGAAGCTTTGACATGAAGAATTATTTCAATATTTATCTATATCTATCTCAGATCTTACTAATAAACGGTAGTTGAAAGCTCTGAATGACAAAAGTAATGTAGCAACTACTTTTTGGTAGTTCTACAATGAATTTTTTGATTTTTAAACAAAGAAAGTTTCAATCTCTTGGTTTTGTAGTCTCTTTTGAGTACATCACATGTGCTACTTTGAAAAGACATAACAAAACTGTGGTAGTGTAAATGTTTAATAGAGAAACGTCACAAACACCGCCTCAACTAATTCTTTATCCTCCAATCTAGCTCAGTTCTATAAAACTCAGAAAAATTTTGGTTATTGTTTTAAAAATAAAATATTTATTGTAGAGGTATAATGACATATATGTAACTGTGTTTTGACAATATACTGAGATATATAAAAAATAAATACAAAACACGTAAAAACAATATTTTGCTTTGATAAATAAATACGGAACTGAACACGTTTTTAAATTTTGATAAGTCACGAAAATCATAACAATAATTTTAACATAAAATAATGCAATAAATCACGTTAATTTAATTTTTTCAAAGCCACAATTTAAGACTTAGCTGAGTTATTTGATTGTTTCCTAAAGTTTTATCTGAATTGACAGCAAATTGTTGCTTTTAAAAAACCAGAACTAATTTAGTAGATGTAAAAAATACTTGGAGTTCTTCGCGCAACAATCTAAGTGGTTATTCACATTACTTCGTCCTGGAATTTCTAAGATTTAAGAAAAAAAAATTCAAAACAAAATAATCTAACATTAAAATTTTTCACTGAAACGATGATACATTTCCGAGCTTCTTTACAATGTAAAACAGTCTAATAATCGTTCTTGAATTTTCGTTCTCGATTTCCATGGATATAACACGAACCCATAAAAACTACCATAAAGGTGAACTAAACAACAATTATGTAACATAATCTTTAAAGCAAAGTGCTCGACCAGTCATAAATCAATCGTAAGATCATCTTCGGCATTCCTGGAGCAGACATAAATGTCTGTCTGAGAAATAATTTTTAGCATACAAAAACCGTATCAAATTTTACACAATTGTGGTTGAGGTGAAAATTTGAATAGCTGTCAGACAATCTCTTGCATTAATTTAAAGTAAATAGGAGAAATTAATGCGTGGAAACGTTCCAACCAGGTGCTCCCGGTGTTAAAAGCTTCTAATAGTGTTAAAAAGTCCCGAATTGAATAATCAAATTTCGTACTAAAAATAAAGCGATTAGGAGCAAACCAATCCACCCTAATTTGAAACACGTGTTTAAAAAATCCAAGACGAAATTAACCCCTTGATATAAAGCAGGAGAGACTTTGTAATATATAACACGCTCTTAGCTGTCAGAAGATGCCGCCTTTACAGAGAAATTTATTCCCAAAACTATTTCAGAGATCCTTAGTTAATACACTTAGTAGATTTGTAAACATTTTTATGTCGAGTCGTATCGATCCGAGACCGGGATAAAATTGGACGGGAATAAATCAGGAATTCATGAAAAATATCATTCGAGGAAGAGGGTTTTTCGTTTTATTAAAAAAGGGGATTTGGATTTACAATATTGGCAGGCTTGATTAAAATATGACTAGTGTGTCGTGATCACGAATATTGAACCAACAGTAATAACAAGAATTGATTTGGCCTTATTATTAAAAGATGGGATTCAGACAGGGCAGGGAATGCAACTCAAAGGGCTCTTCTAGGCTAATTAGGTACTTATTTAAATTAATGAATTATAAAAAATTAATAAAAAAAGCTTTTAAGCTAATAATTAGTCAGTATTAATTAAAATTCTGAACAGAAATACAAAGATAATTGTAATTTTAGTTATTTTGTAGTTGGTTTGAAAAACCGGATAAAACCTTTCTAAACAGTATTCAGACACAAACTAAAAATATATTTTTAAATAACACATTTAGAAAATCTGCTACAACATCTTTAAAACATTTTATAATTAAATATAAGGGAAAGGTCTTAATTAATTTAATAAAATTTAGAAAGTTGTGATACGTTTTACAGATGTAATTATAAATGTAGCTATACCTAAAGTAATAGTATATTAAGTATGGAGAACGGTAAGGAATGCTTACCGTTCGAAGACAATTGTTTGGAGGAGGAGCGAAGCGACGACTCCAATTATTGTCTGAGAACGGTAATCCTTAACGTTCGACATGCTTATAACGTTTTTTGCGCGATTGGATTTTCTAAAATAATAATAATAATAATTTATATCAATACATTTGTGATAATCGGGAAGATTGGAACTGAAAACTTTGGATGGCTGTTCCATGGTTTCTATGGTTTTGTTCCAAACAAGTAAAATTGTCTTTTTGATACAATCATTCCTACATAGTTCTGTTTTGTGATTCCGTTTTCGAAGCAAATATGAGCGATAGTGATGATCTACCGGATGATTTAGAAGACGCTTGGCAAGAAGGATGTTCGGCAATAAGTCCAGAAATATCTAAAGCCCGATATGAACAGACATACAAGTTGTTTAAGGAATGGCGTGAAGCAAAGAAGATTTCTGTAAATGAAAAGAGCTTGTTAGCGTATTTTGTGGTGAGAAGTGGATACTTGAAGGCCCCAGGCAGTTTATGGGCAGAGTATTCTACGCTGAAGAGTACAATTTTTCTCCATGATGCTATCGATATTTCTAAGTTTGCTACATTAATTGCTTATCTTAAGAGAAAAAATATTGGATATCGGCCTAAGAAGGCTAAAATTTTTACCAAAGAAGACATGAAAAAATTCTTGAATGAAGCACCAGACGAACAATTTTTAATTCAAAAGATATTGTAGATGATGAGGTGGTACATCTGAGTTCTAAGGAAACAATATATTTGCAGGTAGCAATGATATTGGGAGTATCGGGCGCTTGTAGACGAGAGGAATTGTACAATATTAAAATGAGTGACATAGAAGAACATGAACAAATGTTTACAGTAAATATTCCAAATACAAAAACGAATATTCAGCGAACGTTCACAGTTATTAATAAAGAAAATGAAGCAGTTCATTATTTGGAAATACTTCGAAAATACATAAGAATTCGACCAAGCAACCCAACGTCAGATTATTTATTTCTGAACTATCGAAATCGCAAATGCACTAGGCAAGTCAGAGAAAAAGGCACAATTGGAGGCTGGCCGTCAAAAATTGCAAAGTATTTAAAGTTGCAAGCTCCTGAAGGTTTTACTGGACACTCGTTTCGACGCACATCGGCTACACTTTTGGCGAATAACGGAGTTGATGTGTTGGGACTAAAAAGACATGGTGGGTGGCGTTCATCAACGGTAGCCGAGAGTTACGTGGAAGATTCCCTCCAAAACAAAATTGAATTTGCTCATAAAATTTTACACAGCGATGTTGGTGGACTATTACAACAACCTGGGACTTCCACGTCGGAAAGTTTGTCTATTAACACTAGAAACTCAAATGCGAGTGGTATTACTACTATTAATTATAATAATTGTACATTTAATTTTAATAAATAAATCGCAAAATTGTTTTTTTTTAGATTTAATTGCTTACCGTTCACTGAACGGTAAGTGAATTACTTACCGTTTTGTTACACGTAGCAACCAGTAACAGCAACCTACCGTCGTGGAAACAGGCACAGTAAACTGATAAAAGCAACCGATCGCGCAAAACATCATTTATTGTTTTAGAATAGTCTAACAAAACCATTTAAACAAGTAGCAAAAACATTTGGTAGAGAAAATCTTGAGATGAGAATTTGTTACGATATTGGTAGCACCAACGTTTACTATCTGTTCTCTCCTAGTTTTAATAAAATCAATTTTTAAGACTCCTATCTTTTCTGGGACCTTCGGTTTGTTCTTTTAGTACATAATAACAAACTATTACTATTTTTATCCTTATCTTGATGTACTATCTCTTAAAGAACAGTGTAGTGAAAAGCCTCAAATGATGGTAACTACTATTACTCTAACGTTTTAGTCTTTTTATATCACAACGAATAACTACAATTAGATGATTTAAACATAGTCTTTGCACCCTGATTTAGCGAGAATATTTGGTGAAGATAGCCCAGAGACAAAGAATCGTCTTAATATCTATTTTTCCATCGGCGTTTTGCTTGTTTTGCTGTCTCTTCTAAACTTCGTTTCAGGATTTTCAAGTTTTTATTTTGTTCTTTTTTTTGTAATTCGGTTTTTAGGTTTTTTGTAGCGTTTTTTGTTTTTTCTAAGCGTATTTTTTATTGATCTTATCTTCGGGATGTTGTTTGTCAAGTCCAAAAAATGAGCATCAATTGTATTTGTTGGCTATCTTTCTTTAAATTGTAGATTTCCGAGATTTTCTAGAACTTCTAGAATTTATTTGTTTTTTTCTAATCATAGTTTTTCTTAATTTTTACCCTGAATTAGCGAGAATATTTGGTAACCTGGTCACAGAAAATCATCTTAATATCTATTTTTTAAGTCGGCGTTTTTATTGTTGTGCCATTTCTTACAGTCTTCGTTTCAGGTTTTTCAAGTTTTTATGTTGTTCTTTCTCTTCTAATTTGTTTTTTAGGTTATTTGTAGCATTTTTCGTTTTTTTCCAAGCTTGGTTTTTATTGATCTTACTTTCTAGATGTTGTGTGTCAAGTTCAAAATCACGAGCATTTTAATATTCTTCTAGAATCTACTTTTGATTTATTTTTCTTTTTTTACCATTTTTTTTGTTTTTTTCCGAATCATAGTTTTTCTTAATTTTGTTTTTGATTCAGTCGTTGTTTTTTTGAGTTTTCTTTTCTGGTAGTTGTTTTTTAAGTTTACCTGGAATTCTTTGTTCTTTTTATCTTTAAGTTGTAATTTCTCATGTTTTTTTATTTTCTTACCGTTCATTTCCAAGTATTTTTACAATAAATACTTTTTATTTTCTAGAATCTAAGATGATATGAAACTGTAAAACAATTAATTTGTCTGTCTTTAATAAACCCATCTATCTACTTGTCCAAATCAATTTCCCAAACATCACTACAGACAAACAAACAGAAAAATTTGACGAAACATTTATAGAGGTCTTCCAGTAGTGCTAGCCTAGGACCACCAAACGGTTCGCCTCTGCTTCACTCAAACTTTCTTTTATTGAAGAAGATATTTTAATTTTACTTTCTTTGTGACACACTTATTGTGTAATTTGGCGGCAAAAATGATGATTTAGGTGTGTGCAATTGACCCGAATTTGACGAGTAGTTGAACATTATTAAAAGTTACAAAATACAATGTAACTCAAAGCAGACCCTTTCAGCCATTCAGCCAATAAACCCCATATTACATTAGAATCACAACCAATCATTCTATCGAGATAATCGTTGGTAAAACTGGTCTTTACCCTCTGTTCCTAAACAACCAGCTTTGTTTTAAAGCAACCAGCTCCGTTGCTAAGCAACCACCTCTGTTGCCAAGCAACCACCTCTGTTACTAAGCAACCACTCCCGTTGCCAAGCAACCACTTCAATTGTTGTCGCGAAATTTGTCCTGGCACCCTAGAAGCAGTTTAAAGAACTGTTAATTCTAACGGTGATAAGGTAGAGATAAAGATCCGTAGTTTTCCGGTAAAATCTATTATTATTCATTGGATTCTTGTATATTTTAGCATATTTGAAATTTCTCTTAGGTGCGTCTGAGTGTAATCAGGGCGCACCTTAAACTTTATAGTCTATTGTCGTTGTCGTTTATAATTTATGTAATAAAAACGAAAATATTACGTTTTGGATTTATAATCTGCGCATTGAAAATTTTTGCATTGAGATTTATAACCTTGACCATGAGTTGTTGGTGTGTGGGTGTGATGCTTACATAAAATCTGCATTGACAAAATGAAAGGTAGATTTGTATAGCTTTGGGCAGTATCGGAAATCACGATACAAAAGTGGTTTTGTCATGTCAAAGAGTTAAAAAAGGAGTTAATTTTCGAATTTCTCTTAAAAATACCGTTTCTTTGTCCTCGATTATCTTGTCATAAAATTAGGTAAACAATTGTAGGTAGCAAAGATGTGAAACGAATTTTAAATTCTAGATATAACATTAAGTTGATTGCTTGAAAACAATAGTCAATAAAATGTCTCTGGTTAAATAATAATAAATTATTTGTGAAAGTTTTCTTATTACAAAATATGTATTTTTATTAAACATTCTGTCACAACCAACTGTTCTTAATTTTATTTGGGAATTTATCGTTCCTTATTGACCTTATCAATCAACCTTTTGACGTTTTTATGAGAGTGAATCTATTAAGAAGGGTTGGAAACGTTTTATAGTTTTGCAGGTGGATATATTTAAATTTCTGAACCTCTAGAGGGGATGAAAAAAAATAAAAAAATCGTTGAGAAACACAATGAGTTGACTTTGTGCAAAAACAGTTATTTCCGGTCTTTAAGGTTGATCAAACATTTCAACGTAAATTCTACGGTCAATAAATTTGTGTGTACGAAGATTAACTAAATTTATCTTTACTAATAACTCTGTGAAGATCCAAAGATTAGCTTTCATGAAGGTAATTTCTAGGTGCGAGAGTAATGAGAGTTATTAGAAGGCTTGTAAATTGTGTTGATGCATCTTTCACTTTAATAAGCATGGAAAATGTAATTTGATTTTCTTAAAAATATTTGTAGGACGAGAGAAGGGAAGACATTAAAACGTAAAAAAAATTTTTGAGTTATCCAAAAATTCTAAAGCTGTAAAAATCTGAAAATTGTACAAATTTTAAATTTGCCTAATAGGTTTGGCAAAACTTGCAAAACTATCTTTATCATTCAATATTTTTATCAAAATCTTAACCAGTAACATTTCAAATTTAACACCTTGTCATTTTTGAAAAAAACTTTCAAAGCTTTTCTACCAAAAACATTTTATTTATAATATAATTACCACATTTGATGTAATTTGATGTTTCACCAGCCGTAGATGTCAATTCAAATTCCGAATGAGCTTGCAAACGAGAATTTTAAGGCATCTAAGGCTGGTACTCACTCTGAATGGCGTGAAAAACTGCGTATAAAAGAATAAAAAATATGAAAAACATCTATTTAAAAAAAAACAAAAGAAAAGTTAAGAGACATAGACTGAAAAAACTAATGGGCTAATTTAAAGTTAAGATAATACCGGTAGTATCTTCGTTTCTATACAAAATTAAAAGAATTTGGGGCTGTGATTAGTTGTTGCTATGGAAAAGCAAAAAATTTGCGATATTACCGGTAGTATCTCAATTTAAAATTAGCCCATGAAACAATAAACTAGAAGAAGTTAAAAGACGTCAACTGAAAGGAAAAACAAGCAAAAAAATATTTTAGAAGAATTCGTAGAAGAAGAGGAACAATAAATTTTAGAAAAAAATAAATTAAGCCGTCTGAAAAAAAAACAAATGCATTAGAAGGTTATTGTAGAAAAATAAAATAAAAATTAAATTTTCAAAAACGACGACTGGAAAAGAAAGAAAAGTTAAAGAAAACTCTAAACACAAATTTTAAAAAATTTCTAAAAGCAAGAAAATATTCTGAAAGAACAAAAAAATTATTGAACTGCGTTTGAAAAAAAAACAAAAAAATTTGAGAAGCAATGATTAGTAAAAAATAAGATCAAGAAAGTTAAAAGAAATAGACAAAAAGGAAAAACTAAAAAAAAAGAAACGACGATTGGTGGAAGAAGAACTACAAAAAATTCTAGAAGAAGTTACCACCGTCTGGAAAAAATAAAAACAATCGAAGATTATTGCGAAAGAATAAAAAAGATTTTAAAAGAGTTCCATAACGACGATTGAAAAAGGAAAGAAAGCTAAAGGAAATTGTAGAAAAAATGTTTAATTTTATTATTTATTGTTGTCTTTTGTGTTTTCTGTGTGTGGTCCGTGTTTTTTGTTGTCTGCTTTCTTACTTGAGTTTTCTATAATATTTTCTATTTTGTTTATTTTAATTTGTCTTCATGGTTTATTTTGTTGTCTTCTGTGTTTTCTGTTAAATCATCGAATCATTATTATCTGTTCTTTAACTTTGTTTTGTCGGTTTTTGTATTTTCTGGTTTCATTTTGTCATGTGACTCACTTTCCTGTTCTTTGTTATTTGCCTATTGTTTTATATTTGTAATTTTTTATATTGTTTTCAATTTTATTTTTGTTACATTTTGTTTTGAATACTGTTATTGGCTTTCTTTTTTTTGAAAATTAAATAGATTTCATAAATTGTTCTTTGTTAAATATTACTTATTTGTTTTCTTAATTTTTATTGTTACGTTTTGGGTTTTTTGTTGTTTTTTATTTACTTTTTAACTTAAATTTATAGTTTTATGTTCTATGGGCACCACTGTTTTTTTCCCTGTTTTTAAATTCTTGATTTACTTAATTTTCTTGTCTTCTCTCTTCAGTATTTTAGTTTTTTGATTCTAATATACGCAATTTATTTTTAATTGTATTTTTATTGTCGTCATTCTACTCTAAATTGGATTGCTCAATTATTTTCTGTTTTATTAAATTTTTGAGTTCTTTTTGTTATTTTTGTTTTTTTATAATTTTTTGTTTTTTTTTTTCAGTCTTGTTTTTCTTATTCAGGTTCTAGTTTTGTCTCGTCTTCTTAGCTTGGTTATTCTCTATATTTTTTAACTTTCTGTTTTAGTTTAAATAGGTTACTTTTTAAGCAACTTGATCAAATGACAAAAGAGATTGTTTAAAAAAAAAGAATAAGAAAAATTCTAAGAAACTAAAGAGAATTCTAGTAGTTCAATAAACGGAAGAACAAGAAAAATATGAAAAATGTCATTTGCCAAAAAAAAAGCACAATAAAATTCTAGAATAAGTTAAAAGACAATAACTGGAAAAAACAAAAGAAAATTCTGGAAGAACAAGAAAAGATTCTGAAAGAACAGAAGAAGACTTTTAGAAGAGCTTGAAAAATTACATTTGGAAGAAAAAGAAGAATTTGAGAAAGGACAATTAGTAAAAAAGAAGAGGGCAATTTTTTAGAAAAAGTGCTGAAAGGAAAAAGTTTTAGAAGAACAGAAACAACAATTTAGAGAAAAATAACAGATAAAAAACTTGAAAAAATGGAAAGACGTTGAAGGAAGAATAAAAGGCAGGTTCTATATGACCAGAAAAAATTTTAGAAAACGATTAGTAGAAGAAGAACAACAGAATATTCTGGAAGAGAAACGTGATTTTAGAAGACTTTAAAAAACATGATTGAAAAATAAATAGAGCTAAAAAATTTCTAAAAAAACAATGTTTAATGTTACTGTGTTTTCCGTTTTTTTTGTTATTCTTTTTGTGCTTTTTTACTTAAACTTGTTACATTGGCTTCTATTCTATATACCTAAATTGTTTCTTTTTTTCATTTTTTTTAATTGCTGTTTTTCTTCTTTTCTATTCTATTCTTTCTGTTTTTTAACTCTTTTCTTTTTTATAGAAATCACAAATGACCGATTAGGTCGCTGTATGAGAGGAGCATGAAAACAGTATACTCTTAAAAATTAATTAAAATTAAAAATATATTACAACACACATAACTATAAACTAATTTTTAAAAATCAGAAAAATGGATTATTGTTGTAGTTTTGGTAATCAAATTTGGTAATTGGAGGGAATTTTCGATTTCGTTTGTTTAAATTGTATTTCCGCAAAGTTTGACATTATAAAAAAATTGTTTTGTTTTGATGTCTTTCTTCTGTTTATGTATTTCGCGTTTTTCGGTTTTTTTATGAATTTTTTGTAAAATATTTGTCCACCTGATGGTATATCCGCATGATTGATTCCAAAAAACCTTCCTCGTTTGCCATTTCCTGCCACTTAGCATAACAAGACCAGCGTCTCGCCGAGAATTAAGTAATTTTATTCACGTCGCTATGTTATAATTTACGTTCTATTGGTAATAGAGCAGGTAACAACAACACAAAAGCCCGGTGTAGTTCCGGTAGTGAGTTTGAAAACCGGATGTGATTATCATTTCACGGGACCCTCTTCGATTCTATCAGCATCAACTTCAATGCCACACAGTTTAATTCAAGTTAATTTCGAGCGTATTGAAATTGTCGATCGTGTTTCAGACACTTTAATCTAAGGGTTAGACTGAGAGGGTGGAGAAAGCGGCTCACGGTTTTTTTATAAATTTTAAATGCGATACTGATTAAGTTTTCTGTTGACTTTACGTGGGCACAAAAGATAGGTGAGTTTGACTATACCTTATTTCCCTGAGGATTAAAGAGAAGCTGAGGGTGAACACCCTTTATACAAGCAAATGAAAATTTTTATATTTTAAACTGTCGTTTTTTTAAATTAAGCAAATAGAAGAAACGGTTTTTATTATCTTAACTGTGTTACGCAAAAATTTCTCTTTCAGGGGGTTTTATTTATTTAAAAATTTGATAAGAGGGAAGGGAGATATGCGGGTGCTTGTGACATGTGCCAAGTACATAACGGAATTTTCTCCCCCTATATTACGAGAGATTTGCTTTCTATTGAAAATCACTAATTATTATTATTGAGTGAAAATGTTGGGACTTGCATGATGATATAATCTCATCTTTTAAACAATCTTTTTTTTTGTGTAGCTGTCTTTATGAAGAGATTCTTTAAGGGATGGTCTTTATGGGTTAAAGCCTAGTGCTTCACGAATCAAAAGGCTATCTTCGCGAAAAACTTTCTGTTTTTGTAAATTTTTTTGTTTTTTTTTTTTGAAACTTTTTAGAAAACATTTAAGTTTCTTTAAAATATTTTTTGTTTTTCTATAAAACAGTCTTATTTTTTTAATAGCTGTTTTTTCTTGTTTTTCTTTTTCTGACAATTATTATTACTTAGGCATTTTGAATTCTTCTTTTGCTCTTCTAGAAACGTTTTTGTACATTTTCATTCAAACGTCGTTTTTCTTTATTTTTGCTTCACACAATAAGCACAAGAAACATTTTAAAAAAATTAAAAAAAAGTGGTAGAACGAAAATAAATAATAACAAAAATTACATTAAGAAGAGATAGAACAAAATGAAAGATTCTGAAAAGACACAAGTATATTTCAAAAAACTTAAAAAGATTTATAGAACTTATAAATTCTAGAAAATACCTGAGGAGATTCTAATGTCTTAAAGAGAAAGCATGAAGAGCTGGAATAAAAAACCATAAGAGCTTTAGAATCAGTTAAAAACTACAACGCAAAAAAAAAGAAAAATAAAAAAAACTTTGTTTACAAAGAAATATTCTAAAAAAGCAGAACTTTCTGAAAATTTGAAAAATCGATAACTGAATTGAAGAAAACAAACAATAACAATAACATAAAGAAACAGTATACAAAAAAAGAGTTAAAATAGATTTTAAAGAATCAAACAAAATTCTTAAACAATTTACAAAAAAACGTCTAGAAAAAGAAAAAAAGCTACAACTGGTAAAAGCAAAAGATGTTTCAGAAAAACTTAAAAAACAACAATTACTAGAAAAAGGAGATGGAAAAAGGAATAGAGAGGAGGAACAAGAAAAAAGACTAATAATTATAATAATAATAATATTTATTTGTGTTTGTACATATACAATGCTTACACACGTCATACAAAAAGAAAAAAAATAAAAAAATATTAGACTAAATCTATTAAGCTACCTCAAGGAATTCTACATACGAGTAAAAACTCTTCTTTAAAAGAAGTGATTTAAAACAAGTCTTAAGCTTGGTAAGAGGCAGATTCCTTATTGATTTAGGGAGTTTATTAAAAAATTTTGGACCCCAAAAAGAGATGCTGAATATGGATAATTTCTTGGTCTCTTAAGTTGAGAATATGGAGTTTTCTCTGTTTAGTAAACTCTTCTAGTGTAGTACTTCTAGTAGACTAGAAAAAGAAAGTTTAGAAAAATTTGAAAAAATGACGAAAACTGAAAAACAAAATTAACAAAAGTTACATTTAAAAAAATAAAAGTAGAAAAAGAAATTCTAGATAAACAGAAGTATATTTCAGAAAACTTGAAAATCAAAGATTTAAAGAAGAAAATATAAGAAAATTTTTAATAATTTTGTAAATAAAAAGCTATGTTTAAAAATGACGTTTACAAAATTGTTTGACGTTTTATTTTGAGAAGTAGAGGTAAGATTTATTAAAATTATACAAGCAAATTTTGTACAATTTTATAATATTCTAGATCCTAGAAAATAACAAAACAGATTCTAAAAAAAAGTTTTAGAAGCATTAAAAAACTACGATGAAAAGAAAAAAATTAAAAAACTATGTTTAGAAGAAAACAACAAAGAAGTTTTCTGAAAGAACAAAGTTCCATAAAATGTAAAAAATGATAACAGAAAGAAAACAAACAACTATTATAACTGTAAAAAACTATAAGTCTTATTCAACGAAATCCAGTTATACATAATACAATAAGGCTACTTACATTGACATTCTTACACAATCGAAGGGTCTAGACATATCTCACACTCCACATAACTCAACTCTCTTCGTTGAACTCTCCCCGATTAACGCCACCCGCTAGTTCGCCAACCCCCCAAATGCTGAACCAGCTATTGCCTCAACCGACGGTGATTTAGTCGATATCAGCAATAGCCCATCCGCATCGGCAGGCCTTCGACCTAGCAGGCTAACGGACTTCCGCTTCGTGACATATGCCCGGCCCTTCAAGGTTGTTGACCCGACAATCTGTTCTTAACCTAACCTAACCAACTACAATTCTAAATTTTTGTCGGGCTGTTTGCTTTAGAACTTACTCGACCACGGAAAAAATTCTCGTCATAACCCTGTTTTTAATCTCAACTCCACCATATGTCACGGGCTTTGTCTCGTGAGGTGGGGTTGAGATTAAAAACAGGGTTTTAATACAAAAGAAAATTTAATGATGATCGAGATATACATAGTAGATAGTGGATAGAATACTTAAGAGCTACTTACAGTGACATTCTCACACAATTGGAAGGTCTGGACATATCTCACACTCCACATAACTCAACTCTCTTCGTTGAACTCTCCCCGATTAACGCCACCCGCTAGTTCGCCAACCCCCCAAATGCTGAGACAGCTATTGCCTCAACCGACGGTGATTTAGTCGATATCAGCAATAGCCCATCCACATCGGCAGGCCTTCGACCTAGCAGGCTAACGAACTTCCGCTTCGTGACAATATATTTTAAAAAATAGAAAAGAATCTTGAACAAAAAGCGTCTGGAAGAGAAAATACTACAATTGAAAAAACAAGACACGTAAAAAAACTTAAAAAAACGGCAATTAGTAAAAAAGTTTAGAAAAACTTAAAAAATAACGAATAAAAGACAGATCTAAAAAATAAATAAGAAGAACATTGAGATAAAAAATAAAAGTTTTGAAAAATTTGTTAAATCTTGTAAATTAAATAAGTTTAAAACCAAATAAAAAAAATATTAAGAAATCTTAGGAAACCTACATAAAGACAAAAGAATTCATAAAAATTCCTGCTCCTTTTTACACCAAAAATCGCTGTGTCTATCCCTCAGTCTTGACCTATATTCTCTTAACAGTCATTAGAGCTAATTTTTTATTATTACTAATGCAAAAATACAGTGAAACCACTCAAGAAATTTTGTTTTATTTTGATCAAAAATAACCTGACAAAACATGAATTTTCGTAGATATCTACTTATTTAAAAACTAATAAATTATGGTTTGTTTGTGGACACGGTTTAGGAAGAGTTTATCCGGACTTTCTTGCAAAAAGTCAATTAAAAAATATCTTGGCAGTATGTTAATAATGCCTTGTTATTGTTTTTTTATTATTCTATTTTATGGTGGGTATATTTTTTGTTTGTTCTTCTGACGATTCACTTTTTAGTTGTTTTCTAATAATTTTAATTGATTATTTTCTTTTCTCGTATGCAATTATTTAGTGAAAATGCTTGTAACTACTGTAATAAAAATAAAATAACTGTGTAGAATCCAATTTGGGAGTCGTCAAGCATCGGTTACGTTCTTATTTGGAATTAGTGACATCGTTTGACCTGGAATTATTCGACCGTATTCGAACCGACATCGATTTTATGACGATCGGTTTTATTGGGAATGAAATTGAAGAAGTGATTTTCAATTAGGTTAGATTTTGTTTTCGGAACGGAATTTAATGGAAGTCAATTGGTTGTCGAACGTTTTTTTTAAAGCTTTATGTGCTGTGACAAATTGAGAAAACAATGTAATTTTCGATTTAACGATTCGTAATACTCTCTTTTATTAAGTAATTGCGAAAACCGCTTAGGAAAAGCAAGAATTTATTTTGGTTTTAACTTAAATCGCGAAAGAGAAAACTAGAAAACCAAAAAAGATAATTTAAAATTTACAGAATAATTGTTATTACCTATACGAATACGAAATGAGATATATTAGATAGAATTAGAGGATCGAGTGGCTAATTCTTTAAGTAAACACAAAAACAGAAAAACAAAGACTTAAAAATAATTTCAAAATAAAAAACTGGACAAGGACTATTAAAGAAATACTACTACGATAAATAAAAAAATGCAATTGCAAAGTCACAACGAGAAAACTTATAAAAAACAAAAAATGCTTTAACAGAGAATAATAAAGTAAAATAAAAAACAAAACGACAAAGAACAAAAATAAGCAAATAAAATAATATATATACAAAATAATAGGCCAATACTAGAGAACACAAAACAGAAAAAGAATTATTATTATGACGTGAATAAATTTCACTACTAAAGTGATAAATATTTTTTTTCAATAGAATTTAGTTTCTTGTGAATGACTGTAACAACTTGGTGAACGTGACAGAACGATAAAATAGGGGATGAAAACGACTAGATGTATCCGAGTAAAGACACGTTTTGGACTTTCTTTGCTTTTGTTTGAAACGGGCTTAAGTGAGACATCCCATCAATCTTTTTAAATGATTTCGATGAAAAACATTGTAGAAATCGTGACAAAGTCTAATTACCCTTAAAATATTTTTCTGTTTTATTTTCTCTGTGTAAAGAATACAAATTATGATATCGAGTCTGATTCTCCCTTTGCTTGTTCAGCATTGATTTTATTTCGACAACAATTCCCAAAACAGTGGAACTGTCTAGTCTCAAAGGAGATAACGAACGCACATGTGTGTAATAAATCGAATTAGGAGGATAATAGCCAATAGAGACGCGAGGGTTGACTCAACCGAGAGGCTTTAATGAGTAATTAATCAGTTACTGATTTCATCACACTGACTGTCATGAATTTAAATTTATTCTGTGGCCGACTTGAAATACATAATTCATAAATAATTTTTCTTTAAAATATCTTGACTTGTATGAAAACACGTTTGAAAAACAATCTAGTAATAATTTAAGAAACAAAACATAAAAACAAGCGTCAAATTTTTATGATAAGTGACTAATGAAAATCGTGCTATATACAGGCTGTTTCAGAAATCAATACAACAATTTTAATCACTTGTAGATTTCGTTTAGAGAAGAGTTTTTTCTAGATATTTTTTTTTCCGAAGCTCAACCGTTATTAAGATAAAATTATTTAAAAATTTATTACAAATTAGAGGTCATCCATAAATTACGTCACACCAATTTCCCTTCTTGCTTGTCACAGGGAATCACAGTTTTAAAACCCCTTCTCCCCTGGTGTGAGGTCACATAATTTTCATTTTTGTATTTAAAAATAATTAAAATAAAACAGCAGTAATAAAATTAAAATCATGTCAAAGTATTTTAGATAATAGACAAAACCACAACTTTTTAAAGATGTTTATTAACGTCAATTTCAAAAAAATGTCATTCAGACGATTGTGGACAAAACAAAAGACTAGTTAAGATCTTAAGATCTTAAAAAAATCTAGATAAAAGAACAAATTGTGTCCTTTAAGTACAAGTTAAATGTGATATGCCAAAATTTAAAGTTTTTATTTTGTCATTTATCACTGTGTTAAAAACTTAAAATAAAAACTTTAAATTTTGGCATATCACATTTAACTTGTACTTAAAGGACACAATTTGTTCTTTTATCTAGATTTTTTTAATCAAAAAGAAATGACCAAGCGTTAGAAAATTGATTATTTGTGATTTCAAAAATATATTTTCTATTGTCTAGACGTCCTTTTAAATCAGCAAAATAAATTTTAAGTACGTATAAACAAACAAGAGTTCTATCCAGACTTGAGTTATAAAACCTACTTAAATAGGGTACATAATAGTAGGGAGAAAAGAACAATAAGGAGAATTACGATTAGTGAAAAAAGAAGAACAGAATTAGATTCTAGAAAAATTTGAAAGAAAGATGTCTTAATGAAAAAACAACTAGGAAGATTAATATGTATGTTGTGCAAGAAAAAAAAAAGAAAATTTAAAAAACGTAATTTAGACAATTCTAAAAGAACTGTAGATTGGTAAAGAAGAAAAAAGAAAATACAACTGAAATAAATGATAAAGAAAGATTTAAGAAGTTGAAAACTCCAATTGGAAGGTCCTGAAAAAACAAAATTTAGGCAAATTAAAAAAACAATAATAATTTAATTTTTGTGAATTTTGTATAACTCGTACTTATTACGAATACGACAAAACCAGTGTGTGCCATGGTTTGGCTGCTTTGGTTACGGACCAAACGTCAAATAATTTTTATGTGTTTGTTCTTACTTAACGTAAACTTTACCAGTACCTTCAGTATGACTGATTACACTTTACAAAAAAACATCAATTTATTGCTAATTATTCGGAAATGCGATGAAAATTATCTATTAGCATCCAGAGTTTATATGCTCAAAAATACCCGGGGCTAAGACGACTAAGTCGTAGAACCTGTGAGAAACTGCTCACTTTTAAACAGACCGGAAGCGTGAAAAAAAGAAAAATGGAACGAAAGAAATCGGTCATTACGGATGAAAATGAATTTAAAGTTACTGGATTTCTGGTAGAAGACGTCCATGTAACTCAGCGCTATCTTGAAAGGCACTTGGACATTAGCAGGAGGACTATAAGAAGAATTGCAAGGAAATTTAAATTTTATCTGTACCATATGCATTTACATCAAGAACTACTTGACACTAATTATCTTGCAAGAACTAGCTTTTGCAATTTTATTTTGGAGAAGTTGGCAGAAGGCGGTAGATTTTTGGAACATGTCTTATTTACGGACGATGCTACGTTTTATGACAATGGTTTAATCGGCATAATTTTCACTTCCATTTCGATGAAAAGCCAAGTTTTTCATAGAGTTAACCGCCAACATAGATGGTCTCTCAATGTGTAGGGTGGAATTCTAGAACAAGTTATAGACCCTTGTTTGTGGTTTCAGCTAGACGGTACACCCGCGCATTTCCATCGAGACGTAAAAGAAGCTATCAATTTGCATTCCATTAAAAAGGGATAGGACGCCATGACCCTCAATTGTGGCCACCAAGATCGACCAACCTTACTTGTATGGACTTTTTTATGGGGCTTTGTTAAAGAACAAGTTTATAAAGTGTCGCCGACAACTAAAAATGACTTAAAACTTCGAATTCAAAATGTGTTCAGAGAAATAGGTACAAATGTGTTGGCACGAATTAAAATGGTCTTTGAAAATCGAGTTCAACTGTGCATTGACTCACTCTGTCTAACAGAAAATATTTTTACAATGTATCGTACCAAAGCGCGTTTTGATTGAATAAACCGTAAATACGTAATAGACCAAGGTGGTCTTAGTGCCCCATCCTGTATTTAAAAAAATTAAATTAAATTAAAAAAACGACTACTAAAGAAAAACAAATTAAGAATAGTAAAAGACTAAGAAAAATTCTATTATAATAAAAGAATAATCTTTTGAGCCGGATATTGAGAAAAGTCTTGGTAGATAGATACAAAGCAATTACAATAATTTTTGCTTCAAATACTTAAAAATCTTTATTTTAGTTATCTATATTAATTATTTTGATAGAATTTAGAAGCTGTAAAAGACAGTTTGTACTCTTTGTTTATAAAAATGGCAGTAAACATTTATTTTTGTAATAATCCTCGCCTTTGGTTCCCAATATTTTATGGTCCTTCGAGCTAGATGAAGAGAAACGTCTTATATTGTTAGTATAAAATAGACAATTTTTCGCGAGCATTTAATTTTACTTTTTTTTATAAACATTGCAGAAACATTTTTTTAAATTAGTTGTTTTTTGGCTCATAAAGTGTGTTTAAAACCATATGGTCCTTCGAGCGGAATGTTACTTTACTACTACGTTTCAGGGCTTATTAGTCCTTATAAATTGAAACATAATTTTTTATAAACAAATAAACGGAAATACCGAAGATAAAACATAGAATTTTGAGACACTTTTTATTTTTATATTTTTTTTATTTCAATATAAAACTTGTGTTAAAAATTGATGGTTCTTCGAGCAAGATTTTGAAAAAAGTCTGAGATTAGAAGAGGCAATTTACAATAAGAAAGTAAAAAAATGCAAACTCACTGCTTCTCGCTGAAAATTATTTTTTCTGGATGAAACATTTCGAATTTCACTGAATATATAAATGACTAATAATAATCGTGTTATACACAACTTTAACCATGATTTTATAAATAAATAGTCCCAACTGATTAGCACTTTTCCACAATATGCAAATTAGCAATGAGCAATAAAATCCTCGTCTAAGTGTCGCCAATTATCACATGACCACAAGTGTGTGACCAAAGCAAGTCATAAAATTGGTAATAAAAGACTTGAAACTTTTACGTAAAATTTTTCATGTTGTTACGTTTTACATCCTTTCGTATTATTATAACATAATTACTTTGTACCGAGAAAAAACCTCTATAATCCCTAAAATTGCAGGAATCACAGCAATCCAACTTTCCTCCAGTCTTGCTGCAAATATCCGGTCGAAAAGCGGAAGTAGTGACCGGATATAGGTGCTTTAAAGGGACTGTCACCCGTGCGATATGAGTTTGTTCACTGTGTTTACCCGACCTTTTCGACCAAAATCATTTTAGTTTGTATACACTCATAAATCGAAATTTAATTCGCTCAGGTAAATATTTGAGTTGCGTTTCCTCCTAGGCCCAGTAATTACAAAACTGTTGTACTCTATTTACCCTTTTATCTCTGTTTTACATTTGTTTGCAATTTCAATTCGGAGACGATTTACATATAAGGAAACTGTTGTTATGTAATTTACGAAACTGCTCATTGCAACGGATTTTATTGTGCTAACGGGAGATGACATGGACTTTATTTGTAGAAGGCAGAAAATAACAAGTAATTTTCTTAAAAAAATAGAGTGATATTTGACCTACAAAAGACACTAATCTTATACACTACAGCATTTTGAACATTTTTTTCTTACTGTTGAATTATAATTCAAAAAAAAAATGATTAATACCTTCTAAAAGACATAAATATAATTTCAAAAATCCACGTCTTGTCAAGTAATTTTTCTACAAAAGTACAAAAGAATGGTTTGATTCTGACGCCATCTTTTTTTACTATAGATTAAAACGTGCAGCGACGTTTAACTGCTCAGAAAAACACTATTTTCCATAAATTTGTTGACTTTTGCATTGCTTCACTTCTCCGATTTTTATTACATGCTCTCTGTTTAACATTTTTTATTTATTCTTTGCTATATCTAGATTTCTGTTTACATTGCTTTTATACATGGTTTAAATCTTAAATAGAAATTAAAATTTGTTTTTTATTATTTATCTGGTATTAATTTTTGTTATGGTTTGTGTTTTCTGTCTTTGGTTGTACAACTTTATATTTTGTTAGTATACTTTTCTACTTAGATATTTTATTGTTTCTATTCTATGTGTATTGTATTCCTTGTGTCAAATCTTGCTTATTTACGAATTTTATGTTTCTTAATCTACGTATTTTTTACTCCTCTCTTCTTATTGTTCTTCTGCTTTTAATTTAATTTTTCATTAAATTTTTTGATTTTTTAATATTATTAACATTTTTTCATTTAATTTTTTATTTATTTACTGGTTTGTTTTTATTTTGAGTTCTATTTTAGACCTCGATTTTTAGTTTTTATTGGTTGTTCTTTCTGTTTTTTTTATTTTTTTATTGTTATTATCTTTATTTTTAAGCTTTTTTGGGTTGTTGGAGTTTAGAAAAATAAGAAAAATTTGAAAAATGACGTTTGGTGAAAAAAAGACGCTATAAAAATCTATAATAATTCCTATTTATGTTCTAGGATTTACAATGGTCTTGATAATGAATTTAAAAATGATAATTTTAAAACTTTTTAAAGGAAATTAAAAATAACTTTGTTAGAATAGTAATTAGAATTAGTATTATTAGAATGTAATAATGGACTAAAATGAAAAACAGTTCGCAGAATTGATTTTTAGTTCTTTTGTAGCCTCTTTTTTATTTGCTTTTGTAATTTATTTATTTATTTTGTATTTATTTCTTTTGTATGATTTATGGCTGCAATAAACATTATTATTGTTATTATTATAAATTAAAAGAAAAAAATAATCAAAAGAGTTCTTAAAAAGCAAGAAAAGATTCTAGAAAAACAGCAATTAGTAAAGAAGAAGAGCAAAAATAAGTTGAGAGACGTAGGCTAAAAATAAGACCAAAACAAGAAAGTAAAAGAAGGGGAAAAACATTGACTGGCAGAAAAAGAAGAAGAAAGGAATATTTTAGAATAGATGCGAGGAACGACGAAAAAAAAACAACAGAAAATTCTAGAAGAAGTTGAATGACGGCGTCTGAAAAAAAACAAAAGCTATGAAAGATTGTTGTAAAAGAATAAAAAAGAGTTTGAAAAAGGAGGAAAAGTAAAGATTACTTTAAAGAAAAGATCAAAAAATTCTCAAAGGAAAGATTCTGAAAGAACAAAAAAAATCTTGAAAGGCGTAAAGAATTGCGTTTAGATGAATGAAAAAAATATGAGAATTGACGATTAAAGGAAAGCTAAAAAAAAGTTAAGAAACAGACTGAAACAAAAGACTTATGGTCTGATTCCAAGTAGAGATAATACCGGTAGTATTTTCGTTTCCATGGAAAAATTGTTGCTATGGTAAAGTATTAAAATTTGCGATACTACCAATATTATCTCTACTTGAAATCAGACCATAAAACAATAAACTAGAAGAAATTAAAAGACGTTAACTAGAAGGAAAGAAGAGCAAAATAATATTCTAGAAGAATTTGGGACACAACAATTCGTGGATCAAAAGGATCAGTAAATTTTAGAAGTTAAATAAAGCTATTTGGAACAAAAACAAAATCAATAGAAGATTATTGTAAAGGAATAAAAAGGATTTTTAAAAGTTTGAAAGACGACGATTGGAAAAGAAAAAAAAACCAAAGAAAACTCTAAAAAAAAATTAAAAATTTAAAGAACAAAAGAAAATTTTTGAAAGGTGTGGAAAACTGCGTTTGAAAAAATTAAATATTTAAGAAGCAACGATTAGTAAAAATTAGGACAAAAGAAAATTTGAAGACGTACGTTGAAAGGATAAGACCGAAAAAAAACTAGATGAACAGAGAAAAAATAAACGACGATTAGTAGAAGAAGAGCAACAAAAATTCTAGAAGAAGTTGAAAAGCGATTAGTAATAAAGAAAGGCAATAAAAAAGTTAAAAGAAGTAAGTTGAAAAAAAAAAACTAGAAGATAAGAGAGATAATAAACGACGATTAGTGGAAGAAGAACAAGAAAAGACTCTAGAAGACGTTGAATAACGCCGTCTGAAAAAAAAACAATGGAAGATTATTGTAAAAGAATAAAGAAGATTTAAAAAATGGTGATTGAAAAAGGATGGAAAGCTAAAGGAAAATCTAGAAAAAAATGTTTAGTTTTATTTTTTATTGTTATCTTTTGTGTTCTCTGTGTGTCTTTTGTGTTCTTTGTTGTCTGCTTGAGTTTTCTATAATATTTTCTATATTGTTTATTTCTAATTTTTTCCTCGGTTTATTTTATAGTTTTCTGTGTTGTTTTCTGTTGTATCATCAAATCATTGTTATCTGTTCTCTAACTTTGCTTTGTCGGCTTTTGCTCTCCTGGTTTGATCTTGTTACTTTTTTCTTCTTTTTGAAACACAAAAAAAAAGAAAGGACATATAGAATAATGCAAAGTAAAAACTCAATAGGCATGTGTAGTATATAAGAGACACAAAAGAAAAGAAAAATAAAAAATTATAACTGTAATTAGTGAGAAATCAAAAAAAACTAGATTACAAAAGGAGAATACAAAAGTAGATGATAGATTAGAAATTAAAAATTAAAACAGTTATATCAAATGTTGCACATGGCTCTAATTTTTCTCCATATGGGTAAATCATGTCCAAACCTTGGCCGTCTCTCAACCATACAAACACGCAACTATCCCTTGCATCCTTTCCGTCATTTTAAATAATTACTCTATGCAGTTTTGTAATTAGTAGTTAAATAAATTTGAAAAACAATACCATCGTTTGCACGCTATACCATGACCGTCCATAAAAAATCGCCCATTAAACAGTACCAAATCGCTTTGTACGTGCATGAATCCGTGATTCATGACCTCACGTCCACAACGATTCATATTCAGCGCCGATTCTTCACCTCGTTGTTAATGCAAATTGTGCAAAAACCGTGTTTCTTTAACTGTTAACAAGGTTGAGGAATTCGGCGGCTGTAAATACCACCATGCCAGTTCCCATAACAACCCTCCGACACCTGCTCTAACAAGACAGGTAGAAAGACTCACCCCTGGCAAAAACGTAATTGTGTTTCGTTTGACTCAGGCTATAAATTCGTATAAATTATTTAGGAATCAATCGGGACGCGTATTTGTTTCAAACTAAATATTAATACAGGAGGGTTAGATCCCTCTGTTTCCGAGGGTTGATCCAGATTAAAAACAAGAAGTTCGTGAGGGTTGTAAACAGGAAATGCAGATGTTTTTTCCAATTTTTTTCACAAACACTTTGGTAAAAAAAGAACAGGAAATGCATGTAACCTAATTTTTTTCTATAGGGTGGGTATGTAAAAAAGACTCCCAAGAATAAAAAATCGGGTCAATTTTCATTTCCTCTAAGAGTGTGCCGGTTTTTTAATAGGAAAAATTCTGCAGATATATCTATGATTAACTAACTCAACTTGCACTTTGACCTCAAACCTTAAAGTATTCTAGATAAAGTAAAAAAAAATGTGGATTCATTAGCATAACTCTCTGCGATTATTTGATAAATTTTAATTAACAAGAATTTTATGAAATGTTCACTTAAAAATAACGCAAAAACATTTTGAAACATTTTTCAGCTGAATTTGGCTTCCGTTCTGACTAGTAGTGGTTATCCAAACTGTCACGTTGTTGTGTCTATTTTGTATCTGATTTTGAAACATTTTTCAGAGACTCAGAACACTATTTTCAATAAAAATGGCTACTCGATATTTCACAAATGGACAGAAAACTTTTTCTCTTTACTAGTAATTTTTAACATATTCTTGGGCCTTCGAACTGGTAGAACTCAATTTCCAGAACAATTACAAATTTTCTCTTTAAAATTAAAAATTAAATATACAGAATAAGCTGTAAAATAATTATTATACTATTTTCCAAAAATTTCAGTAAAATGACAAACTTTCTCTTTATTTTTCTGAGAGAAATTTTAAAATTACTTATATTTTTAAAATATTCTGTACTGTAAAATGGCATTTTACTGTAAAATTAGAGACAATCCAGCAAAATAACATCCATTGCTGTAAACTAATAGTACATATTCTAATTTAAAACAGGGTTTTACTTAGTTTCTTAATTCCTGCCAAATAGATATGTAAAATGACATATTTGTCTCTCGAAAATTCGTAACCGACTATGAAAAATGACATCTAGTGCTGTTGAGTAATGATGGAAAGACTACTATTTGCTGTTAAATAACATCTAATGTAAAGCTTAGTAGAAACAAATTCTTATTGTAAAATGACATTTTAAAAAGAATTTTATTGAAAAAACAGTAAAATGACATATTTGTCTGTCGACAATTTGTAACCGTCTATGAAAAATGACATTTAGTGCTGTAGAATGATCGTGGAAAAATTACTGTTTGCTGTGAAATAACATCTAATGTAAAGCTTAGTAGAAGCAAATTCTTATTGTAAAATGACATTTTAAAAAGAATTTTATTAAACAAACAGTAAAATGACATATTTGTCTATCAACAATTTGTAACCGTCTATGAAAAATGACATTTAGTGCTGTAGAATGATCGTGGAAAAATTACTGTTTGCTGTGAAATAACATCTAATGTAAAGCTTAGTAGAAGCAAATTCTTATTGTAAAATGACATTTTAAAAAGAATTTTATTAAACAAACAGTAAAATGACATATTTGGCTATCAACAATTTGTAACCGTCTATGAAAAATGACATTTAGTGCTGTAGAATGATCGTGGAAAAATTACTGTTTGCTATAAAATAACATCTAATGTAAAGCTCAGTAGAAACAAATTCTTATTGTAAAATGACATTTTAAAAAAAATTTTATTAAACACACAGTAAAATGACATATTTGGCTATCAACAATTTGTAACCGTCTATGAAAAATGACATTTAGTGCTGTAGAATGATCGTGGAAAAATTACTGTTTGCTATAAAATAACATCTAATGTAAAACTTAGTAACAGCAAATTCTTATTGTAAAATAACATTTAAAAAAAAATTATTAAAAAAAACAGTAAAATGATATATTTGTCTATCGACAATCTGTAACCGTTTATGAAAAATGACATTTAGTGCTGTAGAATGATCGTGGAAAAATTACTGTTTGCTGTGAAATAACATCTAATGTAAAGCTCAGTACAAGCAAATTCTTATTGTAAAATGACATTTTAAAAAGAATTTTATTAAACAAACAGTAAAATGACATATTTGTCTATCGACAGTTTGTAACCGTCAATGAAAAATGACATTTAGTGCTGTAGAATGATCGTGGAAAAATTACTGTTTGCTGTGAAATAACATTTAATGTAAAGCTCAGTAGAAGCAAATTCTTATTGTAAAATGACATTTTAAAAAAAATTTTATTGAAAAAACAGTAAAATGACATATTTGTCTGTCGACAATTTGTAACCGTCTATGAAAAATGACATTTAGTGCTGTAGAATGATCGTGGAAAAATTACTGTTTGCTATAAAATAACATCTAATGTGAAGCTCAATATAAGGAAATTTTTACTATGAAATGACATTTTTAAAAAAAGTTTATTAAAGTAACAGTCTTATTTATTCTAGAAAATAATGTTGTTTTATAAAAAGCCTTTTATTGTAAAATAATGACAACTACAAGTAATTTTTTTTTGTAAAATGACATTCTGGGCCTTAAAATAACATTATTTATTTAACTTAATGTAAAATTATTTACGTAAAATTTTACTTTTAGAAGTTATATTCTGCAAATTTTTTTTTGCAAAATTATATAAAAGTTCTGCATAAAATTACATATTTTTCTGTAAAATAACACATCTTATTGCAATGTAATACAGAAAGAAGTTTTATTAACCTTATTCTGTAAACTAATAATTTTTTATGTAAGAGTGTTTGTGTTGTAAAAAAAACACAAACATTTGCAATAGTTGAGTGTAAAATGACATACACTTTTTGTAAAATAGTTCTAAACAATGTAAATTTAAAGTTTTTTTATGTAAAATTACAATTTTAACAGTCATATTTCGTAAAATGACATTCTTCCGTAAACTTACAGTTAATTTATCAAAATAACAACTATTTTTGTAAGATAACATTTTTAAAAAAATACATTAAAATTAGAGTTTTTTTAACATTAATTTAATAGTATTGTAATTTAATTTTGTAAAATAAAATTATTTAATTAACTTATAATGTAATAACGGTCATACTTTATCTATTCTTAATTTTTTTGTAAAAATTATAAAATTACACATCCTTCTTTAAAATATTCTTAGGTGTAAAATGACATTTTTCTTAAATGTAAATTTGTAGTTACTTTTGCAAAATTACACTCTTTATAGTGTCATTTTATATGTCTACAAAATGACATACTTTTCGGTAAAGTAATACTACTTATTGCAATATAATACAGAAAAAGGTTTTGTTTACTTCTTGCTGTAAAATGACATTCTTTTCTGTCAGAGTTTTTGTGTTATTGCAAAAAAATATACATGCGTTTTTAATAGTTGGATGTATAATGACACTCTTTTTGTTTTTGTAAAGTATTTTTTTTTAAAAAAGTTTTTTTTTAAAGAATTTAAAGTTATTTACGTAAAATTGCAATTTTAAGAAAAACATCTTATAAAATGACATTTTACTGTAAACTTACAATTAATTCATCAAAATAACAACTATTCTTTCTGTAAGATGACATTTAAAAAAATATATATTGTAATAAGAGTTTTTGTCTATTCTGGGAGATGAAGTGTTTTAAACAAATGCTGTTTATTGTAAAAAATTAACAGTTTTAATTTTAAAGATATTAATTTTTGGTAAAATGACATTTTTGGCTGTAAAATGACATTGTTTATTTAACTGAATGTAATAAGAGTCATACTTTATCTATTCTTAATTTTTTGAAAGATTTATAAAATTACACATCTCTCTTTAAAATATTTTTAGGTGTAAAATGACATTTTTTTACAAGAGTTTTTGTTTTGTTACAAAAAGATTCACATACGTTTGCATACGTTGGATGTAAAATAACACACTTTTTGTAAAATAGCTCTAAATATGTAATATGAATCTAAACTTATTTATGTAAAATTGTAATTTTAACAGTAACATTCTGTAAAATAACATTTCATTGTAAAATTACAAACAATCTAAATTATCGCTGTAAAATAATAGTACTTATTCTAATCTAATCTAAAACAAGATTTTACTTAGCTTCTGGTAAAAAATGATAATTACTGCTGGTCTCAACTGTAACATGACATTTTTTTCTGTAATAGTTTTTGTGTGTTTGTTGCAAGTTATGGCTACGTAAAATGACATATTTCTCCATCGACTGTTTGTAACATTATGGAAAATGTTATTTAGTGCTGTAGACTAATTATGGAACAATTACTGTTTGCTGTAAAATAACATTCAATGAAAAAATTATTCAAAACATTTTTAAACACATAAAATGACATTTCTTAAAAATAATTATTAAAATAACAGTCTTTATGTATTCTGGAAGATGATGTTTTTATACAAACGCTGTTTATTATGAAAAAATAACAGCTTTAAGTAGAAAAATACATATTTTTTCGTAAAAATTGACATTCTTAGCTGTAAAATGACATGATGTGCTTAAGTTAATGTGACGTTATTTACGTAAAACAGCACTTTTAGCAAATGTATTCTACAAATTTTGTTTTTATATAGTTACAGACAATTTTGAAAGTTTTCTATTCCTTTGTAAAATTGCAATTGTAAAATTGTAAAGTTTTTTTTTATGAAGAAAGGAGCCGCTTTTTATAGCGTGAGCCAAATTATCATTGATTCAAATTCGTTATTTGATCTTTTAGAATTTTTTTTACAGAATATTTTTCTCTGTCTTTTTGTTTGAGAGTTTTCTGCTGTGATTTGAATCCATCGCCATCTTAATTTTTGTTGTTTTAAGTCTTGATTTTAGACTGAGTTTTCCTGTTCTGCCAGGTTGTTTAGACAACAGAAAATCAATAATTTTGAAAAATTTTTTTTTGTGTTTCTCTACTTTTCTGTAGTTAGACAGTTAATTTAACAAACTGTTGAAGCACTTTAAATTTTTTTAAAGTGAACACATGATATAAGGTACTAATTTGAGCTTTTTTTTATAGACGCAGCCTCTATTTCCCCTTCCTGAAATCTCCCCTTAAAAAGGCACCCACCTGTTTAAAATCTGAATTGATTTAAAATCACGTGTGCGCTTTTAAAAAAGAGGGTGTTTTTTATTATAAAAGGAAGCGGAAATGCCAGGAAATATGGGAATATGAATCTCATAATTACAAAAACCGGAGACATAGCAAATGAATATCGAAACGTGAAAACGAGAAAACCTCAGGTGTTCAGAAAGCAAAAATGTTCATTACTTGGTAGAATAAGAGAGTCGACTTTTTGCTTCACATATTTCATAGTTGCAATAATATAAATTCCCGAGGAGAGAAACCGCGAAGACAACTTTAATAAAAGCTGGACATTCTCGGTAATTTGTGTCTCGTGTGCAAGTTCATGGCCAACTATTCCCAATAAAAAACAGAAATTTTTACAATCGCCACGATTCATCCTGAGCAGTAAAGTGCAAAATTACTTTAAGTATATCACCTGGTATTATGATCTGGTTTTTTAGCAAAGAGAAACTAAGAAGTGTTACAAATTTGAGATACTCGTTTATGATTGGTTGATTTCAAAAATATATAACTTATAAAGGGTATCCAATTCGAACTTGATAAAGTAAACTTAAAAAAAAAACACAAAATATTCGGAATGTAATGTAATTTTTATTTCACTTTAAAGATTGATCTTTGTCATTTTTAGTTAAACAAGATATCATTCAAATGTCCTCCACGGGACTTCTTACAGGCCTTGATCCTTTTGAGGTAATTTTCACACATTTCGGGCGATATCTCGGCCATTACTTTACGAATATTAGTTTGCAATTCGTCAAGAGTTTGAGGATTGTTTGCGTAAAGACGATCTTTCGCGTAGCCCCACAAAAAGAAATCCAAAGGCGTCAAATCGCAGGATCTTGGAGGCCAATTGACATCAGCCAATCGCGAAATCACACATCCAGGAAATTTCTCTTGCAAAAGAGCTCGATTTGCTTGTGTTACGTGACTGGTTGCTCCATCCTGCTGAAACCACATATCGTCAAGATCATAATCTTCGATTTTCGTAAGAAAATAATCGGTTAACATGCGGCCATAGTGCTCAGAATTGACGGTAACGGTTCGTTCTTGGTTGTTCTGAAAAAAATACGGCCCAATCACACCACTAGACCACAATGCGCACCAAACAGTGACTTTTTCCGGGTGTAATGGCTTCTCTACAATCAATTGTGGATTTTCTGAGCCTCAAATTCTACAGTTTTGCTTATTAACGTATCAACCAAGCGAAAAATGAGCTTCATCACTGAAGAAAATTTTGTTCGAAAAATCAGCATCGATGGCCTGTTTATCCAACACCCAATTTGCGTATGTTCTTCGTTGTCCATGATCAGCAGGCTTTAGCTCTTGTGTCAAATGGACTTTATACGAATGAAGATGCAAATCCAGATGCAAAATGCGCCATAATGAGCCATAAGATAAGCCTAAATGTTGAGCTCGACGAGGAATTGACAAATTAGATCTTCTTCCACACTTTCAGCTACAGACGCGATATTTTCAGCATTGCGAATGTTTCGATGATGCACAGGCCTTACAATATCAGTAACAGATCCAGTTTGTTCAAATTTATTTACTGTATTCAATATGGATTGCTTTGTAGGACGATTATGACGACCATAATCTGCTCGTAAAGCGCGAAATGTGGATACGACAGAAACACTATTTTTATAATAAGATTTAATAATTTTAACGCGTTGGTCGATTGTTAAATGCTCCATATTCTTAAATGACAAAATGTCAACTAAATAAATGACAGCGTACTTGACGTTTATCTTTGACAGATGTCGGTATACAGATTTTTACTTTATCAACCTCGAAATGGATAGCCTTGGTAAAAAAATTAGTAAAATTTCCTCTTCAAGCTTTAAAATTAGTAAACTGTCGCCTCAGGCTGTCTATATTAAAAAAATCTTGCTTTTGGATTTATTTATTTATCTAAAAAATAGTAAAACCAACTTTGGCTTTAAATATTATTAAAATAATATTTAAATATTGTCTCTATCTCTCACTATTGATCAAAATGTCGCTTTTTTGTATTTATTAATTTAAAAAGTTTTAAAAAATGTCGTCTCCAGCTTCTAAAATTAGTTAAATTTTGTTTTTAAATTCTGAAATTATTGTCTACTGGCTTCCAAATTAAAAAAAATATCGTTTCTGTTTTGAATAATTTCAAAATTATTAAAGAACATTTCTGGCTTTGTAAACTGTTGCCTCCGGCTTCCTAATTAGTAAAACATAGTTTTCAACTAGAAATATTAGAAAAATATCGCTTTTTTCTATTAATTAATTTTAAAAATTATGATAAAGCGTTATCTGCAGCTTCTAAAATTAGTTAAATTACGGCTTAGATTTTAAAATTAATAATATATTATCTCTGGCTTTAAAAATCAAAAAAAAAAATTAGTAAAAAATATTATCTTTATATTCTAAAACTAGTAAACTGTTGCTTTTGGCAATGTTCGGTAACACCTATGTCTTCTGAGATTAGTAAAACTACTGATGGGATTTTCAGAATTAATAAAATGTCGCCACCGGCTTTCAATATTGAAAAGAAATTTTGCTTTTGTTTGTAGTAATTTAAAAATTAGTAAAAAGACAATTTCAGGTCAAATACAGACTTCGGCTAGTAGTAGGTATCAAAAAAATTAGTAAAAAAATATTTTTGACTTTTAAATTAGTAAAGTATTGCCTCCAGCTACTAAAAGTAGTAAAACTGTGTCATCTTGACTTTACTAGCCTAGAAATTGATATGATATATCGTGTCTAACTCTTGAAATTAGTAAAATTATCTCTCCTAGCTTTAAAATTAGTAGAAAATTGCCACCGACTCCTAAAATTACTAAAACAGTTCAGTCGTTGTTTTTATTAATTTAAAAATTAATAACAAATACTCTAGATAATTTCTAATACAAAAAAATTACATTTCAGGATTTCAAAATTAGTAAATTGTTCCTGAGGCTGCTAATATTTAAAAAAATGTTGCTTTATTATATCTCTGACATTTAACATCAGTATAATTGCGTCTTGGGATTTCAAAATTAGTAAAAAATATTGTCTTTACTTTTAAATTATTAAAATCTTGCCTCCGACTCCCAATTTTACATGAAATTGTTGCTTTTATACTTATTAATTTTAAAAACTAGTGTAATTTTGCATCCCACTATTAATATTAAAGAAAAATAACTAAAACATTTAGATTCTCTAAAAAATAGTTGGTAGTTCTATTTTATTTTTTTATTTTGTGTAGCGATTCAAATAAAAGAACTTTTTATTGGTACAGTTGTTTGGCTTGTTCTTACACTTTTTTGTTTTATTGACATGAATGAGGTTAGAAAAAGAAGTTTAATTATAGTAAAAAAAATATTTTTGGATTCTAGAATTGGTAAAATATATATCGTATCTAACTTTAAAAATTAGTAAAATTATTTCTCAGATTGTCACTTCCGACTCTTATTATTTAAAAAAATGTTACTTTATTGTATTTATAATTAAAAAATTAGTAAAATAATAATATCTTTCATATCAAAATTAGCAAAATGTCGCCTCAGGCTTTTAAAATTTTTTGGAGTCTTTATTTGATTAAAATTAGCAAAATTGCGGTTTCAAATTTCAAAATTAGCAAAATAACGTTTTCGACTATCAATATTGAAAAAGTATTTTGTATTTACTAATCTAACAATTAGTAAAATATTGCTCTAAAGTCACAATATTGAAAAAAATGTCGTTTTAGTATTTATTAGTTAAAAAATTGGTAAGAAATATTGTATCGAGCTTCTAAAGTTAGGAGAATAGCTCTCCAGGATTAGTAAATTGTCGTCTCTGATTCTCGCTTTATATAAAATCATGTCGCTGTGGCTGGTTGAGGTCTTTAATACAGTAGTAGCTTTAGTCAAAATTGATTGAACCAACCAAAAATTAATTTAAATTTTCTAGTAACGCTTCTTCTAAAAATATTTTCTGAGTGCATTATTGCTGTTGTTCTACTGTTCTAGACCCGTCTCAATTCTCATTTTTTTGAAATTAATATTGCGGTATAAAGGTATAATTTAGCATGAAACGTTCTTTTAAACAAATTGTAGTACCAAGAACCAGAGCATGAATAAGAGACACGAGCGACAATTTAAAAAAATTCCAGGTGCCCACACCGGAAATGCTATTCTTTTGCAAACTTTGACCTGTTCAAGACAACACATGTTCGTTTAAAAGATGAGATAAGGGCGCAGGTTCTGCAATTTGATACTCCACAGGAAATTGGTAGAAGAAGCATACACTCAAAATTTGTCAACTTTCGAAAATTGTAGGGTAACCCAAGACTCATCCCATAAAATCCTCGTTTCCTGTCTTCACACACACGATACGTAACCACATGGTGCGTGCCATTGTCTCCTTACTGTAATCCTCCCATTATAATTCTCGAAGGATAACTTGCCGGAAATCGCTTAACCATTTGTCATAACTTACATACACCAACAAGAATTAATCTCCATAAAAACACAGAGAGAATATTTTATAAATTCCGTGATGAAAATTAGGTTTGACAGTTCGGCGCTTTTTTCAATATGCAAAGGATGATATACAGAAGTGTGGCGAAACAATGGGTGAGGGATGGGTCCAATCAACGCGTGTGGGTGTACAATAATAGTACGAGAAATTATTTTTTGAATATTTCTACGATGATAATGTTGTTAAATCAAGGACGAGCTTTCAGAAGGGAGACGAACAATGTGCATGATTGCTAGGTGATTTAATTTAGGAACGCGTGGGGAATCAGGTGCGGCTGAGGATGCCAGTGCAATTGTTTTGTTAGGATTTTTCAAGGTTAACTCACTATTGTTTATAATTTTCCGATAAAAAAACATTTAAATTAACACAAAATTAATTATTACCTATAAACAGCAGGGATAGAAACACAATTTTTTAAAGTCTTTTACTGAATTATATCGAATACAGAGCAGGGACGGATTTATGGAATTCAGACTTTTCGCTCACCGTTACAATAGTCTTTCTTTTTCAGTCATTTTTCGAATTTTTTCTTTGACTTCTTATTCTAATTGCTAAAATTTTCTAAATTTTTTAAAACCATTATTTAATTTTTTTACTTTTAGAACTTTTCTATTGACTAGATTTTTTAAATTATCGAAGATTTTCTTCTATTTTTTATGTTTGTTTTTCTTGTTTTTTTAATCTAGATTCTGTTTTCTAAATTTTTTTAATTTTTTTTAAATTTTAGTTGGTTGTTTTAATTTTTTTTAAAGCATTTGAAGTTTTATTGAAATCATCTTGTTTTTTTTTTCAATAATAATATTTAATATTTATTTATTGTTTTAGAATATATTTTTGTTCTTTTTTTTTCTTTAAACTAAGTGTTTCTTTTCTTTTTATCGTAGTTTTTTGTTTTATTTTGTCTTTCAGTAATCGATTGTTAAAGTTTTTTTTTGCTCTTTCAGATTTTATTGCCGTTTTATTTATTGTAAAGCTTTTTTATCTTTATTTTTTCAGTCGTTGTTTGAAGTCCTTTACGTTTTTCTTTAAAAGTTTTTTTTTTTTTTGGTTTTTTAATCGTATTTTTTTTTTTATTTTTATCTTTCTGAATTCTTCTTTTAACTCTAATTGGCTTTTTTAAATTAATTAGAAGACTTTGTAGGTTTTTTGAAATCAGTTTGTTTTTTCTTAAAAATATTTTATTTATTCTTTTAGAATCGACTATTTTTTAAAGCTTACTTTTTCTTTTTTATCGTAGTTTTTTTTGTGCTTTTTTTTCAGTAATTAATTTTTAAGTTTTTTTTAAAACATTCTTTTGCTTTTCCAAAATTTTTTCTGTTTTTCTAATATAAATTGTTTGAATTTTTCCCAGTTGTTTTTTCAGGTTTTTACGTTTTTTCTTTAGTCTTTGTTTTTTTAATCTTTTTTTAATCGTAATTTTTCTTGTTTTTTTAAAGAGAAAAACTATAAATAAAAGAAAAAACGATGAGTTAAACAAGGAAAATTTAAACGGCGATTAAAAAAGAAGGAATAATAAGAAAAATTACGATTAGTGATACAAAAAACGAAACAAAGATAATTGTAAAAAACAAAAGAAAAAACAATATTTAAAAAAAAATAGAATACAATCAGCAAGAACCATTTTCAAGCTAAAATAATAAACAAAAATTTTAACTTTGATATTTTTGAAGTTTCAGAGCTGAACTAATCAACAGATTTTAACGAATTTTTTAAAACAATTTGATAAGCTTTAAATTCTATTAAAAAAAATATTTGGATTTTAATATTTTCGAGATTTTTAAAGTTTTCTTGAAATTATCTTGTTTTTTTCTTAAAAATATTTATTTATTCTTTTAGAATCTATTTTTGTCTTTTTTTTCCTTTAAACAAAGTTTTTGTTTTTTTATCGTATTTTTTCTTGTTTTTTTTCTTTCAATAGTTAAATATTGTTAAAGTTTTTCTGAAACATTTCTTTGCTCTTTCAGATTTCATTTCCATTTTATTTAAAGTAAAGTCTTTTTATCTTTATTTTTTTAGTCATTGTTTGAAGTTCTTTACGTTTTTCTTTAACCTTTGTTTTTTTTGGTTTTTTAATCAAATTTTTTTTTCTATTTTTATTTTTCTGGATCTTTCTTTTAATTCTAGTTGGCTTTTTTAGGTTCTTTTCAAGATTTTGTAGTTTTTTTTAAATATTTTATTAATTCTCTTAGAATCCACCTTCGTTCTTTTTTTTTAATAAAGTTTACTGTCTCTTTTTTTATCGTAGTTTTTTGTGCTTTTTCTTTCAGTAATCACTTTTTAAGTTCTTTTAAAACATTTTTTTTTGCTTTTTCAGATTTTTTTTGTTTTTCTAGTATAAACTGTTTTAATTTTTTCTTGTACTTTCAAAAAAAAAATTGTGAATAAAAGAAAAAAACACCGAGTTAAACATAAAATTTTTTTAAAGGCGATTAAAAAAGGAGGAAGAATAAGAAAAACTACAATTAGTGATACAAAAAAAAAGATTGTGAAAAACCAAAAAAAAAACAACAAAATTTAAAAGAAATGGATAACAAATGTAAGTCTTAAAAAATAGAATAAAGGCAAAAATTGTAATTTTGATGTTTTTGAACTTTCAGAGTTAAACTAATCAAATGCTTTTAACGCATTTTCGAAAGTCAATTTGATAAGCTATAAATTCTATATAAAAAAAATTGAATTTGATTTCAGTATTTCCGAAATTTTGGAAGATATGACTGATTGAATGATATAATAACTTTCGCTGGAAAATCTTTAGAGAGCTTTCACTTGAAATTAGTTAAAATAGAAGTAGAGGTCAACAAATCAATTCTGGTAATGGAATCGCGGAATGCCACCCATCGGCTCTTTCAATTTCAATTTGATTCAACTTAATAACATTTGTGGTTGGTTCAGATGCGGTAATTATCTCATTTTATTCAAATGGAGATGCCCACGTTGGTGATGTTCCATTGTTCGTTGGTCGGTTTAAAAAATCCTTTTTCACTGTGTCACAAGCACGAACAATTTCTCTTTCTAAAACCCATCATCCCATTATATCAGAGAGATAAAACCGAACAATAAAAAGCCACTCGGATGATCGTTTAAGATGTGCATTACCAATAACTCGGTTCTGAGCCATTAAACACATTAAAGTCCAATCAGGAATCGATCGTAAACATCGGGGGGTCTCCTGTTGGCCCTGAACCTGTCGTGTCAAAAATCTTATCTTAGAAGGGGGTGTTAGAAAATGTGTCGATGAGCGATTTCCATAGAGTGTGTTAATTATAGAACACGGAGGCAAGTTTGGGTCCCTCCGGAGTAAATTGCCGCGATTATATAGTGTGGGTGAGGGGGGAGAAGGAAGGGGGTGCTGGTCGTGGGAAAGTGAACAGTCGTGTTCGTGTGGACCATCCTGAAGATGCCGAAGTTCAACTACGGTTTAAACCGACCATAGATTTCGTAGATTCAATCACCCACGCATTTACGAAAAAATTATAATTACTTTTTTAAATTATGACAAGAAATTTTTCGGAGAATTTTTTGACTTTATGGGGCTGTAAAGTGAGCACAAAAGATCTAATAACAGGGAGGTTACAGGAAAATTTATGGCGGGTCGAAGAAATCACAAAACTGACCTGGACTTTGAATATTAGTTCTCGTAAAATGAGTAGCCATCGTATGTCATTGAAAGGGTACTAAAATTTCGAAAGCAATATCCATATGGTCGTTAAAATTTTCAAGACAGAAAAATGTTAATGTGAAAGCCGTAAAATCAAATTTTGCTACGAGTTTGTCTAAACAAGAAAGCTAACTTTGTAAACATGTTCTTCAAAATTTTATTTTTAGTATAGGGATTATAAAAAATCAGATCGTCTTTCATTACTGAGGGAGAAATAATCACAAGTGATGAAAGCTTCGGTTTAAAAAGTTGATTTTTAAGACCATCTCATTTTTAGACTTCAAATCTTGTTGAAAGCTTTTTTCCCTAAGTCATTATCACATTTTTACCGCCATTTAAAATCTAGTTTACAATATTACAATAGACCACTGTCATATGACGTCATAGTTTGTATTAGTCTCCAAGCAGATTTTTTTATTAAATTATCTTCAAATCTTTTTGGCCGATTTTGTTTTCGAACTGAGAACAAAATAGTACTAGCACTAGTAGCTAAAAAAGATAAAATCAATATTTTTTTAAGTCGCAGGCGACATTTTACTCATTTTAAAACTAAGAACTATCTTTCTTACTAAAAATTATAAATTAATACATACAAAAATGACATTTCTGGCTAATTTTAAAAGCCGAAAACTAAATTTCTTATTAATTTATAAATTAATAAAGGCAAAAGTCACGTTATAAGACAATTTTGGAAGCCGGCTTCATGTTTTACTAATTTTAAAAGCTGGAGGCGACATTTTTGTCAATTTCTTTGAAGCTGATGTCGTTTTCAAGTATCAACCTGAAGCTGATTCTTATGGTAGAGTGCCGTAAGACATAAAAATGTAAAAATCTCGGAACCCGGTTCCGCTGAATGGATTTTCATAAAACCTTTTGAATCACATTGTTGAAAGCTTAAATACAAAAGTTTACCCATCGAAATTTGCCGATCTCGATTGCAACAATTTATAATAACAATTAAGTGAAAAATGAAAGAAATATGAAGAAAAATTTTTTTGCAGTAAATATCTCAATTTTATATGCCATAAATGATAGTTTTATCGTTACTTTAATATTAATTTATAGACGGTATCTCCATAAAAAACGCAGTCTTCTAGATTTAATTATAAATAATAGAAATTTTTGTCAACTTCGGCCGCACCTGGGGGCTGTAGGAGTGGGAGAGCAAAGCAACTACTATTTTTCTCTTACATTTCACATTTATATCTGTAGATTAAAAAAAAAAATTAAAATCGGACAATTTTTGTTCCATTTCCGCTCAAGATCCGTAGTTTTAACAGGTGGTTGGAGTAGAACTTTGTTATATATGGCCCTAAAATTTTGAAACTGTGGGGATATAAATTTCTGATTTTTCTAAGGTATCCAAAATTATTAGGGTTTTCCTAGGACGCTCTGTTACCGAGGACCATGGAGGTTTATTGTCAGCGATAGGAAGCCTCAACGGCACTATTCGAAAACAAAATTTTTTCAAATTGTTAAAGTTAAAATACGTTCGGAAGTTATCTTTAAGGTCTTTTTAGTACAATTTAATATACAGGCGATCAAAATAATTTTCAATGTAAAAGAAGGTAATTTTTGCTACTTTGTACCCTCTTGTTTTTATTCCCTAATTAAATAGAGTAATTAATTTTTATAAAAATGTGTTTAGGATTTAGTGTAGTACCCCCATAAAATAAATCACAGATCTCTAGATCCGCTATTCTCAACCAATCCACTAGTCCACTAGTGATCCGCTAAGAAATTTTACTATTTTGTGGACATTTATTTATCCACGAAAAAAATTAAAAAAATAATAATAACTACATTTTAATTTATCAAATTACAAATATCTCAAACTAATTTTAGCGACAGATACTTAAGCCGCTAAATTTTAGTGGTTTGCAGGCCAAAAAAGGTTGAGAAACGCTGCTCTAGATTTATTTATAGATTTTAGAAATTTTTGTCAATTTAGACCACGTCTGGGGGCTGTAGGAATAGAGGGGCGAAGCAACTGATATTTTTCTCTTTTATTCCACGTTGATATCTATCGATTAAAAAAAATTTGAAAATCGGACAATTGCTAGTTCACCTTGCACAGCTCAAGATCCGTATTGTGGACAGTTGGAAGAACCAAAAATTTTTTTATTTACAGTCCAAAAAATCTAAAACTTTGTGCATATAAATTCCCTATTTTTCTAAGGTGTCTAGTACCGATACAGTTTTCCTACAACATCCAGTTATAGAGGTTTATTTTCAGCGATGGGGAGCCTAAACGGAACTATTCAAAAAAGTTTTTTTTTAAATTATTAAACTTAAGACACGTGCAAGAATTATTTTAAGGGTATCCTTTCTTCGATTTAATATACAAGAGGTCAAATAAATTTTCAAAATTAAAATTTGTGATTTTTGTCAATTCTGGCCCCGTTTTGGGAGCTTCGGAATGGATTTGAAGAAACGAATTTGGCAAATATAAAATGCCCTGTTCATTTTACGTATGGATATGTCAAATTTAACAGTCTGAATTCGGTCTAAATCCAGTTCACATCTCAATTATATGTAATCCCCTCCCCTTCTCACTTTTTTACCAGAGGTTTCTTGAGGCCCCAAAGACAGGTTTGTAATAATTTTCCGTTGTAAAATCTAACTTTAAGCAGAAATAATTCTAACTTTTATTAAATAATTAAACTATTTTATTAAAAAAATAAGTTAAAAATCCGAAAAATTAATAATTATTTTTAATTATTAAAAAATTTAGATCGGTAATAGTTTATTAAGTATGGAGAACGGTAAGGAATGCTTACCGTTCGAAGACAATTGTTTGGAGGAGAAGCGAAGCGACGAGACTCTAATTATTGTTTAAGAACAGTAATCCTTAACATTCGACATGCTTATAACGTTTTTTGCGCGATTGGAGTTTCTAGAATAATAATAATAATTTATATCAATACATTTGTGATAATCGGGAAGATTGAAACTGAAAACTTTGGGTGGCTGTTCCATGGTTGCTATGGTTTTGTTCCAAACAAGTAAAATTGTCTTTTTGATACAATCATTCCTACATAGTTCTGTTTTGTGGTTCCGTTTTCGAAGCAAATATGAGCGATAGTGATGATCTACCGGATGATTTAGAAGACGCTTGGCAAGAAAGATGTTCGGCAATAATTCCAGAAAAATCTAAAGCCCGATATGAACAGACATACAAGTTGTTTAAGGAATGGCGTGAAGCAAAGAAGATTTCTGTAAATGAAAAGAGCTTGTTAGCGTATTTTGTGGTGAGAAGTGGACACTTGAAGGCCGCAGGCAGTTTATGGGCGGAGTATTCTATGCTGAAGAGTACAATTTTTCTCCATTATGCTATCGATATTTCTAAGTTTGCTACATTAATTGCTCATCTTAAAAGAAAACATATTGGATATCGGCCTAAGAAGGCTAAAATTTTTACCAAAGAAGACATGGAAAAATTCTTGAATGAAGCACCAGACGAACAATTTTTAATTCAAAAAGTTTGTTGTAGATAATGAGGTGGTACATCTGAGTTCTAAGGAAACAATATATTTGCAGGTAGCAATGATATTGGGAGTATAGGGCGCTTGTAGACGAGAGGAATTGTACAATATTAAAATGAGTGACATAGAAGAACATGAAGAAATGTTTATAGTAAATATTCCAAATACAAAAACGAATATTCTGCGAACGTTCACAGTTATTAATAAAGAAAATGAAGCAGTTCATTATTTGGAAATACTTCGAAAATACATAAGAATTCGACCAAGCAACTCAACGTCAGATCATTTATTTTTTTTATTTTTGAACTATCGAAATGGCAAATGCACTAGGCAAGTCACAGGAAAAGGCACAAATGGAGGCTGGCCGTCAAAAATTGCAAAGTATTTAAAGTTGCAAGCCCCTGAAGGTTTTACTGGACACTAGTTTCGACGCACATCGGCTACACTTTTGGCGAATAACGAGTTGATGTGTTGGGACTAAAAAGACATGGTGGGTGGCGTTCATCAACGGTGGCCGAGAGTTACGTGGAAGATTCCCTCCAAAACAAAATTGAATTTGCTCATAAAATGTTACACAGTGGTGTTGGTGGACTATTACAACAACCTGGGACTTCTACGTCGGAAAGTTTGTCTATTAACACTAGAAACTCGAATGCGAGTGGTATTACTACTATTAATTATAATTGTACATTTAATTTTAATAAATAAATTGCAAAATTGTTTTCTTTTTATTTAATTGCTTACCGTTCACTGAACGGTAAGTGAATTACTTACCGTTTTGTTACACGTAGCAACCAGTAACAGCAACCTACTGTCGTGGAAACAGGCACAGTAAACTGATAAAAACAACCAATCGCGCAAAAAAATAAATGAGTAAACATTTTAGTACTTAGTGTTAAAAAAACATTCCAAATGTTTTATAAAAATCTGTTCAGTGGACCCGGGTTCCGAGGTATAAACCTTACGGCACTCCACTATTAATCCAATTTTTATTTTATAAAATTCCTCTAATAAAGCTTAGGTAAACCGTTTTCTAAATTTTTTTCAAATATACTTTCATATATCATGAGAAGTGAGCATTATATCATAATTAATAAAAATTACTGACCCATGTCAATGTCAAAGAAAATTTTGCTTTTAACTACCATTAAAATGTATATATCAAACCGTTTCTGTCTAAACTAGTTATAATTTTCAGAAAAACTTGACGAGATAATGACAGGTTAGAGCACCTAGAACCTAGGAATATTTATTATCGCAATTAGACAATTATACCTGATTATTATCGATAGCTTTAGGTGCCATCTGATAAATTATTGAAAATTTTGTTAAGCTTTAGTAGTTTAACACGCGTTCAATTTTTTTTTAAGGGGAGGAGAAATAAAAAAACGGTTTGAGGCGAACTAACCATTCCAAATCTACCTATAATGACTGTTATCGAAGATCTCGGCCTAAACAAAAGCAACGCTGACAGATAAATTATATCACTATACGTTGATGATTGATGTTTACTGGTAATTACAACGCAGAAAAAAGACCAACACCCTCCGATTCGGCATAGTAATTAAAAAATATTCTCCCTTGATTGACATTACCCCGCAGCATGAAAAGCATATGCTCGCAACAGTTAAAATTAGGGTTGCCAAACGTCTTTTATTTCAAAGGGTAATTTAATTTTATCAACTATTTTCAAGTCTTTAATATGTACTTAAAGGACATTGTTTGCTCTTTGGCAAATTGACAAATTTATTTCAAAAATAAATTAATTGTTTGTCTAAACGTCTTTTTAAGTCACCAAAATAAATTTTAAGTACGTATAAATAAACAAAATTTCTATCCAGACTTGAGTTATAAAACCTACGTAAAGCGTAAAGTATTAATGGTAGAGAGAAAAGAACAATAAGAGAAATAACGACTAGTGCAAAAAGAAAACAAGAGCAGATTCTAGAAAAATTTTAAAAACTAAATTCTATAAAAATTTGTAGGAAAGATGACAGAAAAATTTGAAAAACGAAGTTTAGACAATTTTAAAAAAGCTGTACGATTCTAGGTCTATAGAAATAAAAATCACAAAACAAATGATTACAAGTGAAGAAGAATAAAATACAACTAAAACAAACGATAAAGGAAAATTTAAAAAGTTGAAAACGTCATTAGGAGTTCCTGGAAAAACAAAATTTTAAACAAATTTAAAAAACAATATTTGGATAAATTAAAAATAAGAAAAACGACTACTAAAGAAAGAAAAGGTTGAGAATAGTAAAAAACCAAGAAAAATTCTAGATTAATAAAAAATAGTATATTAAGTATGGAGAACGGTAAGGAATGCTTACCGTTCGAAGACAATTGTTTGGAGGAGGAGCCAAGCGACGACTCCAATTATTGTCTGAGAACGGTAATCCTTAACGTTCGACATGCTTATAACGTTTTTTGCGCGATTGGAGTTTCTAGAATAATAATAATAATAATTTATATCAATACATTTGTGATAATCGGGAAGATTGAAACTGAAAACTTTGGGTGGCTGTTCCATGGTTGTTATGGTTTTGTTCCAAACAAGTAAAATTGTTTCTTTTGTTTTTCTGATACATCATTCCTACATAGTTCTGTTTTGTGGTTCCGTTTTCGAAGCAAATATAAGCGATAGTGATGATCTACCGGATGATTTAGAAGACGCTTGGCAAGAAGGATGTTCGGCAATAATTCCAGAAAAATCTAAAGCCCGATATGAACAGACATACAAGTTGTTTAACGAATGGCGTGAAGCAAAGAAGATTTCTGTAAATGAAAAGAGCTTGTTAGCGTATTTTGTGGTGAGAAGTGGACACTTGAAGGCCCCAGGCAGTTTATGGGCGGAGTATTCTATGCTGGAGAGTACAATTTTTCTCCATGATGCTATCGATATTTCTAAGTTTGCTACATTAATTGCTTATCTTAAGAGAAAAAATATTGGATATCGGCCTAAGAAGGCTAAAATTTTTACCAAAGAAGACATGGAAAAATTCTTGAATGAAGCACCAGACGATCAATTTTTAATTCAAAAGGTATGTTGTAGCTGATGAGGTGGTACATCTGAGTTCTAAGGAAACAATATATTTGCAGGTGGCAATGATATTGGGAGTATCGGGCGCTTAAGACGAGAGGAATTGTACAATATTAAAATGAGTGACATAGAAGAACATGAAGAAATATTTATAGTAAATATTCCAAAAACAAAAACGAATATTCAGCGAGCGTTCACAGTTATTAATAAAGAAAATGAAGCAGTTCATTATTTGGAAATACTTCGAAAATACATAAGAATTCGACCAAGCAACTCAACGTCAGATCATTTATTTCTGAACTATCGAAATGGCAAATGCACTAGGCAAGTCACAGGAAAAGGCACAATTGGAGGCTGGCCGTCAAAAATTGCAAAGTATTTAAAGTTGCAAGCCCCTGAAGGTTTTACTGGACACTCGTTTCGACGCACATCGGCTACACTTTTGGCGAATAACGGAGTTGATGTGTTGGGACTAAAAAGACATGGTGGGTGGCGTTCATCAACGGTGGCCGAGAGTTACGTGGAAGATTCCCTCCAAAACAAAATTGAATTTGCTCATAAAACTTTACACAGCGATGTTCAACAACCTGGGACTTCTACGTCGGAACACTATTGTCTATTAACACTAGAAACTCAAATGCCAGTGGTATTACTACAATTAATTATAATTTTTTTGATTCGTTTTATTGGGAGTTGAAAAGGAAAATAAATTCGTTTTTATTAAGTCGACAGTTTCGTGTAATGTTACACTTCCTCAGGACTTATTACGCAAACATTAAGTATTACGCAAACAATAAGTCCTGAGGAAGTGTAACATTACACGAAACTGTCGACTTAATAAAAACGAATTTATTTTCCTTTCCAACTCCCAATAAAACGAATCAAAAAAATTTAAGATGGAAAATAACAAAATTAATTAATTATAATATTTGTACATTTAATTTTAATAAATAAATCGCAAAATTGTTTTTTTTAGATTTAATTGCTTACCGTTCACTGAACGGTAAGTGAATTACTTACCGTTTTGTTACACGTAGCAACCAGTAACAGCAACTTACCGTCGTGGAAACAGGCACAGTAAACTGATAAAAACATCCAATCGCGCAAAAATAATTCTTGAAGCTCGATACTAAGAAAAGTCTTGGTAGATATAGAGCTATTACAATAATTTTTGCCTCAAACACTCAAAAATTTCTATTTTAGTTATCTATATTAACGTTTTTAATAGAATTTAGGAGCTGGAGAAAACAGTTTAAACTCTTTTTTTATAAAAATTGCAGTAAATATGTATTTTTGTAATAATCGATGCCTTTGGCATATATATATTTTCTGGTCCTTCGACCTAGATGAAGAGAAACGTCTTATTATTAGTATAAAAAAGACAATTTCTCTCGAGAATTTAATTAATTTTACTTTTTTATAAATACTGCGGAAACATTTTTTTATATTAGTTGTCTTTTGGCTTAATGTGTGTTTAAAACTGTATGGTCCTTCAAGTAAAATATTGAAAAAAGTCTGAGATTAGAAGAGGCAATTTACAATATTCTTGTTTCCGTCTTTCAAAAATGTATATTTTAAAATTTTTAATAGAATTTAGGAACCAAAGATCACAGTTTTTATTTGTCTCTAATAAACCTTGTAGAAACATTTGTTTTTGGAATAATTATCGCTTTTGGCTCCTAAATTGTTGCTTGAAAAGCTGGATGTAAAAAAAGAGTTCTAAAAACTGTGGTAAGATGGTAAACAAAATGCAAACTCAACAAACTGACAATATCCTTTATTTCAATATCGGAAAGTTGTCAACCCTAGTCAAGATTTTTTAAGGGTTGCTCATAAAGATTTTAGATTTGCAGGTGAGTAATTCACATGCGAGACACAAGCACAAGAAGTTTAAGATGTCGAGCGACGATTAGAAGACCAGTCGTGTCGAATACATATTAGAATTCTTCGTAAATAGCTCTTTGTTGCCGGCATTCAGCCCTCCACAAAGAATTTTTAATATGGTTGTAATAAAAAAAAGAGCCGAGATGAGATTTAGCGCGGTTTATGTTGGCTTCTTTCAGAGTTGTATCTATAAATCTGGACGTGTCGCGTTTCCGGATTTGTTGCCGGACTGGACAGCTGGATCGAAAAGACAGATACTGGTTGTGGATGGATGGAAGAAACAATGGGATTTTTGCAAGGGAACTATGTTGGGTATTTTTAGATAGACAGTCATTTGAATATTTTGCGATGAAGAATAAAGGAAAGATCCGAAATGGCATTGTTTAGATGGTTGGGCGATGCAAATGGGGGTCGTGGAAGCTAATTTGGGAATGTTGGGCTGAATACGTTCGATAATATTTAAATTTGTAAAAATAAAAAAAATAGAAACTAAAATCAAATCTAAATGCGGTATTCGCTCTCAAACAATAAGAGTCAATTTCAAAAATTACAGTGTTGTTGTCAAAAAATCTATAAAGAGTTTTAGTGTTATAAACAATATAAGTTTATTGTTTATATTAAATAGATAAAAGTGCAAATAGTTTCGAAAAATGATAAAAAAGTGTACGAAAAACAAATCTGTAAAAATATCTTCGCTTTCTGCCAAAAAATGACGTCAAAATCATTTAGACGAAACTGTTTTGAGTGTTTCTAACTTAAATTTGCATTTTTACAACAGTTAACAAAAGTTACAATAAACAACAATAAATCAAAACAAAAAAGATAAAAAAACTGTAAAATTATAAGAAAAAAAGGTGCTAGAAATAACAACAAAGCAATGTAATAAACAAAGATATAAGATAAACACAACCTAAAACAGAATACAAAAAATAAATAGTTAAACGTCATTTTTTAATTTAATATCTTTATCTCTATTTAAATGACGTAGCAACATATAAAAAAATGTGTTAAAAAAATAGACAACTACAAATAAATAAAAAATAAAGGATATATACAAAGAAGACAAAAAAATAGTTACAAAAATAAATAAGTATAGAACAACGTATCCACTATAATTAACAGATAAGTGAGAAACAGATATCTGAAGAGAACAAATCTGAAAATTAAAACAAAAATAAAGAAACAGCAGCAAAAATAAAAAAGAGAATGTGAAATATTGTGTTTTATTGTTTAAATTAGGAATTAGCCCTGAAGAAGACAAACAGGAGTCTAAACAACTCCACTTCTCGAAACGTTGGCATTTTCTTAAAAAACTGTTTTTTTTTCGTCCTTAATACCAAGAACACTTTCGAAATTGTGTTTTAAATTCAAATTTTGTGCGATTATTGACACCAGAGACTTCCATAGTTAATCAAATTTTGCCTTTGACATCCAGAAGTAATAAAATTTTCTTTCTACTTCTAAAATTACAAAAACAATGTCCCATTAATTTTTATTGATCTAAAAATTATTGCAATGTTTTCTCTGGCATTTAAAATTAGTAAAATATTTGTTTCAACTTTAAAAATTGAAAAATATTATAATAAATGTGTTGGTATAATGTGTCTTCTAGCCACCAAAAATGACAAAAACTATGACTTCTTTGCAGTTATTAATAAAAATATAAAAATAAAATAGCCTCTGGTGTCTAAAATTAGTAAAATACACTCTCGAAATTTTAAAATTAATAAAATTTTGTCTCTGGCTCTATAAGTTGAGAAAATGTAACTTTTACATGTTACTGTTTATTTAAAAAAGGTAAAAAACTTTATATTCATCCACCAAAATTAGTAAAATGTCGCCTCTGGTTTACAAATAAGTAAAATGTCGACTTCAGCTTCTCAAATTAAGTAAAATGTTGCTTCCTATTTCTAGATCTATAAAAACAATGTCACATTTAGGCTTTAAAACTAGTAAAATAATAGTTTTTGACATTAATAATTAGTAAAATGTTTATTTTTACTTCGAAAATTACGAAAGTAATGTCGCTGTTGCTTTTATTGACTTAAAAAATATTACCTCCGGCTTCTAAAAGCAACAAAATTGCATCTCCGTATTTCTAAATTAGTAAAATATTTTATCCCTATTTCTAACAGTACGGAAATAATGTCGTTTTTGTCTTTATTTGTTTAAAAATTCTAAGAAATTATTGCTTCTAGTTTATAAAAGAGATAAAATAATATCTCTGTTTTTCCAAATTAATAAAATGTTTTTTTGGCTTATAAAATTGTTAAAATGTTGCTTTCGGCATTCATAATTAGTAAAATGTTTCTTCAAACATCTGAAATTACATCTTTATTGATTTAAAAATATTAAAAAAGTCGTTTCCAGTTTTAAAAATATAAAAATTAGTAATTCTGGCTTATACAATTAGTAATGTCGCATCCGACTTTAAAAATGAAAAACTTATCTTTCTACATTAGTAAAATGCCGTCTCTGGTTTTCATATGTTGCTTCTGTTTTCGGCAATTACAAGAATAATGTCGTCTTTGTTTTCATATCTTCTCTTTCTGTAAAATTAGTAAAATTACATTTTCGTAGGAAAAAAAATCATTGCAGTTTCTGGTTTATGAAATTAGTAAAATCGTAGAAAGAGTAACACAAGATTTTTGATAGTTTGTTATTTAACCTGTAGTCGTCCAGTTTTCAAGTCAAACCCCTAAAAAAAATTCTATTATCTCGAGGAAACTTTTAAGATTCTTTTCCTTCTACTAAAATTTGTAACCTCAAACCGTTTTCAGTAATTTCTTCACACGTTACCAACCACAACTCATATTGCACTAAATTTTATTAATGGACATGTAAATGCGGTAAACGCTAAGATTGCCTTTAACCGCATCCGATTGATTCTCACGATATTTCACTGAGTAACCAGACCATGGGTCATGCAAGGTATTACAACCAGCTCAAGTTTTCATCCGACTAGAAAATCACCCATCTAATTTCCCCACCCCATCTTTTTCCTCAAACACATGTCAATTCAATCGAACATAGCTTATACGAGCTATCCTCGTGGGGAATGATCAAGGCCCTGCCTACTAGATTATACCTTGTCAATTCTCCAGGGGTCACCATTACACTCACTACGATGATAATCCAAATAATCGAAAAATTTCATGACGTCATACTAGGCACGACGGCACGCTCCTTACAATAGTACCCGTGTGACTTAGAAGAGAAGTTACAGATGGGTTGATTTCGGTTTAATCACGTGGAACGGTGGATCATGACGCGATTTTATAAAATGAGAGAGATAATTCGAAAGGAAGAGGTTTTTTTGGTGGTGTTGTGGAGCGTGGCGTACAGATCAAAGCCGATTTTATAGCAATTATTGAGGATGGAGGACCCTTAAAAGAAGGGAAACCAAGGGGTTGCCAAGGCGGCGACAATTAGAGCATCACAGGACCGGAATTATTTGATTGTATCAATATAACAAGGACTTTATGTGAATCTCAATCTAAACTAACACAGTCATAAAAAAATTCCTATATATACGGTGTACTAAAAATAATCAAAATGTTGTCTGACTGTTACATGACGTCATAGTCCCATTAGTCCCCATGCAGAAAATCTTTTCTTTATTATGTAATTATCTCTAAAATCTCTGACATTTGACGTTTGTCAATTTTATAAAACTTTACTTTAAATTTTTGATGTTGTATGACCTAATAAAGGATCATATTTACCCTCAACAACTCAAAATTGTGCGCTAAATTCAAATTTTAGTAAAAGTGGCCGAAAGTCGTGATCGCTTCCTAGTGGAAAAGAGTCCTACGTTGTGTTTGACAAGATGGCGGTAAAGTTCTTTCATGAAGTTCTTGCATGAAGATCTCACTTGGAAAAGTAGAATAAAACTAGAATGTAGAAAAAAGCATTTATTTATGTACATCGATTACAAAATGTAAAATAAACAAAATAAAACGAATCAGATGTAAATAACATTCACAACACAAAAATTATGAAACAAAATGAACAATAAAAGTACATGTAACATTCTGTTATGGCGTTTTGTAAACAATTAGATTTTTACTGCCAGAAGGACCGGATAAAACCGTCCTAACTCGTGCCCACAAACAAGACTCAAATACGTTTTCAAATAAATATAAAAAATTACAACAATTTTGAAACATTTTACATTTAAATGTGGAAAAAATATGTCAGATCAGTCTACTTAATTCTGCAAAGTTAAAAGAAATTACAATGGTGTGACACGTCAAAACAAAATTGGTTGAAAATATTGGCCCAACAAAATCACTTGAAAACGGCAGCAAAAAAGTCAAGCAGAAAAGATTTGATCATGACAGTTTCTAGCAGTAGCAGTAGTATCATAATTACAATCAGTTCTCTTGCTCAAGATAAAGCTTTCGTCTCAACTATCTCAACAGTGTTTAAGGGTCAAGCTAGTATCATCATGTTATATTAATGAGTTATACTACCTCTCTGTATTCTCACCACCGAACTGTCAAAAAATTTAGATAAAATAAAAGTAAAAATTAAAAAATGGTTGCAAGATACAAATGTGGAAATGAAAAAAGAGAAAATGAATTTTGGAGAAAAGATTGGAAAAGAATGATTAGATTATGTAGAGAAGAAAGGAAGACAAAAGAGCATTGTTTGTCAGAGGGTGTAGAGTTAAGAATGTGTGAGTATGAAAAGATAAAAACTCTAAACAAAAATGGAGAAAGGAAAAAATGGATGAAAGAAGTTACGTGTGCCAGAAGAAGATTGGAGATGAATTATTATTATTTGATATTTTTTATTATTATTATTTGATATTTGTATTAATTTTTTTTGTTACTTTTACGTAAAACTGTAAAACTAATTAGGCAATAAAAACATTAAAACCCGAAAAAACCTACTACCTTTCTGTGGCTTGAGGATGTACTAAGAGTGCGACAATTTTAAGCTCCATCCCTATTCCCGAGTTTCGAGAGTGCAACATATGATGGCCACCTACAACTTCCTCTCGTATCTCAACTCCTTCTACTTCTGAAAATTCAGGCAACAGAATATTTAGTAAGCCAAACATTTACTAATAAACGTAATAGTGAAAAGTCACTCAATGATAGAGCATTGTAGGTGACCACTTTCTTCTCTATCACTTCTATCAGTAATATCTCTTCATCAAAACGAATAGCTACTTCTGAAACAATTAAAAAGTTGGATGCCTACTCTGAAACAAAAATGAAGACAAAAATATTAATTTTATCAAATAATTGTATTTAAAATTTAATCTGTGAATTTAATACATTTAATCTAAAATTTTGGTGTCAGAAAATTGTAATTTAGCTGTATATTGAAAGAGCAAGTCTTGACATATTAAACCACATTTCACTAATTATGATTAAAATCGCAATTTTAAACAACATAATAATGCTAAAACAGGCACAAATTACCTGTAGAATACAGAACAATATATGAAGAGCATATGTCTAGTCTTTTAATATCTGTCGACATTCCTTTTAATAATGCATCTAAAAGAACAATAATAAAAAATGCGTTAGATATCATTAAAGGAAATAATATTAGAATTTTAAATATTGAGCCAAGAAGATTTACTACAGAGAAGAACCGTTTTTCTCCTGTTGCATCAGTAACTATTCCTTCTACATCAAATGTTAATAATCCAGTGTTTTTTCGGAAAGCACCGCAACAACCGCACCATCTGTTCCAGTACCAACGGAGACAGTAGAAATTGCTTCACCCCCTAATTGTTCTAGAACTACGATTCAGTGTCTTTACCAAAACGTAAGGGGTTTAAGGTTAAAAACCTCCGAATTCTCCAACAATTTTTTATCTATTTCCGAGGAATTTGATTTAATTATTTTAACAGAAACTTGGTTAGATTCTAGTATTTTTGACAATGAGCTATTTCCTAATAACTTTCACATTTCATATCGCCAGGACCGGAATCATCAAGTTTTAGGCAGCTCTAGAGGCGGTAGCGTTTTAATTGCTGTGAATGGCAATTTTTCTTGTCACAAAATTGATGTGTCTAATATTATGGAAGCGGTTCCAATAATTGATCTGGTAGCTATTAAATTAAGCACTACTATGTATCAACACTTTTATACTCTTGCTGTCTATATTCCTCCCGTCACATCGTTCAACGACTACGACATTTTTCTCGATCTTCTTAACGGCTTAATTGAATTGCACCAAGAGAATATCATTTTTATAAGTGACTTTAATACACCCCAGTATAGTAGTAATCTAAATAACAACTTTATTTTTTCACTAAGAAACTTCGTATAATTTCATGATCTTAAGCAATACAATAAAATATATAATAATCACAATAGCATCCTGGATCTTCTGTTTGCTAAATTTCTTTGTCAGATTGACAAATCAGATATTTCTCTCGTTCCTGAAGATAGTTTTCATCCTACATTTAAATTCTACTCTAAAGCTCAATCCCATAAACCAGATACGTTTTCTTTTAATGACAAGGTAATTTCCTATAATTTCAAAAAGGCAGACTTTCCTCGTCTATATGAACTACTACTCAACATTGACTGGTCAGATTTGGAAAAAACAAACGACGTAAATTTATCTTGTGATATTTTGTACAGCACTCTACAGCAAGTTTTCGATTTGTGTGTTCCAAAAATATCTCTTAGAAATCAGAAAAATTCTAATTTTCCTTCTTGGTAATATATGGAAATCATCAAATGTCTTCGCAAAAAGTCGGCTTTATTAAAAAGATTTCGTAAATTTCATTGTCAGAATTCGTATGAACAAATTAAAATTTTGCGATCAAGAACCAAGCAACTTATTGAAAAGCATATTCTAATTATATTTCTTTAATGGAATCAACTATCTCTGAAGATCCGAAAAAGTTTTGGACATTTGTTCGGTCAAAGAAAAACAAGTCTCTCATCCCAGGCACCATGTTGGTAAATTTGGAAGCAGTTTCCAACCCCAGTAGTATAGTAAATCACTTTGCTGAATTTTTTAAGAGCGTATATATACCAAGTTCATGTTCTAATCATTCCAATGTTCTTGGCGACAAGTTCTTCGAAACAATAAACATCAGAAGTATACCCGAAAGTGAAATTGTAACTGAACTGAAACATGTAAAAGCTACCCTAACATCGGGCTGTGATGGTATTCAGGTTTTTTACTTAAGGACGGTGTTTTTGCAAAACCTCTTTGTCATATTTTTAATTTAATACTGAAATCTTCTACTTTTCCTACAATTTGGAAGGTGCCGCAAGTTTGCCCAATACTCAAAAATAGTAATCCTAACGTAATACAGAACTATCGACCTATTTCTGTTTTGTGTAATTTTTCAAAAATATTTGAATCGATTATTTACACTCATATTTATTCTTGCGTTAATAATTACATCTCCCCCTGTCAGCATGGTTTCATGAAAAAACGATCCACGATTACAAATTTAGCCTGTTTTACACAGTACATTGCAGATGCTCTTGACAAACGAAAACAAGTAGACGCCATTTATACGGATTTCCAGAAAGCATTCGATCAAATGGATCATCATATACTTTTGAATAAACTTGATAGCTTCGGTTTTTCTGGTTCTTTGCTTTCGTTAATGCAATCGAATCTTTTCGACAGGAAACAACAGGTTAAATAACGCAATTACCTAACTGATATGTACACTCCAACTTCCGGGGTCCCACAAGGGTCAAATCTTGGTCCCCTTCTGTTTCTTCTTTTCATAAACGATATTACTCTTTCGTTTAACTCTTGTCATAAGTTGTTATTTGCCGACGACTTAAAATTGTACTTGGAACTTAATTCTATCGACGACTGTAGAACTCTGCAAAGGAATTTCGACGCACTGTATAACTGGTGAAAGAGAAATCATCTGCAACTAAATCTGTCTAAATGCAATGTGATATCTTTCACGAAAAAGCACCATCCAATCGAATTCTCTTACAACATAGCATCATGTGATTTAAACCGAGCCCTTACTGTTAAAGACCTGGGCATTATCTTCGACGCAGAACTTACTTTTAACGACCATATTGCTAATATTATATGTAAAGCTTATAGATGGTATGGTTTCATATATAGAAACTGCAAAGATTTTTCTAACCATTGACCATTGTTCGGCCATTGACTATTTTATTTTACGCTTTGGTACGGTCTAGATTAGAATACGGATCGTTAATTTGGTGTCCTACATACAATACCTATATCTTACAGATTGAAAAAATACAACGAAAGTTCTTATCATTTTTAGTGGACGGCGTCTATCCTGAAAGAGACATTGATCAAGGTCTTCTATTAATTAAATTCAATTTTACTTCCTTTGAAACTCGACGGATTTGCTATGCATTAAAATTTCTTTATAATTTAACTCACAATCGGATTGATTGCAGTTATCTCTTAGGTCGTCTATGTTTCTATGTCCCGCAGTTTAATTGTCGTCAGCCGCGTACCTTTTATACAACTGCTAGTCGGTCAAATATAGAGATTAGGTCTCCCATTTCACTCATGTCTTCGCTATGTAACAAATTGAGTAGTATCTGTGATCTAAAACATTACTCAATAAAATGTATTTTAAATTGTGCAATTGATTTTTTTAAATTTTTATTCTATCTAGTTTTTGTTTATCAACAGAAAATTATTTTTTACCGTCAATAATCTCGTCCTCACTTTACATAACCCCAACAAATTTTTTTGCGTTGTTCCATATTTTTACGGTGATGAAACATAGAAAAACACTACAAGCACTTGGTTTCAGATACATTCTCAAAAATTTCTGTTTTCCAAAGCCATTCAATTAAAACACTCTTTTTAATGGTCTTCCGGTATTTTGGAGTAGTTACATTGTTAAAACTTGAACAAAATTGCTTCTGTAAATTTTCAAAATCACCTGCAAACTGGTTTCTATCCGGGGATTCACTGACTCTGCTGACTGGTCTCCATTTCCTCTAGTGACATTTTCGTTACCAACATAAATCTTAAAGCGGTTGGCAATTGTAGAAATGTTTTGAATTGATTTATTTAATTTGAAACTTCTTAACAATATGACTGAGCTACTGACTAAGCAATTCTAGTAGTGTGCTTTACTAGCATTGAAGAGGTAATGAGGTTCGATTCTCATTTGATTTGATCGTAGTTTTTGAGAGGTTTTCTTCAATCGGACGCAAGTGGATTTTGCCAGATGTTCTCTCAACAAAAACTGGTAAAACTATTAAAAAACAAACAACAAATAATTTTATTGTTACGTGTAATTAATTTTTTGTCTAATTTTTACCTGTGCATTAGTTTTAATATAAAAAATAGCAGCTGTATCTATTTTTTTTTGCTAAGGCGAGTTATCGAAATCAGATCTCATTATATTGATTATACAGTCTTTATAATTGGACATTATTGGCCGAATCGAAGCAATGACATAAAATCTATTAACAATTGATAAAATTATGTGGGCGGACAAAAGACAAGCTTTGAATATGGCCGAAATTTAATAATAGGGGCTGTGTTATACTCGAATCCTTTATACCTGTGTCTTCACCTTTTGAATATCACCAGCCGTTGAAGTACCTTCTTAATTTTTCAAAATAGGTTTTCTCTAGCGTTACGCAACTTAATTATGACGATAATAAGTTGCCTAAAAGCTCTCGAACCAAAATCCTCTTAAAAACCTCTCAACATAATCGCATTACGCTATTCATCATGTTTACCAATTCGTGTTAGCCGATGAGAATCTATCTAGCTAGTTTCTTATTTTGTGGAAGTAAAGGTGTTTTTCTGCATGGTCGAACAAAGCTATTCACGCTTGAAAGATGGTCTGGACCACGAAACTCGTCTCGTGGTATTTATGAGCATTGCATGTTACATTTTGAATCGGGATTGTCAATCTCGACGAGTGATTGACTGGTCAATAGCAGACGAAATCTAACTAAGACTCTCATTATTCCATTGTTTTCATGTGAAACAAGGATGTTGGTTTTTCTGTTGTGGGGTGATTACGGAAAATCCCTCGGTAACGACCATACGATAGTCTTGGTTTTAGTGGTGCCACGCGTCCCTTTGATAACTTACTAATCTCACTCTAGTGAGCCAGTACAGGACCGGATTTATGATTACGAACACAACAAGTAACAAAAGAAATTATTTCTCGAGTGGCGGGTTTTACAGAGGGAGCTGGTTGGATTGAAAAGTTTGAGGATTATGCATGACCCTAGAGATTTACCAGGACAATCCTTGAATATTAAGTTTCTCTGCTGTCTTTCAGGATTTGGGAAGTTTGCAAATATTTTCACAAGTGTTTGGAATTCTGCGTCTAACAAAATATAAAAAATAAAAAATTCAGAGCGAACGACATGAACCTAATAAATCTATTCATGTTTATACTATTAACAGATTTTTAGTAAGTGGCAAGTTCCAAAAATTCGAGCGCTTTTCATAGATACAGTTTTGGAAAGTTTTATCCGGTCCTTCTTATAGTAAACCCCATCAAAATTGCAAGACAATATTTATTACTAAGAGATTTGTGTATTTAGTACCTAAATAACTAAATAAGTTAAAGACGCAAATTAGTTTTGTGCCCTCTTTCTTCTGTAAATTTATCTTCATTGTGAATTGTCTTCTTTTCCTGCATTCCAGCCCACATAGAAACATAATAGTCATTAGTTTGTTGGTCAAACAGATTGCGTATTTACTGACAACGGTCATCTTACAATTACCAATTAGTATAATAGTAGAAATGACGCAACAGAATTTCCATGAAACGGTTTAAATTTCTGCACTAATTTTTAGTGTAATCTCTATGATTTGTGATTCCATGGTATCGCACGATTTCATGATATAGAGCCACGAATTTAACGGTTTATTGTCGTTCTTCCTTGCTGAAGTGTTTTATTACCGGTAGCATACCATAGAAATTGTTTCATGTTGTTTTAATTTCTTCCCGAAGACATACCACTATGTAATTTCATACCAGCATCGTGAATCGCAATAATTAATATTCTTTTCATTATTATTTAATTTATTCAGATATTTTCGAGTTTCCATTGAAAGCCTTAAGCTGTAAAAATAATCTGAAAAAATAATAACAACACGAAAGCTCTTTGCATTGTCAAGACTCGGGCTTAATTTAGCACACCTGTTATTATTTACTTTTCAAGGAAGAGCCACTAATAGAGTCGTGGATTGGCCATCCCAACAATCACGGTTATTACACTTCAACTTTTAATATTTAATAATGAATAAGCACAGTTGCAAATATTCTCACCCTTTCAGAGTCTCTGGCACCTGTAGGACCCTAAATATTTCGTTCCCATGACATTACAAAGAATTTTTTTGTCCAGTAACATAACACTTTGAATCCTTTCCGAATAAATAAACATATCTGTGAGGGTCGCTTTCGAATTGTCATCATCAGGTAAAAATGCGAAAGTGAGACCTTTTATTTTCGTTAAAATTTTATCGCCAAAATCTTCAAAACATTAAATTTTGATAAATCATGTCAACGTTTTGTATAGAAATACAGAAAATTGATGTCTTCACAGTTCATAAAGTAACCGACACAGATTTTTCAGATAATATTAGCGGGTTTTTAATGGATTCATTTAGGAACGTTTACAATGGGCAAGGTGTTTGGTGTGCATATAGAACGTTTGTTCGAGTGAAAATAATGATCTCGGGTCACAATAGTCAATAGAAAAGCGGACAAGGTTTAGGCTTGTTTCTTTACATTTGCGTTTCCTATTGCCGCAATTCGGATAAATATATGCCATCCGGTTATTAGCTAAAATAACATTCATTCTACAAAAATTTAAATTATTGAAACACGTCTTTATAAAGTAAGTTCATAAAATGACCAGCAAAAGGCCGCAAAGACCTACAAAACAAAAATTTTACAAACAATAATTAATTACTTATTTGTCCTCTCTACTGTACTTTGTTTTCATTTATTTTTATTTATTTTGCTTGGATTCAGCTTAGTATTTCCTTTTTCAGCATTTTGTGACTTTTTCATTTCATTTTCTTTTTTTTTTCTGTTTCTGCTTTCTGTATTATTTTTACTATTCTCTCTTCTTTCATTCTTTTTTTATTTTTTTTCCTATTTTGTCTAGTCTTGTCACTTTTGCAGTATATACCTCTGGCTGGTTTCTCTGTCCAGACTCTGCTAGAATTTTTGAAGCAACTCACCCATTACTGTTCCCGCCCACGCCCATCGAATCCAACCATCGCCATCGCCATCGAAGCAAATCTCATAAAAGTCACCGAAAAACAAGTAAAGACATGTAATGATCAGAATTAATCACCAAAATAAAAATTCAAATCAACAGGTTTAAAGTCCTGCTGTTTGAACCTGTGTTATTGTACCATTAAGACACAGTTTTTATCTAAAATACCAATCTGGTGTCCACATTTTCTCGTATACACCTTACACTCCATAACTCACCGATCCTTGAACCAATCTGATGGTAAAATCTCCCCAGACCGGTCGTGAAGATTAGCCTCAGGTGGTTAAAATTCACATATGAAGAGGACACAAACGTCCTAATTAGATTCTTAATCCTTTAATGAAAGAATGACTGGCTGCGAGCATTGTACTATCTTCAATTCAATCCGGAATAAATCCTATTAGTACATTTAATAAGATGGTTATCTAATGAAGGGGAAAAGCACGCAGCTGTGTGTACTCCTTGATTAATAACGATGATGTCAACAAGTTCCAGACTTTTCTGAAAATTTTTCAAAAGTTTACAAGGTCAGCGATCTTCCTGTCAAACGCACCGACAACACTTTTTCTAAGTCGCTTCGATTAAGAACTGATGAAGCGATTCAATTATCATTACAACACTTTAATGGTAAAAAGCCTACTACCGTTAATGCCATTAAAGAGACCAACAACGCGTGCCTACATTTTAACAGCAAAAATAATACTTCTTTCTAGTTAGCGGCGTTGGCGGCCAACAATTGAAAAACGCTACCATGAAGGATGAAATTCGATCGAACGGAACTTGAAAAAAAATTTCAAGAAGTGATAGAACAGAATTGGAAATATCAAAGTTTTTGAAAAATTTAAACAATGGTTAACAGTACGAACTATTGTTTTATACTTGGTTTCTTGTGCGGAACAGCAGAAAACAGTAAAAGAATAAATAGTTATTTACATTACAACTGGTATAAATGAAATTTGATATATGGTCTAGAGCAAAAGTGAACCTAAAACTGCTTTTCAGAAAGACTCAAATTTATAATGTTGCTATAGGAACGGTTAAGTATACTCGTGGTCTTAAATCCGGCTCAAAGGACCACAAAAATATCAATACAATTTGAAAGCTAAAGATGCAATTTTTAATTTTAAAACAAATAATATTAAAAATTTAAAAATGCAGATTTGTGAAAGTCAGAATTGGGAATTATTATATAGTTAGATTTTTTTCGGTGTCCAGCTTAAAGGATTAAATTTTTTAATACAATTTGGAAGACAAAGCGACAAATATTATTTTTAAAAATGTCTGTGATGTGTTTCTACAAACCAAAGGTAGAAACTGTTGCCTCTAACCCCAAAATTCTTTTAAAAATTTTAAAATGTATCTTTTTGATATTAGTACATTTTAAGATCATTATGTAGCTAATTATTAAAATTTAGTTGGTCTAACTAATATTTCAAAAATGATGGATTTATTGGTCTATGCCTCAGAATAGCTATTTATTATACAAGTGTCTTATAAGGCAAATACGTCACGAAAGAAATGTTTAGCCACGAGGGCTTGCTCGAGTGACCTAATTTTTTTTAAGTGACTTATTTGCTGTTAAGACATAAGTACAATACATAGTTTTATCCAACATCTCTCTCTGTAAAAGTTCTTAAAAAATCATCAAAACTCAAAAATTTTAAATCTACAAAGATTAGTAGTAGTCTATGATTTAGTCTTTTATTTAGAAAGTTTAGTCTATGATTTAGAAAAATTTTGCAAACAAACTGTTTCGGCGCTTCTAACGTTGTTGGAAATAAAAAGAAGTAGTTCTTTTTCTGAAAAAATTGCGAAAGATGTTGAAGAAGTCACATCGAGGCTGCTACCCAAGAAATCCAGGGACGCTTATTACAAAGAATTGAGTGATTTCAATAACTGGAAACAGGAAAACGATGTTTGTGGGGTAAGAGAAGACGTGCTGTTCGGTTACTTCTTCAATGCCAATAAAAGATTTGCAGCCTCTTCAATGTGGACGAAATACAGCATGTTAAAATCGATATTAAAGCTTCACAAAAATACAGATATTTCACAATATGGCAAATTGATCGCTTTTTTGAAGAACGAATCAAAAAATTACAAGTGCAAAAATCAAAAATTCTTGAAAGAGAACATATTCAACAGTTTCTAGCAGAAGCATCTAATAAAAAATATTTGATGTTGAAGGTAGGTCGATTTTGTTATTAGAGAATGAAATCTATTTTTTTTACATTACAAGTGTCAGGTGGGTGTCGATGTTGTGAATTATTAAACATGTCAATCAATAACGTAGAAGATAAAGGATCCTATATGTTGGTATCTGCACCAGATACAAAAACATATGTTTCACGTAACTTTACGATTATAAAAGAAAGATTTGCAGTTAATGTGCTGGATATTTGTAGAAAATAAATGTCTCTAAGACCTAAAAATAATTCTCACAACAGGTTGTTTTTGTATATATAGAAATACTATAGAAATGAAAAGTGCATATTATACAGCCAGTAGAAATAAATAGTCTATTCAAAATACCATCAGTAGTAGCGGATTTTTTGAAATTACCAGAATCAGAGTCTTACACAGGACACAGTATGAGACGCACATCAGCGAGTTTATTATAGTTCAACGCTGGAGCCGATCTTGGTATGGTCCAACGTCATGGCCGATGAAAGTCGACAACCGTGGCAAAAGCGTATGTCGAAGCGTCAATTTTGAGCAAAATAGACATTGCTAAGAAGATACTGAGTAGAAATTCGGAAACAGAAGGCAATGTTATTGTGAATACTGAGAATCAATAATCGAATGAATGTAGAAACAACATTGAAGTGACAAAAAATGAAGCAAATAAAGTTATATCTTTTAATATAAATGTTAACGTAAATCTCAACAAATGACTTCATCTGAGATTTCTGTTTCTGATAATTGTAATTTTATGTATTGTACTTTTTGATGTTCAATAAATTGTTCTATTTTCTGTAAACTGTTCAATTATATAAAAACAGTTTTATTATTGATTCATAAAACCACTTGTGTTTTATAGACCCCATAATTCAATCAAAAACATCATTTTTATAACGTCATAATAAAGAGGTGTTCGAATAAAAAATTTATTACACAACGAAAAAGGCGACAGATTCGAAATTCTTAGAAGTTTTTGCCTCAAAAGAAAATATTAAAATTTTTTAGTGATCAGGGTTTTTAACAGATTTAACAAAAAAATTTGAAAATTTTTTAAATTTTAATTGATATTTTAAAAAATATAATCTCAGAACTGAATTACATAATTTAAAAAGTTTTAGCAATTTTGTCTCACATTAAATACATTTCAAAATTATTTTGTAACTGTTACATTTTTTAATTGAATAATACACTTATTGGTCAATTTATTATTTGAGAAATATATAAATAGAATATTGATTCATATCTCAAAAATACTTATCATAGAACAGAATGAGATACACACTCAGAATCCTCAGAGATTTTTGCATCACAAAACTTATATTAAAAACATTTTAGTAATCAGAAATGTCAACACACATTTTTTTTTGAAAAACATTTTTGGGATAAAAATTTTGTATGTCGAAAATAGGCTGGTAGGTAAATTTTTAAATTTCTATGACGATGAAGACGATTCTCTGTCAGTTTTAGAAGTTTAAAAATTCAGTTCCTTTCTATGCCAGTTTAAAATGTTTTTATTGAAATTTGAGACGCTTTTTTATAGTTTTATAAAAATTCAGGACGTTTCTATAGATAATGTAAATAATGTTACAGAAATGTACAACTTAGAATGCCTTTATTGTTTGTTTTTGCTATTTGGAGTGTATCTTGTAACGTCAATTTTGGATATTTCTATATAGGCTAGGCTTAAAACATTTGTAAAAAATTTAAAGTGTTTGGTGGTAATTTAAAACATTTGTACTGCAATTTAAAACGTTCTGCTTATCATCTTGATTATTATTTGCTACTTCATGTTAATTTTAGCTTTTTTATAACCGTCTAGAAAATTTTTGTAGCAATTTGAACCGTTTATATGATTCTATAACAATTTGGAACACTCTCACTAAAAATTAAAATATTTTTATAATTTTACGGTTATAATGAAAGCTTTTCTAGTAATTCTAGGAGTTTCTATTATGTTTTAGTACAATTTTGTGGCAATTAAAAAAAATTTTTTTGCGTTTAAACCGTTTGGAAAAATTTGGAATGTTTTGTATATTCGTAGTTCTATAAAAATTTAGAACATTTCTATTATAATGGTCACAGAAATGTACAATTTAAAACGCTTTTATTGTTAATTTTTGTCATTTAAATTGTATATTAAAACGTTTTTAGTCAATTTTGGACATTTCTATTAAGAGTGAAAACATTTATGTTTCTATATCTATTTAAAACATTTCTATCATTCTACGAGTATAACAATGTCAGCTTTTTCTATGTTAGTTTGTTACATTATTGTAGTAATTTAGAATGTTTATATAACTCTATTAAAAAAAAATAACATTTTTACTAATATTTTAGAATATAATCTTAGCAATGTAAAACACTTCTATCTTTCTATGTCAATGTAAATCATTCTATTGCAAATCGAAATATTTCTATGTCTCTATGGCAGTATAGGACGCTTCTATGATAAATCATTTTATAATAATTAGTACGTTTTTCTGGCATCTAATTCAAGACGTTTCTTCTACAATTTAGTACAAATCTAAGCCAAATTAGAACGCTTCTGTTGTATGTTTTTTTACTATTTAGATGGGATTTTGTCTTTTGAAATAATTTTTGTCAATTCTGAATATTTCTATTTTTACTGAAAACATTTCTACAAAATTTAGAGTGCTTTTGGCCAGTTTAAAATGTTTAGTAATTTATACTTTTTGAGAATTTTATAATTTATATGAATAGTTTGATAGCAATTTTAAACCTCTTTTATAGAAGTTTCTGTAGCAATTTAAAAGGAATCAGTTACTGTGACTTTTTTGGTAACATTCTGCAACAAATTAAGTCGTTTAGATAGAATTTTAAAAAGATTTTGTGTCAATCTTAGACATTCCTATCTATAAATGTCAAGTTCAGTCAAAGTTTTTTTCAGTGATTTCTAAGTTTTCGTTTGGTTCATTGTTTTTTATAATTACAAATCAGCTGTTCTCACGGCTACACATTTTTTATATCACTGAAATAATTCGGGTGGAAGCATTGATTTCTCGAAAGTCTGACAGCTTTGAGACTGGCTGTTGCAGAAGCCGATCGCTTCACAAATTGCTTTTATTTTCAAAGCACTGTCAAGCGTTTTTTTACTTAAACATTTGATATTATAGATTATATTAAAGGTTGTTGTTACTATTTATGTTGATTAAATAAAATATATAATTTTTCTTTATAAAATTAAGTAATAGGAAACTTATATTTCTAGAAAATGTTATCTCTGTTTATTATTTGACATTTTTTATATTTTGCAAATGTTTTTTTATTTATTTTTTTTATCTACTGCATTTCCGTTTTCAATCTTTTTTTAAGAGTGGTATTCACATCCACACATTGTTCTAATTTGTTTATAATTCTAAAAATATTATCGCCACTTCAGTTAGTTATCAAAAAATAGTGATGATAAGGTTATTGCTCTTTGCAAAAATGCCGTCTCCCCCTAATTCCCAATATTTATACAGAGATAAGCAAAATCTTTTATTACATTTCTTGTTTGGATTTTTTATTATTTTTAACGTACTTTTGCTACATTTAAATAAATCATATCTCGCAATGTGATATTCCTCGTTAAACCCAAACCTATTCTAATAAATTTGTGAGAATTTCAACATGATAAAGTAATAAAAACTTTCATTAATAATTATAAAAACCCACAGGTGTATATTTATGGGCCTTTCTCTACTAACAGGAAAATCATGGTCCAAGCATTTTTTTTTACTTTGGCTATATTAATGCATAGTTTTATTTATTAAAATACATAATATATAACCTGTTATTTAAGGAGCCAAGCTTAATCAATATTTAGAATCATAATCATTTCATAAATTCGGTCTAAAAGCCACTAAAAACAGTCCTCTGTTATGTCCTAATTCCGGATCGAGTATGATTCGGTTCGGTTTTTATTAGTTGTATTTAAAAATGTAAAATCTTATAACTCTATGAAGATAAAGAATATTGAATGCATGTGAACAAAAAAACAATTCTAATTTTAGAAATTTTTTTTATACTAAAAACTAGTGTTCAAATTTTGTCCGATACATTTTTGAACAGTCCTCTGGCACAATTTGAATATCGCGCCACAAAAATATTAAACACTATTGTGGCTACATTTCGCGTGAAACGGAACGTTAACAATGTGAAGTTTACTCGGTCGCCATGCTAAACAAGTCGCCGCCATTTTGCGCAGTGACAACTCCGCGTCTGTGGGGGAGCCACGTCTCTGTAGTGTTGAGTGAACATTCCTCTGGTAAGTCTATTTTACTCTGTTTTATGTGTTATAATTATATTTATTTAACAAAAAAATTGCTCAGTGTGATAATTTATAGTTGTTCCTGTGTTATGAAGTAATATTTAAACTGATACGTGGTAAGACATTTTTTACGTAAAAATAACAGTCCTCTGTGCAACAGTCCTCTGGAAATTTATAACACAGAGGAGTGTTCAATGTGACAGAGGACTGTTTTATTTGACGTCCGTGTTAATATTCTTTATAGTCTGCACTAACCTACTGCCAGTACTGCTTGCCGATAGTCTCTTTCTTTCTTACATTGGCCTGTCACGCTAATTCAGGTCTTTTGTTTTCTATTATTATGGATTTTGGAATAAAAAATAATACGTACCTAGAACTACGTGTTTTTAAACCCTTACGGTTTTTTTTAAATATTGAAAGTATGTTTTATTGTTTTAGTATTGCCGCAATGCCACCAAAGAAGAAACCTAAAACCAAAGAAGAAATAAAAGAGCAGAAACGAATTGCAGAAAGATTAAGATATCAACGGCTAAAAATGATCCTGTAAAAAGAGAGCAATTGAAGGAAAAAGAACGACGTAACTACCAAAGAAAGAAGGAAAAAGGTACAAGAAAGTCAGTTAAAGATATGAGTCGACGTGAACACAAAGCTGTTACTAAAGAATGGAGAAAGCACTGTGCTACCTATCGCGCAAAAAAAAAGCTTTGAAAGAAATTACAAACAATTTTGTACGACAAAATACGCCCGAATCCGAGGGTTCACTTTCTCCTCAAAGTTCTATCTCTCCATCAATAATACATATGACCACTCCACGAAGTGATGCAAATAATGCGAGAAAGCGTAATGCTAGAAAGAAACGTGACAAAATTATAAAGGATAAAGACAAAAAGATCGAGTACTACAGAAAAAAATCCGAGAAATATAGGAAGAGATTAGAACGTTTGGAAAAAGCTAAGACAAAGGAAAATGTAGACACACCTAACACTAAACTTATCGAAATGTGTGATTCGCCAGAAGCTCGCAGAGAATTAGTCAAAAAGGCGCTATTCGGTGAAGTGTTGAATGCCCAGATGAAAGAAAACTACGCTAATTTAAAAACGTGCAAAGAAAAACAAATATTCGGAAAAGTCGTGTCCGGTAAACTAATACACAAGTACAAGTTATGGCGAAGCAAAGATAGTTCTATATCTTATAAAACAATTCAGAAGTCAGCGCATCAATCAGGTTTAGTACCCAAGCTTCGAACTCGTAAAGACAAAATTTCATCTGATTGGATAAACACTGTACGAACCTTCTACGAAAATGATGACAACAGCAGACTTGGCGCAGGAAAACGAGAATGCCTGACCAGAAAAGGGGTTAAAAAACAGAAAAGATATCTATTGGATAGCATCGCAAATTTGTACAAGAAGTTTCAAGCTGAACATTTTAAAATAAGCTACACAACGTTTTGTCGTCTACGTCCTTTCTGGGTCATAACACCAAATATAAACGAACGTGACACGTGCCTGTGCATAAAGCACGCGAACATTGATCTGAAACTGTCAGCATTGCACAGAAGAAGAATTTTGACTTACAATAGTCACACTGCACTGCTTGAAAATACATGTTGTAATCGCTATGACGAGCTATGTTTGTCACGAACCTGCCAACGCTGTATTGACAAGAACCCTGACTACAGGGAGTTTGATGACAGCAAGCCTATTGAATTTAAACAATGTATATCTGAGAAACAAACTTACAACGACCCCAAGACCAAGAATGCTCGAACAGTTACCAAATACCTAAAGAAAACGTTCACAGTTCGCCCTCGAGAACTAATAGAAGAGCTGCACGAGGATTTGGAAGCCTATTATCAACACGAGAGAAACATTACCCATCAATACAATGCTATCAAGAAATACAAACAAAACCTTACCGACGAAGACGCTATCATACATATGGATTTTTCAGAAAATTATTGTTCCAAATACGGTCAAGAAATACAAGCATTTCATTTTGGAGGGTCGAGACTTCAGCTAAGTCTTCATACTGTGGTAGTGTATACCAAAAACTCTATCAAGTCTTATTGTACTGTTTCCATAAATCTCACACATTCACCAGCTGCTATATGGGCACATTTGCGGCCAATATTTAAAACTCTCCCACCTAACATAAAGATCATCCACTTCGTCAGCGATGGACCCGTAACTCAATACAAAAACAAAACGATGTTTTACATCCTGGCATCAAGGCTTCAACAAGAGGTTTTAAATGTGAGGAAGTTTACCTGGAACTATTCAGAGAGTGGCCATGGCAAAGGGGCCCCTGATGGCATTGGAGGGACCTGCAAAAGAACCGCTGATGCCGTCGTCGCTACAGGAGGTGATATTGATAACTTGGAATCATTTGTAGAGGCCATTCAACGAAGTTGTTCCGCAATTACCTTGTTTACAATCGATGATAAAGCCATCCAAAAATTGACAGATGACCTTCAAAATGAAACAGTTAATTTAAAAAGCTTTAATGGCACTCTAAAAATACATCAAGTAAAGGCTGAAATATTAAGAAGTCCTCTGGAATCAGCTCCAAGTGCCGCTAAACTCATAATGAAAAGTTTAAGTTGCACTTGTGAAGACGAGTGCCAGCATTTCAATTTAGGAGTGTTAGAGTACAAAAACAAGACAAAACTTAACATAGATGATATTTACACAAACTCTGAAAGTGAAAACATGAACAACTCACAGGATTCCACAATGGAAACCGACGACGACGCTGCACTAGCTGGACCTAGTTCAATCAAACAACAGAATTACACCATCGGTGATTACGTCTTGGTTAAATTTATAGTAAAAAATATTGAATATTGTTATGCTGCAGTAATCAATAAGATAGACACTGAAGAAGGCGAACTAACAGTAACCTTCTTAAAAATTTGTGATGACAAAGGACACACATTCAGAGTCAATGAAAATGATGTTTCTGATGTGTCCTTTGACCAAGTATTAAAGAAGTTGCCAAACCCAGATATTGCCCTAAAAGGGAAACGAATATTTTATTATTTTAATTAACCTGTACCTGTTTTTGAGAAATAAGTCTGCATTGATAAGGAAACAAGGCTGATTCTTAGTACTTAAGCTTAATTTTGATTGTAATTATTTTAATTCGTTAATTAGAGAGCTAAGCTCAAAATTTGTTCCTGATTTATCAACAATACTAATAAGTATTTAAATTCTGTATGTGACACAGTATTCAATAAAGAAGAGAATTTATTTGATTACATTTAATAATTAATATTGTGTTTTTCTTCATATAACATTGACATAAACTGTTTTCTGGGTGGAACAAACAGTCCTCTGGGTGGCAAAACAGTCCTCTGCCGCATTTTTTTACAAAATTGCCTATAATTCGAAAAATAAGGGGAAATTACAATGGTTTCTTGTTTATATGTATTTATATTATAAATATCATCGACTTAACATATTATATTTTTAATTTTTTAGAAAAATAGGGTTGGGACAACTGTCAATAGACAAGTTTCCAGTTAGTAGAGAAAGGCCCTTATGCGTGTCTCGAGTTGTCCCGTAACTTAACTCAAGATTAAGACATTCATATTTTGTTTAAATTAATTAAAAGATCGTTTAAAAGAGATAAGTTTGCCACACCTACACACTTAATTTTTTTCTCTCTAAAATTCAATTCATTCCTCACAATAGCAGCTCTGTTTCCCTTAATCGAGTTTGAAAGATGAAAAGCGGTACAAAGCAACATTGTTAAGTAATTAACCACGAACAGATGAACCATTTTGTCCAAAAACAGAGCCTCTTAGACTAAGTAATCCATAATGATGAGTGTATAATATACAGTGGCTTGTAGTTTATTACATTGGCGCTTGTTTGATTACGTTAAGTAAATCGTTTGTTTAAGTTAGAGATTTCACATGGCATCGGATAAATAAACGCGGCTTTTATGGGAAACTGACATTTTTCGCAAGGGATGCTTGTATCTCCACCCCTATAACGTCCCACATCCGGCTCTTACAAATTCCAGTAGCCCTTCATCTAATTAATTCCCCGATGGTATTGCTCCCAAAGCTCGTAAAAAGATCCTAAATCAAAGTTTGTTTACTCGAAACGAAATCGTCTTGTTGTGATTATCAAAGTTCATTCAACTCACTTAAATCGAAAAGGGTTAACGAGATTATCACAAAAGTGATTAATTTTTACTGAAAGGTTATTTTATCTGAAATCTTGTCGCTTGTTTTATCTTACTTCCTCTCTTTTGTTACTTTCAAATGTTATATTGTTATCGCAAGAAAAGGTTGAATGACTATTTTAAATATTTATTCTTTTCGGTTAAGTAAGAGGATGCGTTAGGAAAATTCTACAAGTTTTTTTTTTGACTCATCGGATTTTATCTCAGATCTTGGAGTCTCAACAATGTTTGCAAACTCTCAAGTTGCAAATAATACGGAAATCGAAAGCAAATATTTTATTTATTTCTTAGAAAAAAATATGTTTATCACATCTATTTCATTTTATATTAAACGGATTAAGTTATTTTTTATAAATTTTAAATCATTTTTAAATTTGATTTTAACAAAATTAACAATTTTTGCAAGGATTCTACCATTTCGAAATATTCGCCAAATTACACTCAGTGACATTAGAAGAGTTACACACCCAGAAGACAATAATTTTTTGGACGTGAATTTTAGCAATCTGGTAGACTTACATATCAAGAATGAAACGATGAGATTTGAAAGAAATTTTAATGACAAAATGTAACTGAGTACACTTCTGTACACGTCTAGGCATTTACAAAATAAGATAGTCGATGTCTGCTTGTGGCACCTCATTCTAAGCAACTTGAACCTGTGCCAGAGTCTGTGAAAGACGGTGCAAAACGGACAGTGTTTTCTCTATTATATTCCACACATGCTCGATGAGATTTAAATCCGGTGAACAAGACGGCCACAGCAAAACCTTAACTTCCATACATGCTTGGTGAGATTTAAATCCGGTGAACAAGGCGGCTACAGCAAAACTTTAACACCAGCTTCTTGAAGAAAGTCTGTAGTGTGACGCGCATTATGTGGACGTGCGTCGTCTTGCTGAAAGAGAACATGTTGACCGCCATCTAGATTAGGCAGTAAAGTGGTTCGTGGCACGTCACCAACATAACGCACTGCTGCCTCGAATAAACACAAGAAGTAATCAGTTTTCATAGGTAATAGCTCCCACAAACCATTACTTCAGTGGAGTGCACATGCTTCTCAACAGCCAAATTGCTCTCTACGACGAGGTTTTACCTTCCGACAGTTATCATGTTCTTGTTTTTTTCTAGAAAACATCTTTCAATTTCTTCTAGTTTTTTTTTGTGAAACGTAGAAATAGTTTTCCAAAAAATTTTTAAACAATGTTTTTTAGCTTTTTTGAAAAATGTAGAATTTCTCGAAGAACTTTTTTAAATTATTATGTTTCAAATAATTCTGGAATGCTCTATTATTCTTTTTTTTTCAGTCATCGTTTTTGTTGTTTTATTTAAAAAACGGTTTTATTTATAAAAGTAGTATTTTGAATCTTCCTGTAGAATCTCTTTACATCTAGAATTTTTTAGTGCTCTTCTTTTTCATCCAACCGTATCACTTTTTTATTGTTCTTTTTCCACCAATCGTTTTTACTTATATTTTTTAAAAAATCTTAGTTGCTTTTCCAAAGTTTCTCTTTATTTCTTTTTTTATTTTAGTACATAAACTTTGTCTAGAATTTTTAGCTGTTCTTCTTTTTCTTTTTTAAAAATTTTAAACGTTGTTTTTCAAGCTCTTAGAAATTACAGTTTCCTTTTACTAGTATCTTTTTTTCTTCTAACTTGTTTTCGCTTTGTTGTGAGCATCATTTTCCAAATTCTTTTTGTATTTCTAAACAAAACTTTAAAATTTCTAAAAGATTTTTTTTTGTTTTTTAAGTTGTCGTTTATTAAAATTTTTTAAATTTTGTTTCTTGTTTCTTCCATTTGTACAGGAGTGTTTGTTGTTTTTTTTTCTTACCAAATCTCTCATTTTAGTTTTGTTATTTATGTTTCTTTTCCAATTGTAGTTTTTAGTGTATAAACATGATTATTAGACATTTAGTAGTCGTACAGACAGACACAGTGTCCCATTTAACGAAGTGTGCTGGAAGATAGCAAGAGTTGGCATAATAATGTTGGCGGATAACAAAGTTATCTCTTTGGCTCTCGCTCAGCCACCAACATAACCAACCTCCACGATTAGGCAAAAACAACTACTTTGCGGACTAATGCCCCGACCGACATTGAATTACATTACCTAATTATGTTGGTTGCACAGCGAGAGCCGAAGAGATAACTTTGTTATCCGCCAACATTATTATACCAACTCTCGCACCTTCCAGCACTCTTCGTTAGATGGCACACTGTGTCTGTCCATACGACTACTAGCCAAACTTCGCTTGATATAAGCGAGTTTTTCCACCCGTTCCAATCGACCACAACGCTCCGAGATACACTGTACTGATGAGGGGCAAAAACCCCAAAACCGGTATACAGTTTCTCGACGTTGTTTTTCGATTGGAACACCTTTGCTTATTAGATATTTGATTGGAACAAAAGAAGGTTCTAGAACAGCTCGAAAAATAATTAAATAAAGAGAAAGAAGATCTGAGAAAAGCATTGGAAGAACAAAAGAGATTCTAAAACTAGAATTGCAGACGAACAAAAAAGTAGGTTTCTAAAAAATAAAAAGTTGTTATTTGTTTGAGTATTTAACGTGTTAACTTTATTGAAATCGTTAGTTTTGACTCTTTATTAAAAGATTTTTTTCTCTTCTAATATTCCTTTTACAAACTCTTGTATAAACTTTTTTGTTTTTCTAGAATTTGTTATCGCTTTTTTTTGACGTTTTTAACAGCTTCTACAATTTTCTATAACTTATATTTTTTTACCAAACGCAGTTTTTTAAGCCCTTCTAAATTCTTCTTTAGTTTATCTTGAATTTTCTTGATTTCTTCTTTCATCTCTAACCAACAGTTCTAGTTCTTTTGTTCGATCTGCTCAAACACTAACCGAATTTGTTACTCTATTTTTTTTATCTAACCGTGCAATAGGATCTAGAAAATCTTTTTTTAAAAAATTTCTGCATATTTCCCAAAATTTATTTTACTCATAGTATCTTTATAAAATATAGTTTTCTTTTTCAAGAATCTTATTATGATTTTTTTTCTTCTAGCCCGCCTCCGCTTTGTAAGATCATTTTACATGTTCTTTTTGTTCTTCCAAACGCTGATTGTCGAATTTTTCTTAAATTTGTTTTTATTTATCTAAATTTGTATTTCTTTAAATGTCTTCTTTCAAAGTATTATAAAAACTCTTGAATTTTTAAAAGACCTTTTTTTGTTTTTTTAAGATGTCGTTTATTGAATTTATCTAAAAAAATTTTGCTTTTTTGTTTTTTTCAGCTGTACAGAATCCAGAAAATTTTTTTTAAAAATTTTTTTCATATTTTCCAAAATTTATTTTACTTGTAGTATCTTTATAAAATATAGTTCTTTTTTTCAAGAATCTTATTATATTTTTTTTCTTCTAGCCCGCCTTCGCCTTGTAAACATCATTTTCCAAGTTCTTTTTGTTCTTCCAAACGCTGTTTTTCGAATTCTTTTTAAATTTTCTTTAATTTATCTAAATTTGTTTTTCGTTAAATGTTTTTTTTTTCAAAGCATTATAAAAACTTTTGAACTTCTATAAAAGATCTTTTTTTTTGTCGTTTATTGAATTTATCTAAAAAAATTCCTTTTTGTTTTTTTTAGCTGTACAGGTAATACAAATTTTCAAAAATAGCTTTGACTATTTCAAATTTTAAAGACGTAGTTCTCAAAATAGTCACAAAGTTTTGAAAATTATTAGTAAATAAAAAATTAGTAAAAAAATAGACATTTGGCTCTAAAATTACTTAAACAAAATAGAAAACAAACAGTTTTTAGAAGCTTTTTTTTTTTAATGGCTAGTAAATTCCAATAGGTAATGAGATAATTTTCAATTTTATGTTAAAAAGACGAAAAGCAGTGTCTTTTACAAATCTATACAGTCATTTACACAACTAGTGAGTTAAACTGATAAAAATTCTGTATTGTCTGTAATTCTGTATTGTCTTAAGTAGTAAATAATTCCAACAAAGCTGAAAGACTTGTTGCATTATAAATCGGCATTAGTAATAGCTGCTTAATTTAAGCTGTTTCGTTAGAATTATTTAGGACTTAAATCACATTTTTATTTTTGCAAAAATAGACAATACTGAAGGCAAAGATTGCAGATGATGTGGGCGTAGCACGAGTTACTGCAATACGTTTTAACTCACGTGTGTTGTATACAATATTTTATGTACGATTTAAAAAAAAAATTAAAAAAGTACCATAGGTTAGAAATTTTGCTTAATTACGATAATAAAAAATTAACATAAACAATTATTAAATTAATAATAACTGTGCTAAACTAAGCTTAACAATTGATAACGTGTAAAAACTAACTTTATTTATTATTATTATATTTTTCTTTGTTTTCTTTTTTTATTAGTCTTTTGTTGTTTTAGTTTTTGTTTGTGATGAAAAAGCGTCTTCTTAACCATCTGGCAAGAAGCATAAAATCATGTCTTTTGCCACATTTAAAGAATCGTTACGAATTCAATAACAATTCAAGAGGAACGAAAGAATTTTAATGCCAACCACACGCGAGTCTTTGTGATTTTAATCATCCGAGAGTTGAGTGATGACCGTCATTTCGATTTTATGGTGTCCGGTAAAGCGACAACAAAAACCTAGTCTCATCTTTTTAAAAAATGAAATTTCACCGATAAATCACCTTCAAAAAATTAAAGACCAGCGTTTTACATTTATTACCATTTTTATTTCGGTGCATTAGGATTAGGCGGAATGCGTTGGTGTTAAAGACAGTTTAAGTAAATTCAAGGAACTGGTTGACCACCCCAAAATCTGCAACTTGTGGCTCGTTCTTTTCCCATTAGTACAAAGCCAAACCCCTCTATTATTTAAATCTAACACATGCCCTTCATTTGTAAAGAAGTTCCATAACGAAAGCATTGATCTACGGTTATTGTCTGCGATTTCCAGGGTCTTGGACAGGACAAAAGAAGCCGCAAACGAAAAGTCACCGACCGAACCGATACATCTTACTCCCGACATTCCCACTATTGTCAAAAAATAGCGTGTATACCACAGATGCTCTCTATAATTTTTAATTCGGCCCGCTAGGGAAGATGCTCCGGTTTTGAAGCACGAACTGCACGATTTTATATGCAACAGAAATAATTTAAATTTCTAATTCTCAACACTTCAGGTGCCAGCGATTTATCATAAGAAAGCTTATTAAATTTATGACATGTGCATTGATCAACGTTACCTCCCCTTGACACGCTATTACCTCCCCTCGTGCCGCCATTAGCTTGAATCTAATTGGGCATTTGTGACGTAATTGTAGCAATCATCAAACTTAGGCTTTTGCGTTACAGAAATTAAATAAATTACTTCAAGACTGCCCTCAAGACGAAATTAATCAAGATTCCATCAAGCGTGAGATACACTTAAGTGCCCCGAGTTATATATTTTTTGGGTGGTCAAGACAAAATGACACAAAATTGATGTTAGATTGAATCAGAGACTTTACATAGAGTTTTTAATTTTTTTACAAATAACTTTTAGCTATGACACCCTTAAACCTACATACAGAAGAAAATACATTATGTATTTTACTAAAAATTCTAGAAATATTGTTTTTTTAGTTACGTTTTAAACAATACTTATAACTCATTAGCAGAAAATAGGAAAGCGTTAAAAAGTGCCATTTACAGACGCAACTTTTAACGGTTTTGCCACTTACACTATTTTCTATTTTTTGCGCGATTGGTTGTTTTTATCAGTTTACTGTGCCTCTTTCCACGACGGTAGGTTGCTGTTACTGGTTGCTACGTGTAACAAAAGTTCAGTAAACGGTAAGCAATTAAATCTAAATAAAAAAACAATTTTGCGATTTATTTATTAAAATTAAATGTACAATTATTATAATTAATTGTAGTAATACCACTCGCATTTGAGTTTCTAGTGTTAATAGACAATAGTGTTCCGACGTAGAAGTCCCAGGTTGTTGTAATAGTCCACCAACATCGCTGTGTAAAATTTTATGAGAAAATTCAATTTTGTTTTGAAGGGAATCTTCCACGTAACTCTCGGCCACCGTCCCCACCATGTCTTTTTAGTCCCAACACATCAACTCCGTTATTCGTCAAAAGTGTAGCCAATGTGCGTCGAAACGAGTGTCCAGTAAAACCTTCAGGAGCTTGCAACTTTAAATACTTTGCAATTTTTGACGGCCAGCCTCCAATTGTGCCATTTCCTGTGACTTGCCTAGTGCATTTGCCATTTCGATAGATCAGAAATAAATGATCTGACGTTGGGTTGCTTGGTCGAATTCTTATGTATTTTCGAAGTATTTCCAAATAATGAACAGCTTCATTTTCTTTATTAATAACTGTGAACGTTCGCTGAATATTCGTTTTTGTATTTGGAATATTTACTATAAACATTTCTTCATGTTCTTCTATGTCACTCATTTTAATATTGTACAATTCCTCTCGTCTACAAGCGCCCGATACTCCCAATATCATTGCTACCTGCAAATATATTGTTTCCTTAGAACTCAGATGTACCACCTCATCATCTACAACATACCTTTTGTATTAAAAATTGTTCGTCTGGTGCTTCATTCAAGAATTTTTCCATGTCTTCTTTGGTAAAACTTTTAGTCTTCTTAGGCCGATATCTAATATTTTTTCTCTTAAGATAAGCAATTAATGTAGCAAACTTAGAAATATCGATAGCATCATGGAGGAAAATTGTACTCTTCAGCATAGAATACTCCGCTCATAAACTGCCTGGGGTCTTCAAGTGTCCACTTCTCACCACAAAATACGCTAACAAGCTCTTTTCATTTACAGAAATCTTCTTTGCTTTACGCCATTCCTTAAACAACTTGTATGTCTGTTTATATCGGGCTTTAGATTTTTCTGGAATTATTGCCGAACATCCTTCTTGCCAAGCGTCTTCTAAATGATCCGGTAGATCATCACTATCGCTCATATTTGCTTCGAAAACGGAACCACAAAACAGAACTATGTAGGAATGATTGTATCAAAAAGACAATTTTACTTGTTTGGAACAAAACCATAGCAACCATGGAACAGCCACCCAAAGTTTTCAGTTTCAATCTTCCCGATTATCACAAATGTATTGATATAAATTACTATTATTATTATTCTAGAAACTCCAATCGCGCAAAAAACGTTATAAGCATGTCGAACGTTAAGGATTACCGTTCGAAGACAATTGTTTGGAGGAGGAGCGAAGCGACGACTCCAATTATTGTCTGAGCATTCCTTACCGTTCTCCATACTTAATATACTATATATATATCGTTTTCTGTCTCTTTTTAACACATTGTTGTATATGTTGCTATGTACATAATATAAATTATGTGTTGAAAAGAAACGCACAGTGGTATTTAAAAAAAAAAGATCTATACTACTTTATTTATTGCTTTAGATTCTGTATTTGTTTTAACCAGAGAAATATTCTCGTAAGTGACATATGCATGGCCGCCATTTTAGTGCTTGAGCACGCAATATATTCATAAAAGTAACTAAGTATTATTGTTAGAGATACCGATATTTTAAACTTATTATAGTCGATTATATCTCTGACAATAATTTATGAGCGATTCGGTAAAGACGCCATTAACAAAAAAAATATTTTCATTTAAGTAGGGACTTTTTAATAATTTTATAATTATTTTACAACGAAAAATACAATTTGACTGTATGTAATTAGTGAAGTGATGTTATTATGGCGCCCATTTTATCAATCGTGGTCTAAAGTATAAAGTTTGGAAGTCAAAATAGATATTTTACTAATTTTAAAATAAAGAGTAAGTATAATGTTGGTAATCTTAGGTACTGACTTCAATATTTTAATAATTATAGAAACCTGATGTGATAAATTAATTAATGTAGTAATAAATATACAAAAGGTTTTTTTTCACTTTTAAAAACTGAAAGCGTCATTTTTTTAGTCATTTTTTTAGTAAAAACAAAATACAGAATCAGAGTAAATATTTTACTAATTTAAGAAGCTAAATGAGATATTTTTACTTTTTTTGAATTAGTAAATACAACTAATTTTAGTTTCGTTTTAGGTACTTGGAACGACATTTTACCAATTCTAGAAACATGACCTATATTTTCAATTTTTAAATTAATAAAGGTATGATTATTATAAAGCATAAGCAACTTTTACTAAATTTAAAAACTCTTTTTTATTTAGTAAATAGAAAGGTGTCATTTTTTAAGATAAATTGGTGCTAAAAACGACATTTTACTAGTTCTGGTAATCATAGGCAATATTTTACTAAATTTAAAATTTAGAAGCGATATTTCTTTCAATGTTTATATTAGTAATGCTAAAAAGACATTGTTTTTGCAATTTTAGATGCCCATAGAATCATTTACTTACTTTAGATATAAACGTCGATACTTTACTAATTTAAGAAGCTAATAAGCTAAATATAATGTTATTTATTTAGTAAATACAAACATAACTGTTTTTATTAATTTTTGGTACTCAGAAGAAGATTTTACTTATTTTGAAAGCCAGAAGCAACAAATTACTAATTTTAAAATACAGAGACGTAATCTTGTTAATTTTAAAAGCCAAAAAATGTATTTTTAATTTTTAAAGCAATAAAGGAAGTTTTGATTTTAGAAGCAGGAAGCACCCTTTTACTGACTTTATAAAACTTTTTTATTTAGTAAATAAAAAGGTGATATTTGTGTCAAAAACGACATCTTTTATTTCCGGTAGCCATAGCCGATAATGTAATAATTAAAAATTATAAAAGCAATATCTCTTTTTAATTTTTAAATAAGTAATTGCAAAAATAACATTCTTATTTTAGAAGTCTGAAAAAGCATCTTCTAATCTTGGACATATCAATTGATATTTAGTGAATACAAACATAACTTTTTTCTTAATTTTTAGTATCTACTTTTATTAATTTTAAAAGCCAGTGGCATATTAGCTAATTTTAAAATGCAGCGACGTAATTTTGCTAAATTTAGAAAGCAAAAATAATATTTCTAATTTTTAAATTAATAAAAGTATGAGTAAGAGAAAAAAAGAGAAAAAAAGAGAAAAGTATGACATTGGTGACATTTTACTATTTCCGGTACTCACAAGTAATATTTTACTAATTTTAAAATATGCGAACAACATTCGTTTTCAATTTTTAAATTAGTAATGCTAAAAAAACAATGTTTTTGCAATTTTAGAAGTCTAAAGAGGCATATTTACTAATCTTGGTTACTGAAGTCAAAATTTTACATATTTAAAAAGTTAAATTTAATATTTTTTATTTTTTTTTCAATTATTGATACCTAGAACGACATTTCACTAATTTTGGAAAGCAGAAGCAACAATTTGCTAATTTTAAAAGCTAGAGACGATATTTTTAATTTTTAAATCAATAAAGCTAAGATTTCAAAAGCAGAAAGCAACACTTTACTAATTTTGAAAAACAAAAGTGATATTTTACTAGTTTTAAAACCAGATAAAATGTTTTATTCATTTTTTATTTAGTGTATACAAAAATACAATTTTTTAAACAAATTAGTGCCGAAAACAACATTTTATTAATTTTAAAAATTTTAAAATATACAGTCTATATTTATTTTAATTTTTAAATCAATAATAGCAGAGATTACACTGTTTATATAATTTTAGAAGCTAAAAGTAACATATTAGAAGCTTTGAAAAACAAAGAAAACATTTTACGTATTGTAAAAGCTGTAATTGAGAAAAGCTAAAAATAGGTTTGTTGATTGTCACGGCTATAGGCGCCAAATATAAAAATAGACCAGCGCTTTTATACAATTTTGGTTATTTAGCATGTTTTTTTTAAATTTTTGAGTCTTGAGTTAGTTATGTTTATACTGTAGATGGCAGCCCTAGTCAAAAAAATGTCAAAAAACCGATGATAGATCAAATCAGAGCCTTTACATATGTTTTCAGACTTGAAAAGTAGCCCGCTGTGAGGATAATTTATTGCTAAGCGATCGTGAACAATCAATTACAATATCGTTTTTACTTTTCAAAAATTACGTATTGATTGGATTAACTCATCATTTATCAGTTTGAAGGTCAGGGATTGTTGTGGAACGCGTCTTGTAAAAAAAAAATCTTTGAAATGTCAAGAAAGCTTCAATTATATTTATCGGTGATTAGATACAATACTTGATTTTATCTCTTCGATTGAATAAACATGTTTAGTGTTGAGAAAACCAAAACCGGTAATTATGTGGGAAAGATGCGCAATTTAAAAAATCGCGAAATATTTTTATGACAGTGTTGACCTTATTTAATTAAGAAAATTACGATCCTCGTATTGGTAAGTGAAAGTGTGTATAAATCTCGTGTTTTAATTAAAATCGTTGTAGGTGTTTGTGAATCATAAATTAGGGATTATTTCAGTATTAGTAGCGCGGATCTTGCCCACACAAGTTGATTGTATTCAACATTTCAAGATTCCTAATTATCTATTGTTGACGCCCTTTAAAAGCCACTCTTGAATCTTTTGAAATTAAAACCTCATGATTATTGGATTGGAATTTGGAGTCGTGTTGTGAGTAATAATCTCAAGACAGCAGGACGCTCGAAATATCAGAAAAACAATTCCGATTTAAAATATTACCACTTTGAAACCAGTTCATGGGGACTATTGAGCATCTGGCGGGTGTCTCGCGACATGGGGTACGGAATTACTCATCAACCCTTCGTCTTATGGGTTTTTTATGCATAGGATAGGAGCCATATGGAAAATTTGACTAGGTTGATAAAGAGCCGGATTACTGCTCTTCTGGACAAAGGGGAGAATTTCTTTAGGTCTATTATATCGATACCTGGATATTCAAAAGAGACTTGAAAGGTTCAATGGGAGGTATTTGCGGACTGTTGGTGGTAAGACGGGAAAATAAACAAAATCGAGAAGAAATTGGGTTTGTTTAGGAAGAGCTTTGAGAAGCCTTGAGAGGGGATGAAAGGTGAAAAAACATAATTTGAGGAAAAATACACAACTTATACCATCGAAAAAAATATTCAAAGTTTCTTCAGTTATACAAAAAAAAATTATCACTGTTCGGTTATAACGAAATACTCTAATAAATACGGAATAAAGTTCTGAATCTTTTAAATAAGAACTCAGAGAGGAAATGGTCGCAAACGTGTCCACTAAATCCATCTTTAGGCAGCTGACATTTTTTTTTAAAGACAGTAATTCATTTGTAAATTTATTTATAAACATTACTGAAATATTTTTTTAAATAACTGTGCTTTCGTCTTCTAAATTGTTCTAAAAATTTTCTGATCTTTCGAGCCGTATGTAGAGAAATGTCTAAGCAATGAAAAAGCAATTTACAATACCTAATTCTCTTCTCTGATTTCCAAAAATTTTGAAGCCGAGTGCGACAGTTTCTTTCTATTTTTTTGCAAAAACATTTTTTTGTATTGTATTTAAAAAAGCAAAAAAAAAATTAGAACTGGTAGTGACAGTTCTTTTCTAAAATTTGTTTCTGGATTAGTATTTTATTCTGAGATAAATATTTTGTAATTTTACTAATGTTTTTAGAAGTAACTGTCATTTTTGTCCTCCGAAATGTATTAAAAAATGTATGGTCCTTCGAGCCGGATGTGGAGACCCGTCGGAGTATACAAGAATTGTTATTATCTGTAATAAATAGAGGAAATAAAAAATTTCAATTTTGAGTCTCGAATAACGCCAAAATTTTGCGAAATTGCTCACCTGTAAAGAATTTAAATAGAATTATCATCGGAAATGAGTTATGGAGAATTAATGGACCCATAAAAATCAAACCACAATGACTTGTAAGAACGTGCTATAAAGACCCATTGCTCTCTCGTTAATGTCGATTTTATAACGTCTCGACTATTCCTAGAAGGGTTGCAATTAAAACAAACTATTAAATCACGAAGGAAATGACTCGGCTATAATCAAAACCCTCTAAACAAAAGGGGTTGTAAAACACACATGTTCGTTGAGAGAAACAGAGAAAAAAAAACTAAAACAGCATCAATCCGGACCGTGTAATTATAATCTGGCCGAAATCTATCCGAAATTGTAGTGTACGTGATATATTTTGTTTGGACACGGTACGTTTGATGGACAATGCGCCGAAGAACGTTATATTCGAGTCATGGTCACATAGAATCGGTACGATATAATGGTGATTTCTTTACACTTCGGGTGGTCTCCCTCCTGGGGTACCCCCCCACATTTTATAATATTAAAGCACTGGTACATTAAAGAATGGATACTTTTGGTATCATCATCCTATTTAATTATCTACGGCCTCTTAAGTTAATTGCGATCTTTAACATGGATGCCAATCAGAAACGGACAACAGGAAATTGTAGCCAGAAATTGGGATTATTAAAGATGGTTTATTTGTTTGTTTGCATTTGGGAGAGCTAATTTTGCTCTCTTGAATGTTTTGTTATGTTTAAATCTAGTGTCTTTTTTGTTTTAAAAATTGGTTTGTACACAAAGCGTGTAATCCAGTGTAATCCAAAATTACGCTACATAATTTTACCCTAAAATACATTATCAGCAATCATATAAATTTGCAAAACAAATTTAAAACCCTGTGTCATTTTTAGCACAAAAAACCTTAAACAGCAAGAAGTACTATAAATTTCTCTCTATAATCATACCAAATTAGACAAAGAAAATTTTTTCTGCTGCCAAGTAAATAACTCCTACATCCTTTAATATAATTCGTTTATTAATTTCTCGACGGAATGTAAATAAACAGAAAATAATGATTAACAACGCAAAATAAAGCCACAAAAATTCATTTGTAGAATATTTCTGAGTCAAGTCATCAAAAGACAGAGTTTGGGATTTATACTCTGAGACTAAGCAAGCTAACTTCACGTTCAAAAAGTCCAGTAATCGATAAATCTGAAGCTACTCTTTTGGTCTACCCAAAGTCAAACTTATCACATTTCTTGTAACAAAAATTTTACTTGAGATTGATGACGTTGTATCTTGGAAGTACCTTGTGAGGTACGTTAAGTCATATATAAAGTCTTAAAGTCAATTCAATTTCTTCGCCACTTTCTGTGGTCATTTCGTTCTGATTTAGTGACGTGGCGTCTTTCTGTGTTTATTTCTTAGGAAGTTGTGTTAAGTGCTTGTGTTTCTGATTCAGTTGTGCTTTCTTGAGTTGTTGTTGTTGGTAATTCTTGTGTTGTTGTTTTTTCATGTTCTGTTGTTGTTGTGATTGTTGGTTCGACTGAAGCTACACTTGGAGAAGCTTCAATTGATGCGCAAGCTTCAATTTGGAAACCAATTTCGGTTGAAACAACATCATTTGATTTAATTGAAGTTGAAGTACTGTCATCATGATCTGGAATAAAGAAAGTTGCGAGATAAGTTAAAGTTCTGTAAACTGTTGTTGGTACAATTCTACTACCTTCAGTACAAATAACATCAGTTTCTTCACTTTCTGGTGTTTTCTCTGTATCAATTTCATTTGAAACTTCTGGTGTAGTAATTTCAGTAACACTTGTTGTTTTTTCTTTTTGTGTTGTTGTTTCTTCTTTACGTGTTGTTGTTTCTGGTATTTGTTCTATTGTTGTTTTTTCTTGTTCTGTTGTTGTTTCTACAATTTTTGTTGTTGTAGATTCTTTAACAACTTCTGTATTTTCAATTGGAATATCATCTTTAAAAAATATAGTAGTTGCTTTATTTGAAATTTCTGTTGCAGATGCTTTTTCAACAGTTCTACTTTCTTCTAAAGAGATTGTTGATGGTATATTTAGAGGTTGTGTTGCTTGTTTAGCTTGGACTTGAAGTGCAGCAAAAATCTTTTTAATATCTTTATCTGAAGGTGTTGATAACATTGGAATTTGACTTTTTGAAGGTTCAATTAAATCCGAACTAAAAATAATAGATTTACCACTACTACTACTTAAAACTCTAGCACCGACTTTAAAATTTTGTTCGTGTGCTAGTACTGCAGATTTTGCTTCCATATCTTCTTTAGTTTCACTTGTTTTAACTTTAAGTTGTCTGAGACGATTAATTCTGTCGATTATCATTGTTGGAAGACTACTTTTTATATTAAGTTTGTGTTCTTCAACTGTTTGTGTTTCTATTTCTTGGGAAAGAAAAGTTTTGAGAGTTGTACCAATAGTTGGTGACTTAAAACTAACTGAAGGTCGTATTGTTGGTTCTACTGAAATTTTTGTTACTTCAGCTGCTTTTTGAAGAACTTCTGATGTATGTGGTGTGAATACAATAACAGTGTCGCCAACTGTTGTAGCAAAATCAGCAAATCCACTATATGTGATTGTTTGAAAATCTTTGGCTTCTGGTTTTACTAAACCAGCTCTAAATAAGAATTTTGCTTTACAATCTGCTGCTGTTGTAGCTTTTGCTCGTTCTGTATTTGTATCAAATTCTGGAAATTCTCCCAAATAGGAGAGACCACTAGGGAAGAATTCATTTCGGACAGTAAAAGTCGGAAGATTATCCCAAGGTCTTACTTTAGACGAAGTAAAACTTTGGATTTTAGGTTCTTCTTTGTGATTTATTAGATTCTCATTGGTTAGATCTCTTATTTGAGGATTGATTTTGAAAATTTTGACATAATTTTGTAACGGCAGTATTTTCTTTTTTCCAAACGGTACCTGTAGATTATTTAATATTTCTTCTATTAAAATTTCTTTTTCTGAGATTTGTTGTTTGATGTCAGGAATTGGTTGAGGTGTGACAGTTGGGAATACAAGGACTGGACTAGGTCCAATAAAATCAGAATTTCAGACAAAATTTTTACTAGGAATTGTTTCTAAATTCTATCTTTTATTTAAGTCATGTGTTTTAGAAGATGAGTCACCGTCATACAGTACTCGTAAGCTTTATGTGAGTAAATGAGCATAAAGTCGTCTATTGTCTAGTATAATACCGAGTACTTGAGTAGCGTACTCAGTAGTTACACCTTCTTGGATAAAAATACGAGCTGTGGAAGTAGTTAGACCTAAATCCGGTTTAACGCTCAGGAATCGGCCGAAAGAAGATCGCCCATGATTGTCCACCAGCAAGACTGTGGTAACATCTATAGCCGAAGAAGGAAGAAAGTCAATTTTCTTATATTAGATACAATAAAACTAACATTAAAAAAATAAAAACATTTTTAATTATATTTACAAAAATATTGAGTTAATTTTGAAAAGAATTTGGAAACCAATTTCCAGACCTATCTTAAAAAGAACACAGTAACTGAAAAGTCTTTTTATTATTAATTGTAAGACAATTACAAGTATTTTGTATTTTAAAAAACGAGTCGATTATTTAGGTTTTTTAGTTTTGAATGGACAGGAAATAATAAACCTTTTTTTACTGCCTTTGGTGAAATATTTTGACAAATCTGAACAAACGTCTTCCTTATTTTCCCCAAATCCGATTTTTTCAAATTCTCTATCAAAAGGTATCATCCATGAGTTTGGTACACAAACAGAAAAAATCTATTCAGTCCCAAATAATAGGATGGTTAAACCACTATTCTTCTTGTGCAAAGCGGAAGAAGATTTTTTCCGCACATTACTCTTTATAATTGAAAAAGCAAATCGATTTTTGCATGCAGCTTGTGTCAATATTTGTAATTTAACGATTCGTTTCTTATCTTATGTAGATATTCACACGTCTTGCTATATATATTCTTGATTGAGAGAGGGTTGAATGGGTGTTGGTATAATAAGTTCTTTCTGTTGCATCCCGGTCAATGAATAGCCGGATGAAATCTCCAGACGTTTCGCTAAGCGCTCCTTTCAACCAGACCGAGGTATCAAAGCCTTGCTATTATTTCTATCAGACCGTTTCTAAGAGGTTTAAAAGATGCTGCTCTATTCTCTGAAATTTTTTTCTTGTTTGATATGAACTTGATGAAAGGATTCAGGGACATAAAAGCTTTTTTCACCTTTATTTTTTACCGTGGACCGAGCTTTTAGATAACATATGTTGCCTGAAAAACGGACTTTCACGCTGAGCCTGATCTAAATTTTAATCGGTTTAGAGCTGTGGACAGATGCGGAGCGAGGTTTTTGATTTAGCAAACCACCTGCATTTTTAACCGTTTTATTAAAAATTTTCAAAAAAAGAGCTAAAATTACAAAGTGGCTTTTTAGCACCTGATCAGTATCCGCACCTGTTATTTGTGGTTAGCTAATTTGCTGAAAACAGAAAACACCTCAATTATAAAACCCAATAATGTGTTTTTACTGAAATCAAATCTCGCTCAGATTTCAGGAATTTTTCTCAGTGTTATCTCTGTTGTAAATTTTAAAATAAATTCTGTGTTTGGGAAATGCCTCAAGTGTTGTTGAAATCAGATAAGGCCTCTTTGGCTAATTGCTTGTCTGGTTGTCTCCAGGGTGCCGGAAGAGTCCCTCTTTTGTCAAATTTTGGTGATTTGGCGCCGTCTTGGCGAAGTCATGATTTATTTTACAGTCCGTTAAAAATTAATACCAGCACTCGTTGATGGCTTTGTATAAACAAAACATGTTAGAAAGAGTGGAATGTCCTTTGCGATGGTGTAACAACCAGTCGGGATAATCCGATTAAAATAAAGTAGCTTTTGGGTCGTCTTTTCATCTGATCTATGCTTCTGAAGACACATCGAATTTTTTAAGGATTACTACCGTCTGCTTTTTATCGTTTATCATAATATTAAGAGACAGTTTTTGTTCTTGTTTGGGACTTTGTCTTAAGACGCTTAAAATTCTTCAAGATTTTTCGAATATTGAGGTAATAAAGAGTTGGTTGGCCCCAAGGGTCGGAAGTTTGCCAATTAGAGGGTGAGACAGGTAAGGCAATTTCACTGTAGTGACATTTTTAGAGAGGTTGTAAAGGTGAAAGGATTGGCGCCGTACCTGAGATAATTTTAGGGTGGGTGGCCAATTTTGAAGACTTATTTATGATTTTACAGACGCAAAACACTGTCATTTTGCTGTCGAAAATTTGCAAATATAGATAATTGTTTGTTTATATAACAAGACACTATAAGTAAAATGGATTTTGCGAAATATTTAATAACCGTATGAGTGCAAAATCTATGTATAAAGAATACAAAAAGAGTGTAAATAATATGCTGAGATATTTTTTTTAATTACGTAAATATTCAAATACTATGCAATTAACATTTGACGATTTAGTTACTTATCTGAAAAATTATTTTTTTTAACTTTGATTTTTTATTTTAGTAACTTTTATTTTTACTAAACTACATTTCGTGTGGCTATTTTGAGTCAACAAAATTATTTCTGGTCTCAGCAATTTAATAAAAATATTTTTAAAGTAGTAATTAAAATTTAACAACAAATTTACACAAATAACTTTCAGTAATTAAACATCACAAAAACTTCTACGGCTTTGAGTAGTCGCCGGAGATTCGCTAGCGATAATCGCTGCCAAATCGTACTGCACGACCAACGATCTATTTCTTACTTGTATAAAGACAGATCTTTAATTCTTTTAGAATTTTTCTTAGCTTTACTTTTGAAAGGACGAAAAAAACTGTTGTTTTATAAGCCTCTTTAATACAGTTTTGTGTTAGCTTTGCTTTTTACAAATAATTTGACTCATTTTTCTCTTCCAACTATTGTTTTTCAAATTCTTCTAAAATTAGCTTGTGTATTTCTAGTATTTTTTTACTCTTACCTCTTTTTTATTTTATTTTTTTTCTATTTTTCAAGTTCATATTTAAGCTAATTTTGTTTCTATTAAATTTTTGTAGACGTGATCAGCAGCATCACAACAGAGCGACTACTACACTCCAGAATAATTAAAATATTTTTTATATTTTTTTTTTGTTTTAGTGTTTTGTAATTTTTTTCTCTATTTTACAAAATCATTTTTAGTTTTTCTGCAATATTAGTTCTTGTTTAAACGAAACTTGATTTGCTTTTCGTTTGCTCCAATCGTTCTTTCCAATTTCTTCTAGGATAGTTTTTGGTCTTGAAGTGCCGTAGGTTTTTTTCTTTTTGTTGTCTTATGAACACGCTCAGTAGCGTCACAACGCGGCATATACGCAAGGTTGCTTAAAAACTTATTAATTTTTTCATTCTCTTTTTCTAGCAGTATGCTTTTATATTTTTTTTTGCGCGATTGGTTGTTTTTATCAGTTTACTGTGCCTGTTTTCACGACGGTAGGTTGCTGTTACTGGTTTCTACGTGTAACAAAACGGTAAGTAATTCACTTACCGTTCAGTGAACGGTAAGCAATTAAATATCAAAAAAACAATTTTGCGATTTATTTATTAAAATTAAATGTACAATTATTATAATTAATTGTAGTAATACCACTCGCATTTGAGTTTCTAGTGTTAATAGACAATAGTGTTCCGACGTAGAAGTCCCAGGTTGTTGTAATAGTCCACCAACATCGCTGTGTAAAATTTTATGAGCAAATTCAATTTTGTTTTGGAGGGAATTTTCCACGTAACTCTCGGCCACCGTTGATGAACGCCACCCACCATGTCTTTTTAGTCCCAACACATCAACTCCGTTATTCGCCAAAAGTGTAGCCGATGTGCGTCGAAACGAGTGTCCAGTAAAACCTTCAGGGGCTTGCAACTTTAAATATTTTGCAATTTTTGACGGCCAGCCTCCAATTGTGCCTTTTCCTGTAATTTGCCTAGTGCATTTGCCATTTCGATAGTTCAGAAATAAATGATCTGACGTTGGGTTGCTTGGTCGAATTCATATGTATTTTCGAAGTATTTCCAAATAATGAACTGCTTCATTTTCTTTATTAATAACTGTGAACGTTCGCTGAATATTCGTTTTTGTATTTGGAATATTTACTATAAACATTTCTTCATGTTCTTCTATGTCACTCATTTTAATATTGTACAATTCCTCTCGTCTACAAGCGCCCGATACTCCCAATATCATTGCTACCTGCAAATATATTGTTTCCTTAGAACTCAGATGTACCACCTCATCATCTACAACATACCTTTTGAATTAAAAATTGTTCGTCTGGTGCTTCATTCAAGAATTTTTCTATGTCTTCTTTGGTAAAAATTTTAGCCTTCTTAGGCCGATATCCAATATTTTTTCTCTTAAGATAAGCAATGAATGTAGCAAACTTAGAAATATCGATAGCATCATGGAGAAAAAATGTACTCTTCAGCATAGAATACTCCGCCCATAAACTGCCTGCGGCCTTCAAGTGTCCACTTCTCACCATAAAATACGCTAACAAGCTCTTTTCATTTACAGAAATCTTCTTTGCTTCACGCCATTCCTTAAACAACTTGTATGTTTGTTCATATCGGGCTTTAGATTTTTCTGGAATTATTGCCGAACATCCTTCTTGCCAAGCGTCTTCTAAATCATCCGGTAGATCATCACTATCGCTCATATTTGCTTCGAAAACGAAACCACAAAAACAGAACTATGTAGGAATGATTGTATCAAAAAGACAATTTTACTTGTTTGGAACAAAACCATAGCAACCATGGAACAGTCACCCAAAGTTTTTAGTTTCAATCTTCCCGATTATCACAAATGTATTGATATAAATTATTATTATTATTATTCTAGAAACTCCAATCGCGCAAAGAACGTTATAAGCATGTCGAACGTTAAGGATTACCGTTCTTCATACTTAATATACTATATTTTTCAAAATCTTCTTTTGTCTTTCCACAATTTGGGTTTGCTTTTTTTGTCTAGACATAATTTTTTATGTTCCTTCTATTTTTTACAATTGTCATTTGTAAAGCTTCTTTAAAATCGTCTCTTGCTTTTCAAGAATTTCTCTGTGCTTATCTTTTTTTGTGTTTCGTTATTATGTTCTTTTAAAAACTTCTTTTATTTTTATAAAATTTTGAATAGCTTGTTTTTTGGAAGATTGAAAAAAAAATGAATGCTTATTTTTTGAAACCGTCTTTTATTACATTTGGTTTTTAAAAATTTTTTTTGTTTATCTTGTTCTTGTCGTTAATTTTCAAGCTTTTCAAGTGTCTTTCTTTTTCTATATTTTGTCGGGTTTTAAGCTTTTATAGTCTCTTTTTTATTTTGTTACTTTTAATGCTCTTCTATAAACTTCTTTTCTTCAAGAACTTGGGAAACAAGATTTGAAAAAAAAGAGCAAAAAAGAAGAAACAAAAAAATATTTAAGATGTTAATTAGAAGTTAAAATATGCTGTCTACAAAAGAAAAAAGAAAAAGTAAAGATTTTACAAAAACAAAGAAGGTTTTTAGAGAAATTTGACTCTTTACAAATAGTAGAAAAACAAAAAAAATTATTGAAAAAGCAGTTATATAAAATCAAAGATCAATGAAAGACGCTGAAGACACACTTGCATTGAAGAAATATCTTTTTCAGCACCTGTATTATCAAGAAAGTTTGATTTTATCTCAATTGGAATTACAAAGATAAAGACTATAATATAAAAAGTCTATAAGAAACAGAAAAAACAGGAAAAAAATAAAATAATAAAAATAAATAAAAAAATAATAGTTAGAGCACTCTAATTACTGTAATATAGGTACATTACGCTAATTATTATTATTGTTATTAAAATAATTAAGTTAATAACTCTAAGGACAAAAATAAAATTTATTTCTGCCTTCTTTTTTATGAAACTTGGCTTTATTTACAAATAACGTAATAACGTCACAGCATTCCCTTGACACGTTATAAGAGAAGATCAAAAGAAAAACAAATTGGAAAACTTTTCTCCCCTACAAACGCAAAATTGTCTCTCTTTCTTATTTTTTTTTAAATATCTTGCAAATTTGGTCTCGGAGCTGAGTCCCTTCATCACGTGTCCATTCTCTAACCGCCCATCATCCATACCCATTGAACCGAATCCACAAGACACGTCCTTATGAATTCTCAGCAGATGTTTGCGTATCCTCTTAGAATCAGTCAAGACCATTGAGGAATATTGATGACTTTTTGTGGGGCGTAACTGGAGGCTACTGCAAATTTCGTGACACTTTTCTCTGATTTATAATATAGGGTGAGTTTGTATGGATTTGGTGCACGTATTCTAATAGAATAAAAAAATGTCGAAAACATTTTTAATTCAAAGACAGTTTTCTTTCCGAAACGTGCTCTGTCACACCCCCTCCGATGACTTATGAAGGGAACCTTAGCGGTTTGGTTAATGGCCCTACGCCCCACGGGGTATCAAACTCCCTATGAGATCGTTGATGAGTTTCAAAAAGCAAACCCTAGTTTTATTCGAGTTTTATTACTTTACGCAAGATGCGCTTCAAAGAATGATGGCACGTCTTCAACGCCTTATTAATTCTTTGCAAAAACAATTCGAGGTAAAATTCTCATGACGAATCGGGAAATAAGGGATTTTTACGTCTCATTTATTTTTAAATTAGATAAACGAAATTTATATTTATTGTTGTTCTGATAAAATAGACGTTTTTTAACGAAACTGGAAACAAAGAATTATGAAACTCATGAAGATTGTCGGAATCTCATTTATTATAATAAAAAATTATTACAATACCTGAGAAATAGAGTGATTATGTAATTAAGGCATTATCCTTAATTATGGCAGTATAAAAACTTCAATAAAATCGGCAAAACCAATTATATTAATCATCATAAAATTGTTGAAGTAATAGTTAATTAATTAATTATAATCAAGACTGAATGTGATGAATACAAACATCTTTAAAAAGAACATTAGAAATTATAAATGATTTTTTACTGAATAATAGACCAAAAAAGAAGAATACCACTAGTTTATTATTAAAAATATTTTTTGATTACACCAGACTACCATTAGATTAGTAAAATTTTACAAAATATTACCACAAAAATCGGATTATGTACATAAAATTGTTACGTCTTTAAATAATGTAATTTATCTATGTCACTGTTGTCGATGCAGTAATTCTTAACTGTTATAGTATTTTTTCTACTTTACGTCGGTAACAGAGTCCGATTTGGGTGCGGTAATAGCCAATTCCGCACCCAAATTGCGTGCGGTAACAGCTAGTGCAATTTACTGTTTTTGGATTGGTAACACCGTGTAACACGCTATCGCTGAAATGAAACGTCACGTTTCTGTCGCCGATGAGATTACAGTAATTATATTCGAATAAATTTTGTTGCACTTGATGACCAGCAGTATTCCTCAAAAAATTGTATTTGTGTGTGTGTGTCGCAATTAATCTATAAAATATTTGAAAGTAAGGTGGACACTGGACAGCGGTGGTAGACGTCACAAACTTTTCTTTTGAGGTTAGAACAGCGTTAAAGTGAAACTTGAAACTAAAATGGAGCTTTTAGCCTTTATTTTGACCATTTACAACCCCCATAGCATTCGATAATTTACAAGTTATTTGCTAGATGAGTGTATAAATCTGCTTGACTGAAATAACGATGAAATGAAAGGAGTCGCTGAGAACCGCAAATGGAGTGAAAATTTAGAGATAAATAGAGATTTTCCTTACTGTGTTAATGCCAATTAGATTATTCAATCAATAACCGATACGGTAGGTAAAAAAGAACCATTTGTAAGTTACTTACACAGAATTTTAGACAAATTTGAAAACATTTCAAAGTTCAATGACTTTAGTGACATTTTTATTACCAACTGTCTCGTATTAACGCAAAAGTCCCTAAAGATTAAATAATTAACTCTTTTACTTAAAAATTACGTAAAACACGTAAAGTAGAAAAAATAGCATAAAGAACTTGTTTTTTAAAGTCATTGTGGCACTCATTCTTTATAAAAACTCGCGCTTGCGCTCGTTTTATAAACTTGAATTCGTGCCACAAAGATGACTTTTCAAAACGCGTTCTTTAATATACTATTTTTAGTCACCCAGAATTTTTAAAGCAATTTGTTTTTTATTTTCTTCTACCGTATCTATATACCTCTCCGACACTGTATTCGAGCGCCAGCCCGCATGACGCTTTACTGTTAAAAAATCAGCTCCTGAATTAGCAAGCAACGAAGTAGATAAGCGCCTATAACAATGTCCCGTAAATCCTGCTGAATTAGGTAACTGAAAAAAAGTAGCAATATTCTTAGAGAAAGCAGCAATTGTGTTTATATCAACTGATAACTTTATACACCTCTGGTTTCTGTATTCTAAAAAAAGAGTCCACTACTGGCGTTATTAGGGCAAAGTGCAGCATATTTCGAATTAATTCTAAGATGTTGACTCTATTAATTCCATCTGACGTAATTAAAAATTCTCTGGATATTTTTGTTTTAGTGTTTGGTATTAGAACATGGAAGCACTGTCTCTGATCTTTGACATCTTCCAAAAGCATGTTGGTGAGTTCTTGGGATCCTGCAAGCTCCACCAACTCCAATAATTAAATCAACCTTGAAATTAACATTACTTAATAAGAATAATTTATGCATGAAAAGGGAACAGTACCTTTATTAACAAAAATTTATCATTTGCTTCTTGTAAAAATTTGCTAATATCTTGTTTAGTAAAGAATTTTAAGCACGATATTCTTCAAATTTTTTTTCAAAAAGGCGATTAAATGCACGTATTTGCTGATGTCAACATTCTTCTTTATTTTTATTATTGTTCTAATCATAGAATAAAAAGCCCAGAGACTCAATGATTTATACTGTTTTGATAAATGATCAAAATATGCCAGTAGAACCTTCTCATGTGTAATATTTTTGACATTTTTTTCGTCACACCATGAACTGAACCGTTGAAAAGCCATCTCGTACTTTTCTGTGGACTTCTCTGGCATCAAGCAAGAAGCAGCATTTATCACGGCTTCTTCGATATCAGAAAGTAAACTTTCTGAGTCACTCATGTTTAGAATTTTCTTATTTTTACCACAAAGCACAATTTTTACTGATTACCTCAAAATGGCGAGCTTTGTTTGAAAAATCGTAAGCGGTTGACATAGCGCTTACTGGTTCACCTTACTTTTATTGTAAAAAAAAATAGGAGTTATCGGCAGCATTTTCGATTTTCTTAATTTTTTGATTCATAATTAAAGATTTGTATATTATACGTGGGCTAGAGCACTTTATAGTAATTAATGTGTTACAAATACTCGGGCTAACGCCCTCGTTACCTGTAATCAACACACTCCTTTCGTAATACTTCTATCTTACTAATAGATAATATATATAACAATTTTATAATTCAGTTGCGTTCTTAAAAAATGTATTACAAAACTTATTCAGTTGCGATATGCTTCATTTTTGTTAAAAGTAGAAGAAAAAAAAATTAATTGTATTAGTATTGTTTAATAAAATTTAAATTGTTTATATGAATAGTTTTACAAAAAAAAAGCTTCTTCTTAGATAACCTTTTGTAAAGTAAACACTTATTATATCAATTATTATAAAAAAAATGAACATCTGATTTAGAACGGAGGTGAACTTCTATTATTATTTAAATTTATTAAAATTAATAAAATTATTATTTAAATGCTTAGGCAACCCACAATTTGCATTTTTAGTTGTGCGCCCCATCTGCTATCATAGTAGGCGTTAGTAACAGTTTCCTATATTACCGACAAAAATTTATACATAACCTCACATTTAGCGAAATGTCAAAATTTAAACAAACGTCAAATTTAGAAATGAGTCATAATCAATAATTGTAGAAGAAAACCAAAAAAATGTTTAACTTTTGGTCAAAGCCCGACCCTAAAGGTAATAAAAAACTTTTATTTTTCAAAAAATTCATAAATTTTTTGAAGAGGAACAACGTCAAGTGGATCGCCAGTTACGAAAAGTAGGTCGAGATTTGGAAAGAGACCGTCGAGAACTCGAACGAGACGAAAAAAAATTGGTAAAAAGACTCCTTCACTTCTAATCAACAATAAATTATGTAATTCCAGGAAGCTGAGATAAAAAAATTAGCAAAAGAAGGCAACAACGAGGGCTGCAAACTCCTAGCAAAACAACTCGTCCAATTACGTAAACAGAAAAACAGATCTTACACAGCAAGCAGTAAAGTTCGCGGCATTTCCGCACAGAACAAAACCATGGGGGCTAATGTCAAACTGGCAGGTGCAATGGGAGTCGCTGGGAAGACAATGTCGGACATGAATCGTATCATGAAACCTGAACAAATTGCAGCTAATGTGAATGCTTTCACGAGAGAATCCACCAAAATGGAAATGACTGACGAGATGAGTGAGTTTCTCTCCCTAATTTAACCCCCAATGTTTGACAATTTTTTCCAGTTAATGAATCCCTGGATGATATTCTGGCCGAATCTGGCGATGAAGAAGAAAGTGATAACATTATCAGCCAAGTTCTGGATGAAATCGGTATTGAAATAAGCGGGAAAATGGCAGGAGCGCCTTTACCAGAAAAAGGGAGAATTGGGGAAGCGTCCAAAAGTAGTGGCCTTACTGATGAGGAAATTGAAGCACAATTGGCGAAATTACGAGCTTGATTTTTATATTTTTTTATTGAAACACATTGTTGCAATTATCAATTTATTTAAATAAATATAATATAAACTTAGAAACGTATTCGTAGCCATTGGATTTGGGATTTTTCGTTTTTTTACAAATAAATACATCACTGGGTATAACAATCACAAATCCATAGAATTTCTACTTTGGTGTAGAAGCACACTAAAGAAAGAGGTAATGATTCTAAAGAGAGATATTTTACAGTCACGTGATATGTGGCAATAGTCAGAAGTTGCCATGGGAATAAGCTTTTTAATGACTAGTATTTTTATGTATTACTAGTTGCCTTGATTTAGGAAAATGATAATATCACAATAAAAGCCAATCATTATCTCATTCGGTTAACATTGGCTGAAAAGAGATAAAAAAATGTGGTATTTCCACGACTCTAACGCCTTAATGTCAAAAATATTCGTCACGTGATACGTGACAAACCTCTGTCCTTAAAAATTAATACATAAAAATATATAAAAAAACTAAATGACTCAATAAAAATCAAAAATGTTATAACCATCTTTTTTGTTATGCTTCATTCCTCTTGCCAAATATCACGTGATTTCACACATGAGAGATCACAACGCATTTAGCTGCTTCCGTGTTCAGTACATTTTTATGTTTTCGGATTATATTTTCTCTCTTTTCTTGTCAGTTCTGTCCATACCGCCACTTATTAGTCTAACAAATTTAATTATTACCATCAATTTTTTTTGTCTGACGGTAAAAATTTTGGACAAGCTGCAGCATAATTAAACGTATTTTTTTTTATTTAAAATAAAATATTTGAGCACGTAATTAAGTAAAATTAAATTTTGGTAACAACTTAACTCTTTACACGTATTTACAAGAATATAACCACCATAATCTGGTTATACAGAGTGTTCTTGAATTATTATTGGCTTTCATGCTCTATTATATCGAGTGACCAGATTTTTTCCGTTCAGGATAAGCCATGACATTCTGTAACTTTAGCCACAAACTTTCAGTGAAACAACCTAATTCGTGAACGGTGAGCAGTGTTGCCAACTCGCTTACAATGATTTCCCTCCTATAATGTAGCAAATCCCCGAAATACAAGCTAAATTTCCCGAAAACACTTTATTTTATAAAGAACAACCAATCACAAAGAAAAAAATATTTTTTTTGCACTTATAACATACAATTTTAAAATTTACTTCTAACGAATGGATAATATACGACTTTTTAAATAAATGATAAGTGTCATTATCAAGAAATACTAATTAGGTTGCCAACAAAAATTATCAATTTAACATTTTTTCTAGTAGTCTAGTAGTAGTTAAAATTACCCTAAATTTAGGGGGGAAACCGTAAATTGGCAACACTGCCGGTGAGGGCGCTACAATCGTATGAAGTTTGGCGGGCAAAAAGAATACAACGTAATGGGTGCGCTTCGGGCGTTTGAAATTCGATGCGCTTTGAATCCGAGAAGACTGACTTTTTTCTTTTTCCCGCCAGAAAAATGACAGTTCTAGAGTCGGCCAATAAAATAACTGATATAGTTTTTCAAAAAAGTACATCAGTTATTTTGTTGGCCTACTCTAGAACTGTCATTTTTCTGGCGGGAAAATGGAGAAATTCAATCTTCTCGGCGTAAAAAATGTCGTATCTCAGACAAACAATTGCCTTGGATCGGTAAGATGTTCTTACCGTGTTTGATACTTAATATACTATAGTTGTCGATCTAAAACAGTCATTTACCCTTACAAAAACATATCTCACTTTAAAACCAAACTCGGGTTGACGCTATAGGCCGCCAGGTCAGGTTTTCCCACAGGTGTACAGAATGGAGAAAACAAAGGCGGTCTAAAGCGTCAACCCAAATTTGGTCTCAATTAATTAATTAACGGGGCCTTAAATAACTGTTAAATAATTAAAATTAGAACAGTGTTGGCAGTCCTGAAACTTCCACAAAGTTCAAAACCAAGTTACTTTAAGAATATGACTTAAAAGTTTTAATTCATTTTGATGTTATCATAAAAAAAACAGAATTTTAAAATCCACAGACTTTAAAGTGGGGAGAAACTATGGCAGAACGATTAGAAAAATAGAAAATATCGGAATATCGCTGCTTGAATATCTGTTTTTGTTGAAACATTGCTATAAATTTTTGTTTCTAAAAAATGCGACTGTGTAATAAGATTGATTTATTTTTGCTATAAAAAATAAGATATGCTATAAAAATATTTAGTTTGCTATAAAATAATTGTTGTGGGTCACACTGTGTTGTGTGCTTATTAAAAAAGCTGTCGTAGCGTTAGCCCAAGTTTGGTCTCAAAATGGAATACGTCTTTGTACACATTTTATAACAAAAGTTTATTTTTTTAGCAAAACTTGACGAAATTGTAATGCAAAAAAAATAAAAAAATTGTCAAAGAAGTTTTCAAAACAAATACCAAAAAAAGTCAAATATTCTCTTATACATAATCGCACATTAAAATGAAATAAAAAAGTTATTAGATACAGTAATATGTAACTGATATTAAAAATATTGCAAGTTTAAAATTTGTGCAGTACTGGCATTATGTTAAAACTTTACGCCAACGGAAAAAGATACAAAAAAATGTTTGAGGAGAAAGTTGTAGAGAATTAAATTTTGTATAATAGTCCTCAAAGTAATATTTTTATCTCGCATAGTTTAGGGCCTAGAGACTCTTAAAGATGAGAAAGAGTTATTTGATGTGGTTGAATTTACACTGTTAATCATGACTTAACCTTACTGAATTTTTTTTAGTCACTCGTTAGTAGCGTTAACAGTGCTAAATAATTCTAGAACAGTCTGTATATCTTTGATTTAGGATTCAGGCACTTGATATTAATTTAAATCAGGCGTATTTTGCTTACTACTCCTTAAATTATACCGATTATGAGTTTCAGCAACAGTTAAATGATTTTTTTGATAAGTTCTTCTACTTTTGATTCTATCAGAATAAGTTGAACTTCCACTTTCATCTAAATCTAAATTACTTTTTTTCAAAAAGCCGTTACAATGTAAATTCTCGTTAATAAAATTAAATCTGTCACTTCTAGGACTTTGTTCTCTTAATTTTAAATTAGAATTAATTGAATTTAAAACTTCTAAAATTTTATTATTTTGACTATTTATTCCTTGTAGGAAGTTATTATTTTCTAAAATAATATCTCTGTAATGGCAAGAATGATAAATTAAATAAAAAATCAATACGAAAATAAAAAAATAACGACACAACCAAATATAAGAATAAATATCTTCGTATAAAATTTTGGTGTCAATAAGAGCATGATCAGTTATTAAAAAATAACAAATAAACCGCTCAAAAACCAAATTTGTGAATAAAATTAATAAAAGTGGCAACCTCGCATTTGCCGTTCTTTGAATTGTTGTAACAACAAAAATAAAAAATCCTGAAATAAAATAAAACACAATTGAATCAAACCAGGACACTTCCCCAATAACCCAGGTTTGAAACCTCGCAATGCTCGTCGTGAGCACCCCTAAAACCTCCTGATGCGCCCTTGTAGACAAATACAAGTCCCCCAAAACCTCCTCCAGCAACTTCTCATGCTGCAACACCTTCTTCTGCATCTCCAAGCTCTCCCTCTGCGCCTCCAGCAACTCCTCCTGGTTCCTCGCCGACTCCTCCAGCCGCTTCCCCACCTTGAAGCTGTTCTCCGAGATGGTTTCGTACCAGATTTGGCCGCGCAAAAACCAGCAGATGTTCTGCACGTGAGTGTAGAACTCCGTGTAGACGTTAAACGCCCGGTCGGACATGCTACTGATGCAGATGCTCCGCAAGTTCGGCTTTTTGTCCAGCTCGCAGTTGTAGGTCTCATGCCCGGACATTTCGAGGAAACAGTTTGTTATGTGGAGGGCCATGTCGCTTTGCGTGTCCTCGGAAAGGTTCCTGCAGCCGTCTTCGACGTGGTCGAGGGCACCCTTCCAGCAGGTGCCGTATCGAGGGAGGTTGCCCTTCTCGCGGAGGAGTTGGTACTGGGTCCTGCCCTGGTCGAGCATTTCTTGCGAGTTGTTGCCGTCGACGAAGATGTCGTCGAAGGCTAAGGCGTACACAATTACGTAAATTATGAGAGTTTCAAGTACTTTTAAAATCATGTTAAGTCGTTATTTTGAAACTGTTTATTTAGGTTATGTTGTTGACAAGTTTTGACAGGTGGTAGTAGTGAGACGCCGGTGGGTATGCAACACACGATGTGCTGTTGTGTAAGGAGTTGCATAACAAGTAAGTTTATTACATTTTTTTTATAATTGTTTACAACAATAATTTGCATGTTTACAATAAAGTAATTACTCATTTACGTTAGATAATCGTAAATACAGGTCAGGAACTTAGTACATTAATAATCCATTGTTTAAACTATTTAATTCAAAATTTAATATGTATATTATACTGGGTGAATCAAGTTTTACCCGCACCACAAAAACAGCCATTTCTAATTAAGCAAAAATTCTCAAAAAAATTGTAAGTATTGTTTTCAAGTAGAAAAAGATTTTCTCGAATGCTGGAATACTAAATCACTACGCTAGTCCATCGGAGTAGCGCAAAGATTCGCCATCTAATATAAAGCGTATAGTAAAGTTACGACGTTGGCCCTAGCATCTCAAATTACACCGGCGTAAACCTGATTTAGAATTTGACCTTAAGTTTCAAATTGTTTACTTGTATGGTTACTTTTTTCACTTTTTGTTATTTAATTTTTTTGTGTACAGTTGTATTTGATATAATGCATCAAAGTGGCTAATTAAATTTTTGAGCAAATGTGTCGTTTGTTTTTAATTAACATTTTGATATTTAAGCACTTACTTTCTTATAATTTATGAAAGAGTCGTAAATTTTATTCAAAAAAGATTTCATTAGAGTGGTAGTTTCTTGAATATTATGGTATTTATCATAAAATGGCACACGAGCATTGTGGAGGCTTAGGCTAAGGTGGACAGTTGGTAACAAATTCCCAGGTCATAAATCTACTTCAATGAGACGTTTTCAGACTTTTCCTGGTGGTTTTTATGACGAAAAAAATTCGAGAATTGTTTTCATTTATTTAGGGAACGATATTCAAATTATTATTCAAAGTGGCATAAAGTGCACCTAGAGGTCTATCTAAAAATGTTGTTATAACTAAATTTCTATCAACTGTTTTATGTAAATTAATAATTATTAAAATAAAAACGCGGAAAAATTTAAAATTTCAGTTCAATGTTTGATTTGTTTTTAATATATTTCGTTTCAAGATTTTGGAAAGATTACAAAATACTAAACAAAATCGCTATATATTCTTTTTAATAATTAATAATAAATTAAACTACATAGCTTTAGAGCAGCTGTGATGTGTTCTGTTGGAGAGCTGGCAGACGACTGATTCAAACAAAGAGAAATTATGATAAATTTGCAAAAAACAACAAAAAGTGTATATTATATCACCGAATGTCGAAGCACCTTTGTGTTTTTGAGTAATAAATCATCGTATTATGTAAGCAGTTAGTTCAAATAATAAATTAAAAATCTATTTAAATATTTAGATACATAAACAAGATGTTTCAAGTTTTGTTTTCAATTCATATTTAATCGCGAAAATAGCATTAAAAAGACAATAATTAATTTTATTTAAACAAATGAGATTAAAGATTGTTTTAAACGGCTGCATTATTACTAATTAAAAGGTGAGGGCAAAAATCTCTTGTCAACATTTTACACAATCACATTTTGTACAGTCTCAGTTTATATATAGGGTATTCCAATTTTATTTTTATTGTAAGTTTATTTTCACCCTATCTGTTATTGGAAAAATAATGATAGAAATAGAGTGACCTTTGATGAGCTTTCTTCTTCAATTGTTTTAATCAGTCTGCAATTTTCTTTTTTTTAATTATTAATTTTTGAATAAAATAGAATTTTACACTATAAATTGAGATTAGCGTTTCTCTTATACAAAAACTACCATCCAAGATACTTAAATTGTATAATAAACAAACTTCAAATTATTAATTCTTATTTAAAATTAATTATAACTTCCTAGATTAAAATTGACAGAAATCGCAAAAATCACAACTTTCTTTTTCATTTCTTCTTCTGGTAAATGCGTCACTCCCCCATTTTCTAACACTAAACAGTTGGAAATTACCACTTTTCGTAAAAAGGTGGAAAAAAGAACTTACTGAAGATGTCTTCTACACTCCACTTAAAAAATTCAAATCGCAAAAACTTGGCCACGAAATTGAAAATTGATAGAAACAAGAAATAAAAAGAAAAAAACAGTCATTACAAAGAGTTTTATTTAAGTTATTCGGACGGAAATACATGTTTTACAGTGTATTGTACTACTTACCGGCCAACCTAGCACTAGCGTAAGCGTGTTTTTCTTCCCTAGAAAAGTCAAAACAGTTTCTAGGTTACTACAGCCTTATTTCTTAGACAAACCTCTAAAATTATATTCAGAACAAACAGAAATTTTGGTTGGGAATGCGTTCTTTTACTCTCTAGGACTAACAATGTTGTGTTTCTTACAAGTTTTTTCTTTCTATTGGTTTACTTTTTAAACATTTGTTATAGGAATGAAAATCAGGATTGTTTATTCTTCTCTAATTTATCGTTCAAGTCTCAAATTAAAAAAGACAACTCTTGATAAAATCACAATCGGACAAATTGTTAATTTGTTATCGAATGACCTAAGTCAGTTTAATCGATTTGGGTCTTTTATACACTCACTTTGGACTGCATCAATTAAATTAATTTTGAGAAGTTTGTATATTGATAAAACACTTGGACATGCAGCCATTTCCGGTGTTAGTTGCTTAATTCTCTGTTTTTTAATACAATGTAAGTCACTTTTCGGTACTAGTGATGTAATAAATACAACTTTCTAGTATACATGTCAAGATAACTGTTAAAATATCGGCGAAAAGTAGCTGAAAAAACCGACTATAGAATTCGATTATTGAATATATCTGTAAAATTGAAACAATTCAATTCTATTCTTAGGAAAAATTAAAATTAATTACTTTAAATTAAGTCTAATTTTCTTGTTTAGAATTAACAGAAACCACGCGTGCTAACCGCTTCCCACAATTCAACAACTCTTTTAAAATTTATCTGTTAAAATCGTGTGTCTATTTATGTATTTTGACAGCTATTTTAACTCAAAAAGACTTAACATTTCAATATTTATTCACATTAAGTAGTATTTACGAGTATTTAAACTCTTAATCAGTATTTTTATTCCATTTGGTATTACAATGTTGGCAGAAACGTCAATCACAATTCAACGTATCCAGCAATTTCTTTAACATAATTTCACTCCAGGTGTTACCAAAACTACGTTTAGAATTTATTTTTCAAACTCTCCAAAATCTTGAAAAGAAATATGTCAAAACAAGTCAAACACTGAAACACAATTTTAAATTTTCCCGCGTTTTTATTTCAATAATTATTAATTTACACAAAACAGTTGAAAGAAATTTAGTTTTAACTACATTTCTAAATAAACTTCTAGGTGCACTTTATGCCACTTTAAATAATAATTTAAATATTGTTCGTTAATTAAATGAAAATAATTTTCGAAATTTATTCGCCATAAGGAGCACCAAGAACGTTGTCCTGAAGCTGCCGTATAACGTCATGTCAAAACTGTGGATTACTAATGTGTGTCTTACTAATTTATTAGATTTATCATCTACTGTCATTATTAATTTTTGGAATATTTTTAACGCTTAAATTCTAGTATGCATATGCATGCACAGAAGAATTTTACAAATGTTTTTTAGTCAATATTACTATTTTTTCTACACAAAATGCACTGTTGTAATGATAAAGAGTGATATGAATAAAGAGTAGTAAAAGCTTTTATTAACTACTTATCTCCTTTATTTAACAAATAGTAATTACATAGGTTTGTCTTCTTTTAATCAAGCAAAAGCAATTCCCAATTTTTTATACATTTCAGCCATTATCTTTAATTGTTGATTTTTCGTTTAAAAAATACTTATTTTTACAAAAGTGTGTCTTATTTAATTACTGAAATTTATTTTATAGATGTTGCTTTATAACATCAGAGTTAACGAGTTAATTTAATTTGTCGATTATATTACAAAAAGTTTTTTTTATTTCGTATATTATTTTCAAAATGTACCATAATGTAACTCTCTTGTAAAGATGTTTGATAAAAAGAAAACAAACAGAGAAAGTGCGGTAAAGAATGCTATTAAAATGTAATCTGATTTTTGGTAATTAAATTAGGTATTGTTTAAGAAATGGACAGGAAGTTGTAACAAGAACACTGTAATAACAAATATCATACAATTACGTGCAAAATTATGATACAGAATGGACAAAAAATTATTTGTTTGTGGGAAATTGGAAAAAAAATTGTAAAGAGATTTTTAAATGACCTTCTCAGGTGTATTATTCAGATCAAATTGTATTATGTAATGCAGGTATTAGTTTAATTGTATTTTTTTTATAAAAAAATAAAGTATTTCTAAAATAAATTACTTTTTTAAGCAATAAAAATAAGTAAGTAAATAAATAAATAAAATCTTTTTTTAAATTTATATAAATTACAAATTTTTGTCTTTACAATCGACTATTTTAGATTCGCCATGTTGACTTTTTTAATTTTTGTTCCAAAATCATAATCAGTGGCTTTCTCAACAGCTAAATGTATAATTCTGTTCAATTTTGTCAAATACTTTCCAGACTAATATCATTGGTCTTTATGATTGGCCATACTGAATCGGCCATCTTAATTTTTTAATTTTCAGGCGTAAATCATAATTAAAAAACTTGAAAATCTATGAGAAGATACTCGTTTTTATGCAATTTCGGCAAATATTTTTCGCAATATTAATGAATTCTTGTAAATTTTGTTTCTAACAAATTTAAAAATAGGTAGTAGAACGGCAAGATTTTGATAAGTTGCTTCCGATTTTTAGATTTTTTAAAACGTTTTATAAAAAATAAGAAGAGGAAACGACTTGCATTATGCACCTCAACGCACTCTCAAGGTTTTTCTTTGACGTGATTGCGATTTGTTATTACACATTTATTTTAGAAGCATTATATGATTTTTTTATTACTATTATTTTATATTCTATCGACAAATAAATAAAAAAATGTCGTCATAGACGATTTAAGTATTTATTTCTAAACAATTTTGTCAAAACAGAAAATAATCAAAATCTAAATTCCTTGATTAAAGTGATTTGTAGTCTCTTAAACAAAAAGTTTTTCAAAAAAGTCCTTTTGTTGTGTTTTAAACAATTTTGAAAAATTGTGTAATGGACAACCTTTACTATAATTGCATCTAGTAGTAACAATCAAGAAAAACAATATTGCGTATTAATTTTCCCAATAATTATCCTTTGAGTCACATAACAATATAATCACACCATTTCAATGACAAGTCCACTCCTTGAATCTGCTCTAATTTCATTTCAGTCGAAAAATCGTACTATTGATAGTAAAAAATCCATAAATATTTATTTACTTCCATATGTTCGATCATATCGGAATATTTCTATGTTTACAAGAAAAAAAAATTAAATAATTTCATTGGTCATGTCAACGACTCAAAGGACTCCTCAGGTGGGAGTAACAAGGTTAAACCAAAACGCTATATAACACCATCCCAATAATCCCAACCGATTTTCTTCCTGAAAAGTGCTAGCAAGTGACGTCATGCGACTTTCAGTAAGTACTCCAACTCTCAATCTACAAGTTTAACTGTACGATCCTAGATCGTCCTGATCCTTGCGAGTGTTATCCTTCAAACACATTGCTACGCCATTGGATACTCGGATCTGGTCAGTTCTGAAACGTCCTCTTCTTATGGATCCTACACGTCGGGGTACTCGTCTTTGTATCCTGGATATTACGGCGGGTATGGGTACTACAGTCCTTTGGGGAATTTCGGGTACAATGGGTTTGGTTACGGAAGCATGTACCGGCCGTATTATGGGGGGTACTACGGAGGGTACTCCAGGCCCTACTACAGCAGCTACATGAGCTACAGGCCGGGATATTACGGGTATGGGAGTGGACTATATGGGGGACTTGGTGGGTATGGAAGCTACTATGGCGGGTATGGAACGGGATGTATGGGGATGTACCGTCCTGGATGTTACAGTTATTACAGCTACTACAAAAAATAAGTTAATTTTTGTAATAAATCCGCTTGTTTATTTATTTTAGTTTTATTATTTGTTGGTATTTTCCAAAAGTTTTTGGGTCAAATTACTTAATAAAAATTTAATTTCTGGTAAAATTGATCGAATTTTCTCAAAGGCGGATGTGATAGTTATGTAAGGAATTGCAAATTAGGAAAAGTCAGTGGGAAGATATCCAAAAAAAATAATAGCGTGGGATCTGACATACTTTTCACTTTGCTTTGATTTCTTTTGTTCGATTTTCGGTTTTTTGACCAAAAATATTTTTGGTAGCTCTTTCAATTTTTAAATTCACACCCCCTTTTTCCAAAAATTAATTTAATATTTCCAAAAATAATTTAAAACGTGCCAAAAAATTATTTTCCGATGCTAGCAATAAGTTCGGGAGAAACCAAATTTCTCTTTTTGCAATAAATTTTTTCGAAATAAATTTATGACGTTCTTCGGGGGTAATTTTGAGTATGACATAATTTTTATGCAATCGAGTATTACTCTCACTTTTCGCCTGAAATGCGAAATGCTTTCTTCATTTAGTGTTGTGACCTCGCAAAGTTCAGAGCAATGCTTCTAAAAATCGTAAGTTTCTTCCTTTTCTTTCAAAAATTTCCAAAAATATTTTTTTAGATACTTCTTCTTTTTGTTTTCCCAAATTTCATAACCGCAATTCCTCCCAACGACAAAGCTTTATTCAACGATGAATCTCCGGAATCGCGCGGTCACAAAAAACGTCGAGGAGGTCCTTGTCGTGGCAGAAGTCTTCCCGAAGGACGAACTTTCTTCGATTGGTCCTTGCAATACGTCGATGTTAATTACAATTATAATTACAATGTTAACTGCGGTGGGGGTGGAGGTGGCGGACATGGCGGTGCCGGAGGAGGAGGTGCACAAAAGCCGATTTTGTCTGGAGTCCTCCAAAGCAGTTCGTTTTAATTTCCTCCAAAAACTCGCTTTTTTAAAACAGATTTTTTCAGTCGGAAATCGTCCCCAAGGCGGCGGTCACCCCCCAAACGGAGGCGGTCTTTTGGGAGGTAACGGCATCAATTTTATTCAGTCTCAGTTCCAAGGTATTTTCGCCGATGGCGGTCAAGGCTTAGGTTCGTTTTTCCCCCAAGGTGGGTTAGGTTCTTTGCTACCCCAAGGAGGACTTTTTAACGGTCAAGGAGTGCTGTCCTTATTCGACAACGGTCTTTTTAACGGTATTTTCAGTAGTAGTCAGTCGAATTCCCAGTCTGGGGCTTCTACTGTTCCCAGTAGGCCGATAACTACTCCCAAACCTCCTGGACAAGATCCTGATGATATTATTTATAACGATGAGAGACCTGTACATGAAGATCATGATCCTGTTGTTCCAGATTCGCACTACAATAGACCTGGTCAGTATTTAGTGGCTTATAATCCGATTTTTGGGGAGTTTGTCCATGACCTGTCCGATTTTAACCCAAATAGGATTTATAGGCAGTTTAACAAGGAGCTTACTAGGCTGGTTAGGCCATGGGCGCATCTTCTAGGAAGATGATAGATGTGAGTGAGTTTCATAAACTTTTTTTCTAGATTATAGATTCTTAATTATTAAAAATATTAATAAAAGTTTGTGAAACTGACTCAGACTAACAAAAATAACTTTTTTTATTAATAAATTACGTAATTTGTTATACAACCAACAATTAATTTTTATTTATTTTTTTACAGCGCCGATTTATAGAGGACAAAGACCATATCAAAGTCTATCAAAGTATCCATATCAAAGCAATCGTTATTACTCGACTTACAACAGAATTAGATTTACTTAATTTTGTTTCATTTGTATATAACCATCTTTCATAAAACATTTAAACAAGAACAACTCAATTTTTTATATTTATTTTAATAAAAATTGTTTAAAACAATTATTATATTACCAAATTTGTATAAAAATCTAATTTATGATCTTACAAATAAAACAAAAATATAAAACTACTTGTCCATTTCTTTAAAATCAACAAAATTTGGATCTGCATTATCTTTTCCTTCTTCCTTTTGGTTTTGAGCACCACCGTAGAGTGTTTTGATAAATTCACCCATTTTTTTAGTTTCTTGTTGATGCTTCTTCTTTTGTGTTTCTTTTTTTAGGGCTCTTTATCCTCAAATTCTGCTAACTCATTTCTTATCTTCAGTAGCAAATCTTGAAGATTTTTTTGCTCCAACAGAAATTTTTGCATCTTTTAAGGCCTCGATGACTTCTTCTTCGTCTGTTCTCGTTTGGAAGAGTTTCCAGAGCTCCAAAATATTTTTCTCTAAGTCTAAATTTTAGGCATTGGGCTTTAACAACCCAACAGCATCAATTAGGTGTCTCAACTTAATAAATTAGGTTTTGAATCACCAGATTTTGTAATCAGTAATCTTCATCTAACTACGTAAGACAACTAGAAGAAAAAACCAGTAAAACACTCAATTTTTTGTTTATTTTTATTAAATTGTTTTTTTACAAAACAATAATTATTACTAAATTTGTATAAAACCCTATTTATCTACTTAAATATTAATAAAACAAAAATACAAAACTACTTGTCCATTTCTTCAAAATCAACAAAATTCTCATTTGGATCCGCATTATAAGTGTCTAGAAAATTCTCGACGGCTTGCTCCTGTGGTTGACCCATAAATGGTTTCAACATGGGTCCATTCAAAGTCATTACTGTACCAACATTTTCTTCCTTTGCTTCCCCATTTCGTCCTGTAATTTCTGGGTGGGGAGCTACAGTCTGGTTGAACATTCTTTCAAACATCAGAGGGTTTATAGCACCTAGAACATAACCCAGATCAGAATTATTCCGATTCCCAACATCTTCAAAATGATTTTTAGGAGTTTTGTGTTTCTTCTGAATTTCTATTTGGTCGGTATCATCCCCGTTGTCTCTCAGAAAATTATTCAGTTCATGGTCAGACGCTCGACCCATAAAAGGTCGGAGTAGTTCCGGTGAAAGCATCATATCACCTACAGTTTCTTCTTTTTGGTCTTGAGTACCATCAAAGAGTGTTTCGATAAATTTACCCATTTCCTTAGTTTCTTGTTGATGCTTCTTCTTACTTTTATATTTCTTCTTTTTGGGTTCTTCACTCACAACATTTGTTAACTCATTTCTCATCTTCAGTAGCAAATCTCGGAGATTTTTTGCCCCAACTGAAATTTTAGCATCTTCTAAAGCTTCAACGACTTCTTCCTCGTCGGTTCTAGTTTGAGGAAGTTTCCAGGGCTCCAGAATAATTTTCTCCAAGTCTAAATTTCGAGCGTTGGGTTTTGATAACCCAACAGCGTCTATCAAGTGTCCCAGTCTGATAAAATTAGGTTTTAAATCAGCAGATTTTCTCAGAGAGTGACTTTCAGCAAGATCTAGAATTCGTGGAGTTATCAAAATTGCTTTATGGGGGCTCTTTTTAATTGCTGGGACTTTCGAGTATGGAACTATAAGTCTTGGAGCAGAATGTCGAGCACTGTTCAATATATTTCGAGCTTCATGGGCGGCATCACTTATATGAGAAACTGTTTCTTGCCCAGATCTAAAACTGTCTCTTACCATTTCCCCAACTCGTTTAAAAGTGTTTGTAATTGGATCATCTGAAGTGTCACGTGACCGTGACCTCCATGGGCGTTCTGAAGCTTTAACAATTTCGTAATCTGACGGGATTATCATGTTTTGAGGTGGGATTCTCATTGCTGAAAGAAGAGCGTTTTTAGAGGAGCCTACCAGATGTTTCAGGTGGTACATGGGAGCTTTTTCATCTTCAAAAGCCTGTTTTGTGGCTGTCCCAAAATTTTCGAATGTTTTTGGAACGTCTAGACGAACATTTGGGTCGTTTATCAAGCGAGTCAAAGGGATAGAACGTTTGGTTATTTTCTTCTTTTGGGCTTCTATGGAAGTAAAAGTTCGGTTGCTGATATCAGTCAAGAATTTCAAGTCTTCGTCATTTTGAGATTTTTCTTTCATTGTGTCAATAATTTGGCGTTGAACACCCAAAAGAGCATTTAAATCATCATCGACTGACCTTTTATAATCAGTGAGTCGTCGACTGGGTACATCAAAAAGAAAAGATGAAGAAACTGGGACATTTTCAGATTCTCGATAATCAGTAGGATACTGAGAGTGTGGTAGATTATCTGGAGGAAAATTATCTTCTAATAAATCTGGACTTGGATACGGCATATCTTCAAAATTTTCTTCCGGTTCTTCAGCTTCCCGGTATTGTCCATAATACTGAGATTGGGGAGCATAACCAGAATATCCTTGGTTAAATTTCTGATTTAGTTTTTGCTTTAATTTCATTTTCTTGTGCAATGTCGGACTTGCTTCTCTTTCTTCAGAATCTTCAACTTCACGATAATGATTGTAAAGCTGAGACTGAGGTCCATAATTTGAATACCCTTGATCATACTTCTGATTCAGTTTCTGTTTCAATTTTTTGATTTTGTGTAAAGTCGGGTTTGCTTCTCTTTCTTCAGAATCTTCAACTTCACGATAATGATTGTAGTATTGTGGCTGAGATCCATAATTTGAGTATCCCTGATCAAACTTTTGATTCAGTTTCTGCTTGAGTTTCTTGATTTTGTGCAAGGTAGGATTTGCTTCTCTTTCTTGATCTTCAAAAGCTGACAAATCATTTTCAATTTGTTCTAATTCAGACTCTTCAACTTCTCTTTGACGATCAGCTTCAGCTTCTCTCAGTCTTGACGAAAAAATTCCCTGATTTGGGATAACACCTCCATGAATGGGAGAAATTTGGACTCCGTGGTTAATCACATGCCCATTAAGCAAACCTTGGTGCAAACCTGGTGTAACAAACTGTGTTTGAGTAATAGGCAAACCTGGGTTAATTATCTGCGTTTGGGGCAAAGACCCATGACTGTGTACGTGTTGGTGAAAATGCGATCTGTGTGCTTCTGCTTCACGATTTCCTTCATTTTCTTTCTCAAACCGATTTAGTAACTTTCTTGCTTCAATTAACTCACCCAATGCTTGGTTTAAATTTAAACTTGGTCTAGAATCTTCATTTTGTGCTTCTCGAGCTGAATTTTCTTCAACCAAATGAAAATCTTCTCCTGATTCAGCACTTCTTTCCATTGCGTCACCTTCCATTGAACAGATGTGAACAAAAGTGGGTTCTTCGTAATTTGGGGGTGGTGGAGGATAGTCTTGCCGTTTTGACCGGTTTGGAGTTACTCGATTTTGATTATTTCTGACTTGATTTAAGACTCTTGCAGAATTTGCTCTAAGTCTAGCTCGATTTGTTAGAGCTCTAGCTCTGGCTTCGCTGAGTCTAGCAAGGGCATGAGGAAGGTCAGGTGTTGAGAGTGCAGGTAGAAGAAGTCCAAGAAGAAAATAAGCGTGTAAAAAATTCTAAAAAAAAAATTTTGAGGGACTTATTTGTGTAATTTTGAGACTTACCATTTTGCGTGGCACTACACTCGACACCTTGCTTAGAATTGTTGTAATAAATAAAGAATGTAATTGAAGCAATAGTGAGTGACCTAGATAATAAATTTGAAAACTCATCAAAATTGAATACGTTTATTTAAAAATATGTTACATAAATAATTACAGGTAAGTATACAACAAATAGACACTATATACAATAGCAACAAATTCTTACTAAATAGCTTTGAAATAACAATCCTTGCAAGTTTTGATTAATTTTACAAAGAACCGATTGGGTATTTACAATCAAAAATCTTGTGTCTGCAAAAGCAAAAACAGCAAACTTTTCAAAAAAGAAAAAAATACTTCTTTGTTGATGAAAAAATCTGTATTTCTTTTGTCATTCTAGACTTACAAATCTGATTGATCTGGACCTAAAATACAAAAAACTGTTTTAGTTGAAGAACAAAGACCTGGAATTTTGTTTCTAAATGAATTTTATTTGCATTTGAAACACGTGACTAATGGTTTAGTCTCACACCGTTAATTTCATTAATAAAATCAAAAAAACCACATAGAATTGCTGAATTAGTCCAAACGAATTAATCTGTTAAAAAATCTCTAGAAGCAAACTACACCTTTAATGAAATTACAAGAGGGACAAAACCGGAAGTCACTATCTAGGAAGCCATGTTATTAATTTTAGTGCCCATTGATCAAATGCAAATAAAACCACTTAAAATTTAAGGTGGAGTTTACTCCATAGAGATAAGACATCCAGAAATCTAACAAAAATGCCCCCTTTAGATTCCTAAATTGAAAGCCTACCGAAAAAAATAAAAAGGCTACAAAATCAAAATCTACACGGTACATAGGCAAAAATAAGACCAATTCAGGTACCTCATTGCAAAACCGGGTCCGTTAAACAATTTCGACAAATCCGCCTCCTCGTTTCGATCAAGAAGCACTTGTGACCTCGTTGGGTTCAAGGGATTTATCAGGAGAGGGAGATTTGGGGGTTTCTTCAATCAGTTTCATCAGTTCTTGATGAACGTTTTTGTTGCTGAGGATTTTGGGGCATTTTGCTAAGAGTCCAGCGATTGCACCGGTTTTGTTCGAACCGGAATGTTCCTGGAGTAATTTGAAGGCTTTAGAAGGAAGAATATCGTAATCTTCAAAATGCTCAGCTTCACTCCAACTGTCATAATATTGTTTATAATCATTGTAAAACTCTTGGGGAGTTTGTGCAGGAGTTGAGCTTTCGGTACTGTTCCTCAATGGAGAAAGAAAACTACTATCAGGAGTTGAAAAGTCGTCGATTTCTTCCTGAAGAATCCGTTTTGCTGCGGCTTGAAGTTTTTCTTTTGGAACGTTTCGAAAAACCTGGCCTTTCTTCTTTTTCAAAATACTTTGGATTAGTTCAGTGACTAATTTATCACTGACTGGACTTCCAGGAGATGTTATTCCACTTGAAGAAAAGCTTTCATCACTTGGTTTTAACGGTAAAGTTAGCTGATCACGTCTCATTACTTTTTCTTCTTTCTTAGGTTCGGGTTTTGGTTCTTCTTCATCATCTTCTTCTCCTTCACAAACTTCTTGCAGTAATTTAAACAATCTTGAATGTGTTGCTGCACGTTGATACCGACTCATTTTCTTCAATTCTGGAAATTCTTCATTGTCTGAAATATGACGACTCATATCTGAAGTCACTCCAGAATCACCTTCTTCTTCACTGAGTTCTTCTAGTGATTTAACACTGCTTTTAGTTGATGTTTTTTTAATTTGTAAATTTCCAGTTTCAATCGCTGTCACTTTCTCTTTCACCGACATTTTAATTTCACTTTCTTCTTTTAGTTTTTGTTTTTTGTTGTTAATACTTTCTTTAAGGGCTTGAATACGGTCTTTGATTGATAACGGTTCAGGTTCGGCTTTTTCCGCATTGTTATTAACATCATTAGCTTTTTCTTCATCCGACTCACTTTCTTCTTCTGATTCTGAAGAAGATTCTTCATCGATTGCTTCTTTTTTGGAAGCTGATGGGCTCTCACTTGAGCTGCTATCGCTAGAGCTAGTAGAACTCGCATCATCTTCCTTTTTAGTTTCTTCAAGCTTTACTCTATCTGGTAAAACATTATCTTCGTTATTTTCAACATTTTCTTCAAGCTCAACATCAGAGTTTTTTGAACTAACTGGTAAAACATCTTCTATATTTTTAACATCGTCTTCCTTATTTTCAACATCATCTTCAAGTTTAACATCAAATTCTTTTGCCCTAACTGGCATAACATCGTCTTCCTTATTTTCAACATTTTCTTCAAGCTCAACTTCTGATATTTTCGTCCTAACCGGTAAAACATCATCCTCTTTGCCTAAAATTCCCCACCAATCTTGCTCTTCTTCTTCTTCCTGTTTTTCCTCATCATTTTTATTTGGAATATCAGTTTCATCACTAGCACAAATCACAGATTGGGTTTCTTCTTCAGTTTCTTTTAAAACTGAAGGTGTTTTAATAGTGAAAGACGCAAAAGTGTCGTTTTCTTCGTTTTCTTCAATTTGTAATTCACTTTCGCCTACAGTCACTGTAGTAACTTCTTCGTCATCTGTCACCTCGACTTTTAGTTTTAACGGTAATTTAACACAAACAGCAGTCGAATTTTCTTCTTCTTCGTCATCGCTTTTATCTGCAATTGTAGTTGAATCACTTAAAACGCTTGATTCACGTTTGGAATCACTTCTCTCGCTTTCTTCATAAATGACACTCAACTGATGAGGTATTGTGTCATCTTCGGCGTTGTAAGAAACTGAATCTTCATTATCTGAATTTTCTTCATCATAAACCTGTATATCTTTAACTGAACGAATTGCTTGTAATCCATTCGGTTGACTTCTGTTCGGCTCAAATCTCTCTTCTTCAGTTTCAACTTCTGTTTCTGATTCTGAATCAGATTCTTCTGATTCAGTTTCTTCTTTTGGTAAACTTGGAGTTACAAGAATTTGAGGTGTTTTTGATTCTTCTCGTTGAGATTCTTCTCTTTCTTCTTTAATTTTTTTACAAAAATACGCCATTTCATCTGTTGAAGAATAACCGGCAATTTCTTCATTTTCGCTTTGTTCATAATAGGGGTAGGGTGAATACATTGGAGGGTACCCGTAGTAATAATAATAAGGGTCCCAATAAGGAGGGTAGTATTGCATGTAATTCTGTTCATTTGAGTCTTCTACTTCTCTTGTTGGGGTAGTTGGAGGGTAATAAGGTGGGTAGTACCCCCAAAATGGCAAAGGCGTATTTCTGGCAGTTTCAGAGTCTGATTCAGTATCAGGCGTTTTAAGAGGTCTTTGCATAAAAGGGTAAGGCGATGGTGGAGGGTAATACCCCCAAAAAGGTACAGGAGTCTGACGAATATCTTTCTCACTTTCGTTTTCTTTAGGATTTTGATAATAATAATTGTAATAGTAATCAGGCCAGTAAGGAGGGACAGGGGGTGGATAATTAGGATCGTAACCCCATTGGTTATACGAGGAGGGGTCGTAGTTTTCGTTTACTTCATTGGCATTGGCTACAACAAAATAATTTTGGGGTAGGCTTCAAAAATATTTTTTCTTTTCACCAAAAATTTGTTAAATGAGAGTACCATGCTCTTTGTTTTCTAAATTTTGTCCGAAATATCAGAAATTTCTGAAAGAAACTTACCACAACTATCAGGCGCAGTCATTGCCTGCAAGATCTTAAAAGACCTGCTTGGTATTGAACTTCCGGTGTATTTTTTGGGTTCTGGAACGGTTTGTTCACTTGGATGAACGTAGTTTTTAGGCTGATCGTCTCCTAAACACCAAGAAGTTACCAAAAAACTATCTCAAAAAATTAGACTTACTTTCAATCTGAATTGGGATTGTTCTAACTTGAGGAGATCGAGTACCGGGAGGTGGTCCTCGAGAAACTGAAAATTTTGAAAAGTCAGTACCTTTCTTAAAAAGAGAAATAGTTAGTCTAAGCAAAGAAATCAGTTAGAAAACTCCCGAAAGCTTCAAACATCGTACCAGGAGCCCCAGAAGGAGGATCAGATCCGTCAGTCATTGATTGAAGAAGTTTGAAAGCTTTAGATGGGATTGCTGGACCGCGATATCTAGGATCAACTTCGTTATGAAGTGAAGTATCATCGTCTATACCTAATCAAAGAGTTGAAGAGTTAGTACGCAATTTTTGCATTAGAAAGAGAGTATTAGACCCGACACCAATAAAAAAAATATGTACCACTTTCGTCCAGAATTCGAAAAACTCTGGATGGGATAACTCCCCCTCTATATCTCGGGTCTTCCTCCTCTTTAAAAACACTTTCATCACAAATTTTTGTAGTACAAGAAGACTTACCTTGTTTAAATCTATTCATCAATTCTCTATCACCTTTCGATAACTTCAACTTCCTCATTTGCTCACTCGGATGTTGCTGTTGGAACTGTTGAGGATATCTAGGTCCATGTTCAACAACTGGAGAATTATCATCTTCATCATCTCCATCAGTTTGTGTTATCTTCTGAATCACTTTAAAAGCGTTTGATTGAGCCGGATTATTGCTCCAGCTTTGTTGACGATTCAAATTTCTGTCAAAAAATTTTATTAGAATCTCGAATTTTCTTCGGAAGTTTATACCGTTCAAGTCCGGGAGTTCCAGGAGACGCAGGTATTTTCCGTTCGATCTGTACAGGTATAATAATGGCTCCCTGGGCATCAACTTTCGGTACAGGCCCTGGATGTTGAAACACTAAAGGTTGAGTAACATAAACAGCATTCGGGTGTTGATTATTTTGAGGAGGCGATCTCTGAACCATTTGTGGTTCAGAAAGAGTTTCTTTCTTAGCCCAAGGTGGTACTTCTTCGGTTTGTTTCGGTTGTTTTTGCCATGGTTTTGGTGCTTCTTTTAAGGTTGGAGTTGAAGGAGATTGAATCTGAGGAGAATCTCTTTTAGGAGGTGGAGGACTAGTCACACTTTTTTGTTGTTGCTGATTAATTGGAGGAATATAAAGCGAGCCTAAATGAGCAGTACTTGTTTTAACAGTAGGTTCGTCTTGGCTTTGATTTCTCTCGATTATTTTAGGTTGGTATCGTGGAGGTTCTGGTGGTGCTTGCACAGGAGATTGTTGATTGCTTTGATTCCTGTCGATTATTTTAGGTTGGTATTTTGGAGATTCTGGTACTGGAGATTGCTGTTGATTCCTCTCTATTATTTTAGGTTGATACCTGGTAGGTTCTGGTTGAGCTGGAGGCGACCACTGCTGTTGAAGCTGTTGATTTTGTTGAGGTTGCTGCCATCTCTGATTTTGTTGCACTGGAGGCGATCTTTGCTGTTGCTGTTGAACCGGAGGAGATCTTTGCTGTTGTTGAAGTACTGGAGGCGACCTTACTTGTCCTTCATTACCATAAATCTCATCTAAGAAAGTATTTTTCGTTTGCGGACCTCCAGTTTTCCTCAACAGAGCCATTGGATTATCTGGTATAATTTTCGTCATATCAGGTCTTTCCAACACCTGATTTTCCGAAGTGACTATTTTTTGAGTTGGGAGTGGTTCGGTAGGAGGTGGAGGTGGTCGTGGGATACTAGTTGGAGGTGGTGGTGGTGGCGGTATTCCAGTTTTGGGAATAGGAGGTGGTGGTGGTGGTCCAGTTGGGAAAACTTGGACGTGCATTTGGGGTTGCATTGCTGCAAGAGCTGAAGGTGGTAAAGGACCAACAGGTTGTTGGGGGAGTTGTCGAGGAGGTTCAGGAGCACCAGTGTAGTTGGCATTGCGTTCGATTCTTCGGGCCATTCGAGGGGATTTTATTTCGGATAAGTCGATGCCGCCAGGGGTGTAAGTGAAGGGTTTCTTGTCTTGTTTCATCATGGCGTTTTGGACGCATGGTGGAGGGTCCATTTTTGTTGATGGTATCTGAAAATAGCACAGTAATTTTATTAGAAAGCTGTGAAATTTAATTCGAGGTAATTGATACAAACTTATGGGTGTTTATGCAATTTACCTCTGATTTGAGTCTAACACTTGGAATGTGTCCGACTGGGGGCGGTGGCGGCGGTGTAATTCCTCCAAATGACGGTACTAAACCAGAACCAGCTCCAGGGAGCCTCGACTGCTGCCTATAATCAATCACCCAAATCAAATTAATTTAATTAGATAGAAAACACTACTTTCTTTAACAATAATCATCAATAATTAATAATGGGTTGTTTGATTTTATCACTTAGTATTCTGGTGCATGTAATTAGTTGTTCATAGCGTGTTTTAACCATCAACCCGACCATGAAATGCAATCCTTATTTTACTATAAATACTCTCAAGAAAATTTATTTGAGCATTCTCAGCTTGGTTTGCTTAACTTTAAGTCTTAAGCAACATGGGAGCTTTGGTAAGCAAAATTTTTGACTTAGACAAAATAAAATTTTTTGGAATTAGTTTCAGGTGATTGCGAGTATGTTCCTGTTGGGTCTCTCCGAGACTAAAACACTACCAGAGCCCCAATATCAAGAACCACTAGCTTTGGCTTTTACAAGTAAAGGAATGGCAGTAGCCCCCATACATAGCGCATCACATCCCGATCCCCCAAAACTCATTGCAACTGCAACAAACTACCAACCTTACCCAGCCAAAGACTACCATTACGCTTATGCACCTGAAAATAACTTTGTTCCAAGTTATGCACCTCCACAACCAGAAGACTACTCAGCTGAAGAATTTGACCAAGAGAAATTTTTTGGCGATCTTAAAGACTACACTCATTACAAAACTTCCAACAGCTTTAATCTTGAAGGTCCCAGACAACTTGAAACCATCAACACCAAAAGCTACCATAAAGAAGTAGGACCTTACGAGACAGAGTCTTTTGACCATGAAGACCACGCTCATGATGAAGAACACGCTGAAGTCCACTACCATCAACACAAACACGTCCACAAGCACAACCATAAACAAGAACACGTCCATAAACACGCCGGTCAACACAAACACCAACATGGGCACAAGCACCAGCACCAAGGTCACCACGAACATAAGCATCACGGTGAGCACAAGCACGAACATCAAGGAAAACATGTGCACAGTCATAAAAGCGAGCATGATCATAAGCATCACGGGTCGCATCATCACAGTCATCATGGTGAACATAAACACGAGCATAAGCAAACTGATGAACATAAGCATGATCATCATCACGGGCATAAACATTCGCATCATTCGGATCATAAACACGAGCATCACCAGGATCACAAGCATGATCATCATCATGATCATAGTCATCATGGTATGCATAAGCATCAGCATCATCACAAAGACGAGCATAAGCATCAACATGGACACAAACATGAAAGCAAGCATCATCACGGACACAAACATGGGCACACACACAAGCATAGCCACCACAAGCATTGAGAGAGGGGCGATTTTAAATTTGTTGTTTTATTCGAAAATAAAGGGTTTTATTAAAGTTAACATGGTTTTTTATTTTTCTGTTTCTAGAAATAGAGTTTCAAAAGTTTTATATTATAAATAAAAAGCAAAAAATAATTTTACTTATTTAGAGAAACAAAAATAAAAGCTTTCTCTACAAAGTTTTTCAAGAAAAGTTGAAAAAAAAAAAGTAAAGATAAATTTAAAAGACACAAATAAAGTTTTGTGAAAATCTCACGAAACGACGATTGGGAGTCAAAGAATAACTAAAAAAGATTCTAAAAAAATAAACGTTGTTTCTTTAAAAGCCTATAAAATAAGAATTGAAAACAAGAACAGTTATAAAAAATCTAAAAAAAAAAGAAAAGAAGTTATTAGAACAGCTTGAAAAACGCCGATTAAAAATAACAAAAGACAATTTTAGAAGATTTGACTGGAAAAAAGAGAGAAAAAAAAATTCTAGAAGAATAAAATATGGTTGTAAGATAGCTTAAAAAACGACGATTATAAAAAAAACAGATAAACTACGTCAAAACAAAAAAAAGAAAAAATAACTCAGAAAAAAAATTAGAAAATAACTTTGACAATTTAGAGTAAAAAATAAACTTAAAAACAGATTTCTGGAAATTGAAGAATTCTGAATTAACTAAAGAAGATTCTAGAAAACATGGTAAAAGACATATGAAAATTCTGGCAGAAGACAACATGTAGAAAATTTAAAAAATAATGAAATGGAATTTTAAAAGAAAAAAAATTGAAAAAACTGTGTCAAAAAAAAAAAAAAATTTTAGGCACAAATAAGCCTGAAAAACAAACTTTGAAACACAAAAGAAAACCTTAATAAAAGAATTTAAAAAATTTGTAGAAAAAAGCAAATTGTAAAACAACAAAGAAATTCTGGAGAAGCTTAAAAAACAAAAAAAAATAAAAACTAATACAGATTATAAAACAGCAAAAGACGATTCTACAATAGCTTGACAAACAGTGATTGGAAAAGAGTGTTAAATAAAATTATAAAAAAATTATAATAAAGAAGCTTGAAAAAACTATCGAGACTAAACTAAAAAATCAAGAAAATTTGATTTTTTCTAATAAAAGAAGAAGCTTTTTTAAGCTTGTAGCGAAATTTTGGAAACGAAATTTGAAAGACCAGAATAACCTTTTTGAAAAATTAAATAGTTTAAAAGCAAAAAATAAATATGGAAGTTAAAAAATTTTAGGGAAAAATTTACTAAATAACGTTTAATAAAAAAAGAGTAAAAAAACTGTAAAAGTTAAAAAACTTCGATTAAAAAAAATAAAAATTAACGAAGATTTTGAAGAAAAAAAAACATATTTTAAGAAAACACAAAAAGATTCTTGAAAAGTTAAAAAACGGCATTATTCAAAAATAAGAGCAACAAAAGATCTTAGAAAAACAGAATGTAATTCTAAAAAAACTTAAAAAACGGCATTTGGAAGAAAAATAACTTTGAAAATTAGTAAAAAAAGCAACAAATAATTTTGGAAGAAATTGGAACAAATCTGCATAAAAATAGAAAAACAAAAAAGTTCTAGAAGAATAAAAAAAGTCTCACAAGATTCAAAACTTTATTGCGATAGAAAAAAAAATCAAAAAAAATATAAAACAACAAATAATTACAGAAAAAAGTCTCTAATAGAAAAAAAACAAAATACACCTAGAAAAAATAGATCAAAATACGATTCCTAAAAGAAAAAACTTAAAAAAGAAACATTTAGAAATATTCTAAAAAATACAATTTTAAGAATAGAATAGAAGTAAAAAATAGACTAAAACAAAGCTGGTAAAAGTTAAAAAAAAATATTCTAAAAACGGCGTTTGAAAAAACAAAACTATTTACTAAAAAACATATAAAAAAAAACAACGATAAAAATCTAAAAGTTAAAAGATATCGAGCAGAAAAAGAAATAAAGAAAATTTTGGTACAGAAGTTCTAGAAGAACAATAGAAGACTCTAGAAAAGCTTGAGAAAAAACGATGGGTAAAAAAAATTGATAACCATCGGCTAGGAAACAAACAAACAAAAAAAAATTCTAGAAGAACAGTGAGAAATGTTTTAATAAAAAATTTAAAAACAATGAATAAAAAGAAAGCAAGAAAAAATTCTAGAAGAACAAACAACGTTTCTTCAAAAGCTCATAAAACAACAATTAAAAAAATATTATACAATTTAAAATTAAAAAGTGTCTTAAATGTCTTAAAGCAAAAAAAGTTGCTCTATATAAGAGAACGATTCTCTGAGTTTCAAAGTGATATAAGTAGGTATTTTATTTTGTAAAAAATATTTTTAAGAAGTCTGGTAAATTCAATTTGTTACTAAATAAATTATTTGTTCAAAATTCCAACTTTTTCAATCACAAAAAACCAAAATGATATTTATGTTTTTACACCTCAGTATTAAAAAAAAATAGTTTTATTATAAAATGTATTAATTTTAATAAATAAATAGTGTTTTAAATGTTTTTTTAATTGTTTTTGTAAAAGTGTACACATTTTTTATATGAAAGAATCTCGTGCCTACCTCAATAAATTACCTAATTACACCGCAACTGTAAATAATGTAAATCCGCCTATCAGTACCTCAATTATAGATTTAAAATTTCCATTAAGTGATGAATAATCATAAGTAATTACAGTGAAAAGGGAAAGAAGGAAATTCATCCAGAAATTGTAAAAATTATTGAAGCAGAATTCGTTAAAGTCGCTATCTACCGACACAATTAAGACACGCACGTTTTAATTAATTTAACAATGATTAAAGAACAATTAAGAATCTTTAACGTTTGTTAATAAGTTCTTCTTCACTAACCACAATGCACTTATCTGAAGAAACTAACAGTAAAGTGGCAACTAAATAATTAGATGCACTTGCATTTAGACAATTCGTGCGTAAAACAAAATGAAGATAGTAGAGGGATTTTGTTATAAAAAGCCGGCAATAAATAAAGAAATCACTCTCAGCTTGGGTTGCTAACAAAATAAGTTTCTAGCACCATGGGGGCGACTGTAAGTGACTTTTTACCAAATCAAAAAATCTAGTTTTTGTGTTTCAGACCAAAGCAAGTGTGTTTTGTACACTTTTCTTGGTTGGTATTACTGGAAGCGTGACTGTGACCGGTCCAGGCGTGCAAAACTACTTCCAATACACTCCTGTTGAAAATCCACCATTTATACCAATAGCTAATCCTTATCAGCCCTACCAGATACTCCCAATAGAAAAACAGGACTACCAAGATGACCATGTGGGTTATGACGTTGATCAAGATTATGAAGACCAAGACTACAAGAAATACGAAGATGAAGCAGAGAAATTTACTGGAAGACACCAAACCCATCTTGAAAGTCACTTCCCGAAGAAATCCAAGAAGGAAGTACATTACCACAAACATAAACATGTTCATGAACATAACCACAAACAAGAACATGTTCATAAACATAAACAGGAACACAAACATGATCATAAACACGGTCATAAACAAGAAAGTAAACACAGTCATCAACATGACAGTCATCACCAACACAATCATGAAGAAAGTGGGCATCACCAACATCATGGACATCATAAACACTCGCATCATGATGACCACAAACATGAACATAAATCAGAACATAAACATGGTCATCATCATACTGGTAAACATGAACATAAAGGAAGTCATAAACATGAACATAGTCATGATGGACATCACGGTCATGAACATCATCATGGTAACAGTCATCATCACTCACATGACCACAAAGAAGAAGATAAGCATAGTCATCATCATACTGGAAGTGGTAAACATACCCATCAGCATAAGCATGGCCATCATGGACATCACGACCACAAGCATGGACACAAACATTCTCACAAGCATTCCAAACATTGATTTACAATAAACTGTTTTAATTTTATTTTTGTTGCATTATATCGAGAGAAATGTAAGATTTACCAAATTTGAAAAAAAAAATTTCGCCTTAAAATACAAAACTGGCTCAAAGCCCACTTTGCATACTTGAAATTAGCCCATAGATATCTTAAATTTCAAATTTATTTTAAATTTTTTACTTTTATTTAGTTATAAAAACCCACTGATGAATAAAGAAATCACTCTCAGTTTAGGTTGCCAAAAATGAGTTTCTAGCACTATGGAAGCGACTGTAATTGCCTTTTTACCAAATCAAAAAATCTAGTTTTTGTATTTCAGACCAAAGCAAGTGTTTTGGTTGGTAGGTATTACTGGAAGCGTGACTGTGAACAGCCCAGGCGTACAAAACTGCTTCCAGTGCATTCCTGTTGAAAAGAGACCATTTATGCCCATACCTAGTCCTTAACAACTATACAAGATCCTTTCAATAGAAAAAGAGGACTACCAAGAAGACGGTGTGGTGTATGATGTTGACCAAGACTGCAAGAAATACGAAGATGAAGCGGAGAAATTCACTGAAAGACACCGAACCCATTTTGAGGAATATTTTCCCACAAAATACAAGAAGGAAGTACACTACCACAAACATAAACATATCCACGAACATAAGCACTAAGAGAAACATGTTTATAAACATAAACAGAAACATCAACATGGTCATAAGCAGGAAAGTAAGCACAGTCAACATAACAGTCATCATCAACATAATCATGAGGAAAATGGGCATCATCAGCATAATCCACAAACATAAACATAAGTCAGAACATACTGGTAAACATGGACATAAAAAAGTCATAAGCATGAACATAGTTACATGATAACAATCATCATCACTCACATGACCACAAAAAAGAAGCTAAGCATAGTCATCATCATACTGAAAGTGGCAAACATACCCATCAGCATAAGCATGGCCATCATGGGCACCACGACCATAAGCATAGACACAAACATTCTCACAAGCATTCCATTGACTTACAATAAACTGTTTTAATTTTATCTTTGTTGAATTTCCTTGAAGTAATCTAACCCGGGAGTAATGTGAGATTTACCAACCTTGCAAAAAAATCCTCACTTCTTAAAATACAAAACTGGGTCAAAGCCCACTTTGCTTACTTGCAATTAGCCCACAAACACCTTAAATTTGAAATTCCTGCACGTCACGTGACCGAGTTGGCCCAAATCATCGGAAGTCTCCCGTCTATTTTAAGTCCGAAAGCAGTAAAAAATTTTAAGTGCACGCCGCTGCACCCAATCTATCACTAAAAGAGTGTAAACAAGACCGAGGTGAAATCCAAACGTGAGGTTTGGTGGTATTAAGAACCTTGGAGATGTCCATCTGGTAAATGGGAGCCTTATATGGTGCTACCAGTGTCACTAAATGGAAAGAAATTCGAAATGATGGGAAAGCGACAAAACGACGAGAATTTTAATTCGAAATTTCTAATTTTTTAAGAGTGGAAGACCCTGAAAATGACAAGAAATGGGTTATATTTGTACACCCGGATTTCCCCTACGAGATTTAGTGGAACAACTGCGAGGTTTTGAACAAATTACTGAAAGAATGTTTGCTTTCAGAGTTATTTTCGGGACTTGTTGTAGTTTTTCACTATTTAAACACTGGAGTATTAGAAAAAAATCTAGTTTCAGAAGTGGAGTTACGTCTTTTGGCAAAATTTATTATTCATTCAAATTTAGATTGCTGAAAGATAATTTTAGGACTGCATGAAAAATAAACAGATTATTATTGTTCTGAGAAGTCTACAAAACAGACATGGAGAGTTGTAGATATAAAACTGATTAAACAGAGCGTTTATTTAATGTACTTTCAATGAAAACCGACGTTTCGCTCTATTTTGTTTTTTTTAAGACTTCCTCAGGACGCTATACTATAACTTGAATTATGATTTTTTGTTAGCTAAAAAACAGAGTTTTTTTTATTTATTACACAAATGGGAATAAATATATTCAGTTCTATATATTGTGTATATAAAAAATGTACAGTTACATGCATAAAAAATGTCACTCCGGGCCATAAAATACTGAGTTGAAGCCGCAATTATAACTGCATTCAGATTATAAATTTTAATAAATATTTTATCGAAAATTTTTACTCGATATAAATTTTACATTTTTAATAACAATATTTTACTCAATAATGGTGACATTCTTGACGCACGTGACTGTACTAGTATACACTGTTGTAGTAAGAAATAAAACTGTAGCCACCATTTACTAGTCATCTTCAGAAACAATTTTATTTTATTTTTGCTTTTGAGAATTGCAAAAGTAGTTTACAATTGTGTATACTTCAGTAGAAAAGCAAATTTTACGCACAGTGCGGTAAAATAATCAGTCATTTATAAAAAACAAGCAAATCACTTATTAAAATGAAAAATAGAACGTCACCAAATGTAAAATGAGAAATTTATTATAAAATTGCGCGTGGGCATGTGTCAAATTAAAAACAGAAACAAAACTGTCGTTAGTTGCCTCTAGTCACGTGACGTTTCTTACGCTTTTAATTGCTTGTCAATCTGTCATTTGTTTGGCGGCAAACTTGAATTCGTTTTTAATTTATTGTTGTGAAACAAAGTAGGTGTAGGAGAACGTGGTGACTTGTTGTGAAAATATTTCCAAGGTGCAAATATTTATCCCGACTGGTTAATAATAACTCCAGTCGACACAATAATCCAAAACCATTGACCGATTAAATGGTGAAGAAATTCCTCGACAACAACCAAGAAATATTTTACTCTCACATCGTGTGAACAGCGAGGTATAAGGAATTTCTTATAAAGATGTTTATTGGGATAAGTCATGTTTGCTGATATGTTACTTAAGACGCAAGATTAAATCATTAAGATAAGGAGATAAGTTGGTATATTTACAAACATTCTAATTATACACTTACCTAAATCTCTTTATTTATTTTTTTTAAGTAAGCTAGTGAGAGAGTACTTTAAATTTAAGAAATAGGTCAAATAAAAAATACTGACCCGTTTTTTTAATAAGGAGACTAAAATAAATAGTGGAAAATAGTAACTTGGAAGCAAAATAATAAAGTTGCTTTTTGGTAAAAATTAAAAATAGTTTCAATAATTATGTATATTATCAGTGACACTTTGAATTTAGAATTTTTTGAAGCTTTGTTGTGTCTACCAAATAAAAATATTTTTTTGCTCACTCGTTAGTAAATTTTTATTGCACGTGCGAGGTAGAATACCTTAATGATGCAAGTTAGATAAAATTAAAATGTTGCAATAAAATTAAAAAAATATTTTTTTGATAAAAATTATTGCAATTTAATTGTTTCCAATTAGCTGATTGCTTTATTGATAACAGTTTATTGTACTTTACATATTTTTTAATTATATTAAAATTTAAAAAGCGAGTTAATCACGCTTTCGAATGCAATTTATAACAATTGAAAATGTCACAGATTATTATCGGAAAAATTACTGTCAAATATTTAAAAAATATATTTTTTGCACAATTGAGAGTACAAACAAGAGGAGAAATAATGAAGACACTAAGACAGAATGCAAAAGTATAAACTATGAAAGATATTTCAATCAAAGTCGTGCACAAAATAATATGTATACTACGCAAGAATAGTATACTCGGGCTTCGCTCTCTAGTTATAAATCGCAGCACAGAAATAAATTAAAAAACAAAAACATCACAAAACAAACTTACCAACAATGTAAAAATAAATTTGTAGACAACTAAATAGAAGCTAAATTCAAGTTGGAGTCAAACAAATGACAGATTGACAAGCAATGAAAGATGTAATATACGTTAGATGACTAGTGGCAACTAATGACAGTTTTGTTTTTGTTATTAATTTGACACAGGCTCACAAAGCAATTTTCTAATAAATTTTTGGTCATTTGTATATAACCAAGCTCACTTATTTTATTTTAGTACATTTTATGTCGTTTTATTTTTTAGGTTTCTTCACATTTTGCTACATCTGCTTTGTTTTACAATAATAAATTAAATAGAAGCCAAATTCAAATTTGGCGGCAACAAAGGACAGACCGACTAGGGTTGCAAACCGTCTTTTATTTTAAACTTTTAAAAGATAGTTTTTTAATTAACTAAACTATCTTTTAGTCTTTAACATGTACTTAAAGGACACAATTTGTTATTTTATCTAGTTTTTTTACCAAAGAGAAACGAGCAAGCGTTAAAAAATTGACATACCTATTTGTGATTGGTTGATTTCAATAATAAATTAATTGTTTAGACGTCCTTTTAAGTCACAAAAATACGTATAAACAAAGAAAATTTTTATCTAATAGACTTAAGTTATGAAACCTACAAAAATTGGGTACCGTCAAAAAACATGTGGGGTTATATCGAACAAGAGTGCATATTTTTAAATTTAACGCTAAAAACAATGTAGGTACTTTGCAACTGTCACCGAAAAATACAAGTCCCCAGTTAATTGCCCAGGGAAAATGTAGACGGTAAAACAGCGTACAGAGACTTTTTGGTTTGTGGAAAAAAAAATCGGCACATTCAACTCAAAAAAGTGAGTTTTTAAATCGCTCTAAAAAACCTCTGTATACCACACAATCCATAAGTTTTATGATAGCAGTTCTTTGGAACTATTTTAAGAACATAACTTCAAAAGCATTTTTTTGTTTATATATTTAATTTACATTTTCATTTAAGAAAACTAAAGCCATAATAAACAAAAATGCACTTTTTAGGGGTAATACCGAACGACTTGTAGAGTCCACTAACCATGCTCCGAGATTACGTACACAAGCTGGGAACAGCAAAAGGCACTCCGATTGGTAATTGAAAATAAGTATTCATATGAACGATCAATGATATACAATTTAAACTAGAAGCGCCTTCATTAAAAAGAGTCAAATTTACGTTCAAAACGTCTCTCTTCTAATGTGCCTCTTATAATAACAGAAAAGAAAATTTTTGTTTTACCTATTTAGTGGAGTAAGTGCCTAAGACCTTAGCTTTAGCGTTTTGACAAAAATCTACCATTGTTTGTTATAGTTTTTTCCACAATGAAGTGTCATTTATCTTCAGTTTTATTATTTACGACTATGAACCCTCCTAAAAATGTAAAAAAATTTTTTTTACGAAATGTTTAATAAAGACCTGGAGACTTGCTAAAACCGAACGACATAATTTCTTGACTGTAAACTCATTGAAAAATAGCATCGTTCGATATTACCCCAACCTATGGGGTTATACCGAACAGTAATTAAAAAAAATATAATGTGTTGGTAGTATTTTTTCAAATCAATGTTTAGCTTAAAAGTTTTTTGGAACTAACTATTCCAATATAAAAAATAGTTTGGTATTGTACCTTATATATAACCTAGATATCAACGATAATATTCGAAAATCGTTCGGTACACCACCATTTGACGGTATTTAATAGTTGAGAAAAAAAAAACAATAAAAAGAATTACGACTAATGTAAAAAGAAAACAGAAGTAGTTTCTAGAAGAAAAAAAAAACGAAGAAGAATTTTAAAAACGTAGTTTAGACAATTCTAAAAGAACTGTAGATTTAGATTGTAGGCCTATTGAAAAAAATAACAAATTACAAAATCAACAATTGGAAGAGGAGAAGAAAAAAATACAACTAAAACAAACGATAAATAAAAATTTTAAAAGTTGAAAACGTCAATTGGGAGGTCCTGGAGAAACAAAATTTTAGGCGATTTTGAAAAACAGTATTTGAAAAAAAATAAGAATAAGAAAAACAACAACTAAAGCAAAAAAAAGTTAAAAATTGTAAAAAAAAACAAAAAATTCTTGATTAATAAAAGAATAATTCTTCGACCCGGATACTGAGCAAAGTCTTCGTAGCTACCGAGCAATTACAATAATTTTCGCTTCGAACACCCAAAAATCTCTATTTTAGTTATCTATATTAATGTTTTTAATAGAATTTAGGAGCTGGAGAAGTCAGTTTGTACTCTTTTTTTATAAAAATTGCAAAAAGTATTTAGTTTTGTAATAATCGTCGCCTTTGGCTTCCGAAGTGTATATATTTTATGGTCCTTCGAGCCAGATGAACAGCAACATTTTATTGTTAGTTAAAAAAAATTCTCGCGAACGTTTCATTTTACGTTTTTTATAAACACTGCAAAAACATTTTTTTGTATTCGTTGTTTTTTAGCTCACAAAGTATGTTTAAAACTGTATAGTCTTTCGAGCAGGATGAAGAAAAAAAATTTGAGTATAGACGGAGACATTTTGCAATAGTCGTATTTAAGGCATTTTTTCAGATTTTTATTTTTGTTTTTGTTACTTTACTACTAATGTTTCAAGGCTTATAAACCCTAAAACATTAAAAAGACATATCTTATTATAAACAAATAAACAGAATTACATAGAACATAGAATTTTGTGACACTTTATATTTTTTCTATTTTTAATATAAAAATGTGTTAAAAATTGAGGGTCCTTCGAGCAAGATATTAAAAAAAGTCTGAGGTTAGAAGAGACAATCTACAATAATTCTCGTTTCCGTCTTTGAAAAATGTATATTCCACAAATTTTAATAGAATTTATGAACCAAAGAGAACAGTTTTTATTTGTTTATAATAAATCTTGTACAAACATTTGTTTTTGGAATAATTATCGCTTTCGACTCCTAAGTTGTTGCTTGAAAAGGCGGAGGTACAAAAAGTCCAAGAGCCTACCCAAGAGAAGAGTTCTAAAGACGCATAGTAAGATGGTAAAAAAATGCAAACTCAATCTTCTCCCTTCTCCCTAAAAAACAATCCTAGATACGCCTTTGACAATGTCCCTTATCACGATATCGAAAAGTTGGCAACCCTAGTAATTAGCTAAGTTTATGCAACTAGATCCATATGAATTAAGTTAAGGAGTCTCATTAATAATTAACGAGAAATTGGATAATTATCCTAGATGGAAAATAGTAGCGTCAGCTCGTTATGTAAAATATCAAAAAAAGATTAATAAATGAACAATCCTTTGAGCCGGATACTGGAAAAAGTCTTGGTAGATATAGGGCAATTACAGTATTTTTGCTTCAAACACTCAAAAATCTTCATTTCAGTTTTCTATATTAAAGTTAATAGAATTTAGGAGCGGGAGAAGACAGTTTTTTTTTTAATAAAAATTGTAGTAAATATTTATTTTTGTAATAATTGTCGTTTTTGGTTCTTAAAATCCACATATTTTATTGTTCTTTGAGTCAGATGAAGAGAAACGTCTTATTGTTAGTAAAAAAAGACAATTTCTCGCGAGCGTTTAATTTTACTTTTTTTATAAACACTGCAAAAACATTTTTTTATATTAAAAACGGAAATGCCGAACATAAAATATAGAATTTTGGGACACTTTTTATTTTTATATTTTTTCTATTTTAATCCAACATTTTTTTTATAAATTAATGATTCTTCGAGTCTAATGGGCTGATTTCAAGTTGAGATAACACCGGTAGTATCGCAAATTTTAATACTTTTCCATGACAACAACCAATCAAAACAACAAACTTTATAATTTTCCATGGAAACCAAGATACTACCGGTATTATCTCAACTTGAAATCAGCCCATAAGAATAGAAGAAGCAATTTACAATAAAAAGAGTTCTAAAAACTATAGTAAGATGTAAAAAAAATGCAAACTCAAATTCGGTTATTTTATATATCGTTCTATTTTTCAGATTTCTTTATTTTTACTACACCTATTTTGTTTTACAAGAGTAGATTTGTAAACCATTAAATGGAAGCCAAATTTAAATTTGGCGCCAACCAAATGACAGATTGACAGGCAATGAAAGATATAATAAACGTCACGTGACTAGTGGCAACTACTGCCAGTTCTGTTTCTATTATTAATTTGACACACGCTCATTGCGCACTTTTGATATTTAAAAATACTTGATATAATAAATAATCGGTCATTTTTATAAAAGCAAAGTTCACTTATTTTATTTTAGTACATTTAATGTCGTTCTATTTTTTCATATTATTGAGTGATTTGCTTATAGAAAGTTATTTATAAAGCTCAGCTCAACTAGTTAGTTAAAATTTTTGGAAAAACCGGTCAAGTAGGCGTTAAATTTTTTTCAGAGAATAACTTAGTATGCATCTCGCGCCTTAATTAGCAAAAAACCAAGCATTTTTGTAAAATACTCACTTAAATTATGCCAATGCCAACAAAATCTCGAAAACTAAAGTCTCAAAATAGCAGCATTTCGCATAAAAACTGACATTTGGCGCAATGATTCACATTGCATGATCGCGCCGAACATTCCCGACCAATTCCTATCTGCGACGTGTCTAAATTTGGAAATGGACAGCGTCTCGACGCCTTCATTTCCACATAAAACGTCATTATCTAGCGTCACGTGGTCTCGGAAGACAATTAGCGCCGAGTTTGTTGTGGATTTTCAGACGGTGAGGCGCCATCTACTGTCCGAAAACGGAAATTCTACCAGGCGTTAAAAATAGCCAGGTTTATTTTAGCAGAGTTATTATTAAATGAACAATTAGAAAAATTTCGAAACAAGTTTAATGACATTTAGAGGAAAATAGTGACCTATCAGCCTTGGAATTCTGAGTGAAAGTGCTTCAGTCAGGAAAAAACAACAATTGGCGCCGCTGGAACTACTAAAAGACTTGTCTCGAAAAAAGCGAACTTGATGCTATAAATAATGAAAGGTATTAAAATCGGGTAAATATTGCGGCTATTTGCAGTTTAATGCCGGTGTAAATGCTGAGGTTATGGCCGCAATTGCGGACTTTTAGGGACCGATTTTATACTTGAGATCTGGTTTATTGTCATTGGAGTTAATTGAGATGCGCTCCAGATGGTTTAGCTTCTAGACACTCTTAATTTTTTTTCTTTTTTTTAGATGGATAAGTGGTTGTGAGCCGAAAAACAAAGACGTTTTAAAAATTTTTTTTAAATTACTGAGTGTCTTTAAAATACAATTTATGCAAATAATATTCAACTCGAAAATTAATGTCGTATTTATATGCGTTTGGAGCTAATTTTATTACTTTTTATGACTCAGTTGTTAAATTTACAAGTCATAAATAACAATATATTTATTAAATATAATTTAAATGTATAAGTTGGGAAGTTGGTCTCTCTATAAATTATTGTAAATGTCTTTTGGAGTAAGTAGTTAAAAATTTTTGGATCTTGGAGTATTTGTTTCTAACTAGTCGTAGAGAGTGGTAGGTTAGCCCATTTTTAAAAACTTATAAATTTAAAAAATCTAATTGTTTTTAGAATCGTTTGATTAAAGGGTTATAAATTATAATCTTATAAATTGAGAAAGTATTTTTACAATTGTATAAAGCAGAGACAACATTTTACTAATATTAAATTCCAAAAATATACATTTTCCAATTTTTAAATTTGTAAATAGGAAAGCAACGTCTTTTTTCCAATTGTAGAAACCAAAAACGACATTTTATACTTTTCAAATCCAGAAATATAATTTTACTAATTTTATAAACTGAAGGTTATAACTCTTATTAATTTTTAATTTATTAAAGATAAATACGACATTGTTTTTAGGATTTTAAGAGCCAGAAGCAACATTTTACAATTTTTTAGTCCGGAGACAAAATTGTAACAATTTTTGGAGCCGGAGGCGACATTTCTTATCAAGTTGTAGATTAATAAAGAAAGGCATTAAGATTAAAAACATTTTTTAATCTTACCAACTCGAAGCAACATTTTACTAATCTTAGAAATTGTGAAAACCGGAAGCGCCATTTTACTAATAATAATTTTGAAAAAACACAACTTTACTAACTTTATAAGCCCTATAAGTAATATTTTCTTGTAATTTTTAAATTAGTAAAATCAAAATAGCATTATTACTTAACGGTAGAAGTCAGAGGCGACATTTTATAGTTTTTAAAACCAGAAACATAATTTTACTAAATTGAGAAGCCGAAAGTAATATTTTTTAATTTATTAAAAGTAAATGCAACAGTGTTTTAAAAATTGCAAAAGCCAGAAGCCAATTTTACTGTTTTTGAATACCGGAAGCAATGTTTTAACAATTTTGAAAACCAAAAAGGATATTTTATTTTTTCTTATTAAGTTTAAATTAAAAAAAAATCTTTAAATATAAACCACCTTTTACTAATTTAAGGAATTAAAATGAAAATTTTTTTTTTTCGTTTGTAGATACTAGAAACAACATTGTATTAATAATAAATTTTAAAGGTTTAGAATTTTACTAATTTTATAAACCGCGCGAAAAATATTTTTTCTATTTTTTAAATTACTAAATACAAAAGCAACATTTTTTTCTATTGGTGGAAGCCAGAAACGACATTTTATAGTTTTTAAATTTAGAAACATAATTTTACTAATTTTATAAACCAAAAGTGATAACTCTAATTAATTTTTAAATTATTAGCAAGTAAAGGCAACATTGTTTTTGTAATTTTAAAAGCTAGAAGCAACGTTTTACTGTTTTTAAATACCAAAAACGAAATTTTAACAATTTTGGGAGCGAGAGGCGACAATTCTTATGAAGTTCTAAATTAATACATAAAGGTGTAAGATTTTAAGTTCTAAATTAACAATAAAAGACTAGGAAATAGAAGATAGAGCCAAAGAAAACATTTTATAGTTTTTAATTTCAGAAACACAATTTTACTTGTTTTATAAGCCGAAGATAACAAATAAAGATAATAAAACATTATTTTTAAAATTTTAAAAGCTAATAGAAACATTTTACTGTTTTTGAAAGTCGGAGACGAAATTTTAACAATTTTAGAAGCTGGAGGCGACATTCCTTAACAAATTCTAAATTAATAGAGAGAAGAAAAACAATTTCTTCAATTTTAACAATCCAAAACAACATTTACTACAAATAATTTTAAAAATTAAAGGTTTTTTGAATTTTGGAAATCGAAGCCGACATTTTACTCTAATAAATTCATTCTAAATTACTAACTAAGGTGGTTAAAATTTTTTTCGTTTGTGGGTACTAGAGACAGCATTTTACTAATAATAAATTTTAAAGATTTCAAATTTTACTAATTTTATAAGCCGTCCAACAAATAATTCTTCTAATTTTTAAATTAGATTTTTAAGTAAATACAAAAGCAACATTTTTTTCTATTGGTAGAAGCCAGAGACGACTTTTATAATTTTTAAATTTAGAAATATAATTTAACTAATTTTATAGACCATATAAGTATTTAATTATAGGGGGGGATTTCAACGCGAGAGTGGGGACAAAAGGAGCAAAAATGGAGGACAATGAAAAAATAAAAAGAAGAACAGCAAAAGATAAAGTAGAAAATAAAGAAGGCTCATTACTAATCGAGATGATTGAAGAGAGGGGTTGGGAAATCCTAAATCGAAACAAAGAAGGTGACCGTGAAGGAGAATTCACATATATTGGACAGAATGGAACGACCACAATAGATTATGGAATTACAAATAATGAAGCCTGGGAGGATATCGTCAAATTCCAGATTGGAAATAGGCTGATCACATGCCTCTAGAAATCACGATAAAAGGACCTGAAACAGTGAAAAAAAACAAGAAGAAAAAAGAGAAAAATAAATTTCTAGTAAGAACAAAATAGAAAGAAGATACAATTGAAAAATACAGACAACAAATAAATAAAGAAAACTTCCGAGGTTTAGACATTGATAGTATGTATAAAGACCTAGTTAGTAAAATGAAAGCAGCAATAACCAAAGAAAAAATGTATCTAAAAACAAGAAGAAATAAATGGTGGAATAAGGAATGCGGCAAACTAAAGAAAGAAGCTTGCAGCAAACTTAAAGAATGGAAAAAAAGAAAAGCCACAAAAGCAGAGTATCTAGAAACAAGAAAAAAGTACAAAGCAAAGTGTGAAGAGAGAAAAATACAACAAAGAAACGAAGAAGAAAGAAAAATAAGAGAAATAAAAACAGAAGCAGAAGTATGAAAATTTATAAATGAAGAAAAAAAAAAGAAAAGACAAAATAAGTGAGAACATAAGAATGGATAAATGGAGGAAACACTTTATGGAAGTTTTAGGTGGAAGTAACAATAAAAACATCTTGTCAAGACATGAGGATTTTCAAGTGGAAATAAATAACCTTTCTAAAGAGGAAATTGAGAAACAAATGTTTAGGTTAAAGAAAAGGAAAACACCCGGGGAAGATGGAATTCCAAATGAAGCGCAGTTGTTTGTTACAAAAAAGCTATGGGAAAGAGTATGGGAAGTGCTAAATGCAGTGTGAATGGGAGGAGACTTTCCTATGGAGTGGAGAAAAGGGTTAATTGTACCAATACATAAAAAAGGGGATGGTAAAAACTAAATTGAAAACTACCGTGGCATATCCCTACTTAATACGATCAACAAAATATATGCGATGGTTCTAAAGGAAAGATTGAAAAAGGAAATGGACAAAAAAAGTATGTTGCCAGATGGACAAGCAGGTTTCAGAAATGGAAGGGGAGCCATGGACAATGTGTACATTTTGAGACATCTGGCGAAGAAAGAAATAGACAAGACGGAAGGACGCATGTATACATTGTTCATGGACTTCAAAAAAGCTTTTGACAGTGTGAATAGGGAAAAATTATGGCAGTATCTTAGAGAGAAAAGGGTGTGTAAGTGGTTGGTAAGCAAGATGGGGGAAATTTACGAGGAAACTATTAACCAAGTAAAAGTGGGCGAAGAAGTAAGTAAATGTTTTTGGACAAATAAAGGTGTAAGACAAGGCTGCCCATTAAGTCCTGCACTATTTTTAGCATATATGAGAGATGTGAATTAAGTTTTAAGTAGAGCACAAGTAGGAGGGATAGTTGTAGGCAGAGAGAAAGTGTGGTCCCTGGCGTTTGCAGATGATTTAGTAATTGTAGCAAAGAGCAAGAGTGAAATCAAAGAAATGATAAAAGTTATGGAAAGATATGTAAGAAACAAAAAACTTCAAGTTAATGTAGATAAAACAAAAATAATGGTGTTTAGAAAAAAACTAAGAATCAAAAAAGAAGATGAATGGAAATGAGAAGGTAAAAATATAGAACAAGTGAAAGAGTTGAAATATTTGGGATATGTATTAAATAGTAGTATGACAGACAAAGGACAAATAAAGGAAGTAGTCAAAAAAGCAAACAAAGTAATGGGAAGTGTTTGGAGTTTGAGAAAACGTAAATTTGGAGAAAATTTTAAAAGAAGATTGATGATGTTTGACAGTTTGGTGAAAAGCATCGTAATGTATGAAGCAGAAGTATGGGGATGGAAGGAATATGAAGAAATTAAGCGTGTTCAAGAAAGATATATAACATAGGTTTTAGGGTTAAATAAACAAACGCCAGGGTACATAGTAAGAGAAGAAAGTAAGAGAGAAAAGTTGAGAGTAGAAACAGGAAAGAGCGGTGAGTATCGAGGAAAATTTAAGAATGCCACAAGAATGCAAAATACTGCGACAATGCTGGGCTGAAATTAAAAAAGCAAGTGGAAATGTCATGTGAATAGAACGAGAGGACTACTATGAGAAAAAGGGGTATGCGTGTGTAGAAATTGAAAGAATGAGAGAAGAAGGAAGAAAAATGAAAGAAGAACTAAAACAAAGAGATGCTGACATAGATAAACAGGAAAGAATTGCGGGTATAAAAGAATCAAGGTATAATCCCAAATATGCCCTGATTGCTACCACCGAACTGCCAAAATATTTAGATAAAATGAAAAGTAAAAATCAAAAAATGGTTGCAAGATTCAGATGCGGGAATAAAGAAAGGAAAAATGAGTTTTGGAAAGAAGATTGGGAAAGAATGTGCAGACTATGTAGAGAAGAAAGGGAGACGTTAGAACATTGTTTGTCAGAGTGTGCAGAGTTAAAAATGTGTGAGTATGGAAGGATAAAAGTCCTAAGCGAAAATGGAGAAGGGAAAGAATGGATGAAAGAAGTCACGTGTGCCAGGAGAAGAATAGAGAAGAATTAAAATTTTTATTTATATATTTAGTTTGTCATATTTTTGATAATTTGTGTTAATTTTCGCTTTTGGTTTGTTTGTTGTACCTAAGTAGGACTGTAAAGCCAATTAGGCAATAAGGACATTTATGTAGTAGTATAAACCGTCCAACAAATAATTTTTCAAATTTTTAAATTAGATTTTTAAGTAAATACAAAAGCAACATTTTTTTCTATTGGTGGAAGCCAGAAACGACATTTTATAGTTTTTAAATTTAGAAACATAATTTTACTAATTTTAGAAACCAAAGGTGATAACTCTAATTAATTTTTAAATTGTTAACAGGTAAATGCTACATTATTTTCACAACTTAGAAAACTAGAAGCAACGTTTTACTGTTTTTGAATACCAAAAACAAAGTTTTAACAATTTTGAGAGCCGGAGGCGACTAAATTAATAAATAAAAGGGTAAAAAATAGAAGGGTAAGATGGAACCAGAGGCAACATTTTATTGTTTTATTAATTTTGGAAACACAATTTTACTAGTTTTAGAAGCCGAAGGTAACAAATAAAGATAAATAAAACATTATTTTTAAAATTTTAGAAGCAGATGAAATATTTTATTGTTTTTGAATATCGGAGACAAAATTTTAAGAATTTTTTAGCGGGAGGGAACATTTCTTATCAAATTCTAAATTAATAAAAAAAAGAGTTTTTCAAATTTTAACAATCGAAAACAACATTTACTACAAATAATTTTAAAAATTAAAGGTTTTTTTAATTTTGGAAATCAAAGCCGTCATTTTACTATACTAATAAATTGCAAATTACCAATTTTAGAAGCCGAAAGTTATTTTTAAAACTACATATTAAATTAGAGACAAATAATAGAATTTCAAAAATTTTATGACTTCTAATACAGTCAAAAAAACAAAAACTTGATTAAGAACAAAGAGATTCAAAAAGTCAATAAAATACTCTTAAATTTTGATAACTCATAGAAAAAATGAAATTTAAGATAAGGTGATCGATTATTTCAAATTTTATTTAGTTTTTATTACGTATTTGATAAACAAAATTAAATGACTCATTGGTATTTGGACTTTCCATTTTCTCTAATCTCAATGATTTTGATTTCATTTTGATACTTGAAAAACCGAGTTACTTATTGAATTATTTACTTCTAAAAAAATTAAAGATTTTCTTAGTTACTTAATAAACGTTTGTTTTTATTAAAATTGAAAGAAAAAGTGAAATTTTTGTCTAATTAGATTCGTAAAATTTTAAAAATATGAGTTATTAACTTTAAATAAAAAAATCTTAACAGATTAAGCAGATAAGATAAAATCCAAAATCTCTGTATTCCTTTATCCAACAACACTTTTAAAAATATTTATTATTGCATTAAGCATTCTCCCACTACCAAAAAGGTGATATCATCTAAATTCCGGTCGTTTAAACTTGAAACTCGAACCAAAGCCGCTCCAGTCAACGGTTACCCACGTCCGCCACAGTTTTCCCTTTCATTGTGATATACAGTGTGTTCCAAAAAATGGCAACAATAACACGCTCCAATTCACGTACCATGCCCACAACATATCGCGATTACGTCAATTTCCTCGGCGGTTATAAATCGGGAAAAAAGGACGAAGACTCTTCAGACAGTGGCATATCAGTGAACAATTTCTCATTATCAAACTCCAGTAGCACATCATCATCAATCAGTTCAGACGTCACAGACTTTAAAACCACCTGTATACCCTACAACACTTACGTCGAAAATTCAAAAACCAAAAAATTCACACCGGTTAAACCGACCCAAAGCAAAAAAACCGAAATTTTCATCGAGATCCAACCGACAAAATCCGTGAGTGAAGTTTCCAAAGTTTTCGAAAACGGTAATAACAAACAAGAAACGACAAAAATCAATTCAAAAATAAAAATTTTCGAAAAACAAATCTCGACTGAAAAACCGAAAATTGCTCTAAAACCCAAAATCACCGGAAGGACGTCTCCTGACTTGCCGCCACCACCCCCAGAATTCCTGACGGCACAAAATGAAGAGTTTCCGCCACCACCCCCAGAATTCACAACACTGCCGCAAAACAACACAGAGATTTTATCATCACTGCCGCACAATACAGTGATGTTACCGCCGCCGCCACCACTGCCACAAAGCACAGTGTCATCACTACCACCACAAAAGATGTCTCCCCCGAAGTTACAAGCAAGTTTGACAATCGGCCCCCAAACAAAATTTGCAGTAAATAATCCGAAAGGAGTGATTCCTGGTGAAATCGACCGGAATGACCCAATGGTCCGAAAATTGGTTTATGGGACTTTGAGAGGACTTTATGGGGCTTATCATGATAAAGCCAGTGATATGTTGGCAACAATGCCGAAAAATATGGTAGTTAGGAGTAACGGAGTGCAGGACCGGATTGAACAAATAGCGTATGTCTTCTAATTTTTCTTATTTTCTTTACTTATTTTTGCATTTTATAGGTCTAATGGTAATTTGGAAAAACTAAATGGAAGAGTTAATCCGAGATTAGACGACTAATATTTTCCTTTATTATAGCTTAATATGTAATAAATTTTTATATCTGAAAATAATTTGTTTATTATTTCTTATGATAAGAAACAATAATATAACAAAACAGCAATACAATGTGTCATAAACTTAGTCATTTTGTTTATAAGAGAATCGAATATTTGAGTGTCTATAATGCAAATTATCTTGTGTGGTGTTAATTCAAGGATTGATGATTCAACAAGAGTCAATGAATGTGTCATTTGACTAAACGGAAATTCACTTAAAATTTTACATCATAACACCGCAAAATGAATATCCTTCCGGAATTTTCAAACCTTGCATTGAAGCCTTTATAAGGAAAGTAATTGATGAAATAAAAGCAAACACCTTGAAAAGTTGAGTGTTATTAGTTTGTTACGGGAAGAGCACTTAGAGGTCGGCTAGTAATTGCACTCAATAGCCCCGATCGAAGCCATTTTTGCAGCGTTGGTTTTATTTCAACGCTGCACAAACGGCCAAATATACAAAAAAATGTTGACCTGGAGCCTACCGGGATATGTCTCTTAGAGAGGCTCACTAATTTATAAATATATAAGTCGCAGACACTTAATAAAAAAATTTCTGAAAACAATTCTTATAAAATGCCCATTGCAGGTTTTATTTTTATCAGTTGTCGCCTATAATGACCAGTTTTTATAAAATTTCCGTATGGCTTCTGTATTTAATAAAAAAAAAGCTAGAAATAAACTGTCTCCTATTAATTCAATTTTTTATAAAATGCCTCGTGACAGGCAATTTTTATAAAATGTAATCTACAATTTCTAGAACATTAAAATGCCTTTTTTATAAATTCCCGCCTATGACTCCTATTTTTTACAGAATATTTTCCTATGGCTTCTAGTTTTGATAAAAAAGGCATAATCCAGTTGATTCTGATTTTTATAAAATGCTTTTTGTGACAGCCAATTTTTAAGAATGTAGTCTGCAATTACTAGAATATTAAAATGCCTTTTGCGGTTTTCATTTTTATAAATTCTTGCTCTCTCATTTTTTACAAAATTTTCACCTATGGCTTCTACTTGTTTTGATAAAAAAAGACATAAACCTTGTTGATTCTAATTTTTATAAAATGCCTCTTATGGCAGTCAATTTTTAAAAATGTAGTTTACAATTTGTAGAATAACAAAATGCATTTTGCGGTTTCTATTTTTATAAATTGTCGCCTATGACTCCCATTTTTTACAAAATATTTTTTATAGCTTGTATTTTTGATAAAAAAAGTCATAAACTCGTTGATTCTAATTTTTATAAAATGTTTCTTGTGACATCCATCTTTTGCAAAATGTGGTCTACAATTACTAGAATATTAAAATGCATTTTGCGTTTTCCATTTTTTATAAATTCTCGATCTCTCATATTTTTTTTTAATTTTCTCCTATACCTTCTAGTTTTGGTAAAAAAAGACATCAATTTTGTTGATTTCGATTTTAATAAAATGCTTTTTATGACAGCCCATTTTTAAGAATGTAGTCTACAATTTCTGGAATATTAAAATGCCTTTTGCGGTTTCTATTATTATAAATTCTCGCTCTCTCATTTTTTATAGAATTTTCTCCTATAATTTCTAGTTTTAATAAAAAAATTTATAAATCTTATTGTTTCAGATTTTTATAAAATGCCTCTTGTGACAGCTAATTTTTAAAAATGTGGTCTACAATTTCTAGGATATTAAAATGCATTTTGGAGTTTCTATTTTTATAAATTATCGCCTATAACTTCCATTTTTTACAGAATATTTTCTTATGGCTTCTAGTTTTGATAAAAAGGCAGAATTCTGTTGATACTGATTTTTATAAAATGCTTCTTGTGACAGCCAATTTTTACAGGATGCAGTCTACAATTTCTAGAATATTAAAATGCTTTTCGCTCTCTCATTTTTTACAGATTTTTTTTTTTTTCTATAATTTTTAATTTTAATAAAAAAAGGCATAAATCTTGTTAATTCAGATATTTATAAAATGCCTCTTATGGCAGCCAATTTTTATATAAAATAAAATAATATAAAATGTGGTCTACAATTTATAGTATATGAAAATGCCTCTTGTAGTTTCCTTTTTAATAAATTGTTGCTTATGACTCTCAGTCTTTACTAAATTTCTAAAGTTTCTGGATTTGATAAAAAAAGCTATAAATAAAATGTGTTTCGTTGATTCCGATTTTTTAAAATAGGTTTTATAACAGCTGATTTTTTTTAAAATAAGCTCTACAATTTATTTTTTTTACAAAACGGCGATTTTTATAGCAATCTTTATAAAATGCCCAGTACGGCTCCCATTTTCATAAATTGTCGCTTGTGGGCGAGCATTACGCCTTCTGGCTTTAATAAAAAAGCTTTAAAAAGTCTCCTGTTTGTTTTGATTTTTGTAAAATGTGGTCTACAATATAAAATACCTTTTGTAATAAATTGTCGCCTATGTGGCACTTAGTTTTTGTAAAATGTCATTTACAGTTTCCAGTTTTGAATTAAAAAAAGCTAAAGCATGTCTTCTGTTGATTGCGATCTTTATAAAATGCTTTTTGTAAGAACAATTTTTATAAACTGAGTTTCTTTACAAAAAGGCGATTTTTGATTGCAATCTGCATAAAATGCTCCTTGCACTTTCCATTTTTACAAAATTTCGTGTATACCTTTTGGTTTCAGTAAAAAAGCTATAAATAAAATGTCTTCTATTAATTTCGACTTTTATAAAATGTCTTTTGTGACAACCAATTTTTTATAAAATAGGCCTTACAAGTCCTAATTTTAGAAAAAGCTGTTTTTTTTATATCAGTCGTTATGAGATGCCTATTACAGGTGTCATTTTTATTGTTTTGATAATTGACATTTTGGAAATCCCCAAATTGAAAACAAAATATCGCTATAAAATCAAGAAACATTTTTTTAATACTATAAATTTCCCAATAAAATATCGCATTGATAAAAGTAATTGCCTTAAATTAATTAATTTTTACTTGCCATTTCGTGGTTACTGCCACAGTTTATACTAATTTTACACCTCCATAAAACAAATTATTTGTATTTCTCGTTATAACATTGTAAAATTTTGAAAAATATTTTTTGTTTATTTGATTTGTGACTACAGACTTCGCTTTTCTTACCGGTTGTAAAATAACTATTTTATTTGTTGTCTGGAAGTTTATAATAGAGGACAAAAAACTCACTTACATAAGTTTTCAGAACATTACAGTTGACACCTGATACTTTATGACCGGTCGTTGATATTACCAAAGCCTTTTCCTACGCTTTTAAAATTAGAAGTCTGAGAAGAAATAAAAACCTTGAAGTTGGTTTTGTATATAATGATTTAGTTTATAGTTTCTTCCTGAAAATTTGGATCTTGGTTGTTGGCAATTGGTCAAACTGAAATTGGCGGATTAGTGGATTTGCTTTGAAGTGGCTCTTGCAATTGAAATGTTTGTCAAAATGTTAAGTAATATTTTAAGTCAGAGAGAATGTTGCTTAATATTGTTTAAAAGAAAATTTAAATCACAAAAAAAAAATTTTTATATTTTATTTATTCGTCTACAGGTTGATTTAAATTTTTTAACTTAAACTACCACTACAAATAAGGAAAATCTGCAAAACAAATTATCTTATCTCTAGTGATAACAAAATTATATTTGTTTATGGATTTTCTTGATAATATTTTAAATTTTGAACAAATCCTTCTAGTATTTAAAGTGCCTTCGGTCTTGGGTGTTGCCACATTAATTTTTACTTAATTGTTGTAATAGCAGGATTGGAACAACAATCAGCATAAGTAATTATTGTTCTAATCTTGTTAACACCAAAAAAATTAACAAAACTAATGGACCTAACATAAACAAAAATCTCATTTTGTTTCTTTACTTTTTTAATTATCTCCAGCTTCGTCAACAGAGTTTTATTCGGAATTATTAAATTTAATACTCGATTTTTACAACCGATTTTTACAAAAAATAGTTATTTTATAAAGCATGTGATTTAAAGCCGTGACTGGCAGTTCAAAGAGAAGGCATTAAGTTTTCTCAAAAATTGTGATAGCTTAGTATGCTTAAATTGTCAGTAAAATGTGGTGTTTACTGATGTTTATCACAATGATTTCCTAATTTTGGGAGCACCCAGAAGCGACATTGATTCTCGATTTATTAATATTCGAATTTGCCAAATTTTATTTTTAGCAATCAATGTTCCATCCGAATTAATTAAAAAAACAAATCTTTGTTTAAAATCTGTCTATTTATGTTTAGTTATTTTTAAAAATACAGACATTTCGTGTAAACGACTTTACTAGTTCCTTTACCTTCTCAACGGCTATTAAAGTGTTAAAAAAATTAAAAATTATTTATTACCTAATCAGATTCGTTATTTAACAACCGGTTTTTCCTAAGTAATCTGTCAATATTTACTCAATTTTTTTTCTTAAGCTGTAAATCATCTTGAAAAATGATTTTTCTCCATGATTGATGTTCCCAACCTAGACCCCATTTAATTGTGCCAATTTTTACAAAACTGAAAATTCTTATAAGATTGTTCTCTCCAGACACTCCTCTTAGGTCTGAGTCATAAATTATACACACGCATTTCAATTTAAAAAAAATAGAACAAGTTACTTGTATGATTCAGTACTCTTTGTATAAATAGCACAAAAGTAAATGACCGGTAAATTTGACTTCCGGCTAGACAGGAAGTGCTGAAATTTTTCAGAAGAGGCAAAAATTTCAAGAATTTTAAGACACTCAGGTAAATTCAGTTGGTCAGTTGTTTCGTCGACCTTTCAGCCCAACGCCTACAGTTGAACTTGGTTGACCGGCAATAATTTCTCTTTCAGGAGAACATCTGACAATCAGTGATTAGTTTCATAATGAATCATTGAAATAATTTTTTTCAGAGAAGAAACTGAAAAAATTGGCTGCTAAGTCTGGAAATTGGACGCTCTTGACCCGAACAGTTGTCTTATTTTAAATCGACAAAAATCCAATGTCAAGAGTATAAATTAGTAATTAAAAATGTTTTTTGAGGCCTGATGAGGGCAGAAAAAACTGGCAAAACGTCGTCTTTTAAATAAATTAATAAATGATATTTAAAAAAATATATTTTTGATGGTACACCTACTAAATTACTCAAATATATAATTTTTTAAAACTTATTAAAAAAACAGTTTTTAGGAAAAATGTAGATACAAAAATTTGGGAACTTTTTTGGACTTACATCCAGGGTCCGTCCGTCATATTAATTGAATTTTCTCGCCCAATTTAATCACTTTAAAAACTCGGAACACTGAACTAGACGCGTCGCGACGCTTCCGACGTCGACCCACCAAGAGAACTACTGTCAGCACCGAGGCCGTTGCCTCGTTTTGATGTAATACTGGCCATTGGCCAAAAATCGTATCCGAAAACTGAAAAAAAAATTACATTTCAAGGGCCCCCATCAAATCTGTCCCTCTAAAAATAAAATCTCATTTTTATTTATAAAAGCTCTTTCAACACGAGATAGAGCACCCAATTATCCCTATTAAAAAATCCATTTTTTCGCGGCTATTGTGTTTTGTTGTGTCTGCAAAAATAGGTAATTTCGTAATGATTGAAGTTACCAAGTGGACGAATTTTAAAGCAGGGGTCGATGCGCTGTGTAATGGCATCGTCTCTCCATTCTAAAAATACGAATTGCGATTATTTCATTTCGTATGTAATATCTACGCCAATTTTTTTTCTTTAATAGTACTGCGCCCTTGAAAAGTATTTCCGGACTAGTCAAAATGGCCGAAAAGCTGAATTAAACACGCAATTTAAAAAATAATATTTTTTTTTATTTACTTGTACATATTTTTCGAACACAGCTGTACACAGGTGGTTTTAACCAATCCCAACGTGAATTAGGGCCATGTGATCACCACGTTTTTGATAATGATTGGCCAAATTAATGTATTGTGTGTGTTTCTGACTTGCTTATTATTTTTTATTTTGTATATAATTCCAGGAATTTAAAATAATCTACTATCTCTTTTAACAAATTTCATAACCTCAATAAACTAGTAATAAGCTGACAATTCGTGATTAGTCTATTCTCTATTCTGACTCTCGATATAATCTCCTACCCGTTGTAAGAATTTTTTTGTTCACTTGATATTACTTTTTTGTTTTTATATAATACCTACACTTTTTTTTTTTAATAGTACTTATGATGGCCTTAAAAATTATTTTTGAGCGAATCAAAATGGCCGAAAATTAATGTTAAAAACCCAAATTTTACAAACAAAAATTTAAAACAGAAAAACAATTGGTCTAGATCTATTTGTACATATTTTTGAACACTGCTGTACACAGGCAGTTTTAGCCAATCAGAATATGAGTTAGAGTCATAATCACGTTCTTGATTGGTTCATTTCGAATTGTCACTGTCATTTGTTTTGAACGCTCACCCTTTCCTGAATTATTTTTGTTGTCTCGTTATTAAATAATATTAAAACTTTTTCAATAGCATAAACAAAATGGCCGAAAAAAAACAAGAAATATATACCATTTTATGTCCCCCGATTTATAATGGCAGAAAGATGCTTAACCAATCAGAACATGACGTACAGTCACGTGATAGCCAGGTCGTTCAAGAAAATGCAGTTTTCAGTCGGTCAGGTTCTTGTTTCTTGGTCTATTTTTGGTCTATTCTAAACTGTCAATGACACTCACCTATTCTGTCATTTTTTGTAGTTGCAACCAATCAGGACATGAAGTAGGATCATGTGATCGCCACATTTTTAGTAATGACTGGCCAAATTTAAAGTATTGTTTAAAGGCCTACTTATCCTCGGTTTCTGATTCGCTTATTATTTTTTATTTTCTGTATAATTCCACAAATTAAAATAATTTACTATATCTTTTTAATAATTTAGTACTTATGATGGTCTTAGCAATTATTTCTGGACGGACCAAAATGGACAAGAATTAATATTAAACACCCGATTTTCAAAAATAAAAATTTAAGACAGAAAAACAATTGGTTTACATATATTTGTACATATTTTTTGAGCAATGCTGTACACAGGCAGTTTTAACCAATCAGAACGTGAGTTAGAGTCATAATCACGTTCTTGATTGGTTCATTCCGAACTGTCTCTGTCATTTGTTTTGAACGCCTACCCATCCTTCAATTATTTTTGTTTTCTCGTTATTGAATAATATTGCAGTCTATTTTTTTAATAGGTAGTAGTAAAACAAAAAAACACTGATTTAAAATGGCAGAAAGTTGCTTAACCAATCAGAACATGACGTAAAGTCACGTGATGACCAGGTTGTTCAGAAAAATGAGTTTCAACCAATCAGAACATGAGGTAAAGTCATAGTCAGGTTCTTGTTCCTGATTGGTTTACTCTGAACTGTCTGTGACACTCACCTATTCTGTCTTTTTTTGTTCTTTGTAGTTGCAACCAATCAGAACGTGACGTAAAGCCATGTTCTTGTTTCTAATTGGTCCGAGTTATTACGCTGTAATATAACCAATCAAAGCTCACAAATTTCGTCTTTTAAACTTTATTCAAAAACAACACTACAAAAATGAGAAACTTATTCTACTTTTTTATCACATGTTGTGATTACATTTGTATAAAAATATTTGCACGAAATTAAGGCCACGATATCACAGGCACAAAGATGCAGCCTTAGAGGCAAGAGTTGCGTTCTTATTTGAACACATTTTGAGATCTACTCTACTGTGACAGCTTCAACCAATCAGAACGTGAATTAGAGTCATGTGATGGCCACGTTCTTGTTTCTGATTGGTTCGTTTAAAACTGTCACTTAATACTTAAAACTACACTTGAAAAAAACTGTCAAATACTTAAAAATGGCAGTAAAGGAACTTAAAAACACTACAAGCGTAAAATTACAATAATGTAACCTGACCTAAATTTGTTGAAATAACCATTTCCATAACTGCTTGAAAGACAACTTGGACATTGGCAGTATCAGTAGCAGTAGTAAAATGGGGATACAAAACTTTCCTTGAGTCAGCATTTTTTAAAACAAATTTATGTTGAATAAAGAGAGCTCCTCTATCTACATCTCTATCAGGTCCTTTATAATCAGGAAAATAAAGCCTTATGTGTCTCTGAGAATATAAAATTTTTTCCCTAAACAAATCAAATTTATTTAAAAATAAAACAAAAGATGCTTCTCTAAAAAACGGATTATTAACAATTTGCCCAAACAGATTGAGACTTTCATCAAGTCGGTTCACACTGGGGTCCTCCTAAAAACAAAACAAAATTTTCTTTATCTATTAAGAAATGAAATTCTTGGCTTTTTATACCAGAAGAGTCATATCATATCCACTTAATGACACAACAAAAAGCACTGCTCTAACATCATCAAAGCAATAAATCCACTTCCTCCTTTGAGACCTTTGCCCCCCAACATCATACATACTAACAATCATATCATTGATACGGAAATGTGTCTCAATTATCCCTTGAGTCCTGACACGAGCCCTTAAAACATCTGTAGGTGTTGGCACATACTTAGGATCACAGATTCGTTCCATATTTTCAAATAAACTAGAAAAAATTTAAACATAACCAACCTTTCTCAAATCTCGAAAACCCCGACTTACTAAAGCGCCGAGTCGTTCAATTCATACTCATACCCCCTTGCCACTGCAAGTCTCACCCCCCGATCAGACCACAGCGCCTGTAAAGACGCCGCAACGTTCGGCAAAACCATAAAACTCATATCAAAGCAACTGCGGCTCATTAACACAACCTGAGCATGGGGCTTATTCCTCTGCTGTTCCAGGTTTATCCTCAAAATCCCCATACCGGCAAGGACATATTTCATTGAGGCCAACAAGTTGTCCAACACTGTGGGGCGAAAACTCGACAGTTCAGCATGGGTGAACCCATCAGCGTGGATAATCTTCATCTGTTTGACCAGAGTGCTCTTTCCACTCTCGCCAGCACCTGAAAGACACAGTGAAATTGAGCGGCTACAAGGGGTACATACCCAAAAGGAGAATCTTGATAACATTGTTCTGCTGCTTTGCTAACTCCCCCAATTGACGGTCTATCTCCTCGGAGCGTTTTCGGGCTTTACCTTCTTCACGTTCTAGAGATAAACATGCACCCATGGTTTGAACATCACGAAAAAGTTTGGAGGTTAGGTTACAAGTGGACGGTTTTTAGGGTAAATAGCTGCCGTAAATTGTTTATAAACGAGTATTAGAGAGCTGAAATTACGTGAAACTTGCGGTTTTTGCAGATTTTGATGTTTTATAAACAAAGAAAAAGGAATTGTTTATGTCAACTGTCAAATTATAAATAATAAACACAGTGGCGCCATCTACGAAATGTCACCAAATGTGTGACACTAAAAATTTAAATTTGTTGATTGCGTTTTATTTTAACAAAATTTTGTTTAATTATTAAAAATGATATCAAATATAGAAATTTCTGAATTAATTTAAAATTAACAACGCAGAACACGAAGAAATAACAAATTTGTCTGGGGAAATTGGGTTTTATTGTTGGTAGACCTGCGGACGGCAGTTTATGGTTTAGATATCTGTCATCTGTCACAATTCAAATTTCGCTTTTTGTTTATTTTTACCGTAACCCTCGAAACGTTTTTTTTCTTTTATTTTATGTCTATTTTTTTACAATGAATTCTTTGGAACAGTCAGTTTCGATCGGCCCCGACTCAAAACTATGGAAAATGAAGCAGCTAGTCAACGCCATCCAGTCCTACTTCCAGACGAAACGCGAAGACACCGCAATGGTCATCAACATGCACCTGCAGGTAAGTCCGGGGTCCCCCAGCTCCCCTAAACCTGTCTCAGAGTTTAAGCGTGACTATCGACCTGAGCATCTTCGACCCGCACTCAACAATTGCCCCCCAGTTCTTCGTCACTCTGTACGAACTCATGAACAAAATGGAGCAAAGATCCTCCTTTGCCTGGAACTGCGTGGACGTCTTATCGAACGTGTGCCGAAATCCTGCTGCACGACACGCACTAATTCACACTTATCAGTTCATCCCGGGCTTATCACGGCTGTTGAGCGACCAGTTATCAAATGAGAAGAAGGTTCGGCTGTTGAGGCTCATGCAGGATCTCACGTGTGGTATTAAAATCTCCTGGCAAATACCGCATTTGCCGCATCTTATGGTCACTTTGAGTCAGTGGATTGAGGGTAGCAACGAAGAGATAATCACGTTATCTATGGGAATTTTGGTCAATTTGTGCTACAAGAACTTACCTGCGATTTATACTCTTTTAGGGAATGTTGACGTCAAGAAAGTGCTACAGATCTGTTCTACAATGAGGGTTTGTGGGGTGTTTATGTGAAGAAAGTTTTTAGTTTTGTCTTGTAGGGCCCCACTATTGAAATACATACTTGTAAGATGTTAGTGATTCTAGATCATATGAATGGGGATATTCCTGAAAGTATCTTACTGAAAATTATAAATGTTAGTTTTGAGTCTGTTATTGAAGCTTTTCGGATAAGAGACTCAATTTTATTGAGACAAATTGTTGAATTTTTTCTGGATATAGGCAAACAAAATTCTCTGGAAGTCTTAGTCAAAGGTCGTAGTTATAATAAGCAACTTGTAGCAGTCTTAGATGTATGTTTTCTTGAAAAATTGTTTTTTTTTTTTGACTTATTTTAATTATTTTTGAAGGTTATTCAGAATAATCAGACGATGGAGACTGGTGATAGCAACTTTGAAAACCGTGATCCTGAATGTATAGCCCTAGTTTTTGAATTTTTAAATTTTTTAATTGGTATTAAACTCCCAGAAATGAATCCTCTCTACTCTGTTTTAATTCAAATTGCTCTAAAATGGATTCATACTGATTTAGTATCATCTCAAGCTTTGGCACTTTTGAAATCAATTGCTGTAAATGTTGATAATAATGATAACAGGATTTTAGAACCTCTTGTACAGGGATTACCAATTTTTTTAAATACGATAGACTGCAGTCGAAGTGAGGATTCACCTGATTACATTGAACAAAATCTAAAAATTGCTGGATTGTTTCAATTGTTGAAAATAATGTCTCAAGTCCCTTCAATCAGGCCTAAAATTCTTGAAGATTTGAAGGTTGGAACAGTTTGTAAGGTTTTGGGGTGTCTTCAAGATATTGAAAGTCCCAGAGGTAGTACAAGTGATCTTGATTTGGCCAATATTGACACTGTTAATCTTTACGTTCATGGAATTTCATTGGTTAATGAGTTGGCAAAACATGACGTAGCCTGGATGAATGTCCAGACCAATTTAATGCAGAACAGGTAATTTGTTTTTGTGTTAAAAAAAGCGGGAGAAATCAGACTCGGACTGACGCTACTAACAGTTTTTTTTATTCCACTCACTTGTGGAGAAAAACGTTTAATAGCGTCAACCCGACTTTGGTTGTAAGTTAAATTTGGCGAAAACTTTTAAACAAAAAGCAACTTGGGCTTAAAAAAATAATTTTTACGTTATCTGATGCACTATTCTATTATTTTCTCTTAGACAGACCCACATGCTACTCGCCCAATGCCTCTGCCAAAGCTCGAAAGTCGAAAAATGTCTGGTTTGGGAAATGGCAGCCCTTCAGAGCTTTCCTCGGACAAGTGTTGCTGAAGCAATGGTATCCCTCCAAACAACTTCAGTTGCAGACCTCAAACGTTCCTCTCACAGCATCCAATCCCTCGATCTAAATTTCCCTGTTCTTTCAATCACTCAAATCAACAAAGTCGACTCGCTTCTCTCGAAACTTCGCGAGAGTTTCAGCCAGAAACAATTCAATTCGGTTTTAACGTCTGACGTTATTGAATTGTACGAATATAAATTGGCCTCAATGGGAAATGCTGAACGTGCAGCTATGGCGAGTGTGGAAGCAGCGTCTGAGAGGTGCACTCATCTCCAGCATAGAAACGCCCAACTTTCAGCTGAACTGAATCGGTCCCATCAGTTGTTGTATCATGTTCAGCAGTGTCACGAGCAGGTCTCGAAACTGAAAGACTCCCTTGAGGAGAAGGTGGAGACACTGAAGAATCAGGTAGATGTGGATAAAGGTAAACTGAAAGTGTGTAAAAGTCAGTTGGGGGTGAAAGAAGATGAGTTGAATGAGTGTCGAACCGAACTGGAGGCTCTAAAGAAGAAATTTGAGAAGACGGTTGAAGGGAAGAAAGAAATTGAGGAACAGAATGTACAGTTGAAACATTATATAGCCAAATTGGAGGAAAGTTCGACAAAGTTACAAAAGGTGGTCGAAAAGAAGGAGGAGGCGTTGAAAAAGTCGAATCATACAGTGGAAACACTCAATTCGGTTTGTTTTTGGACAGAATTGACCGGTTTTTTGATTTTTTCTTGTAGAGAGTTGGGGAGTTGGAGCAGAGTTTGACGCAAAAACAGGGAGAGTTACAACAGACTATGGTCGAGCTGAAGGAGGTGACCAAAGAATTAAATACGAGAAAACAAATTTTAGAAACTATTACGAAATTTGCATTGAATTCACAAATATCGGAGCAATAATTTTAGATTTATGATATATTTTGTAGCGATTTACATTTATTATGATTACATTTAATAAAATAATTAGTGCCGAGACGATTTATATTAAAAAAAGTGAAAGAACTGTGTGTAATAAATGCTTTTATTTATAAAAGATGCAATTTTTTTTCTTATGTAAAGGTGTGCTTGCTTTAAAATTAATGTCACAGTAGTTAACTGAAATCAAGCAAGTTTTCAACTGCGAAACGGAAGAATTTGGCTCTGACTCGGACGTTCAATGTGACATTAATTTTGAAGCATCCTGTACCTAATCCAAAGTTATATTCTGAAATGTTGGTTGCCTATCCTAAAGTCGTTGCAATGTTGCCACATTACTTATCTAAAAAAGCAAATAAAATAACTTGAAATAAACCAATAGATTTCTTTTAATGTAATTTACTTAAGGACAAAATTAACCTAAAGAAGTGTTTATTAAAATTTTTCAAACATTTATTTTTAGGAAATATTATTTTGATTTAGTGACGTGACATCGCCGCTCTACTGGACCACGTGGAGTGCAAGTGTCGCCCTCTGCCACTTAGTTTAAAATCTGACAGTTACAAAATTAGGTAGTGTTTTCTTTAAAAATTTTTCATTTAAACTCCTTGAAATGTCTGAATCAGCGGAAAATGCCGGTTTTTCCGATTCGGAAAACCTGTGTGTTGTATGCTGAAAGTCCGTGGAAATCTATCCTGTAGGCATTTGCGCCAGTCTTGCGTGGGTAGATGCCCAAAGTAAGTCCCAGTGCCCCACACACTTACCCCTAACCCGCCTATTCTAGGTAATCTTTACCCGGGACATCGCCCCCTTTGCCACACTCTTCTCGAACTATCAGCACACGAATCTGCAAGATCGCAAATTCGGCCTGATTTTCTGCTCCGAGGAGATCAAGAAGGCTTATCAGCGGCTTCTCGAGTTTCGGTGCGTGATTTGCACGAAAGCCTGCAGCTCCAAGTGAACTTCCTAGCAGCTGAAGGACCACATGAGACGGGAGCATAATTTGGTTTACTGCGATTTATGTGTAGAGAATTTGAAGATTTTTTGCTTTGAGAGGAGGTGTTACACAAAGCAGGAGTTGGGGTACCATCGCAGGAAAGGCGACCCTGATAATACGTCGTATAGGGGGCACCCATTATGCGAATTTTGTACCAGGTTTATGGATAGTGATGAGTTGTTCAGGCATTTAAGACGAATGCATCTGTTTTGTCACTTTTGTGATGCTGATGGCAAGCACCAGTATTATTACCCAATGGAGATTCTTTAGAGGCATTTTCAAGACGAGCACTACCTCTACGAGGAAAAGGAGTGCAGCAATATGCCTTTAACTGCTGTATTTAGAACTGATATTGACTTAAAAGGTAAATTAAAAGAGTGAAGATTAGTACCAAAGTTACCAGGTGTAGGGATTTTTCCCGAAATACGTTTTATTTGATTTTTTATTTTTACTATTTTTTTCTTTAATTAAAGAATTGAATTTGTTTTTTATGATACATTTGAGTAATTATTTAAATGTACAAGGTCAATATGTCTAGGAATCTAGGGTTTGTAATATTTAAAAAACACCTAGCAGCAGTGGTTATAATTACCAACCACAGTTCTTTAATTTGTGACAACCAAAAATTGATTTAACTTTTAATTGTAGCTCATATAACATCAGAGCATGGCAGATATTTAAGCAAAAGAGCGAGTCAACAAGCAAGAACTCTCGAATTAGAGTTTACATTAGCTCCAAGACCTGGTTCTGACAGAAACAATGACAATCGTCGCATGTTGAACGGTAATCTTTTATTTATTGTAACTACAGATTGAGCTTCACGTATAAAAGGACCTGGTGTGACAATAACTAGAACTTTGAGAGGCAGTTCTGCACAAAATTTGACCAAAAACACTGAAAATTTTCCGTGTTTAGGGCCTCCATCAAGTGGGACTAGTACAGTCCATTTAAGTTTGAAGTAGGTATTTGTTTTAGATATTTTAGAGTGTTTTAAGTGTGTTATGTTGACAGCAATGGTATAAATTCAGCACCAAATGTTTAAATTTATGTTAGTCATCATAATGGTGGTGTTACTACAACTCATATAACAAGAACATCGTCTCATTCTAACGGTTTGAATATTAGTCAAAGATCAGTAGATGCTTTTCCTGCTTTAGTTGCTAGTTCTGTATCTTTAAATTCAAAATGAGTACAACAAAAGCCAAAAAAACAAGAATCTACATTAAGTAAAATTTGCACCAGCTCCATCTTTACCACAAAGTGGTTAAAGCCAATTTCCTAGTTTGAGTAAAAAGAATGAAATAAATACAAAGAAAACATCAAAATCAACCAACTCTGACCAAAAACAACCCGAATTGAGTGCCTCCACTGTAAAATTCGATTTTTTTAACGCCTCCTTATTTTGGACATCCTTTTGTAACTTCGTCGAACTTTCCTCAAACTTGGTTGCATTCTGTTTTAATTGTACATTCTGTTTCTCAACTTCTTTCTTCCTTTAACAGTCTTTTCGAGTTTTTTTTTCTCAGAGCCTCCACCTCGGTTCAACACTCATTCAGCTCATATTCTTTTACCTTCAACTGACTGTTAGTTTGCCTTTATCCACATCTACCTGATTCTTCAGTGTCTTCACCTTCTCCTCAAGGGAGTCTTTCAGTTTCGAGACCTGCTCGTGACACTGCTATACGTGGTACAACAACTTATGGGACCAATTCAGTTCAGCTGAAAGTTGGGTGTTTCTGTGTTGGAGATGAGTGCACCTCTCAGACGCTGCTTCCACAGTTGCCATAGCTGCACGTTCAGCATTTCCCATTGAGGCCAATTTATATTCGTACAATTCAATAACATCAGAAGTTAAAACCGAATTAAATGCTTTTGAGAGAAAGTTTCTCGATAAGCGAGTCGACTTTGTTGATTTGGTTGATTGAAAGGACAGGATAATTTAAATCGAGGAATTGTGTGCTGTGAGAGGAACGTTTGAGGTCGGGAACTGAAGCTGTTTGGATTGCTTCAGCAACGCTTGTGTAAGGAAAACTTTAAAGGGCTGCCACATCCCAATACACGACATTTTTCGACTTTTATGCTTTGGCAGAGGCATTAGGCGAGTACCATGGGGATCTATCTGCGGGAAAATCACAGTATAATGCAATTCGGTTTGTTTTTGGTCAGAGTTGACCGGTTTTTTGATTTTTTCTTGTAGAGAGTTGGGGAATTAAAGCAGAGTTTGACGCAAAAACCGGGAGTGTTACAACAGATTATGGTCGAGCTGAAGGACGTAACCAAAGAATTAAACATGAGGAAACAAATTTTAGAAACTATTACGAAATTTGCAATGAATTCACAAATATCGGAGCAATAATTTCAGATTTTTATATACATATATTTTGTAACGATTTACATTTATTAATAAAATAATTAATGCCTACACATTTTATATAAAAAAGGAGTGAAAGAACTGCCTGTAATAAATGAGTGATGAAAGAACGTGTTTTATTTATGAATGATGCAATTATTGGAGTCGTTAAATAAGAAGTGCGCCTATTTTATTTAATTTTTTGTTATGCAAAGGTGTACAATTTGCTTCAAAATTAAAGTCACACTAGTAGCTGAACTTAATTAAAGCAAGCAATTAGCATTTTCAACTGTGAAACGGAAGAATTTGGCACAAAATTCGGGCGCACAATGTGACATTAATGTTGAAGCAAACTTTACATTTTAAATAATATTCTGATATGTTGGTTGCCTACTCTACAGTTGATGCAATGTTGCCACATTATTTATCTACAACATTAAATAAAACAGTTATAAATAAACCGTTGCATTTTCTTTATTGCAAATTACTTAAACACAAAATCTAAACTAAAAAATTACTTATTACATTTTTTCTAACATTTATTTTTAAGAAATATTACTTTGAGTAGTGACGTGACATCGCCGCTTTGCCAGACCACGTGGAGTGGCCAGTGTCGCCCTCTACCACTTATCTCAAATCTGTCAGTTACAAAATTAGGTTGTGTTTTCTTGACAAATTTTTGATTTAAACTCCTCGAAATGTCTGAATCAGCGGAAAATGCGAGTTTTTCCGATTCGGAAAACCTGTGTGTTGTATGCTGCAAATCGGTGGAAATCTACTCTGTGGGCATTTGCGACCATCCCGTGTGTTTCGAGTGCTCAACTCGAATGCGAGTCTTGTGCAACCAGAAAGAGTGTCCCATATGCCGTGGACAGATGCCCAAAGTAAGTCCCAGCGCTCCCCACACTCCCTCCTAACCCGCTTATTCCAGGTGATCTTCACCCGGGACGTCGCCCCCTTCGCCACACTCTTCTCGAACTATCAGCACACGAATCTGCAAGATCGCAAATTCGGCCTGATTTTCTGCTCCGATGAGATCAAAAAGGCGTATCAGCGGCTTCTCGAGTTTCGGTGCGTGATCTGCACGAAAGCCAGCAGCCGCAAGTGCACTTTTTACACCTTCCAGCAGCTGAAAGACCACATGAGACGCGAGCATAATTTGGTTTACTGCGATTTGTGTGTAGAGAATTTGAAGATTTTTTGCTTTGAGAGGAGGTGTTACACTAAACAGGAGTTGGGGTACCATCGCAGGAAAGGCGATCCTGATAATACGTCACACAGGGGGCACCCGTTGTGCGAATTTTGTGACACCAGGTTTATGGATAGTGATGAGTTGTTTAGACATTTGAGACGAACGCATCTGTTTTGCCACTTTTGTGATGCTGATGGCAAGCACCAGTATTATAACTCAATGGAGGATCTTCAGAGACATTTTCGAGACGAGCACTACCTCTGCGAGGAAGGGGAGTGCAGCAATATGCCTTTAACTGCTGTATTTAGGACTGATATTGACTTGAAAGGTAAATTAAAAGAGGGAAGATTAGTACCAAGGTTGCCAGGTGTAGGGATTTTTCCCGAAACACGTTTTATTTGATTCTTAATTTTTACTATTTTTTCTCTAATTAAAGAACTGAATTTGTTTTTTATGATACATTTGAGTAATTATTTAAATGTATAAGGTTAATGTCTAGGAATCTAGGGTTTGTAATATTTAAAAAAACACCTAGCAACAGTGGTTATAACTACCAACCACAGCTCTTTCTTTTGTGACAACCAAAAATTGATTTAACTTTTAATTGTAGCTCATATAACATCAGAACACGGCAGATATTTAAGCAAAACAGCGAGTAAACAAGCAAGAACTCTCGAATTAGAGTTTACATTAGCTCCAAGACCTGGTTCTGACAGAAACAAAAGACAACCGTCGCGTGTTGAACGGTAATTTTTCGTTTATTAGGTTGGTAATATCACTGTGACTTGTAGAAGCGACGAGGAAGGTGCTGTAGGTTATGATGTAGAACCTGGAGGACCTGGTGGAGGACTAACTTCACATGATTTTCCAGCTTTAGGTAATTCAACTGTAACTGTACAAAGTCGTCCCAACACAACTGTCAATTTTACGTCAAAAATCAATCCTTTTAGTGGTGAAGATTTTCCGAGTTTAGGTTGGTACTACTTTGAAAAAGTATAGGTTGGTAGTTGTGTTTTAGGTGGTTCGCGTACTCCAGCTGTGACAATAACTACAGATTCAGCTTTACGTAAAAAAGGACCTGGTGTGACAATAACTAGGACCATGAGAGGCAGTTCTGCACAAAATTTGACTAAAAACACTGAAAATTTTCCGTGTTTAGGGCCTCCATCAAGTGGGACTAGTACAGTCCATTTAAGTTTGAAGTAGGTATTCCTTTCAGATATTTAAGGGAGTTTTAAGTATGTTATGTTGGCAGCAATGGTAAAAATTCAGCACCAAATGTTTCAATTCATGTTAGTCATAATGGTGCTGTTACTACAACTCATATAACAAGTACATCATCACATTCTAATGGTTTTAATATTAATCAACGACCAATGGATGCTTTTCCTGCTTTAGGTGCTAGTTCTGTACCTTTAAATCCTAAATGGGTACAACAAAAGCCAAAAAAACAAGACTCTAGATTAACTAAAGTTGCACCAGCGCCATCTTTACCACCAAGTGATTTAAGCCAATTTCCTAGTTTGAGTAAAAAGAATGAAAAAAATACAAAGAAATCATCTAGTGTTACAGTTCCTGTTTCTGGAACATGGCCTACTAGCTCAAGCAATAATAATAACAATAAAACTAATAAAAATACCGAAACCGATAAGTCAAAAAATAAGAAAAACAAAAAGAAGATTGAAGAAAAGAACGGAATTGTGAAAAAACGTTCAGAATTAAATATCGGTGCATTGAGTTTAGATGAAACTCCAATGCCACCTCCTGGATTCCCCGCGAAACCTCCTCCAGGTTTCAACGTTACAAATCAAAATTTTCCTAGTCTAGGGACGTCAAATGATTTAACATTTACAAGTAGCAGCGGCCAATCGTATTCAATTAAACCATCAAATTACCACCAGCCTTCAAATTTTGCCTCACGTAATCAAAATTTAATAAAATGCGCTATGAACGTCTTAGATGGCGACACTATAAAGGAATTTAAAGCGTATTCGGCTCAGTTTCGAGACGGTGCGTTGTCTCCCGATGGCTACTACAAGTACTGTAAGGCGCTCCTAGGGCCGAGTTTTAAAGAATTATTTCCGGAATTGCTAGTCTTGTTACCGGATATTGAAAGGCAACAGGATTTATTCAGGGTTTGCAACCCTGAACTTAGGAAAAATTTGGTCGTTTGTGAGAATTGTAGTCAGGTGGTTTTCAAGCGCGAATTGGGGGACCACTACAGCTATCATGCTTTGGATAGCCAATTTCCCAGTTTGGGGAAAAACGCAGAAGTGAATAATGCGTGGAAAAAATAAAGTTTGTTGAAAATATTTGAGTTTTGTTGAGTTCTGTAGTTAGGTTTCGCCTTATGTGATTTATTTAACTAACAAGGTGATCATGTGACTTTGAACAATGTAAATAAAATTCGTGTTATAGTTTTGTATGATAAAAGTTTAAGTTTGTATTTTTCAATATGAATAAAAGTTATTGAAAAACTTAGGTTTTAGTTTTGAAATAGTTATTTTATACAACACAGTAAAATTAAATTTTATCGGCAAGCGGTAAAAAAAATCGATGTGAAATGACACTCAAAAATTAAAAAAAAATTGTAAATTAAAACATCAATTTTAACAGTCATAAGCTGTACATAAAGTCTCAATTAAAGCATCTTTTTCTGCCACAGCTGTTGGGTGGCGAATCCCCTCCTTCTGCTTCTTTCGAACCTACCTTTAATCCTGAAATTGGTGCTTCTTCTTCTGCCTTGTGTGGCGAGTTCCCTCTGCTTCTTTTGGACCTACTTTTAATCCAGATTTCCAGCGATGTCTCTTGTCTTGTCCAATATTTTGTTTAATAATTAATAACACATAAAAGTACGCAGCTTTGGGCGGCTGCGATGCGTCCTGTTCGAGAGCTGGCACACGACTGATTCACTAAACAAAAAGAAATATCGATAAATTTACAAAAGACAACAAAAAATGTCTATTATATCACCGAATGTCAAAACGCCTTTGTGTCTGAGTAATAAATCATCGTATTATATAAGCAACTAGTTCAAATAATAAATCAAAAATTTAAATATTTAGGTACATAAATAAGATGTTTCGAGTTTTTTCAGTTTATATTAAAAAACACCGAAAAAACAATAATTAAATTTTATTTAAACAAATGAGACTAAACATTGTTTTAAACGGCTATATTATTACTACTTGAAAGGTGAGGTCAAAAATCTTTTGTGAATATTTTACGCAATCACAAAAAAAGTGTTTACATTTTTTTTAGTTTCAGTTTATATATATAGGATGTCCTAATTTTATTTCTATTGCAAGTCTCAGTTTATATACGGGGTGTACCAATTTTATTTATACATGATTTCAGCCCAATTGTTACAAAGCCACCTCTGGAATTTATTTTTCAAACTCTCCAAAATTTTGAAAAGAAATATGTCACACAAGTCAAACACAATTTTAAATTTTTCTGCGATTTATTTTAAAAATTATTAATTTATATAAAACAATCGAAAAAAAATTTGTTTTGACTACATTCAAGTGCACTTTATGCCACCTTCAATAATAATAATTTAAATATCGTTCGTTAAATAAGTGAAAAAAATTCTCAAAATTTATTTGCCATAACATACACAAAAACGTTGTCTTGAAGCTGCCGTATGACGTCATGTGAAACCGCCTGATTGAGTATTTCAAATTTCGCGCTTACAAATTTTCAGAACTGTAATATTCTCTGTCTAATGCCCTTTCTGTGGGCGACATTTTGTGATTAAATTTACACACAAAAAATATAAACACATACCTGACGCCACTTTTTTTATTTTTTGTAAGTATAAACGGAAATTATTACACACTAAATTGTTTTTTTGCCGCTTTTAAACGTTTGAAATCGTCTGAAATCTCGAAATGTAGGGATTTTAGCGCATGCGTGTTGCCAGCACTGTGTTTTGCCAGTGAAAAAGCGAGTCTGTGGGAGGCTGTCGTGGTTGTTGGTGTTGTATCGAGCGTTCGAACAAATAAATAAACTAATCAATGAAATAAGGTGTAAATTTGTACTTTTTCCGTGTTGAGTGTTTTCCCGTGTAACAACTTGTTTTTTTCTGTGATTATTGCTGTTATTTTGGATTTACAACAAAGGTAACGGCTACTAGATTTATCTGGAGGGCTCGTCCTGTCAAAACATTGTGTAGGCCCCAAATTTAAATTTGCACGCAATTGAGATTAATTACGTAAATTAAGCATCCATCAGGGGCTCTGGGTTGAATGACACCCCACACGCTAATAGGAAAATAATCGATTTTTCCGTTGGCATTAACTGTATTTTGCAATTTTGAGGGGTACACCCACTGGTTCTTTTTCTTTGTGTAAAAATTACCCAAACAATCGTTTTTTTTTTTCACAAGACTTCGATATTAAATTTGAGTGGCCACTGAGATTACCTGATCTGAATCCAGTTGAAATTATGTGGTTGTCATGTCTCATTGTGGTTGCACACAAATCTGACGTCATGGGTTAAGAAACACCCAATGGGGATTTTATGACCATTTTAATATTATATTGCGGAACTCATTCACTTTGTTATTGATTTCGAAATGTGCTATAACTGTATTGTGGCATAATCATCTGGAATTACCTTTGAAATGTGAGCAGTCAATCTTTACAATGATGCAGGGTTTTTACATCTGCCTTTTGTTCTAAATTTAGGTTTTTGGCTCATTTCGGCATACTTTACAACCCAGAAAGTAATTAATCATCTCTTATCTTATCTGTTAATTATTTGGATTAAGAAAATGAATTTTTTTATTCATATGACGCAAAAATTTCACGAATTTTCTGACTAACTCAAGTGTTTTATCGGTTGTAATGTCACAAACAAGTTGGTTACAATATTTTTTCGTTGTAAATTTAAAAAAAAAGGTTTCAAAGGTTGGTTTTAATAGTTTGTTAAAAAGGGTGTTTAACGAACTCTTTCGAGTGTGTTAATGAAGCTTTTATTATACATTTACACTTATACAGGCTAGACTAAAAGCGTTTTTTAGCTAAAGTATAAAGAATTTTGAAAAAACAAAATATGAGCAGTAAATGGCTACAAAAATGTTAACTGAAGCTATGTTAATTGTCAAAAAAAATATTTGATAAATTTTTATTAAAGCTATAGCAGCATTTTTATTTTTTCTGTGAAATTGCTTGTTTTTCTAAGGTCATAATATAGAATCCGTTATAAAACAAACAATAGCGGGATTTTAAAAAAGGAAACAATATCTGGTAATGAAAAAAATATTTTCTCAACAAAAGTGTGTTGGATAAGATCATGAACGTGTTGTATCCAACTTCACTCAATTAACTTTCTTTTTTATAGTGTAATTATGGTCAAAGGTGAGAGAGGAAACTGATGGTTTAATGAACATCATCTTTGACTCTCAGATTTGTGCCAAAAGGTTGAAAAATACAGAAAGTACTTGTAAAATTTATTACTGAAAGTCGTACTTCTATCAGAGGACAGAGATACGACATAATTACGTTTGAGAGGATTTTAGTAAATTTTTTATAATTAAAAATAAAATAATCTTTCTTTTATTTTTTTTACACAAATGTACAATTGGGAATGTAATTTGCTATAAAAACAACAATATAATAAACAAATAATATTGGTGTTCATTTGAAAAAATCATCAAGTCAACTACGACGTGTCAAATCTCTCATAAGAATACGTGAGAGATCTAACATATCAAAGATTATTTAATGATTTTTTTTAAATGAACATATGATATAATTAAAACAACAATGATAGGTTCTTGGACTTCTTTTTTACATCCAGCTTTTCAAGCAACAATTTAGGAGACGAAGGCAATAATTATTCCAAAAACAAATGTTTCTACAAGGTTTATTATAAACAAATAATATAATATTAAAATACAAATTTTTGAAGGACGGAAACGAGAATTATTGTCAATTGCCTCTTCTAATCTCGGACTTTTTACAATATTTTAATCGAAGGATCATCAATTTTTTATTAAATTAGAAAAAATATAAAAATATAAAGTGTTCCAAAATTCTGTTTTATGTTCGATATTTCTGTTTGTTTGTAAAAAATTGTGTCTTTTTTAATGTCTTAAGGTTTATAAGGGCTAATAAGTCCTGAAATGTTAGTAGTAAAGTAACAAAAACAAAAATAAAAGAGTGCCAAATGTTCCGTCTACACTCAAATCCTTTTCCTCATATCGCTCGAAGGACCATACAGTTTTAGACACACAGATATATACAATTTTACATAAAGGCATCGATTATATAAAATATAAATGTTAACTGCAATTTTTATTAAAAAAAAGAGTACGAACTGTCTTTTCCACCTTCTAAATTCTATTAAAAACTTTAATATAGATAACTAAAATAAAGATTTTTGGGTGTTTGAAGCAAAAATACTGTAATTGCTCCGTATCTACCAAAACTTTTCTTAGTATCCAGCTCAAAGTATTGTTCTTTTTATTAATCTTTTCTTGATTTTTTACTATTTTTAGCTTTTTTTTGCTTTAGTAGTCGTTTTTCTTATTCTTATTTTTTTTCCAAATATTGTTTGTTGAATTCACCTAGAATTTTGTTTCTCCAGGACCTCCTAATTGACGTTTTTAACTTCTAAAATGTTCCTTTATCGTTTGATTTATTTGTATTTTTTTCTTCTTTTTTTCCAATCATTGGTTTTGTGTTTTCTTGTTTTGTTCTTTAGGTTTAGAATCACCAATACTTTTAGAATTGTCTAATCTACTTTTTAAAATTTGTCTTTGTTTTTTTCTTGTACAACATACATATTAATCTCCCGAGTTTTTTTTGTCATTAGGGCTTTAAAATTTTTTACAGGATCTACTTTTTCAAATTCTTCTAGATTCTACTAGGACTGGGCGATACCTGTTTTTAGGTAACGGGTATCGATACCTGCCAAAGTATCGGAAGTATCGAGGTATCGGAAGTATCGAGGTATCGTAGGTATTGCGGTCTCGAGATATTGGAGGTATCGGAAGTATCGGTTGGCGATAAATAAATATCGCATCAAATAGCTTGTGAATTCGTTTGTTTTCATCAAAATACCTTGTGTTTTCAACATCCAAAGCACTCTGAATAGGATATTCATTTATAGCCACTCTTAATCAAGGTATCGCAGATATCGAAGTATCGGAAGTATCGAGGTATCGCAGGTATCGAGGTATCGGAAGTATCGATACTTGATTGCAGTCGGTCTCGGTGTACGATACCTGATCAGGTAGCGATACCTTATATAAGTATCGATACTTTTCCCAGCCCTGGAATCTACTTCTGTTCTTCTTTTTCCACTAGTCTTAATTCTCTTTATTGTTTCTTTTTTCTCTACCATTACTATTTACGTAGGTTTCATAACTCAAGTCTAGACAGAACTTTTGTTTGTTTATAAGTACTTAAAATTTATTTTGGGGACTTAAAAGGACGTTTAACAATTAATTTATTGTTGGAATCAACCATTTACAAATAGGTGTGTCAATTTTCTAGCGTTTGCCGGTTTCTCTTTGATAAAAAAACCAGATAAAAGGACAAATTGTGACCTTTAAGTACATGTTACAGACTAAAGAACAGTTTATAAAATCAAAGGATTATTCTTTGAAATAAAGGACTGTTGGCAACCCATTTGTGGAATTGATAAAACGCTCAGCTTAAACTTGGAAAAACAGTTAAGAACAGAGTTTTACAATTATTTGAAAATTATTTGAAAAAATTCTACAGTTGAAAGTATCTATTACTCTAACAAAACCATTTTGGAACTTTCTTTTATAATTTATATAATAATTTTAAAAGATGTGATAAAGTTGTGGTAGCATGAACATTCAAGAGAGTAGGTAAGTTTTACTTTTTGAGATATCAACAAAGCTACAAATATCTAAAAGAAAATCTGGATACTCGTTACATAATCAAAATAGATCTAAAAGTATCAATACCATCACGGGTTTTAGCTTCGTATTAAACTTGGAAATATGGTTGAAAACAGAAATATACTATTATTTCAGGAAATTCTGTAGTTAAAAGTATATATTGCTCTAATAAAACCACTTGGAACTTTCTTTTACAATCCCATTTTCTAACACATTTTAACAAAGTTGCGATAAAGTTGAGGTAGCGTGAAGATTCAACAGAGTAAGCCTTCTTCTATGCGAAATTAACCAAGCTAAAAATGTCTAACGGAAAATCTGGATACTCGTTTCACAATCTAAATAGTATCAATTACACCAAAAAATTTTATGTTAAAATTAAATACAATTATGTAACGATTTTTTATTGATGCTTCTACTTGTTCCTGAAAATAACCGTAACCGTTGCTGTATTTGAATGCAAATAAACGAATATTTTAATAAAAGCTGGTTTTATTATCTAATTAAATTTGGAATTAACGTGACAGATGTTGCGTTTGCAAATTAGCGATTTTCTATTGTTCTCCGGTCCTATTAGAACTAGTAATTTAATTTTTTTTTGGATTGCTATCTTCTGTTGGATTTGTTTTAAGTTAATATTTTCTTTTGTCAGTTATTATTTTAATTGATGGTCAAATAAATTGTGTTCTAATAATAGTCGAAACGTGACTGTGCTGATTTAGAATAGAACATTGTTGCATCGTAGTAGAGAGACAAATAGTATTTATTTTAGGAAAACTAATTTTTTACGCTTAGATTAATGAACAGGTAGATTTTAATCTAAATCAAAGGAAATTTGAACAAGGGTTTGGTATTTTTAGAAAACGTCAATAAACTTTAACCCTAATTAGCTGAATCGTATTACATATTTAGGAACGCTCTTTTTTTGGTTAAGTACCTAATAATTTTTTTATTGACAATAACTGTAATACTACCATAATTTAAAATGTGTCAGTCGGTTAGTTTAAATAAATTAAATATTCTTGATGACTAGTCAATTTTTTAATGTTCACTCAACGATTTATTAATTGATTTTAAATTTTTTTTTGAGTCAATTTTCTAAGAAATTGTGTTGTCAACGTCTGATGAGAATTATAAATGTTAAACCACCGTTTATCTAACCGGACATCTGCTTTTATTATTATCATCGTGTGTTGTCTGTCGTGGTAAACGACACTCGTTTGCTAATGCTTGTTTGAAGTCATTGAGCTCTATATTATGTAAACTAATAGATGTTAATTACCCAACAGTACATAAAAATAAATACATTAAATTGTTTAATTGTTAAAAAACACTACAACAGGTGAATAAAAAAAACTGTGTTTATTTGCGAAAGGAAATGTTTGATGATTGTGTTCTTATCATGATACAATCAAGAAAATGATTCAGAGGGAATGCTAATAATGGGGGCCGGTTAATAGCCTTTTTCATATTGCAAGGTTAAAATTGTTGAAAGGTTTACGCAATGTGTAAAATTTTAATAATAGTTTGTGTTTATCAAAAAGATACAGATTGGAAATTTCAGGAAACGTTCGAGATACATATTTTAAATATTCGTTGTTTTGTCAGGATTTTTTGTAATTGTAATGAAAATAAATAAAAGGAATTGAGAGGTTAGAGATCTTAATTATTTATTTAAAAAAAATCAATCACGAGAGATTGTGAATGTGTCATAATTGGTTTTGCAGAAATTATAATGTATTTAACTGACTTTCTACAAGCGATTATTTTGTCATTTATACTGTCTTTTATTTTTACTTATTTTCTAATTAGCTGACATTTTCTCTACTTAGAAATAATATAAAATGTAGATATTTAGAATTAAATTATTTAATGCGAAGCTTGTTTACAAAGGTATGAACCAAAACAAGAAATAAAACAATACTGGGAATGAGGAATCTAATCAGTTTGATAAAATAAGTTATGAAATAAAGAACTATACCTAGTATTGGTAAATTTCTGCAAGAAAATATGACCAAAGAGTTGTTATTACTGCGTGAATATCGAATTATTTATTTATTAAATTATTGTTCTGTGTTTTCGTGTATATAGTATAAATAAATTATTCGCTATTAATCAAAAGAATCTGGAATTTATACATTCGTTGTACTGCTATCAGGAGTGGGATTTGAATTTAATGGAGGAATGAATGCGATTATTGTTGGAAAACACTCGAACAAAAAGAAGAACATCGGAAAATTCAAGAAGAAATGGAAAAACGAAGACTTAAAGACGATGAGAGACATTAGAACATTCTGGAAGATTTCGGAAAACTACTTTTAGAAGAAAAAAAAAAGATCTTGAAACAACTTGATAAACAGCGTTTGGAAGAAAAAGAACATGAGAAACTACAATTAGAAAACGAAAAAAGCGTTTGGAAGAAAAAGTATATGAGCGATAATTAAAAGAAGAACAATTCGAGAAACGACGATTAGAAGAAAAGGAAGAGCTAAAGAAGGTTCTAGAAGGACAAAAGACGATTCTAATGGAGTTTCAACCATTGGAAAAGAAATTATTATTTGTTTGAATCAATCAACATATTAATTATTTGTTTTAATCCAACTTTTTAAATCAACAGAATCTCGAATTTATATATTCGTTGCACTAGTGTCAGGAGTGGGATTTGAGTCGGAAATAATGGAGTAACAAATGCGATTATTGTTGGAAAAATTTTAACTAAAAGAACAACTAAAAATTTAAGAAGAAATGAAAAAACGAAGGCTCAAAGACGATGAAAAACGTAAGAAAATACTGAAAGATCTCGGAAAACTACTTTTAGAAGAAAAAAAAATAGTTGATTTTAAAACAACTTGATAAACAGCGTTTGGAAGAAAAAGAATATGAGAATCTACAATTAGACGAGTAAAAGAAAATTCTGGAAGAAATTGAAAGACGCGGTTAGAAGTTGAAGAACAACAAAAAAAGGTTCTTTGGAAATGCAAAAACAATTCTAGAAAACGAAAAAAGCGTTTGGAAGAAAAGGAATATGATAGACAATTAAAAGAAGAACAATTTGAGAAACGACGATTAGAAGAAAAAGAAGAGTTAAAGAAGGTTTTAGAAGGACAAAGGACGATTCTAAAGGGGTTTGAACCGTTGGAAAAGAAATTATTATTCGTTTTAATCAATCAATTATTCATTTTAATCTAACTCTTTAAATCAACAGAATCTCGAATTTATATATTCGTTGCACTAGTGTTAGGAGTGGGATTTGAGTGGGTCGGAAATAATGAAGAAACGAATGCGTTTATTGTTGGAAAAACATGAACAAAAAGACGAACAACGGAAAATTTAAGAAGAATTGGAAAAACGAAGACTCAAAGACGATGAAAGACATTAGAAAATTATGGAAGATCTCGGAAAACTACTTTTAGAAGAAAAAGGAAAAAAGAACTTGAAAAAAAGAAAATGAGAATCTACAATTAGAGGAGTAAAAGAAAATTCTGGAAGAAATTGTAAGACGACGGTTAGAAGATAAAGAACGACAATAGAAGGATGTGGAAATGCAAGAAACAATTCTGGAAAACGAAAAATGCATTTGGAAGAATAAGAATATGAAAGTTAATTAAAAAAGAACAATTCGAGAAACGACGATTAGAAGAAAAAGAAGGGCTAAAGAAGGTTCTAGAAGGACAAAAGACGATTCCAGAGGAGTTTGAACCATTGGAAAAGAAATTATTATTTGATTCAATCGATCAACAAATCAATTATTTATTTTAGTCTAACTTTTTAAATCAACAGAATCTCGAATTTATAACATTCCTTGCACTAGTGTCAGTAGTGGGATTTGAGTAGGACGGAAATAATGGAGGAATAAATGCGTTTGTTGTTGGAAAAACTCGAACAAAAAGAAGAACATCGGAAAATTCAAGAAGAAATGGAAAAACGAAGACAATGAAAAACGTAAGTAAATTCTGGAAGATTTCGAAAAGCTACTTTTAGAAGAAAAAAATAATTGATTTTAAAAGAACTTGATAAACAGCGTTTGGAAGAAAAAAAATATGAGAGACGATTAAAAGAAGAAGAATAATTCGAGAAACGACGACTAGAAGAAAAAGAAGAGCTAAAGAACGTTCTAGAAGGACAAAAGACGATTCTAAAGAAGTTTGAACCGTTGGAAAAGAAATTATTATTCGTTTTAATCAATTCGTTTCAATCAATCAACAAATCGATCAATTATTTGTTTTAACCCAACTTTTTAAATTAAGAGAATCTCGAATTTATACATTCGTTGCACTGGTGTCAGGAATGGGAATTGAGTCGAAAATAATGGAGAAACAAATGCGATTATTGTTGGAAAAAATCTAACAAAAATATTACCGGAAAATTTAAGAAGAAATGGAAAAACGAAGGTTCAAAGACGATGAAAAACGTAAGAAAATTCTGGAAGATCTCGGAAAACTATTTTTAGAAGAACAAAAAAATAGTTGATTTTGAAAGAACTTGATAAACACCGTTTGGAAGAAAAAGAATATGAGAGACGATTAAAAGAAGAACAATTCGAGAAACGACGATTAGAAGAAAAAGAAGAGCTAAAGAAGGACAAAAGACGATTCTAAAGTGATGACGATCGTGGTTATTACTGTGTGAATATCAAGCTATTTATATTATTCGTGTATATAATAAAAATAAATTATTCGTTATTAATCCTCCTCTTTAAATTAAAAGAATCTCGATTTCGCACCGCCTTTGCAATATTTTTTGTAAAATATTTGTTTAATACAGTTATTATTTTTGTATGAAATTTGAAAAATGTTATTTATTTGAGTTAAAATAAATATTTGCATTGGAATCACTATCCACATTTAATTTATTATTGTATCAATAATATCCGAAAATTAATACTGTTTATCTAAATGATTTAACAAAACTGTCATTCAGTTATTTACTTTGAAAGACAGTTTACGTTTCAGTGAACTCTAAATCTTGTTAAACTAGAAATCCACTCATCGCTTTGTCATTTTTAATCCAGTTAAACACGCACAAAGTCCCGTTGTTTGCTATAAACCAAGATAATAAAAAGATGTTCGTATAAAATCTAAACAGGAAAATGGCTCTTATAGAAGTCATGCGTCTTGACAATAAACCTTATCTCTTTTAAATTCATGCTATCATTCTTTTTCCGAAATTAAACTAAACTTAAAGACCGTTGCTCCCATCAACAAAAGACAACAACTTGATGTTTTCCGGTCGTTGTCAGCTGGTAGCGGAAACAGCTCCGTTATTATTTTTTAAAAAAATTTTTGAACTGGAAGAAAATTCGTCTTTTTCTCGGTTAGAAAAAGGACGGTTTTAATTAGTTTTATTTAGCTTTTGACTTGGTCAATAAGTTGTTTACTTTGAGATCAGTGGCGTAACGGCAAATTACGGAAAAGAATATCGAGAAAAATTGAAAAATTCAAGGATTTTTGATTGAGAAAGTGGAACAATTTTAAAGGTTAAAGGTGATTTTTTGTTAGAATTTTTTTTCGTTTAAATATATTTGCATGCAATCAGATAAATACGGCTTGTTAAACAGTAGCGAAAAAAATTTCTTGGTGTTTTAGATTTAGTCACGAACTGGTTAAAAAATACGGAAGTTAATAATTGATTGTTATAATATCGAGTCATTCATTTTTATTTCGTGAATAGATTATTATTGTTTGTTTATATAATCAGACACTTGTGGCAAAAATGTATTTCTATAGGTGTTCTGTTGAAATTTTTTTAATTTTAATTTTCTACTTCGTTGATTGTTAAAATTATAAAAAGAGCGAATTTATTTCTGAAAAGGTAAGTGTATTATATCGAGCGTGCAAATAAAAACGATGTTACAGTGTGCTGTGAATTAGAAAACGTAACCCGAAATGTCATTCAAATTCTGTATTTTTTTTACATATCTCTAACACTTTTTTTGACGCCAACTAATAGAATAGTTGTAACTAAACACGTGACCAATATTTTATATAAATTTTAATTAGTTGTATTTAAAAAAATTAACAAAAAAGTTACTGGTTCATATTTAAAAAAATATTGAATATGTGAAATTTTTACAAAGCTGGCTTTATTTTAAAACGTTATTAAAAGAAAACGAAGAACAAAATAAGGTTCTAAAAGTGCAAGAAACAATTCTGAAAGAACAAAAGAAGATTTTGAAAGAGCTTGATAAACAGCGCGGCGTTTGGAAAAAAGGAAGAATATAAGTGATGACGATTAGAGGAGTAAAAGAAATCCTGGAAGAAGTTGAAAGACGTTGGTTAATAGATAAAGAACAACTAAAGTAGGTTTTGGAAATGCAAGAAACAATTTTGGAATGACAGAAAAAGATTTTGGAAGGGCTTGAAAAATGACGTTTGTAAAAAACAAGTATGAGAGATCACAATTAGAAGAAAAAGAAGAATCCGAGAAACGACGATTAGAAAGAAAAGAAGAGTTGAAAAAGGCTCTAGAAAGACAAAAGATGATTTAAAAGGAGCTTGAAAAATAATGATCGGAAAGGAAAACAGAACGAAAGAAGATGCTGGAAGAGAAAGTATAAGAGAATTACAAAAAAAAATGAAAAACTACTACCAGAAATAAAGGAAAAGTAAAAGAATCTTTTGGAAAGCTTTAGAAAACGATCACTAGAAAAACAGGAGGAGAACGTGTTTGAGAAATTTGTTAAAAAATACGGATGTTAATAATTGTTTGTAATTTCGAGTCATTCATTTTTATTTCGTGACTAATTATTATCATTTTTATTTCGTGAATAGATTATAATTGTTTGTTTATAATGGGTGTTTGTTTAAAAAAAAACTGGTGTGTTTTTCTGTAGTTGCCTTCGTGGTGTTATTGTTTTTCAAACACTCTTTATTTTATTTAAAATGTTTTTTTTTGTTTTAATTGCCGAAAAGTAAGGTTATGAGATCTTTCATTTTGACAAGTGTGTAAAAAACTAATCACAGACATACAAAACAATTGTTTTTTAGTTTCAAAGCAAACTTGTGGCTGAAATGTATTTCTATAGGTGTTCTGTTGGAATTTTTTTGTTTTAATTTTCTATTTCGTTAATTGTTAAAATTATAAAAAGAGCGAATTTATTTCTGATAGGGTAAGTGTAATATATCGAGCGTGCAAATAAAAACGATGTTATAGTGTGCTGTGAATTAAAAAACGTAACCCGAAATGTCATCTATAGTGAATAATAGACCTAATTTTACATTTTTTAATCATGACGACAACCAATAGAATACAAGTTATAAGACACGTGACCGTTTTTTTAATAATTTATTTGGATATTCTTAATACTGTCTACTTGTGAAAAATTCTACTATTTATTTATAACTAGCTAATAATAAAATATGGGAGCCGTAGACGACAGTTATTACAATAAAATTATGCAAGAAAAGTTCTAATCTGAGATTTTTGGGAGAGTCAAAATGACGATTTAACAAAACGAATTGCGAAATTACACCGTTTAGGCGCTAGAGGGTGCCAAAATTGGGAAATGAATTTGGTTTTAGAAATCCCTGTGTGAACTAGAAGTTATTTTAGAAATAACTGTCGTTCTCTAAATTTTGTTTTTACTTTTTTTCTTTCAAAGAACTGATATTTCAGGCTCTCAAATTTTATTATAAAAGAAAGTAATAACAGAATTCGGGAGCTGAAAGTGACAATTTGGATAATAATACAAGAAATGATTCCAAAAAGATGTTTGCATTGACCAGGGACTTTAAAAAATAGAAAGGAGTATTTATTTGCTCGCTCAGACCCACATAAATATATCCAAGAGAGAGAGAGAGAGCTATTTAACCTTGGATTAAAAATCTTAAAAAATAATGTTGTAATGGATTAAATTCATAAAAAAGTTACTGGAACATGTTTAAAAAAAATGTGCGGTGCTGGCTTTGTTTCAAAATGCCGAGCAAACGAACAAAGCTACAAAAAATGTCAAAAGAACGAGTTGTAGAGAATTAAATTTTTTATAAGAAATTCGGCGAGGTGATATGTTTATTTCTAATAGTTTAGGTACTAGACATGCTTAAAGATGGGGTTGTTTAACTGTCACTTTAGCTTCCAAAATGTTTTCAACTTTAGGGATAATTAAGCTTTCAACTCCCACTTTTGAATAAAAATTTATATTAAACAATATTTCCAAAAGATCAGCTTAAAAAACATTTTTTTTTTAAATTTTGACAGTTGCAGGTCTCATTTTAAAATTTATTTCTAAAAAACTGTTACGATGAATAACCTAGTTTATACATAATTATTGTTGAAATGTTTCTAAATTTAAAACAATAACTTTTTAAAAACGTTTAAAATTGGTGTTTAAGGATTTTTTTTAAAATATTTCAATTTGTAGAATTGTAGAATTTTTTTTATTTTGAATTTTTGATGATGAGTTAAATTTTCGTTTGGTAATTTAGGCGTTTTCATTAAAAGGGAATAATTTTGGTGAAAACAAAATCTAATATTGCTGTCCAAAAAATGTATTTTATATTAAATTTCAGATTGTGATTTTTAAAAATATTTTCTGATCACTCGTTATAAGTGTTTCAGCAGAATTGCGTTATTTTTATTTAGTTTTTTAATACCTCAACTTAAAAATTACATAAAATAAGATTGTAGTAGATAAAAAGAACTTAATATGTTTATAAGGGTGTATTGTTCAGAAAAAAGTAAAAATGTTTAATGGCACTAGAATTTAATTAATAATAATTAAAAAAATTAAATAATAATTAAAATAAAAGCTTGTAGCGTCCTGTTTTACCGACTATCTTTAGCTGTTTTTGTGTTGTAGTGACTATGAAGTTGCAACAATCTGATACGTCTTTTAAAAATCGTTTCTATTAAAAATCAGTTTACTGTGTTTACTGTTTTTTTATTAAGTTATGGAGACACAATGCAGCCAAAATTACTGAATTTAGACAACAACCCACACACTAGCGCCATCTAACATCACTGGCCATTTTTTTGCACAAAATTTTTATCTTTCTTTTTTAGTTTCTTTCGGCAACTTCTAGATTTTCAGTTTTTTTGACTTTTTCAAATAATTTTTTTAAATAAAGATCTAATCGACATATTAATGTTGTATAATTTTTTTAACAAAATTTGAGAGCCCATGGCGCTAGTTGTTTTTAAAATTGTAGTCAAAACTGTTGTAATTAAACAGCTATCTTCGTGAGATGACGCATAGCGGCCGCTAGCTAAAATTACAGTTAAAACCACTTACAATGACTTCATGTTGAGAAATTTGATTTTACTGTACTTTATTAATTATTACACTGAAATTTGGGTGTCCTATTTTTTTGTTTGTTTTATATTACACAATGATCAACAAAGTAAATACTGATTATATTGGCAACAACAAATTTTTGTTTTTAGTGACATATTTGTTAAATATTTACATTATTACGAGTAATCTCAATAATAAAGTGACTTAATTTGATATCTAAAAAAAGTTTTGGCAATTTTATTGTATTTCAGAATTAATCTTATCGTACGCCACTGTTTTCCGGTTCAAAAACACCAATTTAAAATAATAAGTAATTAAGTGCGCGACTTGTTTTTTCCTTAGAAAAACTCGTTTAATTAAAACTCATCATACAAGTCATTTCCCATGTCTTAGCCATCTGTTATCTTGCTGAAAAAATTCTTCTTCCTTATTTATATTTATTGTAAATTTTTGTTGCAGATTTCATTCAAGACAAAGAAACCTTATCTTATCACAAAAAACAATGGAGGGAATCCGATAACAAAATTATTTTAACACTTTAATCAAATCAGTTGTGTTCCATCATTATGGCGCTCATCACCGAACGTAAACAAATCAATCTAGTCAGCCTCCTGGTGACTCTCGGCGTCCTCTTCATAGCTGTTGAGTTATCTTCAGGAAGTTTTGCAACACGAATTAATAAAATCAGTCAGAATTTAGATCGGGCATTATCTGAAGTTATGGATGATACACCAACTTATACGAATTTAACAGATAATGCTACTTATATCAGTGATGCCCATTTTAATCCTAAAGGAATGGCAGGACTTTATAATTTCACGAGTGCATTTATGGAGTTTATTTTTTCAAAGGACATTTATCCGGAAGGTAAGGTTTAACGGGATTGATGTTTTTTTTTGAGTTTATTTTAAAAACGTTCTATGACCTACTGACCCATCGGAATTTTGCGCGATATAACCTACTCTTCGGGTGTTGTAACAGGCGGAAGTCGATTTTATTGACTGTGAATAGTTAAATTTAACGTATTTTGGGACAAACATGTGTTTTACAAGAATTTTAATTTTTTATCAAAATTTTTTGACATGTTTTTCAGTTACAATAATCCGTTTTCTATTGTTTCAGAAGCATTAAGATAAGTTATATTGTGACTCACTAGAATACAATTACGTTATTTAAGAAATTACCCCACAATTTTTTTTATTTTGTTTTTGAAGAGCACACTAACAATTTTACGTAAGATCTTAAGTATTTTGATATTTTTTTCGAAGATGTGCAGTGAGCTATTGCGCATCAACGATCTGACGTCATTGTGCAAGAGAGACAACTGTATGCATTTTCTTAGGATGGCAATGATATAATTTCGGAATTTTTATTATTTTTGAAGTACCGTAAAGATGAGTAATAATTATTTTGGAGATCTGTTATCTTTAGTAATATATTTACGATAACGTTTTTTTTATTGGAAGATCAAAAAATTTAATTTATCAACATATTGTTTCAGTGGATTCAGTCAAAAAGCTCTTGTTTATGTTTGTTTTTTTAATAATTTATAATAATTTTAATTTGTTATTTTATCTGCCGCTTATGTCGAGCTTATATCGGATATTTTGAAAATTAAAGCACAAAAGAGACTTTTACTAATAAACAAAAAAAATTAATAAAGATACACTGACTTAAAATTAGAAATAAATTTTATTTTTAATTTAAAAAATTAATATTAACAGATAAGTGACAGATTTTAACTATTCTGTTATTTATACTGCAGATTACATCTTTTGTGTCAGTAAGTAATGATAAAAACACATTTTTTAATTTTTTGACATTAGTACCAATAATGTCGGAAACTCTTTTGAATTTTAGGTTTTTTTTTAGATTCAAATTTTTCGTATCATAAAATCTTATCTTCTGTAAAATGATACGAAAAATTTAAATCTAAAAAAACCTAAAATTCAAAAGAATTTTGGTCCAATGTCAAAAAATTTAAAAAAATTGTCAAATTTGAAAAATTACAAAAATTGTTCGCAAAAATTTTGACTCTGGGGATCCAAAAAATTGTTAATAAAATTATAACTGAACTAAACACAGTCAGTAGTTAATTTTTCTTTTTTATGGTAATTTTATTTTTAGTTTTAAACATTGTTTTTTTCTCTAATCTTTCCAAAAAAATTGAAGAGTATTAAAATTTTGAAAATAAAAATCAAAAATTGACCAAATTTTTAAAAGTACTTATCGTATCGAGAAATAATTCTTACAGTTTTGGATTTTTTATTGAATTTTACGTAAAACAGTTTTATTTTTCGTAGATTTTAACCAAAAAATTTAGACATAATGGACTCCATTTTTGGACACTAATGCTTCTAAACCGTTCGGAATTTTGGATTCTTTTTTACAGAATTAAATTTCTCTGCTTATTTTAAATAAGACAACATTTTATTTTGTTTTTATTTTGAAAAATAAGAAAATTATTATTATTTTTTTAAACATTTGACACTGGGGCTCAAACAAAAATGTAAAAAATACGTAATCGTTGTAAACATAGTCATTAGTTAATTTGTTTAAACAGTCATCGAATTTTTAGTTTAGTCCTGTTGTTGTTTTCTTCTAATCTTTTCAAAAAACTTCAAAAATATAAAAATTTTGGATCCAAAAATCAAAAATTGACGATATTTTTGAAACTGTAAGTCGTAGCAAAATAATTCTTGTAGATTTGGATTTCTTATCAAATCTGTCGTAAAACGGTTTTATTTTTCGTAGATTTTAACCAAAGAATTTAGAGATAATGGAGTCCATTTTTGGACACTAATGCTTCTAAACCGTTCGGAATTTTGGATTTTTTTTACAGAATTAAATTTCTCGGCTTATTTTACATAAGACAACATTTTATTTTGTTTTTATTTTGAAAAATAAGAAAGTTATTATTATTTTTTAAAACATTTGACACTGGGGCTCAAAAAAAAATGTAAAAAATACGTAATCGTTGTAAACATAGTTATTAGTTAATTTGTTTACACAGTCATCGAATTCTTAGTTTTGAGTGCTATTGTTGTTATCTAATCTTTTCAAAAAACTTTAAAAATATAAAAATTTTGGATCCAAAAATTAAAAATTGTCGGTCGTAACAGAAACTGTAAGTCGTAGCAGAATAATTCTTGTAGATTTGGATTTACTATCACATTTTACGTAAAACGGTTTTATTTTTCGTAGATTTTAACCAAAAAATTTAGAGATAATTGAGTCCATTTTTGGACACTAATGCTTCTAAACCGTTCGGAATTTTGGATTTTTTTTTACAGAATTAAATTTCTTGGCTTATTTTACATAAGACAACATTTTATTTTGTTTTTATTTTGAAAAATAAGTAAATTATTATTATTTTTTTAAACATTTGACACTGGGGCTCAAAAAAAATGTAAAAAATACGTAATCGTTGTAAACACATTTATTAGTTAATTTGTTTGCACAGTCATCGAATTTTTAGTTTTGAGTCCTGTTGTTGTTTTTTAATCTTTTCAAAAAACTTCAAAAATATAAAAATTTTGGATCCAAAAATCAAAAATTGTCGATGTTTCTGAAACTGTAAGTCGTAGCAGAATAATTCTTGCAGATTTGGATTTACTATCAAATTTTACGTAAAACAGTTTTATTTTTCATAGATTTTAACCAAAAATTTTAGAGATAATTGAGTCCATTTTTTGACACTAGTGCCATGACCAGTAACGTCTTAACCGTTTGGAATTTTGGATTTTTTTTGCAGAATTAAATTTCTCGGATTATTTTACATAAGACAAAATTTTATTTTATTTTTATTTTGAAAATTTATGACATTTTTTTTTTTCAAAAGATTTGACTCTGGGACTCAAAAAAAAAGTAAAAAACTTCTAATCGATATAAACACAGTTATTAGTTAATTTGTTATCGAATTTTTAGTTTTGAGCTCTGTTGTTGCTCTCCAATCTTTTCAAAAAAAAAAATTAAAATTTGGATCTCAAAATCAAAAATTGTCGATATTTTTGAAACTGTAAGTCGCAGCAAAATAATTCTTGCAGATTTGGATTTCTTATCAAATCTTACGTAAAACAGTTTTGTTATCGAAATTTACAATTCTCTTGAAAACACAGCAGAAAAAAGAGATAGAATTTAAAGAACCTAAAATTATTTGAAAAAAAAAATGTAATAACGCGAACGGTTTTATTAGAATTTTTTATATTAATAATAAAAATTTAAAATCTTTAACTTAAACACAGGTTTGTTCTATTGTTTGATATGATTTTAGTACATAAAGCCTTAGGTAACAATAAGTAATCAAATTGTGTGATTTTCAAACGGTCATATATTTTTTTAAATGATCACTTTATATTTTATTTTTTATTATTGTTTTCTACTTTTAATAAAAATAGTTATTTGTGTATCAAATACGCAAATAGAGTTGTAGGAAACGAATAGTAATTAAGGACGAAGCGACATTAGGAGCCGAGTCTTTATGTACATATAAGTTTTGTTTATTTTATAAGAATTTTAATATTTTGACATTTAAAAAAAATGTATTCAATTCAAGCCTCAAAATATGCGTAAATTTCACATCACTAGGGAGCCAGACAAAAAGCTTTCTGATGTAAATTTCTAGGTCGCACATGTGTGTAGGGATAACGATGCATTTCCTTGAATATTCTTTTTGATAACTCGAGTGCCAAGTTTATATAACCCATTTAAACCGCATCTCTTTCAATTAATCAATGATATCATTAAACCGACCATTTAATGCTCCATTTCTCTCTGTTGTTTATTTATTTTCGTTGTTTTACGATACTTTATAGTTTGTCCATCTGTTTGTATTCTTATTTCATTTTCGCAGTTTCGTATTTCAAGCATAAAGAATTCCACTTATGTAACGGTTTAAAACTGTCGGTTTCAAAACTCTTCAACAATAATATAACGCATCCTTTAGGAAATAAGCGACCTTTTTTGGATGAAGGTCGTTTCTGTTGAATACCTTTGACCTCGGAGTTGTTTTTTTTTAATTTCAGGATTTATTAAAATTGAAAATAATCAAATCAAAATTGGAGACATCGAACAAGAATGGAAGAGTCTTTTAACGAAATATGTTGGACTTTTAGTTATGGTTATTATTTTGGCATTGATTATTGTATTTATGCCATTTTGTGGATTGTGTTTCTGTTGCTGTAGATGTTGTGGCAAGTGTGGTGCAAGGTCACAACCATTTGATAAGAAACATGATCTATGCAAGAAGATTGTCTTGGCTACGGTGCTTATTGGATTGGGAACTTGTCTCTTGTAAGTTAGGCAACCAGTAATACTCTTTTATATTAGAATAGCAGTTTGTTACCAGATTTTCTTAAAGACTAACTAATATAGAGATTATTTTTTTCTTAAGATCAATAGAAATTTACAATTTTAGATATTTTTAAAAAAAAAAAAAAGAAAAAAGAAAAGATCTGGAACTAAGAATTAAGAAAACATTTTTTATTATATAATCTAGGAGGCCATGTTTTGATTTAAATTTGTGTCACTTCTTTATTTTTTTAGGTAGATTTTAATGTAAATAAATAAAACAGTACTCAAATTTAATTCGTTAAATACAAGAACAATGAAAAAAATCTTTAAAAAAAATCGTTTTAAACGTTGTGAAAAATTTCTAAACCTGGCAACACTGATGCATTTGTAATTCTATAATCTGTTCATTGCTAATAAAAGTTACCAAATTTAGTAACAAAATTACAGACTTTGTACCAACAGTAAGAAAAAAAAATCGATTGGGAACTTGTTTCCTGTAAATTAGACAACTAGTAATACTGTTTTCATGGTAACAGTTCAGTGTTGCCAGTTTTTTTTTAAGAAAACAGTTTTTTGAATGAACACAAAATAATATCGAGATTTTTTTTGTAAAATCCAATAGAAACTTTTTAACGTTAGTTATTTTCAAAGATAAAAGAAAAGATCTGCAACTAAGAATTAAAAAAAACTCTTTTATAATATAATCTAGAAAGCCCTGTTTTGATTTAGATTTGAGCCACTTCATTTTTTTTTTAAGGAATATTTTAATGTAAATAGATAAAACAGTACTCAAATTAAAATCCTTAAATAAATGAATAGAGAAAAATCGTTGTACAAAAAAAAATGTTTTAAACGTCATAAAAAATTACTAAATCTGGCAACACTGACGCATTTATAATTCTATAATCTAACACGGCTAATAAAAGTCACCAGATTTAGTAACAAAGTTACAGACTTTATAACAAGAGTAATAAAAAAATCGATTGGAACTTGTTCCCTGTAAGTTAGGCAACCAGTAATATTGTTTTCATGGTAGCAGTTCAGTGTTGACAGGTTTTCTTAAAGACAAAAACAGTTTTTTGAATAAAGACAAAATAATATCGAGATTTTTTCCTAAAATAATTTTTTTTTTTGATTTTGGTCATTTTCAAAGAAAAGAGAAAAGATCTGGAACTAAGAATTAAAAAACATTTCTTTAATATATAATCTAGGAGGCCATGTTTTGATTTATATTTGACCCGCTTTTTAATTTTTTTAAATGTTTTTAGGAACATTTTAATGTAAATAAATAAAACAGTAATCAAATTTAATTCGTTAAATACAAGAATAAAAAACGTTTTACAAAAAAAAATGTTTTAAACGTCATAAAAAATTTCTAAATCTGGCAAACTTAACGCATTTCTAATTCTATAATCTGTTCATGGCTAATAAAAGTCACCAAATTTAGTTAGAGACTTTGTACCAACAGTAAGAAATAAAATCGTTTGGGAACTTGCCTCCTGTAAGTTAGGCAACAAGTAATATTGTTTTCATGGTAACAGTTCAGTGTTGCTAGGTTTTCTTAAATACAAAAACAGTTTTTTTGAATAAAGACAAATTAAGAGAAAAGAGAAACTTGTAATTTCAGATATTTAAAAAAAAAAGGATAAGAAAAAGATCATCTGGAACCAAAAATATAAAAACGAAAAACCTTTTTATTATATAATCCAGGAGGCCATGCTTTGATTTAGATTTGAGCCGCTTCATTTTTTTAAGGAATATTTTAATGTAAATAGATAAAACAGTACTCAAATTTAAATTCTTAAATAAATGAATAGAGAAAAATCGTTGTACAAAAAAAATGTTTTAAACGTCATAAAAAATTACTGAATCTGGCAACACTGACGCATTCATAATTCTATATTCTATCACGGCTAATAAAAGTCACCAGATTTAGTAACAAAGTTACAGACTTTGTAACAAGAGTAATAAAAAAAATCGATTATTTCCTGTAAGTTAGGCAACCAGTAATATTGTTTTCATGGTAGCAGTTCAGTGTTGCCAGGTTTTCTTAAAGACAAAAACAGTTTTTTGATTAAAGACAAAATAATATCGAGATATTTTGATTTTGGTCATTTTCAAAGAAAAGAGAAAAGATCTGGAACTAAGAATTAAAAATCATTTCTTTAATATATAATCTAGGAGGCCATGTTTTGATTTAGATTTGACCCGCTTTTTAATTTTTTTAAATGTTTTTAGGAACATTTTAATGTAAATAAATAAAACAGTAATCAAATTTAATTCGTTAAATACAAGAATAAAAAATGTTTTACAAAAAAAAATGTTTTAAACGTCATAAAAAAATTCTAAATCTGGCAAAGTTAACGCATTTCTAATTCTATAATCTGTTCATGGCTAATAAAAATCACCAAATTTAGTTAGACTTTGTACCAACAGTAAGAAATAAAATCGTTTGGGAACTTGCCTCCTGTAAGTTAGGCAACAAGTAATATTGTGTTCATGGTAACAGTTCAGTGTTGCCAGGTTTTCTTAAATACAAAAACAGTTTTTTTGAATAAAGACAAGTTAAGAGAAAAGAGAAACTTGTAATTTCAGATATTTTGAAAAAAAAAGAAAAAAAAAAATCTGGAACCAAAAATATAAAAACCTTTATTATATAATCCAGAAGGCCATGTTTTGATTTAGATTTGAGCCGCTTCATTTTTTTTAAGGAATATTTTAATGTAAATAGATAAAACAGTACTCAAATTTAAATTCTTAAATAAATGAATAGAGAAAAATCGTTGTACAAAAAAATGTTTTAAACGTCATAAAAAATTACTAATTCTGGCAACACTGACGCATTTATAATTCTATAGTCTATCACGGCTAATAAAAGACACCAGATTTAGTAACAAAGTTACAGACTTTCTACCAACAGTAAGAAAAAAAAATCTCTATTAGACGTGATTGAGAAATATTTTTTAGCTTAGTAGAAATTAACTTATTTCTATACAGCTGAAAAAGAGTGTTTATTTTCACAATTGTTGTGTGAAATTATCCATGAAATTACAATTTTCACTGATAAAATCGTATTTTTACGGTTTTTTCTTGTAGATTTGGGGTTGTATGTGCGTTTGTAAGCAACCAACAAATGGATGAAGGTGTAAATGATTTGACTGGAAATTTACGAAAAGGTCTAACAGATGTTGACACATATCTAGATTCAACTAAAGGTCAAATTGATATCCTTTTAAAAAAAAATTATGACGAATTTGAGGATAAATTAATAAAAATTATAGATAGTGAGTTGTGGTTTTAATTTTTTTGTGTTTTGTTTAATTTATTTTTTTAGATAGTACAAGTGCAGTTTATGACGAATTAGTTAACTATTCAAATGCGATTTCAATGACTGAAATTGCAAATGTTGTTGAAGCACTTCCAGATATTGAAAAAAAATTTGTTATCTTGAAATATTCAACAAATGCTTTACGTGTTTATGCTTCACAGTTGAATGATGGTAATTTAATTTAATTTTAATTTGATTTAAATTAATTTAATTTATTTCAGCGGTTAGAAAAGTCAGAAAAGATATGTTGGCAATATTAAATTCGGATGAGTGTAAATTAATTCAAAAATGTGTTGATATCAATCAAAATATTAGTTCTCTACATACAAATATCCACTTTAATAACGTAAGTACACTCTTAAAATATATTTTTTTATAATCTAGTTATGTCAAAAATTTAAATTTACATGCAGTACATTGATAGGTACTTCCCCAAGGTAAGCTAACGACCAAATATTCAATAAAATTTAAAAAAAAAGCTTTTAAAAGTCTTGTATTTTGTAATTTTAATGGTTTAACTTATTAATTTTTGAAATTTTCTAATGTCGGTAATACAGTGATCCGTAAAATTTTAGTTTATTTAGATTGCAGGAACTGACTCAAATTTCACTTGTAAGACTCTAAGCAGACAGATAATTTAAAAATATTTTTTTCTGAATATTTCTTTTTTATTAGTTGCCAGATATCACTGACAAAATTCAAGAATTGGAGCAATTTACTCAAAACCAGGCCCTTTTCGATGCTGTCAAAAAAGGTAAAGACGTTCTTGAAGACATTAAAACCAATATTGGAGATAAAGTCGATGCAACTCTTCAAAAAGCACACGAAAAAATTAAAGAAGCTGGTAATGAAATACGAAAAGGTGCCGATAATGTCACACAAGTTGTTATCGACCTTAAAGAAACAATCGATAGTAATACCAATCCAAATTTAGATACTGCTGATAAATACATATCTCAGTATAGTTTTTATCGTTATTATGCTGCATTGTTTCTTAGTTGTTTGTTACTTTTGATTTCGATTTTTATTGCATTGGGTTTGATTTGTGGAATTTGTGGAAAACGACCAGAAGGATATGGAGATGATTGCTGTAATAAAGGAGCAGGAAGTCAGTTTTTAATATGGTAAGTTGGCAATACTGGCAATAAACATAGATTTTGATATTATAAACTTGTATTAAAGTCACGTGACTAGAGACAACAGTTAAGAAAGGTTAAGAATTATATTGCACATGCGCAGTAGTGTTTTTGAGGTTCGAATATGTTATTGAACATTCTGATTTTTTGTTAGGACAAACTTATTAGTGGTCACGTGACATCAGGCATTCATTGATACAAAATTAAAGTAAGAGCGATATTTATGTCTGTAATAGGAGTACAAGCATGAATGTCACGTGATGAAAGGCAAAAAACAGAAACTACGAATATATTAGTGTAAAAATTAAATTTTGACATATCAGAAGTGATTTCAAAGTTATTCATATTCATTAAGTGTAATTAGGAGTGTCTACATAAACGTCACGTGATTAGTGGCAGAAATTTTTTTTTTAAAAACGTATAGTGACGGTGTAACAACGATAAATATACAGAGGTCACGTGAGAGGAGGCATTATACTGAAAAAAGAACAAGTTTTTGACAGTTGCTATTTGATTATTATATAAGCAACAAAGATAGATAATAAGAATCACGTGATGAGAGGCAAAAAACTGGTAGAACGGATACAAGTTTTTTGATATTTCTCTGTAGTTAATTGATTATTGTATAGCGCTATTTTTTATTGTGAATATTAAAAAAAGAACGATATTTGATATTTTACTAGGTGCAACAAGGATAGAATGGAGTAGTCACGTGATGAAAGGCAGGAAAATGTTAGGTCGTGATTATAGAGCTCTTTTTTTAGGTTACTTCTATCTGTCTCTCTCTTTCTCAGAGTAGAAAAAATTATTGTTTTTTTACAATTAATAATAGCAATATTAAAAAGAGAGTGATAAATACGTTTCTAATAAGTGCAACAAGGATAGCTAAAAATGGTTATGTGATGAATGGCAGAAAATTACAATCAGAAATGACATTATTTGATATTTGCCTAAAGTCACGTGATACATCACTATTTCTGTCTCTCTCTCTTTCCAATTTTTAATAGTTAAAAATACTGTTTTTTTTAATTAATAAAACTTGTATTAAAAAGAGAGCATTAAATATGTTTCTGTTAAGAGCAACAAGGATAGCTAAGAGTGCTCATGTAATAAGTGGCAAGAAATTAACGTGAGGAGTAACATTTGATTATTGCTAGTTACTATCTCTTTCTTACTCTTTTATTACTTTAATGTAAACATTAAAAATAGAACGATATTTGTTATTTTACTAAGCGCAACAAGGATAGAATGGTGTAGTCACGTGATGAAATGCAAGAAAATGTTAGGTTCTGATTGTAGAACTTTATTTTTTTACCTACTTCTCTGTCTCTCTCTTTCTCAGAGTAGAAAAAAACATTGTTTTTTTTACAATTAATAAAAGTTGTATTAAAAAGAGAGTGATAAATACGTTTCTAATAACTGCAACAAGGATAGCTAAAATGGTTATGTGGTGAGTGGCAGGAAATTACCATCAGAAATGACATTATTTGATATTTGCTTAAAGTCACGTGATGCTTCATTATTTTTCTCTCTCTTTCCTATTTTTGACAGTTAAAAATGTCGGTCATTGGAGAGAGAGAGAGAGAGAGAGAGACAACGTGAAATAATGTTTTATAATATAGCTGAAAGTAGTCACGTGATAAGAGGCAAGAAAACGACAGATTTTGGACATGTGTTTGTAGCGCCATTTTTTTTTCTACATCTCTTATGTCACTTCCTCAGTTGAAAAACATTGTTTTTTTCTAATTAGTAAAACCTGTATTAAATAAAGAGCAATAAATATGTTTTTATTATGTGTAACAAAGACAGCTAAGAGTGGTCATGTGACAAGTGGCAAGAAATTAACGTGAGCGGTATCAGTCTATCTCTCTTACTCTCTCATTACTTTATCTGTTCGGTCATTTGAAAGAGAGAGAGAAACAACCCGAAATATATGTTTTTGCTACAAGATAGCTTAGAGTAGTCACGTAATAAGACGCAAGAAAATGACAGGTTTTTGATATGTGCGCTTTTTTTTTCTACCTCTCTGTCACTTTTCAGTGGCAAAAACAGTGTTTTTTAATTTGTAAAATCTGTATTAAATAAACACCAATAAATATGTTTCTATTATGTGTAACAAAGACAGCTAAGAGGGGTCACGTGACAAGTGGCAAGAAATTAACATGAGCAGTGCCAGTCTTTCTCTCTCTCTCACTCTCTGATTACTTTATTTGTTCAGTCATTCAAGAGAGAGAGAGACAACACGAAATATGTTTTTGGCACAAGATAGCTTAGAGTAGTCACGTGATAAGAGGCAAGAAAATGACAGGTTTTTGACATGTGTTTGTAGCGCTTCTTTTTTTATCTCTCTCTGTCACTTTTTCAGTGGCAAAAACATTGTTTTTTCTAATTATTAAAACCTGTATTAAACAAAGAGCAATAAATATGTTTCTAATATGTGTAACAAAGATAGCTAAGAGTGGTCACGTGACAAGTGGCAAGAAAATAACGTGAGCAGTGTCGGTCTCTCTCTTACTCATTACTTTATTTGTTCAGTCATTTGAGAAGAAAGACAACGCGAAAAATATGTTTTTGCTACAAAATGGCTGAGAATAGTCACGTGATGAGAAGCTGTTTTAACTCTCTTTTTTTGGAGAATTCTAGTTTTGATTTGATTGTTTTTTTTTTCAGTGGCGTGCTGTTTATGTTTCTAACTGGATTTTTGATAGCTGTTGTTGTTCTTGTATCGTTTTTGGTTGGAGTTGTGGCTCAAAGAGTAGTCTGTGATCCGCTTAAAGATCACGAAAATTCTCAAGTTTTTCATTTAATTGATGATTTAAATTTTACTGAATATGGATTTGATGTTAGTGTAAGTCAAGCATTGACAAGATGTTATAAAAATGAGAGTATTTACAAAGTTTTGAATTTATCAAATAAATTTAATTTGGATGAAGTGAAGAATTATTTGAATTCGTATGGAATTAATCAGACTTTAGCTGAATTAGATATTGGAACACTTATTAATGGTGATTTTAAAATTCTAAGTGACAAAGATAAAGAATTGTTAAATCATTTTGCTAATTCATCATTTGCTGATATTAATTTCGACGAATTTAAAGATTTGGTAAGAAAAGATATATTTCTTTATTATTTTTTTAATAGATTTTTTTTCTAGTTAAGTACAAATTTTACAACAGTTAGTTTAAAAGTTTTAGCAAATGAAGTAGGAGATTTAATCAAATACCTTACTGATCTTGGTAATGCTGACTCTTTAATTGAGCCACTCCAAGTTAGTAAAATGAATATTGAAATGTATGAAGAAAAAATTGTTCAACCAATGATCAAAAATGCAACTGATGTTATCGTAAGAGTAAAATATTATCCTAAAAAAAAATTTAATTTTTTTTATTGACAGGACATTGCAAAAGAACTAGAAATTGATTTAAAAATGAATCGTTCTTCATTTGGAGACGCTATGAATGCTTTACTATCTGAAATAAAACAAGCTGAAGACGTCTTAAATAAAAATGGAACTGCATTTTTGAACAAGGTAAATAACTGAAATTTTGGAAAAATTCGTAAATTATCATTCTAGACTGTAACTGAATTCACAACTGGAATTGTTAATCAAGTTCAAACATACATTGATCGTGTTGTTACCAAAACTGAAGAAGAAGTAGGTCAATGTGGGCCTTTAAGTCTAGTCATTAATGCAACAATTGCATCGACGTGCGATAAAATTTTAACACCTTGGGTATATACATCATTTTTTCTTATTTCTTTTTTCACAATGTTTTTTTTTAGAACGGTTATTGGTTTGGTCTCTTCTGGTCGCTTATACTTTTTATTCCGACTATTATAATTTCGGTTAAGTTGGCAACACTCTATCAGAAACACAGTCCGTATTCTAGGGATTTAATTGAAGCGTAAGTGATTTTTTTTTATTTTGTTGGTATCGCACGATATGCATTTGTGTTGTTAATTTGCTTTTTATTGTTATTACAGCGAATATTTGTATGATGCGTATGTCGATCGGGACAACATACCGTTGAATAGGTAAGTAGTGATTGTGTTTTGTTTTGCTTTTTTCACTCTCATCAATCATCCAATCAAGTTTCAACAAAAATTCTTTTTAGCAGAGGTAATTGTACATTTTTTGTGTTATTCATCCAGTTTTTGCACGCTTTTCTGTCATTTTTCTTTATTTCATTGTCATCTACTATTTTTTCTTCTCTAATTTAAAAAAAAACAAAAAAAACTTTTTGTATAGTTTGTTTTTATTTTTACTGTTGTTGTCTGTCTCTGTTTAACGCATAATCTATATGACATAGCAACATACACAACAATGAGTTGAAAAGAGGCAGACAACGGCAAATAAATAAAAAATGGAGTATAGTAATATTTCTAAAGTTTAGGGAGTTTACTTCTAAACGTTGGATAATAGTGATTAATGAATTTTAGTTGGTAAACATGCTTTTTGATATTTCTCAACTGTTATATACGTATTACAAAAATATTTTAAAAAAATGCTAATAAAAAAATCCTGAACATTGCCAAAATACTAAAATTTTGTTGTTGAAATAACCTAAAAATGTAATATTTCTAAAGTTTAGGGAGTTTTTTTATAAAGTTGGCAAACATGCTTTTTGTTGTTTTGTTAAATGCATTGCGCATGACAGAAAGTTATTTTGACAAGACTTTCTTAAATAATAACATTTATACTTTATTTTAAAACAAGGAAAAATCTAAAGGTGTTAAGTCCGCACATTTTTTTTGTAGTAGGAACAGCAAAGCAAAGAAAAAAAATAAAAAACACAAACGTTACGAAGACCGACCGATTCCATCTGCTGGTGGTGATATGGTAGCTCGAGATTATGCCGCTGGGTCCAACCATCAAGACGCAAGATACGCCGATATGGCCCCAAAGTAAGCCTCAACTTTCTAAATAATTTTTTTATTTATTTTTTTGTTTTTTTATAGGCAAAATTCCGATATTTATTTTGTTTCAACTCGTTTTTAATTTATGCTTTACTAATATTTAAAAAATATAATTTATTTTCGTAATTGTGTTTTATTTGTTCGCTTTGTGTTTGTCTTATATGTGTGTTGCTTTATAGGCAATGGGAGGATTTTCCTGCCGGGGGGCCTCCGCAGTACCAGAGAGCTCCCACTGAGTATGAGCGACCGCCCCCGTATTATTACCCAGGCGCAGGGTTGGTAACACAAATTTCCCCTAAAATTTAGTAATCTTGTTGTTTAGGGACAGTGCCCAGTAGACTGATCTGAGATTCGAGAAACTGCACAGACTGATTCAAGCATTTTATCTCATTGAACCGTCATTTTTTTTTTCTCTCTCATTCCCGAAATCTATGATTGAAGCAAGAAGCAACAAAGTTTTATTTTATTTGTGATATTGTGACTGCCAGAGACAACCGTTGCGCTTTCTTGCTACAATCATAGAGTGTTTTAGTTTTGTTGAGTTGGCACAATTTGCTCAAAGTGTGTTTTTCGAGTGTGTGAAGCTCAATGTGGGAGACGAGAAAGGTGTAAATAGATATTTTCATAATCGATGTGTTATTGTTATCTCAATTTTTCGATAGATGTATTGCTTCATGGGGCACGATTTTTTTTTCGAATGATTCCAAGTAGGTGTTACGAAACTGTTGTGCTCATTGTTTCATAATTATATACAAATTGTAGCCAATTTTTGCCATATTCTTACTTGTACATGTATTTATATATTAGCATGTTAATAAATAATTCCAATGTTTATAAAACAAACGAGATTTTTATTTCACCTATCACAGATTTTTTCATTTTTCAGCAATTTCCAGAACACTGCTTTTTCAGCATTTCATCGAATTCTTCTTCGTTGTAGTACACTAAGAAATTATCTAAATTTAGGCCGGCAAAAACAGAACTAACGCTCGATTTTAAATTATAAAAAAATAGTGGCTGATTACGTGATGTAAAATCTTTTGTTAGACTTTCAATTACTCGAGCTGCGGTATAATCAGCGCCATAAATATGGGTACAGTCGATTACAACCGGAATTCCTTGTTTTACCGATTGTTTTATCACTAAGTTTCGTACGTAATCAGCTGAAGGGAAGATTAAACATCGGTCAGGTGTTACAAGCAAGTATTCGACTCCTTCTGGACTCTAGAAAATTGTTTTTCAATGAAAATAGTACAGTGAAAGCAATTAAAAATTGTGTACTAGATTTGGGGATTTTATGTTATTTATGTTGGATAAATAATAGGTTGACAGACAGACTTTTTGGCATATTTTTTTTTAATAAAATTGGAACTGCGAGAAGCATTTTATAAAAATCTAAATTAGCAAGCATTAAAAAGGCATGAAAGCCAAATTACTAGGAATTTAGAAAACTAGCAGTTTCGACTAATTTCAAATTCCAGGCGACATTTTATTAAATAGAAATTGGAGGCAACATTAATGCCTCTGCAAATCAGCAAGAGACATTTTATATTTTTTTTATCAAATCTGGAAGTCACATTATACAACAAAAAACGAAACTGTGGGAGGCATTTTATAAAAATCTAGGCATTAAAATTTTGAATTTGTTTTCATAAAAAAACTGCAAGCGTGGTGATATGAAAATTGGAATCAGTAGAAGGCATTTTCTAAGGTGAAAGCTACATTATTAGGCATTTTATAAAATTAGCATCTGTAAAAATTCTATTATAAAGAAGAATAGATAAAATTTATAATTCTAGGCGACATTTTATTAAATAGAATCCAATCAAAGGCAACATTATATGCCCTGCAAAGGGCATTTTTATAGAAGTTATTATCAAAAGTCGCCTTCATGGAGTAGAAACTACAGGAAGTAATTTATTAGACTTGAATTAGCAAGAGTCATTTTATATCTTTTTTTTTATCAAATCTCGAAGCTGAATTTTTTTAAACTGAAAGCTACATTATTAGGCATTTTATAAAATTAGCAGTTATAAAGAGACTGTTATAAAAAAGAATTATGAAAATTTCGAATTCCAGGCCACATTTTATTAAATAGAAACTAACCAAGGCAAGACTAATGCCCCTGCAAGGGGCATTTTTATAAAGATTGTAATCAAAAGTCGCCATTATAAGAATGAGAATCGAATCAGCAAGAGGCATTTTACATCTTTTTTTTTATCAAAATGAATACTGTAGGAGGCATTTTATCAAAATCTAAACCAGCAGGCATCAAAATTTTGAATTTGTTTTACATAAAAACTGCAATCGTGGTGTTATGAAAATTGGTAGCCGTAAAAAGCATTTTTTAAAGCTGAAAGCCACATTATTAGGCATTTTATAAAATTAGCAACAGTAAAAGGTCTATTATAAAAAAAAACTATACAAGTTCAGAATTTCAGGCGATATTTTATATAATAGAAACCAACCAAAGCGACATTATATGCCTTGCGAGGGGCATTTTCATAAAGGTTATCATCAAAATTTACCACTATGGATTAGAAACCACAGAATTCACAGAAGGTAATTTGTATGAATGAGACTCAACTGAGCAAGAGGCATTTTACATCTATTTTTTTGTCTAAACTGGAAGCCGTATAGATGACGTTAGATAAAAATGGAAGCTGCAAAAGACATTTTATAAAGATCTAAACCGACAGGCATCAACATTTTGAATTTGTTTTTATATAAAAACTGCAGTCGTGGAGTCATGAAAATGGGAAGCCGTAGAAGGCATTTTTTTAAAACTAAAAGCCATATTATTAGGCATTTTATAACATTTTCATTTGTAAAAACTCTATTATAAGAAAGAATTATAAAAATTTATAATTTCAGGCGATATTATGTTAAATAGAAACCAACTAAGGCGACAATATATGCCCTGCAAGAGGCATTTTTATAAAGATAGTTATCAAAAGTCGTCATTATGGTTTAGGAGCCAAAGAAGGTAATTTATGAGATTCGGATTAGGAAGAAACATTTTATATCTTTTTTGTTATCAAAACTGGAAGCCGTAGGTGACATTATATATAAAAGAAAATTGTAGAAGGCATTTTATGAGAATCAATTGAGCAAGAGGCATTTTACATCTATTTTTTTGTCTAAACTGGAAGTCGTAGATGACGTTATATAAAAATGGAAGCTGCAAAAGGCATTTTATAAAGATCTAAACCAACAGGCATCAACATTTTGAATTTGTTTTTATATAAAAACTGCAGCCGTAGTTATATGAAAATTGGAAGCCAAAGAAGGCATTTTTCAAGTTGAAAGTCACATTATTAGGCATTTTATAAAATTAGCATCTGTAAAAACTCTCTTATAAAAAAGAATTGATAAAATTTATAATTCCAGGCGACATTTTATTAAATAGAAACCAACCAAGGCAACATTATATGCCCTGAAAGGGGCATTTTTATAAAGGTTTTTATTAAAATTTGCCTTTATGGAGTAGAGATCACAGAAGGTAATTTATTAGAAGCGAATTAGCAAGAGACATTTTATATCTTTTTTTTATCAAAACTGGAAGCTGTAGGTGACACTATACAAAAATAAAAACTGTAGGACGCATTTTATAAAAATTTAAAGCAGCAGGCATCAACATTTTCAATTTGTTTTTATATAAAATCTGGAGTGGTGGTGCATTGAAAATTGGAAGCCATAGAAGGCATTTTTCAAGTTGAAAGTCACATTATTAGGCATTTTATAAAATTAGTAGTTATAAAAAGACTGTTATAACAAAGAATTATAAAAAATTCAGAATTTCAGGCGATATTTTAATAAACGGAAATCAACGAAGGCAACATTTTATGGCCTGCAAGGGGCATTTTTATAAATATAGTCATCAAAAGTCGCCATTATGGATTAAGAGCCAAAGAAGGTAATTTATGAGATTCGAATCAACAAGATACATTTTATATTTTTTTTTAATTAAAACTGGAAGCCGTAGGTGACATTATATAAAAATGGAAACTGCAAGAGGCATTTTATAAAAATCTAGACCAGCAGGCATCAACATTTTAAATTTATTTTTATATAATAAGTGCACTCGTGGTGTTATGAAAACGAGAAGCCGTAGAAGGCATTATTTTAAATGAAAGCCACATTATTAGGTATGTTATAAAATGAATAAAAATTTAGAATTCTAGGCGACATTTATTAAATAGAAATCAACCAAAGCCACATTTTATGCCCTGCAAAGGGCATTTTTACAAAGGTTGTCGTCAAAATTCACTATTATGGATTAGAAACTACAGAAGGTAATTTATGAGAATGAGAATCATTTCAGCAAGAGGCATATCACATCTTTTTTTTTATCTAAACTGGACGCCTTAGATGACAATATAAAAATTGCAGTCATAGTGTTATGAAAATTGGAACCTGTAGAAGGCATTTTTAAACTGAAAGCCACATTATTGGGCATTTTATAAAATTAGCGTATCTAAAAACTCTATTATAAAGAAGAATTATAAAATTTTATAATTCCAGGCGACATTTTACTTAACAGACACTAAGCAATGGCAGCATTCTATGCCCGGCAAGGGGCATTTTTATAAAAGTTGTCATCAAAGGTCGCCATTATGGAGTAGAAACCACAACAAGAGACATTTTACATCTTTTTTTTTACCAAAACTGAAAGCCAGATTGTTAGGCATTTTATAATATTAGCAGTTTTAAAAAGTCTGCCTTAAAAAAGAATTGTAAAAATTCAAAATTCTAGGTTTTATTAGATAGAAACCAACCAAGGCAACATTATATGCCCTGCAAGGAGCATTTTTATAAAAGTAGTCAGCAAAAATCGCTATGAATTAGGAACCAGAGAAGGTAATTTATGAGATTCGGATCAGGAAGAGACATTTTATATCTTTTTTTATCAAAACTGGAAGACGTAGGAGACATTATATAAAAATGGAAACTGCAAGAGGCATTTTTTTTTAACTGAAAGCCACATTATTAGGCATTTCATAATTATCAGTCATTAAAAGTTTATTATAAAAAAGAATTATAAAAATTTTAAATTCTAAGCGACATTTTATTAAATAGAAACCAACCAAAGTGTCATTAAACGCCTTGGAAGAGGCATTTTTATAGATTGTAAGCAAAAGTCGCCATTGTGAAATAAAAACCACAAAAGGTAGATTATTAAGAATGAAAATCGAATCAAAAAGAGCTATTTTAAATCTTTTGTAATAAAAATGAAAACTACCAAAGGCATTTTATAAAAATGTGTACGACAGCAGGCATAAATATTTTAGTTTTTTTTTATTAAAAGTGCAGCTGTGATCATTATTTTAAGAAAATTGAAAACTGCAAAAGGCATTTTAACAACAATTTTAGAAGAATAAAAGGAAAAGAAGTATCTAGTAAAAGCAGCGATTGAAAAATAAAAACAATCAATGATTTCAAAAGAATTAAAGAAGTTTTTAAAAGAACAAAAGACGAGTTAAAAGAGCTTGAAAATCTAAAATTAGAAGAGAAAGAACTCTGGAATTACAGTCACAACTAAAAAAACATTTTCACCAGGAAAGAAAGGGATAAAAATTTGGGGAACTTTGGTAGTGTAAATATGACAGCAACCTAAAAAAATTTTAATTAGCATTAGATTAAAAGAATATTTAAATTAACTTTTTATGATGCAAGTAGTGCTTTTCAATGCCAATTTTGGAAAAAATTTTTAAAAAACCACATTTACAGTATATAATAACCACAAAAAATGTAAAAATTGTGTTTTCCACCAATTTTTTTTTTGTAGTGTGAACTTGTCTTTCACCAACCTTATAAAAATAAATTCCCAGATCTAGTATAGTATACAAGTCTTCTCAATTATTAAAAAATAAAAGGACTTACTTTTGTTTTCTCCACTGAAATCTTCGGTCTTGCAGCTTGATACAAAATAAAAATAACATTAATGGCAATTCCTACCAAAATTCCGTACTCTAACCTTGTTGCCAGACAAAAAATAAAAGTAACCAAAGCTAAACCCAGATCAATTTCTGCAAAAAATAATTATTTCTTCCAAAATTTTCGGTTTTTTCTCTTACTTTTCGCTCTCCACATCGGCTTAACCACTTTAACCTCAACCATAAAAATCGCTGCAGCAATAATAATCGCAGCCAGTGTCGACTTTGGAATATACTCAAAATAGGGCGTAAAAAACAACAAAGCCATAATCACAACAAAACTGGTATACAGCCCCCCCAATGGCGTCTTAACTCCACTCGCATTATTAACAGCACTTCGAGCAAGTGCGGCAGATCCAGGGAATCCCTGAACGAAAGAATTCGCAACGTTTGATAAACCAATCGCGAGGAGTTCTTGTGTGGCATCTACAGGCTTACCATTTGCTAAAAATAAAAACAGATTTAGAAAAGCGCAAAAACGGTATTTTCTCTACCGAAAACTTTGCAAACAGCGATATCCTCAAGTAGACCGAGTACTGCAAGGACGAGAATCCCAGATTTCATATCGGAAACAATCTCAAAGAAATTTTCAGTAGAAGTACTGAAATGTGGAGGTTGTACTGTTGGAAATCCTGCAGGAACGTATCCTACGATTTTAAAAGGATATTCCCCGTGTATTGAGCAATAATAACTCATAATTGTTGAAAATACTACTAAAATAGAGTTGCGAGAAATACTGAGAACCCAGAGAATTGTATTTGTGGCGGTTTGACATTTTGTTGGGTTAGCTTTTGGCCCAACTCGGACTTTTGATAAAAGCTACAAATTTCGTTTATTATTTAAACAAATCAGAATTTTTTTTAATTACTTTTAAAGCCAGAAGGATTGCTATACAAGCAATCCCTAAGACAGTGTCCCAAATCCTTGTATTTTTAATTTCCTTGACAATTCCTCGAAAATCTTCCAGAAAACTACTGCCACTCACATTAATCCCTAGCAGATCTCTAATTTGTGACGTCACTACTATAACAGCTCCTGCTGAAGTAAATCCAGACGAAACCGGTCCCGATATAAAATCTATTAAAAATCCTGAAATTCCCAATTTTAGTTTTGGGCCAAAATACAGTGCTCAACAACTGAAATGGAACATTCTAAAATTTTAACAAAGTTTAAAGTCTTGTAATTTCTACAAAAATTTACTTTCTTGTGGGTAGATTATTTCTTATACTTTAAGATATTTAACAAAGCGTTTCTTGTAAATTTGTTTTTTTAGTTATACAGGGTGTCAAAAACAGGCCCTGCAAAAAACGAAAAGTTTAGACATCTTCTATTTTAACAAAAAAAAATTTGGATTTTTTTAATGGGTCCTGGAAAAACGCTAGATTAAGCCTTCGATACAGTTTTACAGATAGATGTCAAATTTTACCTCTTTTTTTCTTAAAATTTAAACTTAAATTTCGAAAAGTAAGGGTAGACATTAGAGAGTGGGCCAAAAAAATCGAATATTATTTTTAACTTCCGATACTGAAAAATTGGTACCTAGGCATTTTTAAAAAATGCTTTTTAAGGATGAGCTCTTAATTTTAATAGGAAGAACTCTCTCATCTCAGTTTTCTATTTTTTTTAGTTCTGTTTGGCAAAATCCATATCTCGTCACTACTTAATTGTAGGAAAAAATTTTATTTACATTTTTTATAGAAAATTAAACGCTCTAAAAAGTATCTTATAATTTGTTTATAGCTATTAGCGTTTAGAAGATATCAGAGGTCAAAGTTTGAAGAATTATACAAAAATTTCATTTTTAATTCAAAATTTTATATCTCGTAGGTAAATAAATATTAGAAAATGCAAGATATACAGTTTTATAGGAAATTGAACGATCTACAAAAAACGTCTCTTGTATTTAATCGATTACTCTAATCACTTAGAAGATATTCGCATTTTAAAAACCAAAATTTGAGACTAAATCCTCAATGTTTTCAAGTGCTTGGAGTAATCGATTAATCACTAAAGACTTTTTTTAGAGCGTTTAATATTGTATAGCAATCAGTAAATTTCGTTGTTTACTGATTTTATAAAATTACAGACTGTTAACTTGGGTTCTGTGTTTAAGTTCTGCTCTTTAAGGAGCACAAAAATGAGTGATTCTGTATTTGATTCCGACATTGAAAATGCTTCGAAAGCTGCACTAGCCAGGCTAGTGCCTGAAAAATCTAAGAAAATTCACAAGGAAACATAGAGGAAATTCTATTCAGGAAGCTAAAATTCAGAACTATTTAAAAAATTGATCATTTTTGGGAGCCTTTTGTTACACGAAATGTTCACCATTTTTTTCAGAATTCAAGTTTGAACTTTTACTTTTTAAATAAGCCAAAAATGAAAAACAATTACACCAAGTAACAACGTTATTTCATTATTGTGCAAAAAACAGTTTTTAGGTAAAATTGTATTAAGAAAAAATGTTTTTCAGCGATATTAGACTGAAAAATATGTCTCTCGAAATGTTAAAATCTTTGAATGACCGTTGTGCTTATTTCTTAAAAAGAATTGCTTAAAACATTGTATATTACTGAAAAACAGCATTTTTAACATAAAATACTTTTTCAAAAAAAAACTTTGACGTCTGAAAATCGAAAGAAATTTGTTTTCAAGACTACAGCATTTTTTTTCTTATTTTTTAGACATCAAATAACTGAAAACAAGGTTTTTTGAAATAAAGTATATCTGAAACAGTGTTATTCAGCTATTTTAGACTTTAAAAATTTCCGAATTTTATCCAAAAAAATTTCAGTATCGATTTCTCCTAAATTTCCTATTTGTTTACTCAAAAACAAAGTTTTCAGGAGAAATTGTATTAAGAAAAAGTGTTTTTCAGCTATATTACAATAAAAATGTATTTCCAGAAATGTTAAAATTCTTAAATTTTACTGAAATTTTTTTTTTAGAATGAACTGCTTGAAAACTGTGTTTATTGACCGTTTTGTTTATTTTATAAAAAAATTATTTAAAACATTGTATATTTCTAAAAAACAACGTTTTTAACATAAAATATTTTTACAAAAACTCTTTCACGTCTGAAATTCGAAAAAACAGTTGTTTTTAGGACTACAGTATTTTTTTTTCTTGTTTTTTTGGGACAAAAATAACCAAAAACCAGCTTTTTTAGGATAAATTATATCTGGAAAGTGTTGTTCAGCTATTTAAGATTTTAAAAATATCAGAATTTCATCCAAGAAAATTTCAGTAAATATTTCTCTTAAATTTTTTATTTGTTCACTGAAAAACAGGGCTTTCAGGAAAAATTGTTTCAAGAAAAAGTGTTTTTCAGCTATTTGAGACTGAAAATGTGTCTCTAGAAAGGTTAAAATCCTTGAATTTTACTGAATTTTTTTTTTTTCAGAATTAACTGTTTAAAATGTGTGTTTATTGATCGTTTTATTTAATTCTCAAAAAGAATTATTTAAAACATTGTATATTTCTGAAAAACAGCATTTTCAGGAAAAAAACTATTTAGAAAATAAGTTTTTTATTTTTTTGATTTGTTGTTGAACAATAACTTGCTGAAAAACTGCATTAGCTGGACGAATTTTATTCAGTTAGTTCAAATTGGGAATTCAGGAAATTCAAAAATGTTAAAACCTGTTTTAAGAATAATATCTTTTTTGAAAATTGTGTTCTTCAACTGTTTTTGAATGTTTTAGAAAAATTTATTCAAATACCTACTGCTTTTTCAGGGAAAACTATGGTATATTTAGAAAAGCGATTTTTAATTATTTTATTCGGTTTTCTAAGAATATATCTAATTAAAATGATATCTAAACAGTTTGGAATTTACTGGAGACTGCAAACAGTAGAAGGAGAGCAAAAGAAAATTATAGAAGTTGAAAGCTTTCTGAAAAAAAACAAAAAAGATTTTAGGAATACCAAAAAAGTTTCTAGAAAAATGTAAGGAAAGACGAGCAATTAAAGATGTTAGAAGACTAATAAAGTATTTTTAGTAAGAAAAAAAACTTGAAGAAAAATGAGTGATTTTGAATTTGATTCCGACATTGAAAATGCTGCAGAAAGCTGTACTTGCCCCGCTAGAGCCCAAATAATCTAAAAAAAATTACAAGGAAACATACAGGAAACTAGAATTTAAAACTCTTTAAAAAATTGATCATTTTTGGGAGCCTTTTGTTACACGAAATGTCCACCATTTTTTCAGAATTCAAGTTTGAACTTTTACCTTTAAAATAAGCCAAAAAAAGAAAAAGAATTACACTAATTAACAAAATTATTTCATTATTGTGCAAAAGACAGATTTTTTGGATTTTTGCCTTAATTTGTAAAGTTAGCTCAAAATTTGCAAAACCGTTTTATATGCTCTTCCGAAACCCATTGACAAAATTCAAAAATTCCTTTGTTGAAATGGGAACAGTAAATTTTTCGTTTTTTTGCAAGGCCTGTCTTTGACACCTTGTATAACTTCAACAACAAATTTACAAAAAACGCTCTTTTAAACATCCTAAAGTATAAGAAATAAGCTACCCAGAAAAACAAGATTATCTCAATTAATAAATTTTTGCTGGAGTTACAACTTTTAACATTGTTAAAATTTTAGTGTTTTCTATTTCAATTATTAAGGACTGTAGTACCAATCTTACCTAATCCTAAAACGCCCATTAGAAATTGCACAATCCCGGTGAGAAAACACAGCAGGATTGTATATTCTGGTCCTTTTCCTTTGATCACTTGATTTACAACAAGAGTGGAGATTGCAGTAGGCCCAATTGCTGAGTCTTTACAGCTTCCGAAAAAAATATAAACAAAGCTTCCCAAAAACGAGGTGTACAGGCCGTACTGGACTGGCAGTTGAGCAATACTCGCATAGGCTAATCCTTGAGGGATAATCGTTAACGCCACTGTAATCCCAGCCACCAAATCCCCAATTGCTGAATTACAGTCATATTGTGGTAGCCACTTGAAAATCGGGATTCTTTTCTCAAGAATTTTTTTGGTGTAGCCGAAATTGTACTTTTTTTTGAAATAGGACTTTAATGGGTGACATTTCGGAGAGTGCTGGTTGGGTACAACTGAAATCGAAGGATTAAAAACGTGTTTGTGGTAGTTTGAAGCTTACAGATGAAATCACTGCTTGTGGGTAGCGCTAAGCTGGTGGTTTTGAGGGTTTGTTTGGTTGGTTCTGTGTCTGTTTTCATCGTAAAACGGGCTGTTTATCGGGGTTTTTGTTACTGCTTGAATGATAATTTGTGGGCCTGATAAGGAGTGTTTTAACGGACGTGGAAAGCAATTAAAGGTGAGTTTGATAAAGATAATTTGTTTGGTTGTGGTATTTCAAATGGTACAACAATGAACAATGTAAAAACTAATTAAAATTACAAATGATAGCAACAAATTAGTTTGAGTGATTTTCAAATATTTTGAGTTTGAGAAATAATGAGAAGTTTTTTGTAAAGCAGACACATTAACCAGGAAACTGTAGACCGGGATTTGTCCCTCATCAGCACAAAGTAGTCTGGAGATGTGCCCGACTGTAACAAGTTATTTCACAATTAAAAAAAAAAGAAATTGGTAGTTTCTTTAGCAGAGATGTCTTTGCAGTTATGAGAGAATGTACGAGGCGTAAGGCGAGTAGAGTTATTTTTCTAAACGTATTTTTAGTTTAGAAAGAAACTGGTTAATGGAATAAAAACAAAATTAGAGAAAAAACAAGAAATACATAAAATACCACTACATAATGTTACCAAAAAAATCCCAAGAAGAAAAAGAAACAAAACAACTAAAACTGTCTTACATTATTTTCTGATTGTTGAATCAGCAACCCCAGAATTTGGTTAGCACTTGTAAAAATGTATCTACTTATTATTTTTTGCGCATTAAGACATTTTACAAGTTATTACAGCAAAAATTACGCACAGAACCACTGATAAAAATTTTACATGCAAGATAAGCTGATTTAAACCATTAAGGCCGAATTTATTGCATAAAAGTAGCTTAAATTTAAGCCCACGCTTAACTCTTTTATCATTACATCTTTGACAAATTGATGTTTATGGGATATTCCATTAGGAGGTCTCATGTCATGATTGTAATTTGGTGTCTCCTCATTTTTAAATAGCGTAATTGAATTTAAAGTTTCTTAATATTCAATTGGTTTTTATAATATGATAGTTATTAACTGTTATTACACTGATTTGTTATTTGCTTTTTATCAGTTATTTGCGACTGAACGTTTGTAAATCGAGGCAAAAGCCGAGGTCTATAATGAGCTTAGAGTAGTATTATTATTTGTTCATTCGCTGTACCAACGTTTAGTATTTTTTGTAAATTAAATACTTATTAAGAAATAAATAAATAAATAAATAAATAAATAATAATAATACTCTAGAGAGGGATTAAACTATCACAATGTAGTCCCAAGAGACTTAAAGTGGCATTTAAAATTTTGTGCGGTTTTGTACAATCCGCTGTGGCAACATAGAATTTAATAACAGATTAAAAATCTCTAGTTTGTCAAAATTTTACTAATTTTGGGATGTTTTTTACTAATTTTTAAATTAACGAAGGCAAAAACGACATATATTATTTTTAATTTTGGGTGAGGGAGGCACATTTTTTCTAATTTTAAAATCTGGAGACTTAATTTTACTAATCTTAGAAGCAGGAGACCATAATTTTTCTTAATTTTCAAATCAATTAATGTAAATGCAATTTTTTTGTAATTAGGGAAATGTAATGCAACATTTTGCTAATTTTTGAAACTATAAGAGCAACATTTTGCTTATTTTGTACTTGGGGACGATATTTATTTTTTATTAAGTTTAAATTATCTAATAATGATGAAAGAGATATTTTTTTAGTTATAAAAGCAGAGACAATCTTTAGAAAATGAAGCAACAATTAACATTTTTTACTAATTTTGAAATTTGGAAACGTAATTTGTCTAATTGTGCAAGCCAAAATCGATATTTTTGTTAAGTATTTAAATCGGTAAAAACAATTTTAATTTGGAAAACTGAAGCCAATATTTTACTAATTTTGATAGTCGGAGGCGATAAACAACTTTGGAGCTGATAAGAAAGTTTTTTTGTAATTTTGGGAGATGACATTTCTATTCAGTTTTTATATTAATAGCAATAAAGACAAAAAAAATTCTAATCGTAGGAATCTGAGACAGTTTTGAAACCCAACAATAATGACTTTATTAATTTTGAAATTGTGAGATTTAATAATTTATTAGAAACTGGAGAAAGCGATAATTATTTCTTATCATTTACTAAATCAAAGAAAGATTTTTTTGTATTTTTGGAACTCCAACGGTTACATTTTAATAATTTTTGAAGTCAAAAACAACATTTACTAATTTTTAAGTCCGTTGACGTAATTTGTCTAATTATGGAACCTAAAAGCGATAATTTTTATCAGTTTTTAAATTAGTAAAAACAATTGTAATTTGGAAAACTGAAGGCAATGAAGGCAATATTTTACTAATTTTGATAGTAAGAGGCGGTATTTTAACAACTTTGGAGCTTAGAAGGTTTTTTTTGTAACTTTGGGAGCTTAGAAGGTTTTTTTTTGTAACTTTGGGAGCTTGAACTGACATTTCTAGTCAGTTTTTATATTAATAACGATGAAAGCGATATTTTTTTATAATTGTAAAAATTCAAGACAGATTTAGGACCCAACAATTATGATTTTATTAATTTTGAGATTGTGAAATGTAGCTCACATATTATTTTTTATCAATTTTTAAACCAATAAAAGTAAAACATTTTTTTGTATTTTTGGCACTCTAAAGCTAACAGTTCATTAATTTTGGAAGCCAAAGACAACAGCTTATTAATTTTGAAAGATGGAGGCAATATATAAATAATTTTGAAGCTATTAAAAGCAACATTTTTTCTAATTTTGTAATCCGGAAACGACATTTCATAATTAATTTTTAAATTAATGGCAAAGGCAAAATTATTATTTTCTTTTAGAAACTTAAAACAATTTTGAGAGCCAAGAAAAGCAATCATCGTTTTCTAATTTTAAAACCTGAAGGAAGCGATTTTTTTTCTTGTTTTTAAATCAAAAAAAGCAAAAGTAATTTTTTTTGTTATTTATAAAACCAAGAGCAACATTTTACTAATTTTAGGATGTTTTTTACTAATTTTGAAATTTGGAAACGTAATTTGACTATTGTGGAAGCCAAAAGTCCTGTTTTTATTAGTTTTTAAACCAATAAAAACAGTTGGAATTTGGAAAACCGAAGGCAATAAATAAAACACTTTGCTAATTTTCGAAATTAGACCCAACATTTTTTACTAATTTTAAAATTCGGAGACGTAATTTGTCTAATTGTGCAAGCCAAAAGCGATATTTTTGTTTAGTTTTTAAATCAGTAAAAACAATTATAATTTTGATAGTAGGCGGTATTTTAACAACTTTGGAGCTGATAAGAAAGTTTTTTTTTGTAACTTTGGGAGCTTGAACTGACATTTCTAGTCAGTTTTTATATTAATAACAAAAAAGCGATATTTTTTTTAATTGTAAAAATTCAAGACAGCTTTGGAACCCAACAATTATGATTTTATTAATTTTGAAATTGTGAGATGTAGAGAAGGCGATAATTATTTTTTATCAATTTTTAAATCAATAAAAGCAAACATTTTTCTTATATTTTTGGCACTCTAAAGAAAGCTAACAGTTTATTAATTTTGAAACTTAAAGACAACAGCTTATTAATATTGGAAGACCGAGGCACTATCTAAATAATTTTGAAGCTGAGAAAAGCAACATTTTTTTCTAATTTTGGAACTCGGAGACAAAATAATCAGTTTTGAAATTAATGACAAAAGCGATATTTTTATCTGATATTAGAAAATCAAGACAATTTTGAGAGCCAAGGAAAGCAGTTAATGTTTTAGTAATTTTAAAACCTGAAGGCCTAATTTGAGTAATTTTTAAGCTAAAGTGCTAAAGACGATATTTTTTATTAGTTTTTAAATCAATAAAAACAAAGACAACTTTTTTCGTTATTTAGTGAGCCGAGTGCAACGTTTTACTAATTTTGGAAGTTAGAGATGATACTGTAACATCAAACTGATAAAGGCGTGTTTTTTTTTGTAATTTTGAGAAGCTTAAGCGACATTTTTTAACAGTTTTTATATTAATAACATAACGACAATGACGATATTTTTCTCTAATTTTAGAAACCCGAAACAATTTTGAGAGCGATGAGAAACAAAATTTTAGTAATTTTAAAATTCAGAGACACAATTTTAATAATTTATAAACAGGAATAAGCTTATATTTTTAATCAATTTTTAAATCAATTGAAAAAATGACAAGATTTTTTGTAATTTGAGACACTGAAAACAAGATTTTACTTATTTTCAAAGCCAAAGGCAATATTATACAAATTTTGAAAGCTGGAAGAGATATTTTAACAACTTTAACAAACAAGATATGTTATCAGTTTGAAAATAACATTTTTTTCCTAATGTTAGGAGCTGGAGGTGATGTGACTGTGACTGTTTTATTATTTAGCAATTTGTTTTAGAAAATCAATGCCAAATTTATTATTATAGGTAGGGCTGGGCGATACCTGTTTTTAGGTATCGGGTATCGATACCTGCAAAGTATCGTAAGTATCGAGGTATCGGAGGTATCGCGGTACCTAGGTATCGGGAAGTATCGAGGTATCGGAGGTATCATGGTATCGGAATTATCGAGGTATCGGAAGTATCAGGTGGCGATAAATACATATCGCATCAAATAGCTTGTGAACTCGTTTGTTTTCATTAAAATAGCTTGTGTTTTCAACATCCGAAGCACTCTGAATAGGATGTTTATTTATAGCCACCATTTATCAAGGTATCACAGGTATCGAAGTATCGGAGGTATCGGAGTATTGAGGTATCGGAAGTATCGAGGTATCGGAAGTATCGAGGTATCGGAGGTATCAGAGGTATCTAAGTATCGGTGGTATCGAGGTATCGGAGGTATCGAAGTATTGGAGGTATCGAGGTATCGGAAGTATCGAGGTGTCGGAAGTATCGAGGTATCGGAGGTATCTAAGTATCGGTGGTATCGAAGGTATTGGAGGTATCGAGGTATCGGAGGTATCTAAGTATTGGTGGTATCGAGGTATCGGAGGTATCTAAGTATCGGAGGTATCGAGGTATCGGAGGTATCAATACTTCGATACCTGATTGCAGTCGGTATCGGTGTACGATACCTGAGCAGGTATCGATACTTACCTTCTGTAAGTATCAATACTTTTTCTAGCCCTAATTATAGGGTTAATATCAAATGTGAAACACCCACTAACACCAAACATTATACTTAACACGACATGCGTTTCAACAACAAAGTTGCCATCTTCAGGTAGGAATTAAAATTGAGTTTACATTCCAAAAAAAATTCAAAAAACAGATTGAATAATATCAGATTGCTAATACAATAACAATACGAAAAGTTATGATATTTTACACTAGTACTTAGAAAATTATTTTTGACATAATTAAAAAGAATTAATTAGAATTAAGATAAAATTAAGCGGTCTATTCGACAATATTACTCACCATAATAAAACAAATAACAATTTTGACGTTCAAATATACGAATTATTCCAAGAAATAATTGCCATTAAGATGAGAGACGTAGAGTCACTTATTGAGGTTAATATTTAAGGGTACTTCTAGTTATAAGTCTCTATAGATACCTGAGTAAATCCTCACTTATTTGATTTAAAACTTAATATAGGGACGAAAACTGTGAGACAGAAAAAACCAAAACGAAAGTTTTTTTAAGAAACGAAATATAGTTTTTAAGGGTGCACTTCTGTAGATACGTATTTTGCAGAACGTTATACTAACTATAATAGATTTCAATTGCTTGTAATGATAATTTAGATATATTCACGGTGCTACACTGACAAAACATCAATCTCCCTCGCTACACGTGGTTTTCTTATACAATAGATATTTGTATTTGTATGCCAAGGGCAAATTTTTTTTTTTTAATGCCTGAAGCGCAGTCGAGTCCGAAAAGAATACTTTTTGGCCACAGCGCCCATTTTGCATTTTGAAAAAAATCAGCCATTTTGTGTAAAAATTATAAAGCTTGACTTTAAACTATTAATTTTTGAAATTAAGCAATCACAAAAGCATATTTTAAATTTGCAAAGCTTAAAACAGACCATTTTTAATGTCTAGTCTCAAGATTAAATTAAAATTAATATCTATTTATTTCCATGTCAACAAATCGTTTAGAAAAGTACATTTTTCCGTCCTAGAGAAGCAAAATAAACGCCATTTTTTAAAAAATTTTGCCGACGTTTTGCTTTATTAGATTATTAGGTTTCTTCACTCGGCAACAGCGCATTTGGTATTTGCTTTTCTCATTGCTTGGGTTTAGCGAACTGGTAAACAGTTTTAAATAAATAAATTTCATAATCATCAATAAACGACTACTAATATCATTATTTTAATAACAATTTATTGCAAAATTTTCCAATTAAGTCTTCTGCTTTTTTATTAGTTAATTCTAGCCAAAACCCGAAAATTTTCGAAATTTTTTCAGTTATATAAAATATTTATAAAACTTGTTGCATAATATACCATCATTTTCATAACAAAAAATAATTATCTTGTTGTTGGTAACTGTACAGCAGTAAAATATTAATTAAAATTTAAAATCTTAATTGATTATTAAACAAAACAAAGTAATAAATAGGAACAATAATATTTAAAAATGGTATTAATAGTATATTACGTTCCAAGAATAGAAAGTAGGGCAGCGAGAACAATTAATGAATCTGAAAGCTTCTAAGTTCACTTCATAATTTTAATAGAAAACAAGTAAAAAATTTTTTTTAAATAATTCTTTGCGTGTTGTAATAGACTCTAATGGAGAGCGTCAAAATGACAGTAGAGCATTTTACAGATTAAAAAATGAGGGTACAGGTCAGTAAAAGGGCGTTTAACAAGTTATAATATCAAAAATTCTTACCACAGAACAAATTAGTAAACTTCTTTCAAAAGCACCTGACATCGATTATTGTAAAGGTAAATGTTGCAATTTTTCTGTAATAAACTCTTTATATATTTTTATTGCGTAGATTTCGAACATGACAAAGAATGGATTAGGTTAGTGTTAATTAACACTGTCTACGTGTCGCACGAGCAAATCCTCAATTTCAGCAATATAAATAAAAAAACAAATTTGTATATTTTGTTATAAGCGGCAAAAATCTATTGTTAAAAACATGTGAGAGATGTAAATTATGAGCACGCGACAGGGCGCGTGATATTTTGATCACGTGTGTTATACGAGGTTTTGTCGTATACTTCAATAGAAAAGATTGAAAATAGTACATAAATCCAGTGATTTGTGTCAAACAGTTTTAGGTTGTTATAAGATTTGTTTTTTGTGAAAACCGATTGAGAGTGTAGAAAAAAAAAAGTTTTTACCGAAAAAAAAATTGTTCTCTAGTGTTGGAGTGTTTTTGCAAAAAAAATTGTGAGACAAAGACTCACAACAGGTCAGTTGTTTCTTCAGATTTTCAGACAGGTCAGTACACAAAGTAATTCTATTCTCTACAAACAATATCGCAAAAATTTCGTGCTTCTGACATGATAAGAAACAAACGGTAGGGTAGAATAGAAGCTAAAATATTATGATTCAAAAACAAGACTTTGTAGATGAAGCTGAAGACATCTAGACGAAGACATTGTCTAAAAATAAAAGTTGAGACAGCATCAACACTAAGAGAAACAAAGGCACTTAAAATACTTGAAGGATTTGCTCAAAATCCTCTGAAAGTACGAACAAGTAGAAGCTTCACAACGATCAATTGCCAATTTTTCTAATTTCAGAGCCATCAGATAAATGAAACATGCTGCATTAAGAATGACAAACCACAAACTACAGCGATGATAAGAAAACGATAACACTACATATTTTGGTTGTTGCCCTTAAAGCCGAGGCTAATACCTTTTTGAACCGGCTAGAATATACAAATTAAGGATAAAAAAAATTAAAAATAAATTGAGGTAGACAACCACTTATTTTTTATGTAGTAAGCATAATACAAAATCAACTTTTGTTAAAAAAAAACTATTGAATACAGTTTTCCTAATTTTTTTTATTACTTCACTGAAGGACAGCGTTTCTAGAGAAAATTGAATCTAAAAAAGTGTTTTTCAATTGTTTTGGATCTTGTTTTGTTTTTACTGAAAAAAGTATTTCTAGAAATGTTAGAATTTTTGATTTTACCTGAAAAAAAATTTTGATAATAAACTTTGCTTGAAAAGTGTATTTATTGACTGTTTTTCTTATTTCTGAAAAAAGAAAGTGATAGCCTCATCGGTAATCTCAACAGCAAAATTCTCGTTTTTCATTATTTTTGTACATTCAAAAATGCGAAGTAATTTTTGTCAATTTTCGAAATTAAAGTGAACACAGACCACATTTTGCCTCCGGGTTTAGCGCCATTTTTGGCCCTTCAAAGAGATCAAATTTAGGCCAGAGATTGGATAAAATATCTTAATCAAGTTGTTTGTGGTAAATTTTGATTTTTAATTATTTTGTTTTCTCTTTTTTCTAATTTGTAAAGTTTAAAAATGTAGCCTCCAGGATTTTCAACTAAACGTATGTGTAATAGAAGTTACAAAATTGAACCAAAAGAACCAAACGAGAAGACACCTCTTCTCAAAGAAAAAATCTTTGTTTTGATTTCTGTAGTTGGAATACATCGGGACTCTCAATATTATCCCGATCCTGAAAGATTTGATTCTGAACGATTCAGCGATGAAAACAAACACAAAATTATTTTTCGAAGTTATATGCCTTTTGAAACAGGTTCTAGAAACTGTACTGCTAAAGGTAAAACTACTAAAAAGAAATATTTAATTTTGAAAATTGTAGCTTTCAGATTTTCTCTACGTTCTTTTCTATTTTTTATCGAAATTTGATGTTGTTTCTCTTGATAGTACAAAAATTCCGATTCAGATAAGTTCAAAAAAGTCAATTTGCAACCTGAAAAAAGCTTTAGGTTAGGTTAGATTAGGCATCAAACCTAGAGAAACAAGTCCTTGTTGAAAATATATTTATTTTGGCTATTCTATGTACATTTTTTTTAATAAAATTTTTACTTAATTACTTTGTTAAATATTCAGGCTACCACGTTTTTGTTGCTTTTTTCAAAAGTAGTATATTCTATGCGAGAGAGAACTCTACAAGAATAAATTCATTTTCTTCGTTTTAATCCTACCCAAATGCCCCCTTTTGCATCCAACCCCAAACTTTTGGCAAATTGTAACGGTATCACAGTTTTTTCGGTTCGAACAAGATCAAATTTTGCTAAAAGATTGACCAACAACACCTTAATTTCCAAAAGGGCAAACCTCGATCCTGAAATTTAAGGATAATTTATTTCTTAAAAAAATTTCTAAAACCTACCAATGCAATTCCTTGGCCCCATCCCAAACGGCATATAAGACCCCGTCAGGATTTTTCCTTTATTCTCATCACTAAACCTCGCAGGATCAAATTTTTCAGGATTAGGAAAAAATTCAGGACAATAGTGCAACGCAATGACTGGAATTGCAATCAAACAACCTTTTTCTATAACTGCAATTTTCTCGTTTTCGAATTTCGGTTTAATGACATAATCTTTGACACAAATCCTGTTGAGGACATATCCTGGAGGATACTTGCGTAAAGCTTCAGAAACCACTTGGTCTAAGTACTTCATTTGGAGAACATCTTCGTAGGAAATTGTCCCGTTTTGGGTCACCAAATCAATTTCGTCCTGTAGAGTTTTCTGGATTTCAGGACTTACAACAAGCTCATAAGCCAAAAAGCTCATCAAGGATGAAGATGTCGTAAAACCGGCAATAAAAAACACTAGAGCTTGAGCAGTGATAACTTCATCTGTGATCTCAATAGCGAAATTTTGGTTTTTGGAAATTGCAGATTCCTCAACTGTTGCGAATCCTGTATCCAGAGAATTTTTTTCAGACTTGTCGTGTTTCAGACGTCCTTTGCGAGCTTCCAAAAGCAAGTGGATCATATCAGGTCTTACAATCCCTTCCTGTTCCCTTATTTTAATAGCGTCTTTGATAATCCTGAGGAAAAAATCTGAAATTGTTGGAGGCAGTGCTGGAATTCGGAAAAACTAATCTGGATTGTTTGTTGATTGAATTCAAGGGACAAACCTCAAAGATTTTCGGGAAGAAACCATAGAGGAGACTTTTGAGGAGTCTCCAAGGTGTAGGTGTAGACACGTACGATCCCATTTTGTAAAACTCATTTTCGGAAATTAGCGAATTGCATTCAATACCAAAAGCGCAATTCGCAATTACATCATTCGTGTATTTGGTACAAATATCCTTCATTTCAACTTCAATCACACTTTCCGACTTTTCCCAAAAATGCGAAGTGAAATTTTCCGCAGTTTTCGAAATTAGAGTGAACATAGAGCGCATTTTGCTTCCGGTATAAGCCGGGCTTAGGGCCGACCTCATTTCGCGCCATTTTTGGCCCTTCAAGGAGAACAAATTTAGCCCAAGGATTGGATCAGTTTTCTCGCTTGTGAAAGCAGAGTGGTCTGTAAAATGGTCAAAATCTTTCACTGTTATCTGCTTTATCAGGTCCAAATCTCGGACGAAGAGGGAAGGTGATAAGAACTGGTAGCTGCCGTAATATCTAAAAAAAAAATTGAGACATTTTTTTTTGTTTTGTTGTTGTCTTACCGTTTATCTGGATGTTCATTATAAGCAGCTTTGACAGCTTCAGCAAAAGATTCTTTTCCCAAAAAAACTTTTCGGAAACGAGTCCAAGGCTTGACGTAAAAAATATCGCGACGTTGCCAGTACACAAAGGGCACCACTAGCTTGAAATAAACGATTAAAATGATGAAAATTACGAGAAGCAACACTGTAAACATGTTTGGTTGAGAAATTGCAACGGAATAGAGGATGCTTTCACCTTGATTTGAGTTTAGTGAACTCGCGGTTCGTATTTTGTCTAGTAGTGTGTTGCAAAATATAGGTTCTTTTTGAAAATTTCTTTAGTAGAATAAGTTCATTGCTCTTGCTGCTTTTATTGACTTCCTTTTTTTTAATTGTTTTTGGCATTAAATCATGTGATCCAAAACTCGTGATTTTATGACGAATGAATAAATGTTTAAAAATTATCTTTTTTGTATTTTCAAGGGTAAAAATGTTGTTATACCAGTTTTATCATGTTTCTCACGTGGACATTTGTTTAAATTAAATTATACAATGTTATGGCCTTTGAACACTCTTAACTACTCTTTAGAATTTTTGAAAGTCATCACTTAATTATTTCAAAAATTTTATAGAAATTTATGATTATATATCACTAAATAATTTAGAATAAATTACTACAATTTCAATAAATTACTATTTTTTAGTTAAAGATTGAAAAATGATTTCTTAATGTTATTTTAATAATTGTAAAATTCTTACAACAATTTTGTGTTTCTAAATTATCTTTTTTAATTAAAAATAAACCTACCAATTTTTTTTTTAGTGTTGCACTGATGGGAAAGACTTAGAATATCTTTATAACGAAACATAAATTAAAGAAATTATAAGAACAAAAGAATTTAAAAAATGATAACAGCTTCTTGTGAAAAGAGATTTAAAAGAGAATAAAAAGATTTTGTGAATGCTTAAGATACAAAAAAAGGGTAAAAAGTTTCGACCAGAAGAGAAGAAAATTATAAAAGAACTTGAAAATGGCAATTTAGAAGTAAAGAAGACTTTGAGAAACGTCTTTGAGACAAAATTAACAAAAAATTTAGTTTGGAATAAATTAAAAAACGTTAACTTAAAGAAAAAGAAAAGAAGAGCAATAAATATTCCACAGAAATAAAAAGAAATAAATTTCTAGGAAAGCTTGGAAAACGCCATTATAAAATTAAAGATTTTGAAAAAAAGTAACCAATTAGAAGAGAAAGAAGAGCAAAAAACGATTTATATAAAAACAAAACAGTTTTTAGAATATCTTGAAGAATGGTGAAATGGAACTACAAAACTCTAAAAAAATAAACAAAAATTTTTGAAGAATATTAAAGAATAACATAGAAATGAAATCTGAGCAAAAAAAGATTTTAGAAAAGCTTTTGAAAAAGCTTGAAAATCGACAATTAGGCAGATAGAATAGCTAAACATTCTAAAAAAATAGATTTTTTAAAAGCTTGAAAAACGACTATTAGAAAGAAAGGACGTCTGAAAAGGTAAAGTTAAAAAAAACACAAAATACTGTCATTCTAAGAAAAACAAAAAAACCAAGCATCTGAAAAAATTCAGAAAATTCAACAACTAGACGATAATTTGTATAATTACCCGTAGACGTAACGTCAATTAAAAAAATAATTTTAAAAATAAAACCATCAACAATTGGTTATGACATTATATCAGGTCGCATGCTGCAGCTTTCTTTGCCTTTTGTAGCTGCACCATTAACTCACATAATTAATACTAGTTTTGAGCAGGGATATGTTCCTGATAGCTGGAAGACTTCTTGTGTCACACCAATACCAAAAAAATCTGTTCTTACTTGTCTCAATGATCTAAGACCCATAAGTATTCAACCGGCTTCTATGTTAATTGCCGAGTCAATAATTTATAACCAACTGAACGATTACGTATGTTCTTTTAATATCTTACCTTCAGTGCAATCTGGATTTCGTATGGGACACAGTACATCAACTGCCCTTTTATCGGTGACCGATGAAATTTTATCAAATATGGACAAAGGAAAAATAACATCTTTAACTCTGTTAGACTTAAGTAAAGCTTTTGATTCAATTGACATAAATTGTTTACTAAAAAAATTAGAGTATTATGGAATTTATAATGATAAATTCAAGTGGTTTAATAGTTATCTACACAATCGTAAGCAGACATGCCGAACAACTTTAGGTTTATCAGATATTAAAGATGTTTTAACAGGAGATCCTCAAGGATCGGTGTTAGGCCCACTTCTTTTTTCTATTTTTATTTCAGATATTCAGTATGCAACTAAATTTTGCAAAATACATCTATTTGCAGATGATATTGAACTCTACCTAAGCTTTAACCCTCTAGAAATACGAAATATTGAAAATATAATTAACAGTGACCTTAATGAAATATATAATTAGACCCAATGTAATTCACTATATTTAAATGCAACTAAATGTAAGAACATACTTTTTGGAACAACGAATAAAGCAGAAAATTTAAAACACACCGTTCGAATTAATAATGTAGAAATTCCTTCCCAAAGTACAGTCAAAAATCTTGGTGTTACTATAGATTCACAACTCAATTTTACTAATCATGTTTCCCAGTTATCTAAATATTGTTATTTTAAATTTAAGCAACTTGCACAGTTTAAAGAGATTTTAAACCAACAGACTAAACTAATTTTAATTAACTCACTAGTTTTATCCAATCTGCATTACTGTGATATTGTTTATGGCCCGCGCCTAACTGAAAGTAACAAACAAAACCTTCAAAAAATTCAAAATTACTGTTTACGATTTGTGATTAGTATACCTCACTTTGCACATGTTACTACCTACCTAAGATCTTTAGGATTGCTTAAATTGAATGAGCAACGCTTTGTTCATTATTTATCGTTTTGTTTCAAATTACTAAAGTTAAAAATTCCTGATTATTTGTACACATTTGATTGAAACACACTTTAAAAATTTACGTTTTGTTGAAATGCATTTTCATTTTCCAGCACACAAGACTACTTTATTTCAGACGTCTTTTTCATATATTGTACCATATATATTAAGTAACCGCTCTGATCTTCTAACAGTTGACACCCCTGTGTATTTAAAAAAAAAATGTAAAAAACTAATTTTGTCGCAAAAACTTTTAGCAATTGTAGGTATATTTATTAGTATTGTTTTAACTATTTCTCTAGGTTAAATTATAAAATCAGATTTGTGTCTGCCATTTAACCTCTTGTACATTTTTGTTTTTGTTTTAATGTGCAATAAACTTTATTATTATTATTATTATTATTATTGTAAAATGCTTGAAAAATGCGTTCTAGATATAAAGAAAAAATTTTGAAACAAAAAAATATATTCTATAGAGAAAATTTCGAGAATAAGTTGGAAGACATCTGATGGAAAAAAAAGAACTAAAAGAAGTTTTGAAAAAACTAGAAAAAATTTTGAGAGAACAAAAAAAGATATTTGGAGAACTAAAATAACGAAAAAAGAACAAATAAAGTTTCTAGAAAAACCGAAAAATTCTTTATGAAAACTTAAAGAATGACATTTGAAAAAACATTTTAAGAAACAATGATTTTTGAAAAACCAACAGAAAAATGCTTTCTACCTAAATGAAGAAAATGAAAAAAGCTTCTTCTCATTATAACAAACCAAATATTTCAAAAATGTCTTTTAAGTTTGTTTTATTTAAATATTATAATTAATTTAACTAATAATAATTTAATTAGGATTCATGTAAATTCATTTGTATCAACACCCAATTTATATTCATTTTTTTTTATTAGATTACATTAAAATATTTGAAAAATGAACAACTTAATTTTAAAGATAAAAGTTTCCGCTGATAATAACTTAACAAAGATATATAATGTCGTAAAACTGTTAATTTATTTATATTATATATTATATAAAAATAGAAAATATATTATATATTTTCTTGTAAACGTGACATTAGAAAAAAATAATCAAATTATTTTTTTTAATACAAAAATAGAGTTTATTTTAGTTTTATTAATCTCTAAAAGTTATACTTAAAAGAAGCACTTTAAAATTATTGTAAATTATTATTTTTAAAATGGCACACTCTATATCCTAACAAAATAAAAAGGAAACATAGAAAAACCAAAAGTAAGGAAAACAGATTAAAACAATTTATAATAGAGATTAATTATATTATAATCAAAAAAAAAAAAACTAAAAGAAAAATTGAATAGTTTATAAAAAAAATTAGAAAATAAAATGCAAAACAAATGGCACAAGCTACGTAAAAGTGGAAGAATCAAGTAAGAAAAAAAAAAGAAATTTTTTTTGGGTGAGTTTATAAAACAAAAATTTGGTCTGCCAAGTCAAGCACTACTACAGATTTTGATTTTCTAAAATATGATTAAAAAAAACATGAATTTCTAGAAAGCTATGTATTTTTTTATAGAATTAATATCGACAAAGACATTCACAGCCTTCTAGAGAGATTTTTTTTTATTTCTTTAGTACTATCACTAATGATACTGAAGAAGACTTATTGGAATAGTTATCTTTTTTTTAGAAATATCGCAAATAAAGTCGTTCAAAGTCTACCAAAACTTGATTGTCAAAGTTACCAGACTGTCTAACTACAGAAGCCATTATAATCTTGTTTACATGTGTTTCAAATTTAAATAAAACAGTGAATATAAATTGGATGTTGATACAAACGAATTTACATGAATCAAAATTAATTTATTAATACTCAATTAATCATATTTAAATAAAAATAATTTAAAACAGCTTTTAAAAGAAGCTTGGTTGTGACTTATCAATTGTTTTGAAGCTGATTAGTGATAAGTGATCACTAAATAATATCAGTGTGGAGCGCTATTAAAATCTGTTGTCTAGATGGTAAACAATTAGTGTAAAATTAGCTAGTTAGTTAATTAGTTAGTGCAATATTTAACAATAAACAACTTTTGGCACTAGCTAATTTGTAACTGCTAATTAATATAATTAGAATTACCAAAAAAATCGAAAATTTTTATTGTCAAACGCGATAAATCGATTAATAAATAATATTGATAAATACATAATGTCGATATTATTTTATCACATGCTTCTACAAATCACGATAAAAGGACCCGAAAAAGCGATAAAACTAAGAAGAAAAAAAGGGAAAAATAAATTTCAAGTAAGGACAAATTGGAACGAAGATACAAATGAAAAACACAGACAACAAATAAATAAAGAAAACTTTCGAGGTTTAGATATTGATAGTATGAATAAAGACCTAGTTTGTAAAACTAAAGCAGCAATGACCAAAGAAAAAATATATCTAAAAACAAGAAGAAATAAATGGTGGAATAAGGAATGCGGCATACTAAAGAAAGAAGCTTGCAGTAAACTTAAAATATGAAAAAAAGAGAAAGCTACAAAACCAGAGTATCTAGAAACAAAAAAAAATACAAAGCAAAGTGTAAAGAGAGAAAAGTACAACAAAGAAATAAAGAAGAAAAGAAAATAAAGAAAAGAATAACAGAAGCAGAAGTATGAAAATTTATAAACGAAGAAAGAAAAAGAAAAGACAAAATAAGTGAGAACATAAGTATGGATAAATGGAGGGAACACTTTATGGAGGTTTTAGGTGGAAGTAACAATAAAAACATCTTGTCAAAACATGAGGAATTTCAAGTGGAAATAAACAATCTTTCTAAAGAAGAAATTGAGAAACAAATGTTTAGATTAAAGAAAAAGAAAGCACCCGGAGAAAATATAATGCTAAATGAAGCGCTCAACAGCTTTTTTTGGTATAAAAAAGCTATGGAAAAGAGTATGGGAAATGCTACATGCAGTGTGGATGGGAGGAGGCTTTCCTATGGAGTGGAGAAAAGAATTAATTGTACTAATACATAAAAAGGGGATAAAGACCAAACTGAAAATTACCGTGGTATATTGAGCAAGGAAATGGACGAAAAAATTATGTTACCAGACAGACAAGCAAGTTTCAGAAAAAGAAGGGGAGCGATGGACAATGTGTACATTTTGAGACATGTCGCGAAGAAAGAAATAGACAAGGCGGGAGGACGTATGTATGCATTGTTCATGGACTTCAAAAAAGCTTTTGACAGTGTGGATAGGGAAAAATTATGGCAGTATCTTAGAGAGAAAGGGGTGTGAAAGTGGTTGGTAAGCAAGATGGAGGAAATTTACGAGGAAACTATTAACCAAGTAAAAGTGGGCGAAGAAGTAAGTGAATGTTTTTGGACAAATAAAGGTGTAAGACAAGGATGTCTATTAAGTTTTGCACTATTCTTAGCATATATGGGAGATGTGGATGAAGTTTTAAGTAGAGCGCAAGTAGGAGGGATAGTTGTAGACAGAGAGAAAGTGTGGTCCCTGGCGTTTGCAGATGATTTAGTAATTGTAGCAAAGAGCAAGAGTGAAATCAAAGAAATGATAAAAGTTATGGAAAGATATGTAAGAAACAAAAAACTTCAAGTTAATGTAGATAAAACAAAAATGATGGTGTTTAGAAAAAAACTAAGAATCAAAAAAGAAGATGATTGGAAATGAGAAGGTAAAAATATAGAACAAGTGAAAGAGTTGAAATATTTGGGATATGTATTAAATAGTAGTATGACAGACAAAGGACAAATAAAGGAAGTAGTCAAAAAAGCAAACAAAGTAATGGGAAGTGTCTGGAGTTTGGGAGAACGTAAATATGGTGAAAATTTTAAAAGAAGAATAATGATGTTTGACAGTTTGGTGAAAAGCATCGTAATGTATGAAGCAGAAGTATGGGGATAGAAGGAATATAAAGAAATTGAGCGTGTGCAAGAAAAGTATATAAAATGGGTTTTAGGTTTAAATAAACAAACGCCAGAGTACATAGTAAAGGTAGAAAGTAAGAGTGAAAAGTTGAGAGTGGAAACAGGAAAAAGAGCGGTAAGATTCGAAGAAAATCTAAAAATGCGACAAGAATACAGAATACTGCGACGATGCTGGGCTGAAATTAAAAAAGCAAATGGAAATGTTAGGTGGATAGAACAAGATGACTACTATGAGAAAAAGAGATAAGCGTGTGCAGAAATTGAAAAAATGAGAGAAAGAGGAAAAACAATGGAAGAAGAACTAAAACAATGAGGTGCTGACATAGATAAACAAGAAAAAATTGCGGGTAAAATAATTAAGATACAATTCCAAATATGCCCTATTTGTTACCATCAAACTACCAAAATATCTACATAAAATGAAAAGTAAAAATAAAAAAGTGGTTGTAAGTTTAGATGCGGGAATGAAGGAAGGGAAAATGAATTTTGGAGAGAAGATTGGGAAAGAATGTTTAGATTATGTAGAGAAGAAAGGGAGACGATAGAGCATTGCTTGTCAGAGTGTGTAGAGTTAAAAATATGCGAGAATAGAAGAATAAAAGTTCTAAACGAAAATGGAGAAGGAAAAGAATAGATGAAAGAAGTTACGTGTGCCAGAAAAAGATTGGAAAAGAATTAAATTTTTATTTTTATTTTTTTAATAATTTGTGTTAATTTTTTTTTCTTTTTTTGTTGTTACCTTATGTAGAACTGTAAAGCCAATTAGGCAATAATGTCGATATTTATTTACTTTTACTGAGTTTATTAGCTCGATAAGTGGATTTTTTTGGCAGAAAATCGTTTGATTTACCGAAGATTTACAGCATTAGAAAATAATCACTAGTAATATTACAACTGCATGCTAATTTTGTCGCTAATTTTTGAAAATTTAAAATGTACAAAAGATATTTAGCAAATTACTTTCTAACAATAAATTGAGACAGTAAAATTGCTTAAAATTTCAAATTTAACTAATTCCAATCAAATTCAATTGAAGACGCAGTAATAATGCAGTTTTATAGCTCGCTGTGTTTGGATTTTTGGGAAAGAAATTAAATAAAAAATTCTTCAACAAAATGCAAAATATAAAAATTTAAAACTATAGATAATAATAAAACAATGTTTTACGTCTAAACCTAAAATTTTTGTTTAATATTTTTTTAATTTTAACCAATACCGGACGTGTTTTTTTACAAAATTTACATTAACTTAAAAATGGTTTCCTTATTTCCTAACAGTCGTCTACAATGACAAGTTATTTAATATTTTTTGTAGCTGCTTTACTTTCAAGAATTTCAAGCATTGCAAAACAAAATCAGGAACTAATAATTTATTAAACAAAAGAATGATTAAATTGTCTATCACCATGACAATATCACCTAAGAAAAAATCAAATTTATTTCAGAAATAAATATTTATAAAAATATTAAAAGTTCTTAAAATTTATTGAGATTTAAATGACGTGAAACCTTGAGCTTTATTTTTTGCAATATCTAAATATTTATTACTAAAACAATAAAAATTTTATTAGATTAATAAATAATTTATCAAAAGATGCAAAATATAACTTTTATTGTACGATTCAACTCTTATTTGTCTGTTTCTAACGAAGTAATTATTAATATCTACTAAAAAAGACATTTTGCCAAAGAATTCTGTCTTTTTAATACATTTTAAACCTGAAAATTAACAGTTTTACTGGTTGTCAGGCTCAAAAATCTTTAAATAAATATTTAAAAAAAAACTCAGAAATTGCACTAATTTGTTTATAAATTATTACTGTTAATTAGTTTTAATAAACTAGTATAGAACGATAGAACAAAGCTTTGATAAGCTTGAACACTGACTTCTGTTTGCGACTACCTGAAGTTTATACCTCAAACTTGACTTTGCTTATCACAACTAAATACGTTTGATTGATCTAAAATGAATTTAAAAAAATTAAAAAACAAAACTTTTTTATAAACAGTAAACAAAAAAAACCACTCCCAAAAACTTTTTTTAAAAATTTTTTGTTATTTTTGATTAGATACATTTATTTTATTTCATAAAAATAAAAAATGTTAACAGCTTTTTTAAAAAATGATCTTCGCTTTTGTGCTTTTACTGAAACTCTCCAATTTTCTCTGAGTCTGATAATGTAGAGGATTTCCAGTAAACACACCAAGTGACAAATGACTCAACTTGTAAAAACTCGAAGGCAAAGCTTCCAAATAATTTTCCTGTATGTACAAAGTGACTAAAGTGTTATCCTCAAAAATCTCACTCGGTAACTCCTCTATTTTATTATCTTTGAGATTTAGAGTGTCCAACATAACGTCGAAAAATTCGATAAATTAATACTCTCGAGATTCGGTAAATTCACAATTGCCTGTTTCTCAATATGCGTTATCTCATTCTCTTTCAAGATCAATTCAAAAATTTTCAAATTTTGAAAAGTGCCAGTCTCAACAATTTTCCATTCGGTGTTTGCAATCAGAACTGTCTCAGTAATACTCTGATTAGCAAAAGCCCCACTTTTGATTTTCTTCAACCTGTAGTTTTTATCCATTAAAAAAATCTCAGTGTTGTCCCGAATCTCCAAAAGATTTTTATCGAATATTTCAAACTCGTCTTGAATCGTGACTCGTTTCACGTTCTTATCACTCGTGATTTTCTTCTCATTTCTGTGAATTATTTCACCACTTGTCGTTGTTAATGTATATTTAATTGACTGAGCTATTTTTAAATATAACACTATTGTAATAACGAGAATATACTGAAGGCGTCTCATTCTGACTAAAATTAGAACAACAATAAAAAAAATTGCGTTAGTGCAGGTCCGGTCTTTTAATTTGTTGTTGCAGAAATATATAATTAACAGTTGCATGCTATATAAAAAATGGGTTATTTTTAGAGTGTTTTTTCCCTTTTTTATCACCGGAAGTTGTTTCAGAAAAATCCTTGAGCAATTTTAATAATAACACAAGAGTCTTTACTACTTTACAATAGTCTTTAGAACTCTTCTCTTTAGTAGAGGCTTTTGGACTTTTTTTACATTCGGCTTCTCACGCAACAATTTAGGAGCCGAAGGCAATAATTATTTCAAAAACAAATGTTTCTACAAGGTTTGTTATAAACAAATAAAAACTATTATCTTTAGTTCCTAAATTCTAATAAAAATTTTAAAATTTACATTTTTGATAGAGGGAAATGAAATAGTATATTAAGTATGGAGAACGGTAAGGAATGCTTACCGTTCGAAGACAATTGTTTGGAGGAGCGAAGCGACGATTCCAATTATTGTCTGAGAACGGTAATCCTTAACGTTCGACATGCTTATAACGTTTTTTGCGCGATTGGAGTTTCTAGAATAATAATAATAATAATAAATAAAGATTGAAACTGAAAACTTTGGGTGGCTGTTCCATGGCTGCTATGCTTTTTGATACAATCATTCCTACATAGTTCTGTTTTGTGGTTCCGTTTTCGAAGCAAATATGAGCAATAGTGATGATCTACCGGATGATTTAGAAGACGCTTGGCAAGAAGGATGTTCGGCAATAATTCCAGAAAAATCTAAAGCCCGATATGAAGAGACATACAAGTTGTTTAAGGAATGGCGTGAAGCAAAGAAGATTTCTGTAAATGAAAAGAGCTTGTTAGCGTATTTTGTGGTGAGAAGTGGACACTTGAAGGCTCCAGGCAGTTTATGGGCGGAGTATTCTATGCTGAAGAGTACAATTTTTCTCCATGATGCTATCGATATTTCTAAGTTTGCTACATTAATTGCTTATCTTAAGAGAAAAAATATTGGATATCGGCCTAAGAAGGCTAAAATTTTTACCAAAGAAGACATGAAAAAATTCTTGAATGAAGCACCAGACGAACAATTTTTAATTCAAAAGGTATGTTGTAGATGATGAGGTGGTACATCTGAGTGCTAAGGAAACAATATATTTGCAGGTAGCAATGATATTGGGAGTATCGGGCGCTTGTAGACGAGAGGAATTGTACAATATTAAAATGAGTGACATAGAAGAACATGAAGAAATGTTTATAGTAAATATTCCAAATACAAAAACGAATATTCAGCGGACGTTCACAGTTATTAATAAAGAAAATGAAGCAGTTCATTATTTGGAAATACTTTGAAAATACATAAGAATTCGACCAAGCAACCCAACGTCAGATCATTTATTTCTGAACTATCGAAATGGCAAATGCACTAGGCAAGTCACAGGAAAAGGCACAATTGGAAGCTGGCCGTCAAAAATTGCAAAGTATTTAAAGTTGCAAGCCCCTGAAGGTTTTACTGGACACTCGTTTCGACGCACATCGGCTACACTTTTGGCGAATAACGGGGTTGATGTGTTGGGACTAATAAGACATGGTGGGTGGCGTTCATCAACGGTGGCCGAGAGTTACGTGGAAGATTCCCTCCAAAACAAAATTGAATTTGCTCATAAAATTTTACACAGCGATGTTGGTGGACTATTACAACAACCTGAGACTTCTACGTCGGAAAGTTTGTCTATTAACACTAGAAACTCAAATGCGAGTGGTATTACTACTATTAATTATAATAATTGTACATTTAATTTTAATAAATAAATCGCAAAATTGTTTTTTTAGATTTAATTGCTTACCGTTCACTGACTTTTTTTTTTTCATTCCGCTCGAAGGACCATACAGTTTTAAACAAACTTTGTGAGTCAAAGAACAACTCATATAAAAAATGTTTCTGCAGTGTTTATAAAAAAAATTAAATTAAACGCTCGCAAGGAATTGTCTTTTTTATACTAAGAGATGTTTCTTTAACTGGCTCGAAGGGCGATAAAACCAGCTTCTAAATTTTTTTGAAAACTTTAATTTAGATAACTAAAATAGAAATTTTTGGTTGTTTGAAGCGAAAAGTATTGTAATTGCCTGAATCTACTAAGATTTTTCTAGTATCCGGCTCGAAGGATTAGTTTTTTAATACTTTTGAATTTTTATTTGTTTTCTACTACAATGCCGAGCGTAAAATTAGGGTCACTTGTAAAATTCTTTAAATATTGTACAATATTTGCAGTAGTGTAGTTTTTTAACTTAAGATGGTCCTTCTTAAAAATAAAAAGCAATTTGAAACAATAAACATTATGTATCAATGATATCTCTGGAATACATAATTCGCAAATTTTTTGTTTCTCTGTTTATTCTCTCTTTATTATGAACTCTTTAATTGAATTTATTGTGTTTTTATTTGTTATTAAATAAAATGTCTATAAATCCTGTTGTGGCAGCTCGAATTGTAGCGGCTATAGAAGATCTTTGCAGCTGTAAGGGCCTATGGTGCAAGTCATTTCAGTGTGCAAAGAATGTTAGATCGGTTTTAAAAGACTCGTTTGCTTACTCGTAGACCAGAATCTGAAAAAGAAGAGCTACAACAGCTAGAGATGACCGCTTTCTTGTTTCTACTGTTTTGAAAAACCTAACGGTTACGGCAGTTTCTCTTCGAACTAGCCTACAAGAAGTAAGAAATATAAACTTAAACAAGTGGACCATAAGAAAAAGACTTTGTGCTGCGGAATTGTTTTTTAGAACTACAGCTACAGGCTCTCCGCTTTCTCGTGAACACCGAGTTGCGAGGTAAATTTCGCACGAAAACATTTAGAATGGACAGTAGAGAATTGGAGTCGCATGTTGTTTTCTGACGAATTTTAATTTTGTCTCACAGGTTCAGACAGACGCGTGAGAGTATGGCGACCACCGAGTGAGAGGTATGATATTAAGCTTGTATAGCTGAACGACTTTTTTTTGGTGGAAGCTCACTTATGGTGTGACGAGGAATTTCTTTCAAGGCCCGTACAGAGTTAGACTTGATTCAAAATGAGACTCTGACTGCGCACAGGTACATTTTCGAGATTCTAAAAGATCATGTTGTGCCGCTCATGATTATTCTTGGACAGGACGCTACCTTCATGCATGATAATGCACGGCCCTACACTGCTCGTTTGGTTACAACTTGAACTTTAAATCTTTCTTTATTGTTTATTGTTATAAAATTTTGTCCCAACAGACTGTAAAATCCATATTGGAGTCTTTCGAGTTGTTTGTCTTTACGTCACCTTTTCTATAAATTTTTATAGATTTTTTTTTTCAAATTCTTCTAGCATCTTCTTCTATTCTTCTCTTTCCACTAGTCGTAATTCTCTTTATTGTTTTTTTCTTCCATTAAATACCCTATTCATGTAGGTATCATAACTCAAGTCTAGATAAAACTTTTATTTGTTTATAAGTACTTAAAAATTTATTTTGGTGACTTAAAAGGACGTCTAGACAATTAATTTATTTTTGAAATTAACCATTTACAAATAGGTATGTCAATTTTCCAACGTTTGCTAGATAACAGGAGAAATTATGTCCTTTAAATACATTTTAAAGACTAATAAGGGACAGTTTATGAAATTAAAGGACTCTCCTTTAAAATAAAGAGTCTCACGCACCAACTATTTATTTACTTGACCAGAATGATTTTTTAACTTTTAAAAATTGTTTATAATGTATTATTGGTTGCATAGTTTAAAAAATAATAATAACAAAATTGTTTATTTTATTTAGAATACGTGTTAAATAACAAAAAATTAAATAACCGGAATGTCTAGATTTTTTATAGACAGTCATGTGCATTTCATATTGTTTCGATTATAACATTTTTGAGTCTTGTGACATTAATAAAAAAAAATAAACAAACGATTAAAAAAATATATAATTTTCTTTTGTAGTCGCGCAAATCTTTTTACTATTAGATTTTCGTGTCAACAAATGAGTTAAACTAATTGTTCTTAATTATCCAAGTTAATTTGTTTAACGAAACAGAATTCATGTGATTATATTTATGCTAGAAAAATTGTTCCTGCAATAAAGTTACTTAAACAGAGCAATTAATATCACGAGGTAGTTTAAACAAGTGGCTACTTAAAAAGGGGCCAAATGTCAATGTGATACTGTATGTTGTGTGCCACTGGTTAATGATGACTAATATTTATGTTTGTTTTAAATTAAACAAAGTCCGACATTGGGAATTTTACGCGCAGACAATTGAACAGCACAAGAAAAATTTTTTTGAGAAAAAAATTATATATTTGCCAACTCAAAGTACAACTATTTACTAATTATTTCTACACCTTATCTTGATTTATGAATACCGGTGGGCTAATTTAAACAAGTCATAATTTTACATTTTATTCAAAGATTTGTTAAGAAAATTTTGGTTTTTTCCTACCGGATGATGCATTGTTTTTTTAGTGTTTCATCTGTCTAGAATGACAAATTTAATTATTTTTAATTACAAATAGTACATTGAAAAAGACGCTCTACTGATTTTTGTCTATTTTTTTTGTAAAAGTGGTCAGTTTTTTAAAATTTTGAATTTTTTCTAATGTTGCAAATGGCTGACAACAAATTTTCTCCATTTCTCAATTTTATTCTCAAAATACTTATCATAACTCGTGTTGTAAAGTCGCACTTTATGCAACTAGTGACGTAATGTGATTTATTACGTAACTAGTGATGTAATATGTGCACTACATAAGTAAAAATTGATTGCAAATCACATTTTATAACGGAATGAAAAGAAGTATTATAATAGTATTTTATGCAATGAGCATTTAATGATATGCTAAATATGTATTGCATACACTATTTTTTCTACGACTAGTTATAATAAAAAAAGACATTTATTTACAAAATTTATTAAACCTAAACTCACGAAATGAAGCAAAATGGAAGTAGAAAAAAGACTTGTAAAGAGACCTAAATCGCTTATAAAGTGATCATAGCGATGTATTATTAGCACCTAGTAGGCTAGTAGCTATCAGATCAATAAGCGACAGTAAGTGTGCATGTAACAAGTAAAGAAGACATAAAAATATTCAATAAAAGCTATAAAAAAATTAAATTACTGATAGTTTTACTCGTTTTTAGTTATTTATTTTTATGTGAAAATATTAATTGAAATAGATAAAATTGTTTCTATTTTTTCAACAACACTCATTAAATTAATTAGATTATACATAAAATTTTATAAAAAAATAGAATCGCAATGATAAGAATATTATCCACATAATTCTATTATTCACGCTGATAAATAAAAAAATAGAGGCAAAATAAATTTATAAATTCTTAACACAAAGGAGTACCTAAATTGCACAAAAGACAAATCGCAAACTACCTAACTTTTTGGGTTTCTTGATTTAAAAAGTTGAATTAATAACAAATAATTTATTTCCACTAAGTATACTAATACAATAACAGTAGATAATTCAATATTCACACTACAATCGCTATCATTTTACCAATTTCGCTCACTTTACTGGTCTTTGTCTTTTTCTCACTATCTGACTGACTGACTCCCAGTCAGTCTCCTTTTTTTTATGAAAATCTTATTTATTTTATGTAACTTTCAAAAATGCATAAAATTGGTTACATGTTGACCTCAAAATTGATGCAGAAGTGATTTACTTATATATTTTTTTGAGTACAGGACGTATTTTCTAAAACAATCTTTACAAAGAATTTTTTATTTTTGAATAATGAATCAAGCCTTAGGTACTAATGACGAGAAATGGACAAAATTCATGTAAAAAGTTTGCTTTTCATACAATCGAACGTCTTTGCTAGAATGTGCTGAATAGTTTACATTTAATTAAACTCATTCTTCTTGATTGGTTTATATGCTGTTCTATTAATAATTCTCTGGAGCTATTTTCTCAAAGTTTCTTTATCTTAATGTCATTTTAATCATTCGTATTTTTATTTTTTATTGGATTACAGGCTTGAATAAAGAGGTTTTAGGATTGGTTTTCAGGTAGAAACAGAAATATGTTTCAATAAATAAGAAAATAAATTTTTTTCTTTGCAATATTCTTGAAAACTTGTGTTAATTAATTGACGCAAGAACCTATTAGATTTCAATTCTGTATTTCTATTCTATTTATTTTGTTTAAATAAATAAATAAATATTTTGAGTATATGTTAGTCACAAACTACTGTCAATTCTTATCAAAATGATGGCACTCGATAAATAAATCTATTCGAATTTGTTATTTGTGTTTAACAAACAATTATCCCTTTCTGAAATTTCATATCTAAATAATAAAAAAGCAAATGCGCAAAACCTGTATTTAGCACCTTATTTACATTTTTTTATATAAAATCTAAAGAGTTAATCTTTTTACAACAAGCTTTTTTAACGATTTATTACAACATAAAAATATTATGTTAAGTATGTTTAAACAAAATCCCGGTTATTATCTAACAGAAAATTTCCACAATAAAACAAAAATTACAATAAAATATTGTACTTTCGATGACCCCAAATCAATCCAGGTAATTCCCAATTAAAAGCGGGAATTCCCATGCAAAATCCACATTTCACAAATAGGCGCCTCCTGGAATAAAAATCCCACAACCTTCTTGTCATTGTTTTTAATAACAACAATTTGTCACCGTTCTAGGTTAATGAACAAAATTTTGTAAACAAATAATTTAGAACGATTAGAAAAGTTGTGACGTCATTGATTGAATGAAAGTGGTTCAGGTTAGTTTCATTGACGTGATATTTGCAACAAACTAATTTATTTTTCGCGGTAAATTTGAGTCATTTTGGTGGAGGCGCCATGCCCCCACAATAATCAACAAAAAAATTAAAAAAATTTGTTGCCAACTGTCTTTTTTTGTTATGTTGGTACTAAAAAAAGTAAAGAAAGCTGTGGTCTTTGTCTTTGTATTGTCATTTTTACGTTGGTATTTGAAAGGTAACTAAGTTGGTTTGACAATAAATTTGTTTTTTAAATACTGTACTGCTTTAAATTTGAGTCAGATTTTTTCTTATAAAATTATTTATCTCTATAAAACTTCTGTGTTATTATTTAAATATTTATTTTTTATAAAAACACAATAAAACTGTCAAATAATCTTGAGATAATATTTAAATCAAACAACTCAAAAACTTGTTGCAATAACGGTTCGTCAAACTCGAATTTGTTGTTATTTACGCTTTAAACATTCTAGTTATTTCATTCAAAGTTTTATTGTTATTTACAAAATACGTAATACATTTTACCTTGCTGATAATTGATAAGAAAACCAATTACTTTTCTGATGTTTATAATTAGCAAAAAATTACTTTGCCGAAATTATTTTATGTTATCATTTATATCAGAAGCCAAAACTAGTTAAAACAAGTAATAGAGTTACACAAGAATTTTCTTTTAATAAATAAGATGATTTAGCAACAAATAATTTGTATTAAAGAAAATCCTTTTGTTTGATTTTGTTCAGAATAGATAACTATGGAAAATCCTTTGTTGCTAAACATTGTTTTACATTTTTCATTATAATTGTTGAAAGTAATAATTTTTGTTATCAAACAACTGAACCAGTTTCATCAAGTTCAAACCATTGTTGATTGTTCATTTTATCAAGATTCTGGTAAATTTTGCTTTAGTTTTTCAATTATCGTTCAAAGTTTTTGCAAATTTTCTTCTTATTTGACGTCAAGATGTGAAAAAATGTAAAACAGTTTAATATTTACAAAAAATCTGCCAATTTTTAAGTCAACAATCTTCGAAAAAAAAATTCAAAGTATTACCAGAATTGCGTCAAAAATTACGCACCAAATCGTTTTTAATTCCCAAGGGATTTAATTATCTCAAAAAAAATCGCCAATAATCACAAAATACCCTAAAGGGATTAAACGTGACGAATTTTAACGTCATAAAAAATTATTTTATGCAATTTTGTTTTTTTATTGTTTTCTTATTTTATTTGTATCTTTATTGACCTTTTCGCTTAGAAGAAAAAAATTATCAGTCGTTGATAGTTGGCTTCTAATTACTCCTCAGTTTTTGCAATGTTTTAAATTATAATAAATCGCACAACCAAATTTGACAATGTTAAGTGGACTTTGCTACCACTAATGATTGTATTTTGACCAACGCCTCCTTCTTCTTGAAAGTCTTTTAGATGGTCTCTCTCAAAAACAAAGTTTAGAAACTATAACTGATTATAAAAGATTGTGCGAAAAAGAGTGCTTTGGAATTAGTGTTTTGTTTTATTTTGCCGCTCGCATCGCATTTCCCGACTCAAACCTGCCAAATTGGAGATTTTAGGTTATGAAAACAAAATTGCAATTTTAAATAAAGAAAAAATAGATTAAAACTACTGATTTCACTTTATTCAAAAGGTGGATCACTGAAATAAGTTTAATTTTTTCCATTTCAGAAAGTTTTGAACTCATAAGGATACAAACATATCCTGAAAAACCACTTGCAGGTAAACACTTCAGCACCTATTTCATTTCAAACTAGGAACCATTTATCAATGAAGTAGATTTTCTTATGCAATGCACTTTTTTGTTGAAATCACGCCTTCACGGAGGGCTTTGCATTCCGATGCTGCTGCTACAAACACACTTTTATTTTGTATCATCCACAGAGGGCTTTTGCAAAGAAAGTTCTCTCAAAGACTTATTAGGACTCTGTTGTATCTTTTCTCTGATGTCTTTCACAATTTCACCTGCAACAGTAGGTCTGCCTGGAGATTTCTCTTTGTTGACACTTTCAGTAGTTTCGAAGCGATCCACAGTTTTTTGGATATGCTGAATTAGCGAATCTTCGGCGATATCCAAATTAGGAAATCTCTGGAGGTATTCCTCTTTGCAAGTATTGATGTTGTAGCTCTAAGAACCATCTTCTTGCAACCTACCACTTCGGAAGTAGGATGTAACAATGAACAGGTTTTTCTTTACTGTGTAAACTATATTTGCCTCTTGTTTGTTTGAAAAACTTGGACGGTCTACATCAGCTGAATAAAACTTTTTAAACTTACCAGAAGTCAAAAGCTAGAATAGACTTTGTCTTGAAAAAGACAGGTTTCGAAGATAACGGTAAATGAATAAGAATTACAGAGTCGCAACAAAGCAAAGTGGAATTATAAAAGCTGTAAGAATTAGAGCACAGAGTGAGGCAACGAAACTGACAAAATGTAATGGAGATTGACAGATGACAAATACTGTTAAATTGACAATCAAAAAATAGTAATGGAATTATTTCAAAAAGACGGCAAATTCCATAGTGTTCTTTTCCGGACAATCTTTTATAATCAGTCGGTATATTCTGATGGTAATCCTGCAATATTTCGCCTGTCTAGGATAATATAAACCGTTTATATAAATAAACATCTACAAAACGTTCATATTTAATTCGTCCGAAAACCGTCTATAAAGTACATCTATAAAACATTCATTTTTGGTTAGTCCAAAAACCGTCCAAAAATGTATATCCATAAAACGTACTTTTTTAGTTGTCCACAAGCTGTTTGTAAATAGACATCCATAAAATGTCCATTTTTAGTTTGTCCAGAAACAGTCTAAAAATGTATATCCATAAAACGTCCGTTTTTGTTTGTCCATAAGCTATTCCTAAATGGACATCCATAAAACGTCCATTTTTAGTTCGTCCAAAAACCGTCCGCAGAATACATCCATAAAACATCCATTCTTGGTTCGTCCAGGAACCGTCCGTGAAAGTACAGCCATAAAACAGCCATTCTTAGTTCGTCCAGAAACCGTCCGAAAATGTACATCCATAAAACATTCACATTTGGTCGGTACGCTATTGGACCATTATGGACGGTCCCTGGACGTCCATAGACCGTCGGTGTTACTTGGGTAGTGTGACAGGGTTTTCATTTCGAAAATGACAATTTAGGCACGAGCACGATCTGCCACTACAATGAATAAAATTTATTTGTTTCGTAGGAACAACCCTTTGAGATGTTGGAATTGAGGGACAGCAAAAATTGGGAATGTGAGCAGTTATTAAAACTCGAATTAGACGTTATTATAAAATTTAATAAAAGCAAAAATAAAAAGAAAAGTAAGAAAAGTTACACAATTACAAAATAAGCTAATTTATCAAAATTTAAGTAAAATTTAACGTACCAAAAATTACAAGGAGAAATATGTGGTTACAACAGTTTGACTAATTTTCAATGTAATTTTAACGTGCAGATAATTGACGGAATAAAATAACAAATAGAAATCTTATACATTTCAAAGCCACGCTTATCTAGAAGGAGGGCAGGAAAACCAAAAATAATTTCAAAAACGGTACAAAAATGACTTACTTAAAACAACAAAAATTACAAAAGCAATAGATCCATCCCCGAACAGTTCACATTTTAACTTGCGTTTCTATCGTACCAAACCATAACCTTTTGGTAATCATAAATTACCAAACGAAACTTTAGGAAAGCTGCCATGGTTGTTTAAAACACCGAGAAGAATTAAATCAAAAAGGACTTACTTTGCAACATCTTGTGGAGCGGTTCTTTACACAAACACTTTTACTTTTAACTTCACAACTCAAAAAGGGAAACTTCAATTACTGCTTCGCTGGTAACTTGCCATATACTGCTTTTTTCCAAATTAATCGGACGTTCTTATATATGCTCTAGTTCCTTTGTCTCCACGAGAGTATGAGTCACAACTCCACAAGATTTGTTTATATTATAAACTAAAAGCTTTTCACGGCTAATTGGTGTCAAATCTCATGGGAAACTGTCCAGTGACCTTACATTGACTTTGCTTTGTCTAAACGCTTAAAAATTGAATCGCAAAATAAATTCTTTAGATTTGATTTTCCTTTACATAATTTTTAGAAGACCACAAGGTCTTCACATTGGCCCTTCACAGTAGTGTCCCAACTCCGTTTGTACAAGTTTTACAGGAGATACATTTATGTGCTCCAGGTGATTGAATAACCAACAAATGCATTTGTTAACATAGATACTAGAGGCTTCTGATTGGTAAATTGCTTAGAATAGCATATTTAGTAAAAAATTGTAATTACAGATGCCAGATGCGCATAAAATTCAAGTATTTAATGGAATTGTGACAATTTCATTGGCTGTAATAAACCAATAATTTGTCCCAACTCCATTCTTAGCAGCAGAATAACAAATAAATATAAATAAAAATCGTAAAATACAGTAAAATAACTTAATTAAACTTAAAAAATGTTTTTTAAAATATAGTAGGTATATTAAATAGGTTTAACAAAATTTTGTTTTTTCCTTGGTTGCTTCTGAAAACAAAGCAGACCAGAATTCCTCATCCAACGTAGAATATTGAGTATAAAGTTTTTTTATATCAGCAATCTTATCTGTCGATATTTTTTATTTAAATTTTAGTAGCTGAATAGGCGGTACAATAGTGTTTATATTAGAGTTTTTTTCTTCTACAGTTTGGGATCTTCTACCGCGTGTTACTCTTCCTTCATAAGTTGTTGATGTTGATTTTAAGACAACATTGTGAAAATTTGGATCTGTCATTGTACTTCGATATAGTATAACGTTGGAGTTTTTTGTGTTTACAATATGTTTAATTTTAGTATATGGAATATCTTCAAAATTTCTTTGGTTTTTCACACGTTTGAAATCCATAAACTCATCTGGTTTCATCTGATAAATTAGGTATGGTTTTTTGAAACGCACACTTATCAGTTTTTTGACTATACTTAAAGGACTACTCATCTTATATCTTGAAAATTGTTTGTCTATGACATTGTGAATTGAGTCAATCTCTTGAATGCAGCTATGGCCTGGCTCTTGGAACTTTTGTTCTATTTGTGTTAAACTGTGTGTTGTACAATTATTTAAGAAGTCTAGTAAAGCTAAAGTCATAAAGGAATTTTTATTTTGGGAGACACAGGAATCTGACCAAAAGACCAATTTACTAGCACATTGGTTTTTCATCATTAATTGTTTTAAAAACTGTATAGTAACAGATGCTATATCGTTTGCAGCTCGTCCACCGTGTTTTGATGTTGTTTAATATCACAACCAGTCAAATTAAACACATTGAGCCTGAAAATAATGAGCTTTAGACACATTGGTCTGAGGACAGTTGAGAACTCGTTGTAAATCAAAAGCAGCAATTACTTTACTGTCACTTTTATCCTCCTTGTCTGTCTGTTTTTCTTTGCGTGCTGCTGTCTTTTCTTTTGTATTATTACTTTACTTAGTTTCTAAATCAGTGGTTCCCAAACTTTTTGCCATTACGGCACTTTTTTTAAGATTTTTCTTTTTCCGCGGCAACCTCCCCCCCTGCATCATTTCTGTGAAGATAAAAAAAATTAGACAACAAAATAATTAGGATTTTTTTTACATGTTTTATTACCAGAATGTCATTACAGTTTAACTAACATAAGTAGATATTAATTAAGTCAATGAGATGGGTGAGCTTAGTGTTCCTTGCACAATTTGGTAATATGTGGGGAGGTATGGCCGAGAGACACAACCTCATGCTGGCTTCTAAATTTGTCCCAAGCATTCTTCCACGTCTCTTGGTTTTTATGTTTGTGAGTGCAGAAAATCCGTGCTCACACAACCAAGAAGTGGAGAATTGTAGCAGTACTTTGAGAGTCTCTTTTGAAAGTAGGGGATATTCTCTCTGAATATAAATCCAGTTAGAATTTAGGCTAAGTTCGCTGAATTTCAATCGTAGATTTCTGTCATTTTTCAGTTCAATAGCTTCATCTTGGAGCTTAAAGTTGTCTGTATCAATCATAGCAAGAAAGAGATTTTGAATCCAGTTGTATTTGTTGACGTCCAAATCAGGGAAATAGAAGTTGAGGTTAGACTCCAATGACTGGAGATGTTCCTTCACAGTTTCTATCGAATTTTGGTTTTCCTCCGCGGTGAAGTATGGGAACATTCCTATTTTTCCCGCATTCAGGTTTGCGATCCAATACCTTATTTTTTCTTTAAAAGCAGTTAATTTGTCAGTAGAAGTGATTACATTTTCGGATGGTCCCTGTAAATGTGTATTCAGAGCATTCAAGTAGGTACTCGAATATATCTACCAGGTAAGCCAATTTCGCTCTCCAATCATCATCAGCTAACAGATCGCTGCAATACCCTCTCGCTTTTCCTTCAGGTCATACAGACGTTTTAAAACCTTCTCTCTTGAAAGCCATCTCACTTCACTGTGGTACAAAAGACATGTGAAATTCGCATCCATGGAGTCACATAGTTCAGAGAAGAGTCTATTTTTCAAGGCTTTACCTCTAATTTTATTGACCATTTTCACAGTATCATCAAGCACAGACTGGAGTTCACCATCCAGTGTTCGTTTCATTAACGCTTCCCGATGAATAAAACAATGTGTAGAAATGATTTCAGGATTTTTTTCTTTCGCCAGAGTCACAAATCCTTTGACTGAACCAGTTATGCTGGGAGCACCGTCAGTGCAGATGCCAACATAATGTGCCCATGATAATCCTTAATCTGCAAAGAACGTATCTGTCGTATTAAACACATCTTTACCGGTAGTAGTTCTCATTTCTTTCAGGAAGAGAAATTGGTTACAAATGTCGTTGTTGAGGAGGACAAAACGGATGAACCCAATCAAATAGCACTTTCCCATGTTGATTCACCGAGTTGGATTGCGAAAGGATTAGATTTTATTTTATCCAACGTATGATCTCTGATGTCGGAGGACATTTCGTCCACACGACGTGTAACCGTGTTGTTCTAAAGAGGAACTTTTTCGATTTCTTTAGCAACTTCCTCTCCTGCCATACGCTTGACTATTTCTAGACATGCTGGTTTAATCAATTTTTCTCGTCAGATATTTTTTCATAGTGTTTACTTTAATTTGTGTATTTACAGCACAAATCGCACTGATCTTTTTTGGGTGTGTAGAATCCAATATTGAATTCCTCATTGAAAATTTTGTTATATAACTAAAATTTTTCTGCAAGTTTGTTATTTTCCTGGGAATATGTCACATAAAGATTGTACATCTTTCTTAAATTTAGCCCAAAGTCTAAATACTCTTTTGAGTATTTTGTTGACAATAGTGAGCAGGCATCCGTGGGAATTGGTTAATATGTTCTCGAATTAATTCTCTCTTATTATCAGAAATTTTGTTCTTAGTGTTGTTACCGCGTTGATCTTTTTGTAGAGTCTTAATCAAGCTAGTCTTTTTATATTTGTAGAAATAATGAATTCTTCTAGAACTTATCGACAATACGGTTAAGTAAAACTCTCCACAAACACGAATTTCATTATCATTTACAACAAAATAATAACAAAAGCTAAAAGTTCTTGGTTTTTGTGAACCAACATTTTCTCGTCTTGTTCTTTTTTTAAAAAGTTTTTTTCGTTGTCTTGTCATAAAAAAATTTGTTATCGCTTAATTGCCAAAATTCTTCATGAATTTTCTTTGCCATAAACTCATCAATTTTTTGTGAGCATTTAAAAGAACACTTTTTACATATTCTGTATTTGAAAACTACATCTTTGTGTATTTTTTTATTTTTATTAGTGTATTGTTTTCCTCCTTGTCTCAGTCTTTTACTTTTGTTATTTTACCAAGTCTCTACGTCTTTTTTTTCGAGTAAGTTTTTTTGTTGTTGTTATTTTAATCATTATCACTATCACTTCAATTGTTTTTATTAGAAAATAATTTTTAGTTATGTTTATGATTTACTTACTTTTATATGCTGCATGTTTTCTCTAACATATAAGAAATTTCGTTCGTATTTTTTTCTTCTTGTAATACTTCTTCATCTTCATTAAGCACTAGGTACTGCTTGTTGTATTTCATCCTGAAGCTCAGAGATTTCTTCCAAATGTTTACTGTTTAAACTGATTGGTATAGATGCTTGTTGCATTTTGTCTTGAACATCAGAAATTTCTTCATTAAATTCGTTATTTTGTTTTCTAATATTAAAAAAAAAAAACTGTTTCTGTTCCAATAATATTCATTTTCACTTACTCATGTGTCTCAGATATTAAACTCCCGTCTTTATAAACAATACAATTAAATATTTCAAAACCTTTTATGGTTAAAATTACCACAATGGTATCCCGCCAAACAACTTGTACTTTGCTGGGTACCAGGACACTGTGGTCTTACGGGTAACGAGAGGGCTAACTTTCTGGCTCGAGAGGGTTAACAAATGGACTTTATCGGGGCAGAACCAGCTCTTGGCGTTACTAAAAGACGACAGAAAGAGACACTTTATAAGTGGATAGAATCTCGCCATCTCTCTGAATGACAGTTTCAAGATGGCATGCGGCAATCCAGGCTTTTTATTAAAGGACCGGACAAGGTACGCAACGAAAACCTGATGCGTCTCAATCGTAGAGACCTTCAGTTAGTGGTAGGCATGTACACAGGACATTGCCTACTAAAAAGACACCTGCACGTCATCGGACTCAGCGAGGACGAGATTTGCAGAGGTTGTGCTGAAGATGAGAAAACTCCTCTTCATATTCTCTGTTACTGTCCTGCATTTGCAAGCATCAGAGATTTATACCTGGGCTCTCGATATCTGAAGCCCAGTGCTATCGAGAAGGCTCCTGCAGACAAGGTACTGAGCTTCATCAGAGGCACAGGGCTACTGCAGTAGTACTATTCCGAGAGGTAGCACACAATAGGCGTAGGGCCCCTCTTGTAACAATGTCCTTACTCTATTACGTTTATTACGGAGTTAGAACATTACTGTTCTAATTATGTTTTATTCATGGAGTTAGTGTATTATTAAAATGAGAAATTTTAAGTTAAGGGAGTTAGGACAATCATTAAAAGGCTGGTTTTAAAGAGTTTAAACAAGAAATATAATTTGTTGTATCACTCAAAACATGTAAAAGTGAAGTTAGACCATAATGGTATAAAAACTTCAATTTCGGAAAAAGTGGAGTTGGAACACTATTATTCTAGATAGGGGGCGATTTGCCTAGGTTAAAACTTGAGGAATTACAATTAATCCTACTGTAATCCTGATCATCAAATCCTTAATTGCGCAGTTTCTGTTGTAACCTGGTAATTAGTTAAAGATTAGAAGACAGAAGCTTTCTGTAAAACGTCCTATTTTCTTCTAATTTTGTTTCAAACAGTGAATAATAACCAAAAGAAAATTCTAGAAGAAGTTAAAAGACGTTATAAACAACAAGATCTAAGAAAGATTAAAAAAAAAATAAATAAAATTTCTAGAAGAATGAAAAAAACAAGATTGGTAAAAAAATAACAACGGAGAGTTCTAGAAGAAATCGAAAGACGTTGTCTAGAAGAAAAAGAACAGCAATAAAATATTTTTAAAAACAAAAATGTTTATAAAAAAATTAAAAAACCATGTTAAGAAAGCAAAAAACAATCTCAAAAAAATGGAAAAACATCAATGAAAACAGAAGCTCTAGAAAAACAAAGCAAAATTCAGACTAAAAAATTAAAAGAGCTTGAACAATGTCGTTTTAATAAAACATAAAAATGTGAAAAAAGACAGTTTTTAAAAAATATAAGGAGAGATTTTACAAAAACAAAAAAAGTTTATAGAAAGTTTTATAAACAACTATTGAAAGGAAAAATTACGACAAAAAAAACTAAAAAAGATTTTAGGTAAAAACGTAGAATTTGAATAACTGCGACCGAAAAAAATAAAGCACAAGAAATTTCTGAAAAAATTTAAATAACAGCAACTAGAAAAACGAGATAATATTTTTACTAAATTGGCAGTTTAAGAAAAGCTGTTAAAAACATTTTAGGAGTGAAGAAAGAGATAAAAAAGATCAGAACAAAACGCAAAATCAAAAAGTTTTTTTTATAAAATTAGTAGTTATTTTATAATCAGCAAATAAAAAAAACTAAACTCTACACTACAATACTAAAAATATTTGCACTGGTAAATTTTTTTAAAATAATAAAATATATATATATCTTTATAGAAGACTTGTTGAAACTCATCTATACCTTCATGATTGAAATAAACAAAAACTTCTTTCAGTAAAAACCCATCAAACAAAGAATGTGTTTTAGTTTAAAATCTTGTGGCTTTCGGCCACATACGAATAAATTTATGTCATCATCCAATAAAATTTATTGCTAATACTGCAGTATCAATCTATATCACTTAATTATTAACACTTAAAAGTAAATAGGTATTTGTAATTAACTTGGTTAGTTGTAAAATTGCGTTTTTATTATAATTTTTGTCGATTCTGGTATATAACTGCAGTTTCAGTACAATCAGCTTCATAAATATCGAAACAGCAGGTATGTTTAGTCTGAATGTTTCGTTACCAAATATCTGATGTAAGCAACAGACAGTAAGATAAGCAACCAATCAGAGGTCAACATGGGGTTGACTGCTGATTGAAAATGACATTACCAAATTTCTGACGTTTAATCATCTGACAGGTCAGGGGTCAACATGGAGTATTCCACACCCCCACGACTCAAAAACATGAATCTTTTTGCCAGTTTCTTTGTCTCTGATATTAGGAAAAAGTGGAAAAAAGCAGATAGAGGCACTCTTTGCGCGTCATGCTCTAAAGTTGTTTTTTAAAAGAGTGTTTATATTTCATGTTGGTAGCCCTGACATTGACCTTTATTGCAATACCTGTACAAATGAAAATATCATTGACCCTGACTTTACCTTCTCTTGCCTACTTTTCCTAATGTTTTCACAAGTAAAATAGTTTTTGATCAAAATCTGATTGTTATGACCTTAAATAATCATCAAAAACTTAATCTGTAATAATAACATATTAGTTTTTTTTAAAAAAATGACTCAAAAACACATGACTGAAATAAAATAAAAATATAAAAAATTGCGCGAGATTCCTTCCAAAGTCCTTAAATGCGTAAATAATGCTTAATCTTGATAAAGCCGTCATTAACCGATTAACCGGCTGATAGTTATAACGCAATAATTAAAGTAAATCCCTATGTTAATCCTTCAGGACGCAATCCTTGTCTACATATTCAAATAAGCCGACTTAAAAAATGTGTTTATTTAAGAAAAAATCATAAATAATAAATGAATCTGACTCTGAAATATTCACGTGAGTTTTGTTTTCCGGACTCGGAGGGATTCCGGTAATGACGTTCATACAACACGTGACCACCACTACATATGGACTTGAAATTTCTTGATGGATTCAGTTCACTTCCAGTTGCTAGTTCAAGACGCGCTTCACAGTTCTCAGTTCTTTGGAAAGTGTGAACAACGGAGCTTCATACAAGAAATAATCAAAAGGAAATTATTGATAACATGCATCTACAGAATGATGACCATAAATTCATGTAAGTAGATTTAGAAAAAAAAAATAGTTGAGAACTTACTAGTGCAGAAAAATCAAAGTGGAGCAATTTTTTTGACATTCTAGAGCAAGATTTGATTTATTGTTTGTTTGATTATTTGTCAAGCTGTAAATCTTAATTAAATTTCGGGTAAATCAATTGTTGGGATAGAATTTAGATCATGGCTCAATGAATTTCTTAAGTGAATGAAATTAGATTAAAATTTTTGGCGCAATTTGATTTTTTTTTGAGTCGGAGAAGTTCAAATTTTTGGTTTTTTAATTATTTTAACATTAAATATTTAATGGTATTCAATATGGCGTATCCTCCATTTTGTTTTTTTAATAGCGAGTAACAGAACAAAAAAAAATTTAACACGTCACTACTAAATTCAATCTCAGATTTTATACAAAATTACAAAAAAAAAAATTTAAATTTGGAAAATATTTTTCAAAAAGATTTCGTCTTTGGTGACGTAGGTACAGTCTTTCATACGTTTTTTGTTTATTGTAATTAATTATTTTTACTGAATTTGTTACAATTTAAAGAACTGAAACACAAAACCAACAAAAATTAAAGAAAGAATTTTGTGATTTTTTTTTCGTAACAGTTTTCTGTAATATTTTTTTCTAAATAATGTCAAACGGTCCAAGGCGCCATTTTCAAATAAAATTATTATCAAATATTTTGGAACAAATTTTTTTGAAAATCTGAAAAATCCGTACTTAGAAATTTGTTCTTCAGAAGCAAGTCTTCAATAAACTACAAATTGTTTCAATATTTTTTTGAAAAACAAGTAAAATGGTTTCACCTAATTATCAGAAAAATGCGTTATTTTTCTAAAATTTGGTGTAGAAAGGCATTTTTTCAGAAAACTTTAAGATATTTAGATAATTCTTAAAAAGAGAGTAAAATGACAGGAACTCGTTGTTGTAATATATTTTTCTACGTACAATGTTTTCAGGTAATTTATTTTAAAAATGAGCAAAACACTCAACAAATACAATTTTCAGAAAAGTGTATTCTGAAAATATTTTTTTTCTAATAAAATTCTAAAATTTTCAGGTTTAAAAACACTTTTTTTAAATACAGTTACTTTTGAAAATTCTGTTTTTCAGTAATTTTGTAAGCAATTCTGACCTGACTTCAAATTTAACTGAAACGAAACAGCATCTGCGCCTGAGAAAAGTTTTTTATGTAATTTGCTGAAAAATATTTGATTTTTTTAAAAAACTGTTTATTTGATAGGTATGCTTGAAAAATCTAATAAAATGACTGAAAAATCAAATAGAGTTTATTCTAAAAACCGGTATTTAAGTATAAATTTAATAAAAATTCAAAAAAGAGTCAAAAAACTAATTTTAAAAAAAGCTTTGCAACATTTGTGGATTGCCTGAAGTCTTTTCAGTTATTTCCTAACATAAACACACCAAATAAAATTCGTCCTGCTAATGCAGTTTTTCAGTAAGTTATTGTTCAAAAACAAGTCAAAAGGATAACAAACTTATAAATATTTTGCTGAATTTTTGAATAATTTTTTCCTAAAAACGCTGTTTTCAAAAATTGTAAGAGAAAAACTTTAATTTTCAAGCCTATCAGTCAGGTACAACAACCAGGATATCGCAGACCAGTTTCTGTGTTGTTGAGTCATCGTCAGTGCAGCGCGTACTGGTGCTGTACGTGGCTACAGACGTTAGTTTTTTAAATATAATATCTCCTAAAAACGCGTTATTCGAATAAATTTTCTACAAAACCAAAAGCACGAAATTTTTGAAAAAAAATTATTTTTAACAAATTTCGATACTTTAAAACAAATTTTACTCTAAAAAGTTTAAAAAGTGTGATAAAGACAATATTTACCCTACATTTAATAAAGCTAATTAACAGCAACTCTGAATATAAAACCGAATTTACCATTTTCTGTCCTAAAACTGAAATTTTAATTTCCGTCCGCATATCTTTTTAGAAAAAAAATTGTTTTGGCTTTAAAAAAAAATTATCAGCCTCTCTCTGCTTTATTTGGTGCCCTTACTACCCTCAGACATTAAATAGAGTTTTCTCCTGCAAATACCTACTTTGTGTCCTTGCGATGTAGTATACTATTTCAAAAAAAACGTTATAATTATTTAGAAAAATCTTAATTTGAAAATACATTGTTTGTGACATTTTTTTTAAAATCTCGGTTTTCCAGTATTATTTAAGTAACTAATTAACTAAATTAATTTTTAAAAATATAGTTTTTCGGTAAGTCAAATGTAAAAATCTAAGTAAGCACGTATTTTTCAGTATAATGTATTGAAAATCTTCGGGCTCTATTGTCACAGTCTCGAACCAACTGCGTTCTTCACACTTCCTGTTTTCAGGAAAAACATGTTTTTCAAAAAAGATTTTTTTGAATACAAATTTCTTTCAGACATAAAACATTATTTTTTCCTGAAAAAAATTTTTGTAAAAACTGAAATAATTGTTAAAATGTAAATTGATAAAATTTTCGTTGTTGTGCTAAGCATGTTATCTAAATATTTATGGTTTTGCATTTATTTAGTAACAATTATGTAAAAGTGGAATTATTACTGTTATTATCAAGCAAAAAATTATCTAAAACAATTTTTCCTAAATTGTAGTAATATTTTTTGTTTATTTAACGTTTAAAACGTTGATTATATTTTTGCAAAATTGAAATAAATCCGCTTTTCTCTGCAACTTTCTCTTGGAAACTTTAATATGTTCAATTACTTGCACGTGTAATTACCGAATTAATAAATTTATTATTTTGCATTTAATTCAAGCACATTAGCAACAAATATATTCTAAATTAATTCGTCTCTTTAACTTGTTATTTGTTATACTGATAAGTGACAAATTATCACATGAGACAAATTTACATAACGTCATTACAAGTCCTTCAGAATAAATATTGCATTCTGCTTTTTTGCAAAATAATTTTGAAATTACTCCACTTACCTTCCTTGAATATAATTTCGAAAAATTCCAATCAAGGCTGAATCCTTAATCCATCATAGATTTATTAAGACGTTCAAAATAAACCAAAAAAAAAATCAAATTCCCACCTTGAAATTATCTCGTAAACCAAAAATCATTTATGGAACTGCTCTTGGCCTAAATTAATGTCATATTATAGGAACATAATGAAAACCGAAAGAGACCTCCAAGGAGAAGGAGGCGGGGGTCAAAATACGTTCGGTAATCCGGCCCTGACTATATCTTCAACAAGTATAGACATCGATAAGACAGCACAGTTCAAAGGCAGCAACGACTTCATCTGTAATCCTTTCTAAGTCACACTAATCCTAAATCTAATCCGAAATTTTCTAGTGGTAGAAACCAAGAAATACTCATCGACTGAATCACTCAAATCCTGGGCGAAACACAAAATCCGAAATGCATGTACCAAGAAAATGCTCTATAGAAGACTGCCAATCCTTAACTGGTTACCGAATTACAACAGTGATTGTGCAGTCGGAGATTTGGTGGCTGGGATTACAGTGGGATTGACTGTAATCCCTCAAGCTTTAGCCTACGCGAATATTGCAGGATTACCACCACAATATGGTCTCTACACTTCGTTTCTGGGTTCTTTTATTTATATCTTCTTGGGGAGTTGTAAAGATGTCCCAATGGGTCCTACTGCAATTGTCTCACTTTTGACCTACCAAGCTATCAACGGGAAAGGGCCCCATCATGCCATACTTTTGTGTTTTATGACTGGAATTATACAAATCTTGATGGGTTTTTTTGGACTTGGTGAGTTAACCCTGGATTAAATCAAAATACTGAAGTCTTGTTTTAGGATTTTTGATTGATTTTGTGTCAGGACCTGTTTCGTCAGGATTTACATCAGCAGTAGCTTTAATAATAATAACATCACAAGTCAAGGATATTTTAGGAATTACAGGATCAGGACAGACATTTATTGCTACTTGGAAAAATCTTTTCCAGGATATTCATAACACAAATCCTTGGGATACCATTTTTGGAATTTCTTGTATTGCAGTTTTGCTTATAATGAGGGTCAGTTACACATTTCTGATTGATTTTTTTTAAAATTTAGTTTTACAGATTGTCACAAATTTAGAAATTGGTCCACCCGAAAACAAGAGTAAATTCCAGAAATTTTTTAATAAAACCGTCTGGATTATTGGAACATCTCGAAATGCTATCCTTGTAGTTATTTGTGGTTTTATCGGTTACTCGTTTTGTTTAAATGGTGAACCTCCATTTAAAGTCATGAGAGATGTTCCTGCAGGATTACCAACTGTCCAGTTACCCCCTTTTAGTACATCTGAAAATATCAGTGGAACAATCATCACTGAAACTGTTTGGGGTATGATATCTGATCTTAGCTCAGGTGTGGTTGTAGTCCCTCTAATTGGTCTCCTTGAAGACATTGCAATTTGCAAAGCTTTTGGTAAAAAAAATCCCCAAAGTTTTTTCTCCTCAACTAAAAATTTTTTGCAGCAAATGGAAAACCGGTGGATGCAACACAAGAACTTCTCGCAATTGGTATTTCCAATCTTGCAAATTCATTCGTACAGTCATTTCCGGGTTCTGGGTCTTTATCCCGAAGTGCTGTTATCAATTCTAGTGGCGTCAGGACGCCACTAGCTGGACTCTACACCGGAATTTTAGTTATTGTAGCTCTCTTGTTTTTCACACCTTGTTTTTACTATATTCCTAAATCGACGCTTGCTGCGATTATTATAGCAGCTGTGATATTTATGGTTGAAGTCAAAGTTGTTAAACCAATGTGGAGGACCAAAAGTGAGTTCTAAAAAAATTTCTGAACACACCTCATATTTATTTATTTTTTTAGAAAGTGATTTAATCCCAGGTTTGGGAACCTTCATTGCTTGTCTTGTTTTGCCATTAGAATACGGAATTTTAATCGGAATTGGAATTAATCTACTCTTCATTTTGTACCACGCAGCAAGACCTAAAATCACCGTTGAAAAACTAACTGTAAGCTGGTCAAAAATGTTGGCAAGATAATTAATTTTTTTTTTTTAGAGTCGTGAAGGTGTGGAATACCTCATGTTGACCCCTGACCGGTGCCTTATCTTCCCTTCTGTTGATTACGTCAGAAATTTAGTGACAAAACACTCGATTAGACAAGGAATTCCGGTTGTTATCGACTGTTCTCATATTTATGGAGCTGATTATACTGCAGCTACAGTTATAGAAGTCCTAACTCAGGATTTTGCAGCAAGGGATCAACCTTTGTTTTTCTATAATCTCAAACCAAGTGTCAGTTCTGTGTTTGAAGGACTTTCGCCGAAAGAATTTTTTGTTTATTACAATCATGAAGATATTGATGAGTTGTTGAAGAATAAGTCTTACATAAAGAAACAAATTTTTAATATTTGAAAAAGTATTTACCAGTGCAAATATTCTCAGTATTGTAGTGTAGAGTCTAGGGACTTTTTATTTATTGTATATAGAACATTTAATAACGATTTTATAAGTCCGTCTGTGATAAATAAAGCCTTTTTTATTGATTTGAACTTTTACTGTGCCTTACTTCTAATTTTCTAATTTTTCTTTACTTCTAAAATTTCTTCCTTTCTTTCTAAAACATTGTTCAAACTATTAAATTTATCAAACATATCACTTTATTTTTTTAAATAGTTTTCGTTTCTTGAACCTTTCTAGAAGTTTCGTTGTTTTACTTAATTTCAGTCGTAGTTCTTCCTGTTTTTTTGTCTTCTAAACGTAGCTTTTTTCTAGTTATCGTTCTTTACATTCTTCTAAAAAAAAACTCTTGGTCTTCTAGAATTTTTAATTGGTTGTGTTTTTTTCCCAGACGACGTCTTCTAGAATATTTTGTCTCCCTTTTTCCTCAAATCATCTATTTTTTTGGAAAGTTTTTTTACTCTTTTGCTACTGCTTCTAGTTTCTAGTAAATTCCAAATTGTTTAGATATGACTGTTATTAGATATAAGCTTAGAAAAACAAGAAAAAAAAGGCTGAGGAATCGTTTTTCTTAATATACTTTTTCCTAATATACTATTATTTAAAAAATGCTGTTGTTTTGAAAACAAATTACTTTCGATTTTCAGACGAAAAGCTTATTTTTGAAAAAATATTTTATGTGGAAAACAACGTTTTTCAAAAATATACAAAGTTTTAGATCGTTAAGTTCTAGTATTTTTATTGCCGGCTTTACATCTTCGTCCTTGATGAGCTATTTGGCTTACGAGCTTGTTGTAAGTCCTAAAATACAGAAAACTCTGCAGGACGAAATTGATTTGGTAGCCCACAAAGAGGCAATTTTCTACAAGGATGTTTTCCAAATAAAGTACTTAGACAAAGTGGTTTCTAAAGCTTTGCGCAAGTATTCTCCAGGATATGTCCTTAACAGGATTTGCGTCAAGGATGATGTCATTAAACCGAAATTTGAAAACGAGAAAATTGCAGTTGTAGAAAAAGATTGTTTGGTTGCAATTCCAGTAATTGCCTTGCACTATTGTCCTGAGTTTTTCCCTAATCCTGCAAAATTTGATCCTGCGAGGTTCAGTGATGAAAATAAAAGAAAAATCCAGACTGGATCTGATATGCCGTTTGGGATGGGGCCAAGAAATTGCATTGGTAGGTTTTAGAAAAATATGTGAGAAATGAGTTATCCTTGAGTTTCAGGATCGAGGTTTGCCCTTTTGGAAATTAAGATCTTGTTAGTCAATCTTTTGGCGAAATTTGATCTCGTTCCAACCGAAAAAACTGTGATACCGATACAATTTGCCAAAAGTTTGGGGTTGGATGCAAAAGGAGGGATTTGGGTGGGATTAAAACGAAGAAAATAAATTTATTCTTGTAGAAACCTTTCTCTAGTAAATATTTAACAACATAATAAACTAAAAATTTTATTAAAAAAAAATTTGTATATAGAATAGCCAAAATAAATATATTTTTAACAAAAGCTTGTTTTTCTAGGTTTGATACCCAACCTAAAGCCTTTTTCAGGTTGTAAATTAACTTTTTTCGGACTTATCTTAAGCGGAATTTCCGTACTATCAATAGGAACAATATCAAATTTTGATAACAAATAAAAAAAGAGAGTTTTTATTTCAAGTAGAGCAAATCTTGAAGCTAAAATTTTAAAGATTAGAAATTTTTTTAAATAACTTTATCCTTACCAATACAGTTTCTAGGACCTGCTCCAAACGGCATATAACTTCCAGGAACAATTTTGTGTTTGTTTTCATCGCTAAATCGTTCAGGATCAAATCTGTCAGGATCAGGATAATACTGAGAGTCCCGATGTATCGCAACTACAGGAATCACAACAGAGGTTCCTTCTTCAAGAAGAACTGCCTTTTCGTTTGGTCCTTTTGGTTCAATTTTGTAGCTTTTGGTACACATACGTTCAGTTTGAAATCCTGGAGGCCATAATCTTAGACTTTCTACAAGTTAGAAAAAGTAGAAAATTTTTTTTGGAAAAATCAGAATTTACCACAAACAACTTGATCAAGATACTTCATCGTCATCAAAGTCTCATAGGAGATATCCCCGCCAAATTTTTGATTTACACAATCAATTTCTTCTTGGAGTTTCTTCTGGATATCAAAATGAACTGCAAGTTCATAAGCCAAAAAACTTGAAGCTGTTGAAACAGTTTCAAAACCGGCAAAAAAGAAAGTCATTGCTTGAGCTGTTATGTCATCATCTGATATTTTCATCAAGTTTTGATTTTGCCCAATTTGAGATTCTTCAACAGCAGCAAAACTTTCTTCAGAGTGATTTGTTTCGTATTTGAGTTTGCCTTTTCGAGCTTCCATCATTAGATGAATCATATCAGGTCGAACAATCCCTTTCCTTTCTCTTTCAGCAATGTTATCTTTAATAGTAGACCGGAAAAAGTTGATAACATTCTTGGGAAAAAAACTAATATTAACAAATCTGCCCAAAAAGGCAATAACAAGCATTCTGATAATCTGCACAACCCCAAACTTGCTTAAAGCTTTTGCTGTTACAAAAAACTCGTTTTTTGGCTCGTTTAGAGAGTCGATTTGAATACCAAAAGCTGTAGAAGCGATAACATCTGTTGTAAATCTCGTAAAAATCTCCTTCATTTCTACAGCAATGTTCTCCTTGCCTTTGAAATGTCCGACAAAATTTTTGGCACATTCTGTCATCAGTTGGTGCATGTTTTTGAGTTTATTGGTGGTGAAAGCTGGACTTAGGGTTGCTCTCATTTGTCTCCACTCGTTTCCAGCCAACATTGCTAGATTCTTGCCGAAAAGTGGGTCCTTTTTGAAGCTGGCAAAAGGGAAGTGGTCGTGGAAGGAATCGAAGTCTTTGATTGTGATTTTCTTGATCAGATCCAGGTCGCGGATCATCAGCATTGGGTGGGTGAATTGTAAAATGCCAACATATCTTTAAAAAAATGGATTAGTTTGATTCAAAATTTGATTTGATTTTTTGAAAAAAAAATTGTCATTTACCTTTCGTTTTGGTACTTTCTGTACAAATCCAAAGTAATAAAAAACGAGTGTTTTTGGCGCAACGAGGCCTTTAGAAAATTTCCAAAAATTGGTAAAGCCGGTTCATGAATAACGCCCCGTTTTTTCCAAAATTTCGTCGGTTTAAGATGAGAGATACATAGCCCTCATTGCGTGTAAAACAGCACTAACTTTTGTCGAAAATTTTTCATTTATGAAATAACTTAGAGTAGTTTTTTTTGTAGATTCTTTTAGACCAACATCTAATTAATTGCATCAGTAGGTTTTTTTGTTAAAAAAAGCTGGTCATTAATTAATAAAAAATATTAAAAGTGTCGTATCTAGTAGAAGTGAAAATTGCTTTAATAACAATTAAATATTAATGCCTTTGTGCTTAAAAAAAGACGAATCAATACACTATTATCCAATAAAAATAACTATAAAAAAAATCTTCAAAATATTTGTGTTATAGCTTAGATATTTTCGCCATAAAATTTTTATAACAATCTGACACTTTCAATAAGAAATATGGGTTGCCTATCTATGTGAAAGTCAGACAAAACTTCAGCGTGTTTCGAATAGATGGCGCAACCATTTTCAAATTATGATATTTAAAACAATATGCAAAAGAGAATTAATAAGGTAAGAAATGAAAAAATAAAGTACGAACTTAACATAAAATTTTTAACAGTAATGGTTTCAATTTCTTTTGTGGAGTTATGCAAAAGGCAGATTAAGATTTGAAACAATGAGTTTAATACGTAATTTCATTTTTTATTATTAACAATGTATTTATTTCGTAGTAGCACATTTCAACAATTTACTGTTGATTAATAAATTAAATAAATATTTATTTACACTTATTGATTTTACTCGTAATATATTGAAATTATTGAAGTTAAAAATAAATAACAAAAATTGCATAGTTTATGCCTCAATAAAAACTTTTACAAAATAAAAACCAAGCATAAAGGAAAAATGACAGGTTAATAGTAAAGCATCACATAGAAAATTAAAGTTACACTTTATTTTTTTTATGTTTTTTTTTTCTTGAGCTTGAACAATATATGGTGGATCTAAACATTTTTCTCCTTTAGGAATTCTGCGTCTTACAATTTCTTGTAAGACACAGTCATTGTAAAATTTTATTAAAATTGGTAACATTTTATTTTTCCAAAAATTCATGTCAATTTTAATTTCTTCAACAAAAAGTGGGTTTGCATCTCCAGTATAAACTACAAAGTAGCATGCTTCTCGCTGGGTAATATTTAACTGGCCTTGGATTTGATACCAATAAGTATGGTTTCGTTTTAATCTTAATTTTTTCTCATATTTTTCCAGACAAATATTATTTTTTTCGGCAGCCTCTTCTAATGCCACGTTCTGTTTAAAAACGCTGTGCAAACATTTTACTTCCACGAGGTGGGTTTCACCTACAAGTCCTATAACAAAATAAAGTAATGGAAAAATAAATCATTTCAAATCAATTAACAAAGAATAATAGTTAATATACTAACCATCTGGAGACGCACCAAGATACCCATAATTAAGATCAATGAAAAAACCAGCCTTTTTTACAACGAAACCATATTCTGTTTCAAATTTTTTTATGGCGACTGTTTCCATTGTCTTTCCATATTCAAGACTTGGCGTAGAGAGACTGTTCCCATATAAAATTTCTTTAACCAAATTATGGCAAGGAGTTGACGCTCTTCGCTTTATAACGTTGCCAAAAAAAGAGGCTGTCAACCTATCTGCCCTCTCTGTTTTAAACAATTCACTGCCAAACTGTTCTTTAGTGTTTTGTTCGATAAAAGCTTGTTCTTCTTTACTAACCTAAAATCAGTACAATTAAAAAAAAAGTTATTATGGATAATTTATATCTAGTTTGTTTGTTTTTCTTTTTAGTGCGCTAGTCTGTCTCTTTTTAACACATTGTTGTATACGTTGTTATGTCATATACATAATGTATTGAAGAAAAACAGACAAGCCCACTAACAAGAAAAACGAACTACATATTAATTTACAAAAAGACAATAAGTTGCCACAGGTGACAGTAAGGCTTATACTAAATGTATTTACCTGTAATTTTGCAATTATTCTTGCACATTCTTCTTTTAGATACTCTTCTGTCGGTTCAGGCTGTTGGGCATTTAAACCGTAATCTATATTTTTTATAGTTGGTAACTTTTGTCCGCTTGTTTTAAATTCCAATTTTTTTCTTCTTGGTTTAACTTTTGCCCTGTGACTTTGAGTGTCAATGTATTGTTTGAAATATTTTCCCGGGCTTTTTTTTGTTAAAGATTTCCATGGACTTGAATGCCACATAATGCCTTTGTTATACCTCATTCCACTCATTGTGCATCTTGCTTGAAATGAGCCCCTTGTAGTCAAATTTAAACGTTTTCCGGCATTAAATCTAGCTAGTATATTCATGAATATTTCTGCCCGGTTGTTGTTCTGATTTTCTAGTAATAAATGAGATTTTTTCAAAATAATTTCTAAGGCACCTGCAAAAATGTATACGGTACATGCAAAAAAATTACAACTAAAAAAAAAGCAAATACTTACTATATAAATGATTGTACAGACCGCATTTTTTTATAGCTTCAATTTTTTTAATATTATGAAGCACGGTAGGTGTCTCACAGTAACGATCTTTACATGAGCGATGGTCACCAAAAGTATGTAAAGGACCATTTCTTAAATCTTCTTTTAACTGATCAAGATTTTTGTTGCAATTATAAATTGCTTTTTGAGCGACCTTTTGTAAATCTTTTATAATTTTGTTTGTTAATAATTTTCTGGCCGCTAAATCAATTTTTGCGTCTTTGCTTAATTGGAAGAGTGTTTTTCCATAATTTTTGAGAACATGATTGACGCACTCAATTTTTTTTACTGTTCTTCCATACGGGACTCGCTCAATTATTTTAGTGTAGACACTGGAGTCCCCATCGCCAACAAAAGATTTAAATCGTAAATTGGAAACTTTCTCTGCAAAACAAAAGCCTTCTACAATTATATCAGCTTCCATCGCAGAAGAACTGCCGCTCCAATTGCGGAAGCATTTATGTTCCTTTGGTGTTTCTTTTTTATTTGCGGCCCTTGCACAAATAATGCAGTATTTATTTCTTACACTCACATATAAAACTTTCAAAGTTTTTTGACCAATAATGACTCCCTAAAATAACATTAACGTAGATATATTAAATAAAAGAATGATAATTATCTCTTACAACTCCAGATGCAGCGTTGTAATTATGGCCGTAGCTTCTATGACTCCATCCACCGTCTAAGTAAACCGTTATATATGGTACCCCGTCAGGATCTACATGCCCATTTTCTACGGCAATTTTAGCTTCTTCTAAAGCAGCAGCTTCCATATCTTTACAAAGTTGATCTTTCCAAACCTAATAAGCACGTTTCTAAATAAAGATAAATACACAAAATGCTTCTAATATATTTTTTTTGTAAAAGTGATATAGAAAGCTAAAAATGCGTTTTTTTACTCACATCTCCCAATGTATTTTCTATTTCATTAAATTTTCTTTGATTTATGGGTGGTATATTCATAGTTGATAATAATTCCTCTAAGTGGCCAAAACTACTGCCAGTCGCCAAAGTGCCCCATACAGCTCCATAATTAATTTCCGAATTTTTTTTATTGGGATCTTCAGTACTTCGAATTATGTTCCCAATGTCACACTCTGAACATTTAAATTCTATGTGGCGTACCAGTCCTAATCCTCTGTCATATTCCTTAGAAGGATATAATATTCCTGAACATAATTTGGAGTGGCTGTGCTGCATGCTAAAAGCCCATTTTAGTATGTAACCCAAATCAACAATTCTGTTGCCAGGAAGTGCTTTGGAATAGACATCATCTTTTTCGATGCAAAGTTCATGATCCATTATTCTAAAAATTACGCATACAAAAATTAAAACCATAACATGTATTCAACAGGTCGTACTCATTAAATGTGGTTTCATTCATGCATATGGGATCTTTCATCAAAGGTGTATCGCATTTCATATTTTCACAATTATTGTCTGTTTCATGTTCTTCAGACGTAGAAGGTTTAACCTCACTAAAATATTTTAATATAAAACTTACGTAAAGTGTCAATTGATATAAAAAATAATGTACATTATGATAAAGTATTGAATGCGTTTTAGACATCGCTTTTAATTTTTTTTATAACTTATAACTGAAATAAAATTTATACATAGCTTCAAATTTGTGGTGTAACCTTTTAGATAAAGTTTTAATCGTAAAACACACTTTTTCACAATTTACACAATTACACGCTTGAATACAAACCTAGAAAATGTTATTTTTTCATCCAGTCTTCTTTGTTTTTCTGAACAGATATCATAATTTGTGTCTCCTATAACATTTCTTGTTTCGTCAGTACAATCTGCATTCTTAGTAATAGCTAAAACTGTAATTAAATATTCTGTATAGTTATATATTTTAAAAATATGTTTGTATTTTATTTACCTTTTTTAGCAATTAGATATTTTCTTCGAGAAATAGAAGCTTTATTTCTTTTACAAATCTTTGAAGGTCTTGTACGCGAAGTTTGTCCCATCGTAAAAAAAGCAAATCAGAAACACTTCACTCACAAGTAGCACCACCAATAATAATGAATAATTTGTAAAATTGAAGGAGCTTATGTTTCCCACCCTAATTTAAAATGAAACAATTCCGGGAAAAACAAATAGTTGCCGACAACAAATTTCAAGAATTCTTGGCGGTACCGGTAAAAGAAAATTCCTGGTAATGAATGATGAAATTCAGCTAACTGCTGAATTCAAGTACGCAAATATATAATAACTTTGTAAGATTTTCTTATTTCTGTTATTTCAAAAATTATAATTAAAGCAGCCTCTCATAAAAGTTTAAAATTTTTTGAATAAATGTTGAAATCTCACATTTCAAAATCATGTTATTGAATAACATTTTCTTCTCAATTTTTAAATATTAAAATTGTTTATAAAAATATTACTTAATATTCTTGTTTCTTTTATAACTATAACTTCCACAATAACTTACAAACGTATGGTTCCAGCCTGATAATCTATTGTTTCTATTTTAAAATAATAAGACCCACTTTAGACAGTTTTGAAAAACTACATTATTTTAATTTTTGGATTTTTTTAACACCTGACAAGCACCAAAAGTTTTACTTAATCCCAATAAATGCGGTAATATAAATTAGAATATAAACAATCATTTTATTTCAAATTCGAGTTCAAAGTAAAACATAATAATAAATTTATTTAATTTTCCTTTAATAGTTTTTACACTATTTGACATAATGCTGATTAAATTATTATAGCTGCAGTGTTTTAAATAAAAGCCACATATTGTCATAACAAAAAAATCCTTTTCACTTTTTTTTACAAAATATACGATTATTTGGAATATCTTGTAAAGCGGCTAAAGTTCGGGAAGTACCGTGTCCTTTCGAGCTTACTCGAAGACACAAGTCCAAACTTTCTCTAATATTTGGAAGGCTTGGATGGTTGTATTACTAAAAAGTGAATGCCTGCGCCATCTGAACGGGTTTTGTAAACATCCCCAATGTATCTCGGGTCTTAACCAATTTATAATAAATGAGAAAACACAAAAAAGCACCCAAAAAGATGTACCACATTTTATCTGCCACGTAAAACAACACTAAATTGTTTTATTTTCGGATCTTTAATCAGAAAAACAGTTGATTAGGTTAGTGATAACACAAGGTTAACACAAATAATGTTTATTTTACATAAAAATACACAAGAAACTTGAATTTGTTTATCACACTGTAGCTTTATAAATTCTCATTTATGACTTGAGTTGATAAGATCAATGTCATGCAATAAAGAGGTGACAAAATCGTGACCTACACCACTTGACTAGATCCTCTCTTTGGGAGATAGCAATCGCCGCTTCAAACACAATTGAAAATCGTTTTCAGGAGCCATACTTAATTTTTTCGGGCTCAGTTTCAACGGAATTGAAGTGCTATCAACTGGGACTATTATAAATTTTGATAATAAATGGAAAAACAAGATTTTCATCTCGAGAAGAGCAAATCTAGAACCTGAAAAGAAATTACAAAATTTGAAAGATCTCTCTACTAAAAAAATTGTACCGATACAATTTCTAGGGCCTACTCCAAAGGGCATATACGTCCCTGGTACTATTCTATCTCTGTTTTCGTCACTAAATCTCTCCGGGTCAAATTTATCCGGTTTGTCCCAATATTTTGGGTCTCTTTGGATTGCCATAACAGGTATCTCAATAGAAGCTCCTTTTTCCACAAAAACTACTTTTTCTTTAGGGTTAATTGGCTCGATTACGTAGCTTTTTACACAGAGACGGTCAGTTTGAAATGCGGGAGGCCACAGCCTCAACGTTTCTACAAAAAAAATTTGGTGTTTTAACTGTGGCAAATGAGGACACATCACTGTATATTTGACAAAATATTAGCAAACCAATTATTGATATTACAATAAATTAGCACCAAACGGAAGTAAATAATTTAGAAATGATAAAAAATGATATCTACTCTAGAGATTATGATAAAAAGGTTCTACAAAATCAACTTTTTGAAGCTGCAAACACTTTACACCGATTTTATCTCAAATTATAATCAACTATATATTCAAAAAATTTTTCTTCCAATTTTCTTCTTCATTTCTAGCAAGTTTCTCTGCAAGGCATTTAGTAAATCGTCGAATTTTTTGGAAGATTATTTCTTGTTCTTCTAATCCTCGTGTTTCAAATCTTTCCAGAAGCCTTTTTGCTTTCTCATTTAAAATTTCTCAATTTGTTTTCTAAGCTTGTTGTTTCCAGAATCTTTTGTTGTTTTACATTTTTTACCATTTTCTGGTTTTCCTCTCTCTAATCGTCGCCTTTTTAACTTGTTAAAAACTGTCTTTTGATTTTCCAAATATATTTTTTTTCTTTCTTGTCATATTGTATTTTATACGTTTTTTTAAATCTTCTTTCGTACGTCGATAACTTCTTTTACTCGTTTTTCTCTTCAAAACGTTGTTCAAGCTTTCTTAGAATTTTTCTTTGTTTTTTTAAAATCTTCTTTATCACTTCTTTCTCTTCCAATTGTCGTTCTTCAAGCTCGTCCAAAAACTATTTTTGTTCTTAATTCTTGCTATTTAGAGTTGTTATCCTTCTTTCTTTTCTGGCAGACTTCTTCTTACAGAACTTTTGTTGTTTTTTTCTGTTAACCGTTGTTTCTTAAAGTCTTCTAGGCATCTTTTTACAACCTGTTCTAGATTCATCTTCTGTTTTTCTAAATTCTTTTTTTTTCTAATTACCCTCTTTCAATTTTTTAAAGCTTTTCTAGAATCATCTCTTGTTCTTCCAACAAACATTCTTGCATCTTCAAAACATTCTATTGTTTTTTTTTCTTTGGGTCAAGTTATTTGGTTTTTTGTCAAACGACGTTTCCTAAACTCACCTTGCTCTTTCAAACGCTTCTTTTTTTTTAAAGCCGTATTTCAAGCATCTATAGAGTCTTCTGCTCTTTCAAAATCTTTTTCCTTTTTTCTTCTTTTTTTCTAGAACTTCAAGCACTTCTAGCATTATTTTCTGTTTTTTCAAAATTTTTCTTTCTTCTTCAAAAGTTCCACGCTTTTTTCCACGTTTCCTAAACTCACCTTGCTTTTTCAAACGCTTCTTTTTTCAAAAGCCGTATTTCAAGCTTCTATAGAGTCTTCTTCTGCTCTTTCAAAATCATTTTTTCCTTTTTCTTCTTTTTTTCTAGAACTTCAAGCACTTCTAGCATTATTTTCTGTTTTTTCAAGATTTTTCTTTCTTCTTCAAAAGTTCCACGCTTTTTTCCACGTTTCCTAAACTCACCTTGCTTTTTCAAACGCTTCTTTTTTCAAAAGCCGTATTTCAAGCTTCTATAAAGTCTTCTTCTGCTCTTTCAAAATCTTTTTGTCCTTTTTCTTTTTTTTTCTAGAACTTCAAGCACTTCTAGCATTATTTTCTGTTTTTTCAAAATTTTTCTTTCTTCTTCAAAAGTTCCACGCTTTTATTTATTAAAAAAATTGTCGTTGAACACTATTTTATTATTTTTTTTAAGGTCACTATTCAAACTTTTGTAAAATCGTTTTTTGTTCTTTCAGAATATTCTTTTTCTTCCAGCACACATGTTTCAACTGCTTCTAAAACTTTCTTTTGCTCTTTTTATTTCATAAATCGTTGTTTCTTTAATTCCTCTTTTTCTTTTGTTGTTGAAGATGTGGAAATGATAAGCAAAGTTAGAATTGTTATTGAACAAATAAAACAATTCTTTAAAAAGATGTTAAGTAACAAATATTTTTTTAAAAAACGTTGTATTTCAATCCAATCTAGATTTTTCTTCTACTCTTCTAGAATCTTCTTTTGAACTTCATTTACTAGCAGAAATTTTTCAAGTATTTTAGTCTCTTGTAGAATCATCTTTTTTCTTCCAGAATCTTTTCTTGCTGTTTCAGAAACGTTATTTTCAACCAAACGACGTTTTCTAACTTTTTCTAAAATTCTATATTGCTTTTCTTTATCTATTGTTGTTTCTTACATTATTTTCCGTTAAAAAAATTTTTTGAAGCTTTTCTATAGCTTCTCATCTTCTAAACTTCTTTCGTTTTCTTCCAAACTTTATATTGTCTTTTACTTTCAAGCGACATTTTGCAGTTTAGTCTATAACTTTTGTAATTTTTTAATCATCATTTGTCCTTACTTTTCTTCCAGCAAACGTCTTACTACTGTTTCTAAAACTTTATTTAGCTTTTTTATTAAACGCCGTTTCTAAATTTAATTTTTCCCAAACGTTATATTGCAGATAAGCTTTTCTAGAATTTTTTTCAGCTTTTTCAAAACTTGTTTTTGTCTTTTTTTATCTCAACCAGCGTCTTTCACTTTCTAAAATTTTGAATCGGTGTTTAAGCTCTTTTAGAATCATCTTTTGTTTTTCAGAATGTTTCTTCGTTTTTCTAAAACCTTCTTTTGTTCTTGTTTTTCTTTCGGTAAATATCTTACTTCTTCTAGAACTTTTTGTAGTCTTTTATTTCTATCAAACGTTGTTTTTCAATCTTTTAATCTTCATCGCCGTTTTTTTGTTCAATAATATCATTTTTCTTCTCTAACTCTGCACGCTCTCTAGTATTTTCTAGTAGATACATTCCGTAACAATGCAGGTAGCCAAAAATAAATGTTTTCTTAAAAATGTTTCTGAAGAAGGTATTCCGTTTGGTTTCTGTGTTATTTGTTATTTATCTTGTACCTATTTTCAGGCTGATGATGAACCTCTGATACAAAACATTTCCAGAATTGTCGGCCGTTTAAGGAAAACAGCTGATGAGATAGTGCAAGAATAAAACTTTCAAAAAACATTTATTTTTGCCTATTCTGTAATACATAAACCAAAAATTCCTTAATAAAATATTTCTATTATTACCAGAAACGACTTGATCGAGATATTTCATAGATTGTAAAACTTCATACGGTATTTTCTCGTACTTTTCTCTCACAGAATCAATCTCAAGTTGCAATTTCTTCTGAACTTGAGGATTCAAGGCTAGTTCAAGTGCCATAAAACTCGCAGCTGTTGAAACCGTATCAAAACCAGCAAAAAAAAACGTCAAAGCTTGAGACACAAAATGGTCCTCAGTGAGCTCAATTTTTTCAGCTGAAACTGAAGAAATCTCCTCGTCTTTTTCAGGCTTCAGTTGACCTTTTTGGGCTTGCATCAACAAGTGGATCAGGTCAGGACGTGCAATTCCTTCAGATTCACGTTTTGCGATATTATCACGTACTAGATTCCTGAAAAAATTGCTGACTTCTTCACTGAAAACCCGAAGTTGTAGTAACTGAAAATAAAATTCGTGATTATAATTTATTTGTGTGGAAATGCTTTAATTACGTTTGCTGCAGTTGGTAGTAGTTGCATAATAAACAGTTTGATTACAGCCAACCACTCGAACTTTGTAAAACTAGCACCCATTTTGTAAAACTCGTTTTCGGGGTCTTTCAGCGAGTTGATTTCGATACCAAAAGCTGTGCTTGCGATTACGTCATTTGCAAATTTTGAGAGAAGTTCTTTCATCTCAACTTGGATTTCTTTCTGATCAAAATGATCAGTGAAATTTTGAGCACACTGTTCTATTAAATTATACAAAAATTTCATTTTGCTTGTTGTAAAAACAGGAGATATTGTTGCTCTCATTCGTTTCCAATTTTCTCCACTTAAACTGATCAAGCTTTTGGAGAGTAAAGGATCAGTTTTAATACTATCAAAAGCTAGATGATCCTGAAAATGATCAAAATCCTTGATTGTGATTCTTTTGATCAAATCTAAATCTCTGATCATGAGAAACGGTGTGGTAAAATGCATGAAACCAACACATCTTGAAATTTTATTATTTTATTATTGTTTTGTGTATTTTTTTAATTACCTTTCATTTGAGAATTCTTGGTAGATCTCAGTCATGACGTCAGCAATGTGCTTTTTTTTCATTGAGACATCTTTGAGAGTCCCAACAACTGGCCAAGCTCTTGCATGAGGAACATCTCGTTCTTGCCAATATTTCACCGGTTTAATTAATTTATAATAAGTCCAAATACAAGAAATTATAATACCTAAAATTAGAAGAATGTACATTTTACCGGAGGTGTGTTATCACTGTTATCAATTGTGCAATATTTTATTATCAAACGTAACAGGTACAAAGATAAGAGATAATTGGTGAGTTTTATAGAGAACACGACTAATAATAGCAAACTATAAAATACAACGTAGGAGTGGCCTTGGTAAATGACTCATTTGCTTTGAAATTGCTAATTTGATGACTGCAATGATTTGGTTGTACCAAAAAATTCCCAAACTAAAATTTGTTATTTTGAGTGGAGACAATAATCGAAATTTTGGAAATTTGGGACAGGTTATGAAGATGCAGAAATGTGTCAGTAGAATTTTTGATGTCCCTTAAAATGCCCTAGTTTTGTGTGTTGTCTACTTTTTAAAATTTTTAAACAGCTGCCACATGACAAAATATTTTTTTTTCAAAAAAACAGTTAATTTTTTTGAGAAAAAACATTAGTTAAAATCGAGATTTTGTGCTAGCTGTTATACCAGAAATCGGTTTATCACATGCAAAATGTAACAGGACGTGTTGCTGTAGAAATTTTGAACAACTTTTTCAAAATGGCTTAAAGTTTCAAAAATCAGAATTTTCGAAAACACAATTTATAAAATTAGTTTAAACGAGATTTTTTCAACTGGCAGACATCAATAACAGCTTGTAGTACTTCAAAAATTATAAATACACTTGTTTTGAAACTTTTCAAAATGGCTGTCTAACCGAAATGCCGAGAAACGCTATTTTTGAAGAGAATCAGTAATCGAATTGAAAACAAAATATTTCAATAAATTCAATGCTCCAAATAAATTTTATTACGTCACAATATATAAAAACCATGTTTTTACATTTTAGATTTTGCAAAATGGCTACTAAAACACTGGAAAAGGATGTTTTTAAAGAATAACTACTATTAACGAGTGAAAATAAACCATTTTAGTAAAATATATGCTTAAAATCGCTTTCTTACGTCAAAATATATAAAAAAACATGTTTTTCTCTTTAGATTTCTCAAAATAGCCCCCGCAAAAAACGCCATTTTCAAAAAAAAAAACGTCAAAACTGCTGAAAACCGCTGAAAACAAATTTTTTTAGTTTTGATATAATGTAGGTACGTGAAATTGCTTTGTTGAGTCAAAAAATATAAAAAACATGTTATTAAATTTTAGATTTTTTAAAATAGTTGCCTAAACTTTTGAAAAATGCAATTTTTAGAAAGTGTAGCAAGTGAAACCACAAAAACGAGATTTTCTAAGCCGGCCAATAATAATTATTGCTTTTTTAAGTCAAAATCTGTAAAGGTACTTGTTTTTAAATTTTTCAAAATGGCTGCCAAAAACAAAATTCAAAAAAACGCTATCCTAAAGAACGCAAAAGCCGCTACTAACAGATAAAACCAAATTGATTTAATAGATTTACTGTTTAGAATAAATTTATTGCGTCAAAATAAATAAAAACATCGTTTATCTATTTTAGATTTTTTAATAATAGTAGAAACCGATATTTTCGAAAATAACCGCTATAAACGAGTAAAATCTAATTATTTCAGTAGAATTTATGCCTGAAAGCATTTTATTGCATTAGAAGATTATAAAGAAATATGTTTCAATTTTGAGATTTTTTAAATGGCTGCCGAGACGCTAAAAAAGGCCATTTTCGAAAAAAAAATTGTAGAAACTGACAAAAACAAAATATTTTAGTTTTGCTACAATGTATATGTAAAATTACTTCGTTGAGTTAGAAAATATAAAAAAACCTGATATTGTATTTTACATTTTTTAAAATGGCTGCTTAAATTTTTGAAAAACACAATTTTTAGAGAGAAATCTCAAGTGAAACCAAAAAAACAAAATTTTCTAACCTGGCCAATACAAATTACTGTTTGTTTAGGACAAAATTCAAAAAAATACTTGTTTCTAAATTTTTCAAAATGGTTGCCAAAAGCAAAATACTAAAATCGCCATTGTTTTCAAAAATAACCGCTATAAACGAGTTATTTTAGTAGAATTTATGCTTGAAATCTCTTTATTGCATTAAAACATTATAAAGAAACATGTTTAAACTTTCAGATTGTTTAAATAGCTGCCGAAACGCTTCAATTTTCGAAAAAAAAATTGTAGAAACTGGTGAAAACAAAATATTTTAGTTTGGTACAATGACCTGACCTGATCTAGTCTAAATTGCTTTATTACGTCAAAGAAAATACGTGTTTTTACATTAAAAACTTATTAAAATGGCTGCCAATTTCTTTAAAAATGTAATTTTCAGAGTAAAATTGCTTGTATAACAAGTGAAATCAAAATATTTTAATAAAATTGATGTCCAAAACAGCTTTATAATACTAATGTATATAATATTAAAGCACATACATATAATACATAAAAAAAAATATTTTTTAATTTTTAGATTTTTTAAAATGGTTAGCTACTAAAATAAATTTTTCTGGAAAAACTGCTAGAGACGGTCGAAAACGAGATCTTTGGCAACAATATATGTTCAAAGAAATATAAAAAAACAAATTTCTACCTTTTAAAATTTTTAAAATGGCTGCTGGAAATGCTAGAAAACGGTAATTTTGAAAAATTAAAAAAAAGACGAGTGAAGCTAGTTATTTCAGTGAAATTTATGTTTGAAACCGCTTTGTTACATCGAAATATATAACGAAACATATTTTTATTTTTTAAATTTTTCAAAATAGCTGTTCAAAAACGTCAGAAAATTTAAAGAACTAAAGAACAACAAAGATTGCTTTTTTAGGACAATTTTATTACTTTCTAGTTTCTATAAACAAATTTAGGAAAGAATTAACTATCTACAATAGAGTCTAAAAATTTTAAATATATGCTCTTATTTTCAGCAATGTGAAATATTAGACAAACCGTAGAATGCCTAGGCAATCTGTAAAATACTTAAATGAGCTTTAGTTAGTTATACAAATTGAGTAATACAACAACAAATGGTCACAGGCATTTTCAACAGTAAAGATGAAAGATTATAAGAAAGCTGTCAGTAGCGTCAGGCCGTGTTTGGACTCAAAATCTCTATTTTTCTATTTACCACGTTAGACAAACTGAGCGCTTTTAGACTCTTTAGGTAATACTGAAATTTCAAATGTTAAAAACATTTTTTAATTAACTGAATTATTATAAATAAAACAAAAAACTAAATTAAAAAAAATTGAAAAACAATCATTGGTTCTTCAGAAGTAAAAACAAAAAAAAATACAATTTTCAAGCTTTGCTAACAGAAACGACAAACCTCAAGTTCTTGTTTTTTACTTTTGGTTTTCAAATTTTTGTTTTTTAACGTTTATATATATTATTTTGTTAATTATATGCAGCAGATTTAATTTCGTCGAAATTTATTTTTAAATCTACCGAGATTCAGTAAAATAAAAATGTTTTTGTAACTGTCATAAAAATAATCTTTTTAAATTTTTTATAGACTCTACCAACGAGAATTAATAAAATTAAGACACAAGAAATAATAAAATTCTTTTACTCTAATTTACATCCGAAATATAAATCTAATTCGGATTTTTTCCGACAGCTGAACACTAGCTGCTATTCATCAAGTAAATAAATAGAGTAATTGTTTATAAAGAGATTATAAATACTTCTAAAACAATTTAAAACTTAGTTTAACACTTGCAGAAGTAGTGTCACAATGTTTCTTTCATTATTCGGTGTTTTTTTAAGTGTTTTAATTTTTTTCAAATTTATTAGTCCTTGTACGTATTGGAAAGAAAAAGGAATCAAACATTTAAAAGCATGGCCTTTAATTGGAAGCATGGGAAAAGTGTTTTTCAAAAAACAATCATACGTCGAGTTTACTCTTGATTTCTATAATCAATTTCCAAACGAGAGGTAAAGTATCCGAAAGCTTTTGAAAAAAAATTCGTTTCGTATCATTGCGTCAAATCGCTAACTTCAGAAATGAATTTTGATAAGATAAAAAAGGATAGCTGCAACTGTGTCATAATCAGACTTCATATACAAATTTAGCGCAAATATAGCTAAAATAATTCAAAGGCTTTTGAGTTGTTAAAAAAATTAAATTTGAGTTTTCTTTCAGATATGTTGGTTTTATGAAATTCACCCGAAATTATATTCTAATCCGCGACATTGAGCTAATTAAGAAAATTACAGAAAAAGACTTTAATTATTTTTATGGCGGGCCTAAATGTTGCCAATTCAAAAATTCAATTTTGTCTACAAATTTATCAAATTTGGGTGGAGATAACTGGAGAGACATGAGAGCTACATTATGTCCAGTTTTTACCAGTAATAAAATTCGAAATATGTATCCTCTGATTGAGAGATGTGCCCAAAATTTTATCAATCATTATAAAGCTGAAGTCGAAATTGAAGTCAAAGAGGTTTTTACAAAATTTGCTAATGACGTAATTGCTTCAATTGCTTTCGGAACTGAAATCGACTCTCTGAAAGAAGCAGAAAATGATTTCTATACAAATGCTTCAGTTCTTTCTAATTTTATAAATTCTGAGAGTGGAGATATTAAAAATGTAAGTAAAGTCAATAAAATTAATTTATAAGGCAGAGAGGTTGCAGAGAGTGGCACCAAACGTCAGAAGTGGGATTAAATAGCAAGTTTTGTTAGAAAATGTGTAAATTTTGAGAGGATGACTAAAAAATACCGGCTTACCTCACCCTCTCGTCTCTATCTTTCTACACAGCTTTTTATATTTTTTAAATTTTATAAACTATAGCTGAACAGCAAATTAATTTTCAATTTTTTTAGTTTTTTGGAATTAAATCAATTTCACAAAATGTCACAGCTTTTTTCAAAAACCTTCTCAAAGAAAATCTGACTCAAAAAACTGATCGACAAGACTTAATTGATCTGCTTTTGGAGGCACGTCAAGGTTCTCTAAAATTTGAGACGTACAAAAGGGCAAAAGGAGAAGGTTTTGCCATAAATGAAGAACCAGAAATTGATCCTTTGGCCAAACAAGTCGAATTAACAGACGAGCAGATTTTAGCCCAAGCTTTACTGTTCTTTTTTACGGCATTTGAAACCATTTCTACTTCTTCTAGTTTTCTAGCTTATGAACTTGCAGTTAATCTTGACGTTCAGAAGAAATTGCAGAAAGAGATTGATCAAGTTATGCAAATATCCGGAAGAAAAGTTCCTTATGATTATTTGCTTTCGATGAAATATCTGGATCAAGTAATTTCAGGTAAAAAATAGTTATTTAATAAACAAAATTAATAACAAAAACGACTAATATTTAAGACTGTTTAAAACAGGAAAAAACAAAAAACATTTTTTTACAAATAGATATTTTGTAGAAAATTTAAGAAAGTGGCCGCCAAAATACGAAATTGAGCGTTTATGCACTCGAGATTACTCACTGAAAACTCCCGAAAAACGAGCTTTCTTGTTGAAAAAAGGAATGCCTGTTGTAATTCCTGTAATGGCAATACATCGAGATTCTAATTTTTACCAAAACCCAAATCGTTTTGACCCTGAAAGATTTAGTGAGGAAAATTGGTCTAAACTCGTTCCAGGGACGTATCTACCGTTTGGAGCAGGACCAAAAAATTGTCTTGGTAAGATTGCTAACTTCATAAGCAACTGCTAATGAGAATGAGTTTGAAAAGAAATGCGCGAGCTGATTTCAACCTGCACTTAGGGCCCTAGAACTTAGTTTTAGAAATCATTCGACAATTATTGTAGCAGTAAAGACCTCCTTACGAGACAGGTTGTTAAAAAAAAAAATATATTAAAACTCAGGGACAGTAAGCACGTTTTTTCTGAGTCTATGCTAGAAGTTTTCTAAATGTTTGAGACTATGAAAAGTGTTCCGGACAAGATTAATATACTATTTTTTAAACTATTTAAAAAAAGCAAAAAAGCATTACAGCACTGCTTACAACTCGCACTTACCGACTGCTTTTTACCGCTTTAGGGAATCGTAAGCTGTTTCTGTAATAATTATACAGCAGTAATTGTTGATTACTGTTGCTGTTAGTATAGCATTAATGTCCTGCTTACAAAAGAGGTAGTTGAAAAAATAGAATATTAGACCAAGGGCCGTAAGCACATGTTTTTTGTGCGAAGCTGAAAGTTTCCTAAACATTTGAGACTATAAAAAATGCTTACAATCTTTTTAATTAGTGCTTACCATTTATTCAACCACCTGAAAAAAATAAAAAAACATTAAACTGCCTACGGCCCGTGTTTACCATCCTAGGACTGTTTTAAAACTTATACTTTCCGCCTTAGAGAATCGTAAGCAAAGTTGTTTCTGTAGTAATTATAAGGCAGTAATTATTGCTTACTCTTGCTGTTACTCTAGCATTAAAGACTGACTTACGAAACAAATAGTTGAAAAATAAAGTGTATTAAATCTCAAGAGCCGTAAGCACAACTTTTTTTTTAATACAGCCCGAAGTTTGCTAAAGATTTAAAGCTATGACCTTGAGTTACTATTTTTTGAACGACCTAAAAAGAACAAAAGAGCATTCAATCGCTTACGGTCTGTGTTTACCGCCCTAGTACAGCTTAATGCCTACGCTTACCGCCCAAAGACGTAAACAGAATTGTTTCTATAGTAGGTAATCATTGATAATTGTTGCTTACCGTTGCTGTTAGTATAGCATTAAAGACTTGCTTACGAGACAGGAGGTTAAAAAAATTAGATCTCAAATAGATCTCAAAGGCCGTAAGAATAAATTTTCGTAGTCGACAATGCAGCTTAAAAAACTGAGATTAAAATTCAAGGTTTACTAAGCATTCGAGATCGCAAAAAGTATTTTTTCAACCACTTAAAAGTACAAAAAGACATTAATTAAACTGCCTGCGGCCCGTGTTTACCGCTCTAGAACAGCTTACGGCCTGCTCTTACTCCCTTAGGGGTTCGTAAGCAAAGTTATTTCTGTAGTAATTTTAGTATAGGGTAGTAATTGTTGCTTACTGTTGCTGTTAGTGTAGCATTAATGGCATGCTTACGAGACAGGTAATTGAAAACTAGTATATTAGACCTTAAAGGCAGAAAGCACAACTTTTCTTGAGTGGAGCCCGAAGTTTGCTAAATATTCGAGACTACAACAAGTGTTTAAGACCTAGAGGTTAATATACTATTTTTTCAACCACCTGAAAAGAACAAAAAAGCATTAATCTGCTTAGGTACGGTTTACGCTTACCGCCTTAGAACTGCTTAAGACCTACGTTTACCTAAGGCGTAAACACAGTTGTTTCTATAGTAAATATTGGGCAGTAATTGTTGCTTATTGTTGCTGTTAGTGTAGCATTAATAACCTGCTTACGAGACAGGTGGCTAAAAAAATATTATATTAGAACCCAAGAGCCGTAAGCAAAACTTTTCTTGAATGAAACCCGAAATTTGCTAAACATTCGAGACTACGACAAGTGTTTACGGTCTCGAGGTTAATATACTATTTTTTCAAGCACCTGAAAAGAACAAAAAAGCATCAATCAGCTTACACCTCGCCGCCTAGCGCTTACCGCCCTATGACTGCTTAATTAGTCTTAAGAGACCTACATTTACCGCCTTAAAAAATCGTAAGCAAAATTGTTTCTGTAGGGCAGTAATTGTTGCTTACCGTTGCTGTTAATGTAGTATTAAGAATTTTCCTAGGAAACAGGTGGTTAGAAAAATAGTGTATTAGATCTCAGGAGTCATAAAAATAAATTTTCGCAGTCAAGAACGCAATTTAGAAAACTGAGAACGAAATTTAAGGGTTACTAAGCGTTTGAGATTAAGAAAAGTGTTTTTTTAACCATCTAAAAGTACAAGAAGGCATTAAGTTGCTTACGACTCGTACTTACCGTCTTAGAGCTCATTTTTACCGCTTTAAGGTTTGTAAGCAGCGCCCTTTCTATAGTAATGATTTCATAGACAGTAATTGTTGCTTTACTGCTCCTAGTCTGGTAATAAACTTCCTTACGGAACAGATGGTTGAAAAAAAAAATATAACAGTTTAAGAGTTATTTTATTTAAGCAATCTTTCTGGAAATTGCCAAAATGTTCCAGACTGTTTTCATAGCATTTTTTTTTAATTTTTTCAGGTTCAAGACTTGCAATTTTGGAATTAAAAACTTTATTTTGTTATTTATTATCAAAATTTGATATTGTGCAAGTTAGAAAAACACAAATGCCCCTTAAATTGAGTTCGAGAAGTTTTAAAATGGAACCTGAAGATGGATTTTGGCTTGGATTTAAGCCTAGAAATTGAAATATTTAATAAACAGGAATAGATGTTGATGTATTTATTGCAAAAATTTAAAAATATATATAATTAGAATTGTTGCAAATTTTTTGTTTGAATTAATATTGTCCCGTATGTAAAATTTAGTCGCAATTTTGAAATTCCCCATCACACTGACACATTGTTGATTGCATACCTCCCAATTTTGACAAATTTTTATTTTTTTCTTTTATTAATAAAGGGTTTATTTAAAGAAAACAGCTTTTAATTTCAATTATTCAGGTTCCGGTTTTCTTGCAACAACTGCTAGATAGCAAAACGCCCCACATCTTGGTATCGGCTGTGCGGCTAGAAACGCGCCCCCATCTGGTGAATTCTCATAAAGCAGCGGCTTGCCGCCTCCTGCTTCCTCCATTTTCTCAAACGCTTTGGCCTCGTCCTTAGCTTCAGCTTCCGCGCCCCCAGGCTGCAAAAAAATTAGCAAACAGACAGACAAACTTTGGGGGAATTACCAGCAGGTGGGCGATCGACGGGAGCGGTTTCTGGGGTGGGTTCTCATTGAACGGGGGCTGCAGCTCTCCGCTTTGGATGTTCACGATGAGATAGTACATGAAATCGTTGCGGAGCCGGATCTCGTTGATTGTCCGGTTGCAAGTGCTCAGCTTTTTCATCCAGCGGGTTGCACGCGACTTGTCTTCATGCTTGGAGAGGTTGTTGAGGAGGGTCTTTGCAATGAAGAGGTTGTAGTTGAAATCGTAGTTTAGATCTTCGACGGTGTCGGACATTTTTTGGGAGGTTTTCACGGGAAATTTGACGTAAATGACACACGGAAATGTCAAGGAAAAAAAAACAAAAATTGTTTGAGGAACCTGGCCTGACATACTTAATTACTCAAAATAGTTATTTTTGTAACAAAAACCAAAAATAGAGTTTTTGCGGACGACTCCGCAAAATAACTTCAAGCTGAAGGTGCGCAAAATTGTTCATTTCGTTTTCATTTTGCGTTTTTTTTTTTGTTATTAATGTATATACCTTGCAAACCTAATCTTGCTGTGACTATTGGATATTACATTTAATAAAGTTTCTTAATTTTTATATTCAACCATTATGCTTTATTTACCCAAGTGATCCTCAAACGTTGCTATGGCAACTTGTTGTGATTCAGTCCGAAAAAGACTCATTTTACAGACTCAAAATAGTCCGTAAAATAACTGTTTTTGGGAGCGTGCACAAAAAACGGTTTTATTAATTTTAAACGCGGTTTTCGCAGAGAAAATTCTTTTAAAAAATTCATAATGTACAAAGCTAGATAGACAAAATCTCCGTTTTTCCCAGCCCAATCTATAGTTGAATGAGTATATTACATTTTCGGCAAATTTTGGATTTCCCAATCAAGACTATTCATGTCGTAAGTACTTCAGCACTTGTCTATGCGGTTTATGAAATTTGTAAGACCATAATCGACTTAGAAATCCTAAAAAAAGTTTGAGACTTTCTATAGTAAATTTATTTTTTTTTAGGTCGTGTTTTGAAAAGTTAATGAATTGCAAGAAAAAAATTCACAAAAAGAAATTAGAAGAAATCACAACAATAAAAAAAGAACTTAACTAATTTTTTGGCTACAAACTGTTTTGATTTATTAAAATTGAAATATTTGAAAAACCAAAACCGATTTGATATAATCCAAGAACTAAAAATCGCCAAAAATCTCCGTCTGTCTAAACTGAAAAACGACGATTTTCTCGGTTGTTATGGCAATTTTAAAAAACTTGATCTAGATTAGAGCAAAGATGACCTGCAATCCTGCAAAGGCCCTCTGTCCCGTCTCTAATCTTCATTGGTAGAGCGACTAATATAAAGTTTCTCATTAAAATAAACTAATTACACCAATTTAGTCTTTTCCCACCCTCACCTGGCAAATTTTCCACAATTTTCACATTTTCCAAGAGCGTAAATCAAGTTTTTCGCCAAAAGCCGAAGGTTCGCACCAGGCGTTCTAGTCCCACCCTAATGATTTTACCGGTTTCGGCTATCCACGCGGCTTCAGGTGCCGGCCTTAGAAAATTGAAATTTTTCCCGAAATACTCCGTTTTGACCAAAATCGCCCACTCAAATTTGACAAACTGTTATTTTCAAAATACCGTTTGGAGCAGAACCCAAAAATTGTCTTGGTAAGATTGCTAACTTCATAAGCAACTGCTAATGTTAGTGGGTTTGAAAAGAAAAGCGCGAGCTGATTTCAACCTGCACTTACTGCCCTAGAACTGTTTACTAAAAGTAGTTTCTTTAGAAATTATTCGACATTTATTATAGCAGTAAAGACCTCCTTACGAGACAAGTTGTTAAAAAAAATAATATATTAAAACTCAGGGACAGTAAGCACGTTTTTTCTGAGTCTATGCTAGAAGTTTTCTAAATGTTTGAGACTATGAAAAGTGTTCCGGACAAGATTAATATACTATTTTTTAAACTATTTAAAAAAAGCAAAAAAGCATTACAGCACTGCTTACAACTCGCACTTACCGACTGCTTTTTACCGCTTTAGGGAATCGTAAGCTGTTTCTGTAATAATTATACAGCAGTAATTGTTGATTACTGTTGCTGTTAGTATAGCATTAATGTCCTGCTTACAAAAGAGGTAGTTGAAAAAATAGAATATTAGACCAAGGGCCGTAAGCACATGTTTTTTGTGCGAAGCTGAAAGTTTCCTAAACATTTGAGACTATAAAAAATGCTTACAATCTTTTTAATTAGTGCTTACCATTTATTCAACCACCTGAAAAAAATAAAAAAACATTAAACTGCCTACGGCCCGTGTTTACCATCCTAGGACTGTTTTAAAACTTATACTTTCCGCCTTAGAGAATCGTAAGCAAAGTTGTTTCTGTAGTAATTATAAGGCAGTAATTATTGCTTACTCTTGCTGTTACTCTAGCATTAAAGACTGACTTACGAAACAAATAGTTGAAAAATAAAGTGTATTAAATCTCAAGAGCCGTAAGCACAACTTTTTTTTTAATACAGCCCGAAGTTTGCTAAAGATTTAAAGCTATGACCTTGAGTTACTATTTTTTGAACGACCTAAAAAGAACAAAAGAGCATTCAATCGCTTACGGTCTGTGTTTACCGCCCTAGTACAGCTTAATGCCTACGCTTACCGCCCAAAGACGTAAACAGAATTGTTTCTATAGTAGGTAATCATTGATAATTGTTGCTTACCGTTGCTGTTAGTATAGCATTAAAGACTTGCTTACGAGACAGGAGGTTAAAAAAATTAGATCTCAAATAGATCTCAAAGGCCGTAAGAATAAATTTTCGTAGTCGACAATGCAGCTTAAAAAACTGAGATTAAAATTCAAGGTTTACTAAGCATTCGAGATCGCAAAAAGTATTTTTTCAACCACTTAAAAGTACAAAAAGACATTAATTAAACTGCCTGCGGCCCGTGTTTACCGCTCTAGAACAGCTTACGGCCTGCTCTTACTCCCTTAGGGGTTCGTAAGCAAAGTTATTTCTGTAGTAATTTTAGTATAGGGTAGTAATTGTTGCTTACTGTTGCTGTTAGTGTAGCATTAATGGCATGCTTACGAGACAGGTAATTGAAAACTAGTATATTAGACCTTAAAGGCAGAAAGCACAACTTTTCTTGAGTGGAGCCCGAAGTTTGCTAAATATTCGAGACTACAACAAGTGTTTAAGACCTAGAGGTTAATATACTATTTTTTCAACCACCTGAAAAGAACAAAAAAGCATTAATCTGCTTAGGTACGGTTTACGCTTACCGCCTTAGAACTGCTTAAGACCTACGTTTACCTAAGGCGTAAACACAGTTGTTTCTATAGTAAATATTGGGCAGTAATTGTTGCTTATTGTTGCTGTTAGTGTAGCATTAATAACCTGCTTACGAGACAGGTGGCTAAAAAAATATTATATTAGAACCCAAGAGCCGTAAGCAAAACTTTTCTTGAATGAAACCCGAAATTTGCTAAACATTCGAGACTACGACAAGTGTTTACGGTCTCGAGGTTAATATACTATTTTTTCAAGCACCTGAAAAGAACAAAAAAGCATCAATCAGCTTACACCTCGCCGCCTAGCGCTTACCGCCCTATGACTGCTTAATTAGTCTTAAGAGACCTACATTTACCGCCTTAAAAAATCGTAAGCAAAATTGTTTCTGTAGGGCAGTAATTGTTGCTTACCGTTGCTGTTAATGTAGTATTAAGAATTTTCCTAGGAAACAGGTGGTTAGAAAAATAGTGTATTAGATCTCAGGAGTCATAAAAATAAATTTTCGCAGTCAAGAACGCAATTTAGAAAACTGAGAACGAAATTTAAGGGTTACTAAGCGTTTGAGATTAAGAAAAGTGTTTTTTTAACCATCTAAAAGTACAAGAAGGCATTAAGTTGCTTACGACTCGTACTTACCGTCTTAGAGCTCATTTTTACCGCTTTAAGGTTTGTAAGCAGCGCCCTTTCTATAGTAATGATTTCATAGACAGTAATTGTTGCTTTACTGCTCCTAGTCTGGTAATAAACTTCCTTACGGAACAGATGGTTGAAAAAAAAAATATAACAGTTTAAGAGTTATTTTATTTAAGCAATCTTTCTGGAAATTGCCAAAATGTTCCAGACTGTTTTCATAGCATTTTTTTTTAATTTTTTCAGGTTCAAGACTTGCAATTTTGGAATTAAAAACTTTATTTTGTTATTTATTATCAAAATTTGATATTGTGCAAGTTAGAAAAACACAAATGCCCCTTAAATTGAGTTCGAGAAGTTTTAAAATAGAACCTGAAGATGGATTTTGGCTTGGATTTAAGCCTAGAAATTGAAATATTTAATAAACAGGAATAGATGTTGATGTATTTATTGCAAAAATTTAAAAATATATATAATTAGAATTGTTGCAAATTTTTTGTTTGAATTAATATTGTCCCGTATGTAAAATTTAGTCGCAATTTTGAAATTCCCCATCACACTGACACATTGTTGATTGCATACCTCCCAATTTTGACAAATTTTTATTTTTTTCTTTTATTAATAAAGGGTTTATTTAAAGAAAACAGCTTTTAATTTCAATTATTCAGGTTCCGGTTTTCTTGCAACAACTGCTAGATAGCAAAACGCCCCACATCTTGGTATCGGCTGTGCGGCTAGAAACGCGCCCCCATCTGGTGAATTCTCATAAAGCAGCGGCTTGCCGCCTCCTGCTTCCTCCATTTTCTCAAACGCTTTGGCCTCGTCCTTAGCTTCAGCTTCCGCGCCCCCAGGCTGCAAAAAAATTAGCAAACAGACAGACAAACTTTGGGGGAATTACCAGCAGGTGGGCGATCGACGGGAGCGGTTTCTGGGGTGGGTTCTCATTGAACGGGGGCTGCAGCTCTCCGCTTTGGATGTTCACGATGAGATAGTACATGAAATCGTTGCGGAGCCGGATCTCGTTGATTGTCCGGTTGCAAGTGCTCAGCTTTTTCATCCAGCGGGTTGCACGCGACTTGTCTTCATGCTTGGAGAGGTTGTTGAGGAGGGTCTTTGCAATGAAGAGGTTGTAGTTGAAATCGTAGTTTAGATCTTCGACGGTGTCGGACATTTTTTGGGAGGTTTTCACGGGAAATTTGACGTAAATGACACACGGAAATGTCAAGGAAAAAAAAACAAAAATTGTTTGAGGAACCTGGCCTGACATACTTAATTACTCAAAATAGTTATTTTTGTAACAAAAACCAAAAATAGAGTTTTTGCGGACGACTCCGCAAAATAACTTCAAGCTGAAGGTGCGCAAAATTGTTCATTTCGTTTTCATTTTGCGTTTTTTTTTTTGTTATTAATGTATATACCTTGCAAACCTAATCTTGCTGTGACTATTGGATATTACATTTAATAAAGTTTCTTAATTTTTATATTCAACCATTATGCTTTATTTACCCAAGTGATCCTCAAACGTTGCTATGGCAACTTGTTGTGATTCAGTCCGAAAAAGACTCATTTTACAGACTCAAAATAGTCCGTAAAATAACTGTTTTTGGGAGCGTGCACAAAAAACGGTTTTATTAATTTTAAACGCGGTTTTCGCAGAGAAAATTCTTTTAAAAAATTCATAATGTACAAAGCTAGATAGACAAAATCTCCGTTTTTCCCAGCCCAATCTATAGTTGAATGAGTATATTACATTTTCGGCAAATTTTGGATTTCCCAATCAAGACTATTCATGTCGTAAGTACTTCAGCACTTGTCTATGCGGTTTATGAAATTTGTAAGACCATAATCGACTTAGAAATCCTAAAAAAAGTTTGAGACTTTCTATAGTAAATTTATTTTTTTTTAGGTCGTGTTTTGAAAAGTTAATGAATTGCAAGAAAAAAATTCACAAAAAGAAATTAGAAGAAATCACAACAATAAAAAAAGAACTTAACTAATTTTTTGGCTACAAACTGTTTTGATTTATTAAAATTGAAATATTTGAAAAACCAAAACCGATTTGATATAATCCAAGAACTAAAAATCGCCAAAAATCTCCGTCTGTCTAAACTGAAAAACGACGATTTTCTCGGTTGTTATGGCAATTTTAAAAAACTTGATCTAGATTAGAGCAAAGATGACCTGCAATCCTGCAAAGGCCCTCTGTCCCGTCTCTAATCTTCATTGGTAGAGCGACTAATATAAAGTTTCTCATTAAAATAAACTAATTACACCAATTTAGTCTTTTCCCACCCTCACCTGGCAAATTTTCCACAATTTTCACATTTTCCAAGAGCGTAAATCAAGTTTTTCGCCAAAAGCCGAAGGTTCGCACCAGGCGTTCTAGTCCCACCCTAATGATTTTACCGGTTTCGGCTATCCACGCGGCTTCAGGTGCCGGCCTTAGAAAATTGAAATTTTTCCCGAAATACTCCGTTTTGACCAAAATCGCCCACTCAAATTTGACAAACTGTTATTTTCAAAATACCGTTTGGAGCAGAACCCAAAAATTGTCTTGGTAAGATTGCTAACTTCATAAGCAACTGCTAATGTTAGTGGGTTTGAAAAGAAAAGCGCGAGCTGATTTCAACCTGCACTTACTGCCCTAGAACTGTTTACTAAAAGTAGTTTCTTTAGAAATTATTCGACATTTATTATAGCAGTAAAGACCTCCTTACGAGACAAGTTGTTAAAAAAAATAATATATTAAAACTCAGGGACAGTAAGCACGTTTTTTCTGAGTCTATGCTAGAAGTTTTCTAAATGTTTGAGACTATGAAAAGTGTTCCGGACAAGATTAATATACTATTTTTTAAACTATTAAAAAAAAACAAAAAAGCATTACAGTACTGCTTATAACTCGCACTTACAGACTGCTTTTTACCGCTTTAGGGAATCGTAAGCTGTTTCTGTAATAATTATACAGCAGTAATTGTTGATTACTGTTGCTGTTAGTATAGCATTAATGTCCTGCTTACAAAAGAGGTAGTTGAAAAAATAGAATATTAGACCAAGGGCCGTAAGCACATGTTTTTTGTGCGAAGCTGAAAGTTTCCTAAACATTTGAGACTATAAAAAATGCTTACAATCTTTTTAATTAGTGCTTACCATTTATTCAACCACCTGAAAAAAATAAAAAAACATTAAACTGCTTATGGCCCGTGTTTACCACCCAAGGACTGTTTTAAAACTTATACTTTCCGCCTTAGAGAATCGTAAGCAAAGTTGTTTCTGTAGTAATTATAAGGCAGTAATTGTTGCTTACTCTTGCTGTTACTCTAGCATTAAAGACTGACTTACGAAACAAATAGTTGAAAAATAAAGTATATTAAATCTCAAGAGCCGTAAGCACAACTTTTTTTTTAATAAAGCCCGAAGTTTGTTAAAGATTTAAAGCTATGACCTCGAGTTACTATTTTTTGAACGACCTAAAAAGAACAAAAGAGCATTCAATCGCTTACGGTCTGTGTTTACCGCCCTAGGACAGCTTAATGCCTACGCTTACCGCCCAAAGACGTAAACAGAATTGTTTCTATAGTAGGTAATCATTGATAATTGTTGCTTACCGTTGCTGTTAGTATAGCATTAAAGACTTGCTTACGAGACAGGAGGTTAAAAAAATTAGATCTCAAATAGATCTCAGAGGCCGTAAGAATAAATTTTCGTAGTCGACGATGCAGCTTAAAAAACTGCAATTAAAATTCAAGGTTTTATAATTTTATAATAAAATTTCTCATTAAAATAAACTAATTACACCAATTTAGTCTTTTCCCACCCTCACCTGGCAAATTTTCCACAATTTTCACATTTTCCAAGAGCGTAAATCAAGTTTTTCGCCAAAAGCCGAGGGTCCGCACCAGGCGTTCTAGTCCCACCCTAATGATTTTACCGGTTTCGGCTATCCACGCGGCTTCAGGTGCCGGTCTTAGAAAATTGAAATTTTTCCCGAAATACTCCCTCGCCCACTCAAATTTGACCAACTGTTATTTTCAAAATCTGCGTTTTTGCCAACCCAATCGACTAAGTCCTGTCTCTGAAGTAATTTAGTGCCTTTTTGGGTCAATTCAATTATAAAACTCCTTTGGTTATGAGTCTTTTGACGAAAACTTGGTGACACAAAAATTCTTGGTAATTTTTCCTATTTTATTTTTATTTTTATTACAAAAGTACGTAATACCGAAAAGGTTGGTACAAAATTAAATTTCAAATTCCAGTTAGTAAGTTGGCACAATTGTAAGCGTTCCTGCGGTTTTAAATTTGTTAAGTTGGCATGACTTTAACATTTGTTATTTGGCAAAAAATTGGTTACTTGCGTCTTCCACTAGTGGGAAAACGAGATAACTTACAGAAGGATTTTCTATAATTTCTGTATTTCTATTTTCTATTTCTTTGTGCAAAAGAGAAAGATCAAATTCTGTTCTATAAAATTTACATCAAAATATCTGGATAAATAATTTAATAGCCTGGTAATTTTAAATTTATACAATGATAAAATGTAAACACAAGTTTTTGACCGTAATAATGGCAACGTCCTTAAATTTATTAAATAAAACTGTAGTGGCCAGCCTGATTTCTCTTGATCTACGTATACAGAGAAACAACAAAATCAGCTGATCACAGGTCGTAAATAAAGCAGTTATTTTTGTGAATTTGAGTCGTTAATATTTTGGTTTAACATAAAAATATCACTTCTAGAATTACAGTTAAATATTTTGTTATTGTAAAATTAAATAATATTCAAATTAGTCGCCACGAAAAGTTCGTTGCCGACAGGAAAACCGTCAAAAGTTGCGTTTGCAAATTGCAGTTTTTGGCTTGTTACAACTGCAAAACTGATTTAGAACAGCACATTAAAAAAACTTTATGTCAAAGTTAAAATGATTGTCCTCGTAATTCAACTGTGGCGCCCTCGTCGGTCATTTCAAGTTTTTCGGTCATTTCAGTTACCAATAATGAAATAATGTACGATAAAAAATTATACAGAGGTACATTTTTTATTAAAAAAATTAGATTTGCTGATAATTTAATTTTTTTAATAAAATTGTATTTTTAAGAAATATCCTGTAATTACTAACTAATTAACTAGAGGTGAGTTACATTTAAAAAAATACAGGATAATTAAATTCGTAGTAAATATAATTTTAGGGCGTTGGTGGTTTTAATTGAAAAAAACTATATTTTAGTTTGAATCACGAAAATTCTCGATAAACACTTTTTTCTCTCATTTTTTGCGCTTGCATAACAGTCCCTCTTCGTCTCACCACCACACCTTTTGTTTAGTAATTATTGAGAAATTGTGTGATAAAGACGTGTGTGAATACGATCGGTCTAATTTGTTTAAATAAATTAAATTTGCGCGTTTTCGGGAGTAAAATTGGTGCAGTGTTTCTGATAAAATGTGTATTAAAAGTAAGTTTGTTTAATTTTAATTTTAAACAAAAGCTGAAAATGATCAAAAATTGCAATTTGATGCAAACAAATCGGTTTTTGATTCGTCAAAAATATCGATTTTTGTACGATTATCAATCAATTAAGCAAAAAATACGTAAAACTAATTTTGAATCAGCTTTTCAACGATTAAAATCTATTTAATCTTGTACAATTTAATCAAATAAATATATTGATTTATTTTAAATTAGCATAATTGCCATCAACATTGTCCTTTCGTTAATTTACTTATAATAAAAACAAAATAATAAGTCAATTAATACGACTCAATTAGTCGATTTTTGCACATCGCTGCAGCTCAGATTCGCAACAATAATTCAAAAAAAAAATATTTATTATTTCAAATAATAATTTAATTAATATGATATTTTTTGTAAATTCACTTTCACTTTTTCTTTGTCAAGGACAAAGTTGGTCTGATGTTATCAAACACACTTTTTGTGTGTTTTTTTATTTTGCAAATGTACTTATTGGTTTTTTCCTTGTTTTAGTCAGTGTTAAAACAGCTTGAGAAGAGAAACAACAACAGTCAGAGCCATTTTAAATAAGATAAGTACTTTAATTATCTATAAAACGGAATTTTATTCGGTTTTGATTATTTTATTTTTACATTTTCGAACGCACATTACATTTTTAAATTTTTTACATTACAAGATATCACTCGGAGATAAACAATTTTACCACCATTATTTTTACATCAATAAACTTACTGTCTTTTATTTGTAATCCCTGTCCACTCTCTTTAAAAAAAATAAAAGTTTTAAAAATATTCCTTTTGTTTTATTGGGGTTTGGGGTAGGAGTGCCAAAGGACAACGCTGAAAATCCGGATTAAAGGTAGGTCCGAAAAAAGCAGAAGGAGGGGATTCGCCACCCAACAGTTGTGGCAGAAAATGATGCCAAAAGTTTGTTTAAAATTATTGTGATTATGTTGTTATAAAAAAAATTGTTTATCTCCACTTTTCAGCAGTTATATTTTTTCAGTTCTTTGGTTTTTTAGTTTCGTGTTATTTTAATATAATCTCGGACCCTCCTTGTGTTTTTGTGTATTTTTTATTATTATTTTGCAATTGTACCTAATTATTATTTTCTCTTTGTTTCAGTCAGTGCTTAACCAAGTAGACAGAAGAACGTAGCACTAGCAACCACTGTAAAACATAAGTACTTTTATTTATTATTTATAAAACGGAATTTATAAACGGTTTGTTTAAATCATTTTGACATATAAACTGCTTCAAATCAATAAACAAACATTACGTTTTAAAATTTAAAAAAATACAGAGATAAACAATTTTTGTTTTTAATTTGATACAATTGATACAATAATAAATATTTTTGTTATGTGTATTTATCATCCTTTCCCGACCCCCTTAAAAAAATAAATAAACGTTTTAAAAGTAATTCCTTTCGTTTTATTGGTGTTTGGGGGGTAGGTTCCAAGGACATCGCTGGAAATCAGGATTAAAGGTAGGTCCGAAAGAAGCAGAAGGAGAGGATTCGCCACCCAACAGTTGTGGCAGAAGATGATGCCAAAAATTATTGTAAAGTAATTTTGTTGTAAAAATTGTTTATCTCTATTTTTCAATTGTTACAAATATTTTATTTTATTTCAGCTTAATTATTAACAATTAACAAGAAACTATACATACTGTAGTGGTGGAATTTGAAACTAATGAACACGTGCCTTATTGAGGGATAAAACTGGATTTGTTAACAAGTCATCAATTTGCCCTAAATAAAACGTCTTTATCACTTATAAATTCCTCCGATAGAGTGTGTATTGCATATGTTAAATGTCAAAATTGATTATTTGAATTTCTATTAATTATTTTTTATTATTTTCAGATGCTGTTATTGGAAATGGTATTCCAAAGAGTCGAGAGTGCATCGCGACAATGGCTGATCTCAAGCTCTCAAGGTCAGTCTTTTTCATTACATTTTATTACAGCTATTTAAACAAAATACAATTCACAAATTTAAATGTTTTTCAAAATTTTAAAAAGAAAAGAAAACACGAGATCAACGATTATCGGATTTTTTTATTTATTAATATGACTGTCAATGGTTGAGCCCTGCAGTTAACAAAGTCCCATTAACCACTTCCTTTGTCAAAACATTCAATTAATTACAAATGTTCCTTCCGAATATACTAGAAATTTTCTGTTCAGAATTGCCAACAGATTCATCAGCAAGCACACTGTCTTGTGGCGGTAGATATATTATTATTTGAAATTCGTATAGCATTAAATTTACTTGTGTTTTATTTATAATTCCTTTCCGTGCCCCCATTAAAAAAAAATAAATGTATTTAAAATATTCCTTTCGTTTTATTGGGGTTTGGGAGGGGTAGGTTCCCCAAGGACAACGCTGGAAATCCGGATTAAAGGTAGGTCCGAAAGAAGCAGAAGGAGGGGATTCGCCACCCAACAGTTGTGGCAGAAAATGATGCTAAAAAGGTAGATCCTTAATTAAGACTTTCTATGAATGAAAAAAACTACAGTTTTTTGAAAATTGTTGATCTCGGCTTTAACTGCTAAATTTTTAAGTTGTTTTTTATCGCAAATGTTACTTTTTCCAGAATTTTTCTGTTTTAAGCTTTATTAATTTTCTATTTCAGGTTTCACTAATTTTTTCTGTTTTAGGTTTTATTAATTTTTTTCTGTTTCAGGTTTCATCATTTTTTTTCTATTTCAGGTTTCAGTCATATTTTCTGTTTTAGGTTTTATTAATTTTTTCTATTTCAGGTTTCACTAAATTTTTGTTAGTGCCATCTACACTTTGTTTTATAATTTTTATATTTTTAATTGAATAAACATTTTATAAAGCTTTATCTTGTGTTCCAGATTTTACCTCTGCCCTCTTTTTTTCTTCCCTAAATTTTCATAAAATTAAAAGTTACAGATAATACCAAGTCTATTGACAATTAATAAGAAACGGTACGCACTCTAGTGGTAAAATTTAAAGCTAGTAAATAGGTGCGTTCTTGAGAAAAAAAACTCAAATTGGTGACACGTGATTAACGTAGAAAAAGAGGAGTAAATTGCAGTGACGTAAGCAAATCAACGTAGAGAGTAATATAAAAACTTGTGACACATTTTTGTAATTTTCAAACAAAAAACGAATTTATTTAAACACAGTTTACACAGTACAATTTACGTTAAACACAGTACAATTTACGTAAGTCTGATTCATTGATTAATAATCTGTGATATAACGTAGGTCACTTTTTGTTAGCGTTTTTATTTTACATATTTATGAGTTCTCTTTATTGTAGAGTCAGTCTTACACCAACTCGAGAAGAGAACACATCAGCTGCTCTTAAGATAAGTAGTTTTATTATTTATTAAACGAAATATAACACCTTCATTTAAAATATTATTGAAACGTATTAACACCTTGCTGTAATAATAAACTTCTATGAGTCTTTTTACTAATTAACAATAAGTTAATTATTTCAACAAGTCAGAACTGAGTATGCGCAATAGAATTCTGAACCGCTCTAAACTATTGCTATAATTGGAAATAAAATAAAGTGCTTAAATCAGATGAGAAATAATTATATTATAAATAAATCTGTACAATACCAATATATACAAAATATTTACATTTTATTACGTTTAAAAAAAACTGACAAAGCAATAAAAAATTTGTACCTATGAGAATCTATAAAGAGCAGAATAAAAATGAATAAAGAACTTTATAACTTATATACTTTCTAAGACAATTAAAAGTCTCCAAGTGTGACACTAACGGCTTCCACAATAATTCAGGACTCCTTGTTGGGTTGACTTTTGAGGCGTTGTTGGTGGTGTTTAAACCTATATTGTTACAAACATATTTCCAATAAGTATTTTTTCAATTTTTTAGTTATGTATCATTTTCTTATAAATTTTTTTTGTATGTTTTTCTTTCATCTTTTCAATTTTTTCGTTAAAATGATACAAAATTCATTACAAAATTTCCTCACATTACAAAAATGACACATTAACTGTATTTTTAAACCAAACAATAAGAATGTGTAATTCTTGTATTATAAAAATTTACAATAATGGAATATCTGGGATTACTAAAAAGTTAGGAAATGACTTAAGGATACAGGAAAACAGGAACTTACAACATTTACATGGTTGGTATGCACTTTTTAAAACTTACGACTTTTATAACAAATTAAAAATTGCATACTATACATAATTAACTAAATTAAATACAAGTCTTATAAAATATCACAGTTATACAATTTGTTTAATGAAAAATAAATTTTGTTGTTATTATATCCTGTAACAGTAAAATAATAAATGAAATTAAATACAGAAAAAAAAATTACATCACATGCAACCTATTAATCACAGTTGAAACACGAAAATCAAAACCGAAAAAAAATTTTGAAAAGCGTTTTGTTAGTGCCCGATTTTGAACGAATAACAGATCGTTTATTAAACTAAAAATAATAATAATAAGAAATGACGCAACAAAACACAATACCTGCTCCTGACTTCCTTTCTTCTGTTTCCTCGACTTTTTTCCAACTGTTTCCACTGAATTTGAAGCCCCCAACCTCAAATGAATCGGTAACTTTCCCTCTAAACACAAATTCAATAATAACACGACTTGAACCAACCAACCATGGCTTACTACAAATTTTGGCTTGCATAAAATTATGGTAGCGTTAATATTCAACAGAGCAAGCCTTTTCATATAATATATAGTTATAAAACTAACTACACACATCTTTGTCTTCATAGAAACGTTGTGATAACACAAATCAATAAATTACCTGCACTTTCATCAATTTTAGTTTTCCTATTTTTCCTAAAACCGACTCCTTGGAGAGCATTCTGTAAAAGACGCGATGGTACGACGTCCGGAATTGGATGTTTTTGTCTTTCGGCGCGTTTCCGGCTCAATTGTGCCCTCAAATCACCTAAATCAAAAAAAAATATTACATAAGACAGAAAAAATTTTTATAAATAAAGAACTTTGCGCGATCATAATTCATAACTATTACAGTCTGTACAAAAGAGATCGTTCCCACCTTATAGAAATCTAATGACCACTCAATCACTCCTTATTTCAAGAGCTATCGATTGATGCAAAAAAATCTCGATTCGAGTGGTCATTAGATTTCCATAAGATGGGAACGATATCCTTTATAATTTCTTCACTACTAGCACATTTATTACAGAGAAATTAAAATTCTGGAGTGGAGTTTATAACTCTAAAAATTGCTCAATCAAGTATTATTTTTTTTTATAGTTAATTACGAAATTATATAAAATAAATATTAGAAATTAACACACTTAAGCGATAGCTAGCTCATTCAGAATATCTTATGATTCTCTAATAAGTCAAAAAAAGCAAAAAAAAAAAAAAACGGAAATCTAAATTACCTTCGTTTATGTTAGTTTCGTTGTTTTCTTCTGGCGTTTCCACAGTTGCAATATCAATTTTCCGAACAACTTTTTCCTCATCGGACTTTTCATATTTCGCTGGATTTCGTATCTTAATTTCAATTTTCCTTTCATTCCCTATCTTCACTTTCTCTGATTTGCTCTTCAACGGTGTTCGACTCCTAAATCCCTTCCTCCTTTCACCTTTCTTCTCTTCTAACTTCAGATCCGTCTTCACTTCACTTTTCGTTCCATTAATCAACTTCGTAAATGGCAACACTGGAACTTTTTGATTGGTGGTTTCTTGCTTCGTTTTAAACCGCCCTTCATTATCACTATCTGACTCTTCATCCGAAAAGAGTTCATCAATCGTATGATCCAAAACAATTGAATCATCACATTCTAACAACGCATCTTCATCAATTTCTTCATTTTCGACAACAGTTTCTTCTTTTTTAATTTCTTCATTTTCGGGTTTCTTCAACCGAATCACCCCTTCTTTCATTGTAATTTCATTCCGTTCAAATTTCTTCCGGCGTGCTTCCAAAACTGGGTCCTCTTTTTTCGTTTCTTCAGTCTTTGATTTGGAGCCAAGTCGTTCATGCACTGCCGGTTTTTTAGGAGAAGAACGTGGCGAAACAACTTTTCTGATTGGAGAAGGAGAGAGAGACCTCCTAGGCGGTGACAAAGACCGTTTTCGGAACCGAACAGGAGTTGGACTTCTCGAATACGAACGACGTTTCCGTTTTTCAATTATCGCTCGATTCTCCATTACAAAAGCGGCACTTCGCGGCGATAATGGCGCCATCGTTGGAGGACTAAACTCAGTATTTATAGTGAGCGGTGCAATAGGCGGAGCAACATGCAAAGGAGGCGGAGGTTTATAAACCATAGGCGAGGCATAAACACCATCAAAACCCATAAACGGGGGAAACGTAGGCGGAGCGAAAGGTAAGACAGGTGGGAGGATCTCAGGAGGCGGAGCTATGGGATGTATCACCGGTGGAGGATAAGTAGGCGGGTTATGTCGGCGCAGTTTTTGCCACTTTCGTTGACGTGAAAACGTTTCCGGTTTGAGATTTTCCTTAACTGTAAGTTTTTCTTCAGTGACTTTTCGTTTTTTCTTAGGTTTTGATTTAGGTTTGTCACTGGTTTTTCCTTGAATTTCGTTTTCAAGTTCGGCCATTAGTGCTTCGAGACTGTTTGATCGGGTCAATTCGGATTTTTCCGTATCGGATTTACGTGATTCCTCTTCGGATTCAGACTCTGATTGGTCGGAATTATCGTACCGGTCGAACTTACTCGAGACAACATCGGGTTTTTCCGGCGATTTTTCAGACTTGCAGTATCTGTCTTGGGGGAGTACTAATTTTGGAATTTCGTCAGTTTTTTCTACTACATTTTCGCCTTCTGTGATCATTGGAACTGCAATTAGGTTCGAATTACGTGTCCAACCGTTAAATTGACCCTGAAACATAAAAAACAACACTGAAAAACGTCCATTGTGTGACCTCATGACCTTTATTGTGACGTCACAAACGTTGACGACAAAGAGTACAGCAAAAAAAACAATTTTGGTAAATTAATGTCAGAGAATTTTTAGATATTTAGAGTAGAAAAATTTAGGACTAAAAAATGATTATTCTCTAAATTTGGTAAAAAATAGAGCACCCCTTCGTAAGGTCAAGAGATAGACTCAACCGCGTCAGTTAGTTATAAGCGGACACTACTGTATATCAACTGAAAATTTTCACCCTATGTTTCCCGACTTTGGCCACGTTTCTGACGTCACATTTTCAACATCTAGACTTTTATTTTAGTCACAATTACATTTCTAGCAGTCCGTCCCTGTTGCAGTCTGGAGAACTTGCCCCTTTTGTGTTTGCCTCGAGGGGATCCATTAAAGTGGGTCATGTTGTTTTTAGTGTCCCCAAAGTGACCCAAACCCTGATTTTCACTATTTGATTTGCGTTTCAACGATTGCAAAGCAGCTAATCGTAAAGCCTCCAAATCTTCATCGTCTTCTGGATAAGACAACTGAGAACAAATGAAGCTGTCATGACAATGTTACCAAACGTTACAACAAACAAAATATTATAAAAATACAATTCAATATTTGTTATCTAATGACTTACCTGACTGTTGTCTTCCATTTTATGCCTTTTTTTCACTAATTATCGATTGAAATCAAAACATAAATAACTGGACAATATGGCGCTGACAATCCAATGAATTTCAATGGAATTTTCCATTTTCGGTGTTGGCAACACTAATCTCACTAAATGACACCTAAATACAAACAAAACGAATATAAATGACTTCATTTGGTTTTATTATTTATAAAACTTACCCTCAAAATTGACCTAAATTACAATTTAATGTCGCAATCTATCAAATATGATTAAATAACGCATTAAAACTAGTTAAAGAAGACTTGGTTGGCGGCCATGTTTGTGACAAAAATCCCTAAACATTGATTGTGATGGACTAGCAATGTGTTGTCAAAATAGAATTTAATAAATAACAAATATTAGATTTCTTATAATTGTATAGTATGTAAAATAATTTTAATTACTTGTATCGTGGGTTGTAGTAATTTTCTTGATATCTGATAATTTATTAATAATTCCGTGTATTTATTTATCGTAAAACTGCCAATTTCGTGTACCCCTACTAAAATAATATTATTCGCTTATTTACCTCAGTTCTAGTACAAATTTTCTAAAAACCGAAAAAATGATTTTATGGTAAGTCCCCACAAATACTTTTATCTAATTTTCCTCAATTTTCCTTCCGCTTTCAGTTGTTAGCAAGTTAGAAAAAAATGGAGGTTGAAACTCTTCCTGTGGCAGAACCCTCCACCCCTGACATTTCTCAGCCCCCTTGTGACTTCCCCAAGCCGGATTTTACCGAAATCGAAACTGATAAACCCGAGGGTCCCCTTACAAAGCCCACTTTCAAGAGCGCCCTCCAAGCTAAGAAACGCCTTCAGGCCTTTTCTTCACTCCGGGCGAATTCCCTCCCGTCCTCTCCGAAAAAACTCAAGCCCTCGGAGGAGAAGAGCGAGGAGGTGAAAAAGCCGGCGAAAAAAGGTAATTTCCTGGGTGTTTTGCCGAGATTATTGCGGTTTTTTAGGGACGTATCATGACGATAAGGCAAAGGCCGTTATCGAGGAGATAGAGGAGCTGAAACGGGAGGAGCAGGCCTATTTGGGGCTGCAGAGGGGCAAAAAATCGCGCTCGAGGACTCCGAGCAGGAGGGCACTCCCTGGTGACCACGTGACGGGTTCAGATAAAAGCAAGTTTAAAAAATTGGAGAAAAAGGCGAGGAATTACAGGAGGAGGTCTCCAACGCCTGAAAAACCGAAAAAAATTATTAAAAAAGCCAAAAAGTATCCCAAAAACTGGAGGGAATTTTATGAACTTGACGCCACTTTTGAGCTGAATCGCGAATTTGAAATCGAAGCGCCTGTGGGAAACAATGAGTAAATGTCAAATTTTTTTTGACAGTTTGCAGTTTTTGACATTTTTTTTTAGGTTATTAAGACAAACACTTTTTGAATCTCCTTCTTTACCTATTGTACCTCTTAAAATGAAGACGGTAGATAAAGAAGATAAAGTTATACCTTTTGAATTTATCAGGTACTTTTTACGAGCTACGTAACAAGTTTTAATTATTTTTTTTGAAGATATACGAAAAGTAAGCCGGTGATAGCATATAATGTGAATTTTAGTGCAATAAAACAAGTTTTTTTGCCAAGAAAAGTTATTTTGGATTCACTGCCAAAAGATATTGTTGCCAATATTGAAAAATTGTATTCAAGTTCATTAACGTAAGTTTCATATAAAAAAAAAAAGAAAAAATTTTGGGAATTTTTATTTTGTTAGGTTTAAAGAAGACGAAAGAAAACCAGGGCTTACTAGATCTAAAGCTTGGTATCCAAAAACATGGAAAATTTCCGAAAATGAATGTAAAGTATTAGAAAGTTCAGTTGGTTTAAGTTTTCTTCAAACTTATGCTGGTGAAGAAGAAGAAACTGATATTGTTGAAGAAGAAATAAAAAAGAAAGAAGAAAAAGTTGAACCTGTTAAAAAGAAAAAGAAGAAAAAGAAAGAAGCGGTGGTAAAAGCAAAAAAACGTAGTAAAGACAAAGAAAAGAAAAAAAAGCATAAAAAGGACAAAATAAAGAAAAAGAAAGAGAAGCGGGAAAAAGATAAAAACAAACATAAGAAAGTTAAAGAGAAAAAGAAGAAAATGAAACCTGAAAAAGAAGAAGAAAAGACACCGAAAGGGAACAAACAACAAGTAATTGAAGAACTCAAGAAAATTGATGAGAAACTAGCAAAGAAACGTGACGACAAACCAGAAAAAGAAGAAAAACTCGCTAAAGCAGAAAAGGAAGAAAAGCCTGTGAAACCTGAAAAAGAAGAAAAACCTGAGAAACCCGAAAAAGGAAAAAGTCGGAAAAGAAAACAATCAGAACATGAAGAAGAAGAAGCAAAAAGACTAAAATACGAAAAACCTAAAAATGAAGAACACCCTTTAAAAGTTAAACTCGAAAAACAAAAAGAAATGAAATTACCAAAAAGATCTAAACAGCCAAAACGAAAATCACGATGGTCGAGTGTTCCAAAAGAAGAACCAACTGAAGAAGTAAATATTGAAGAGAAAAAACCTAAGAAAAATGAAGAAACCACACCAGACACTGACGAATATCACTCGCATTGGGAAAGTGATGAAGATATATCTACTTCAGTGGCTCGGCAGTCGTTAAAACCAAACAGATCGTGGGAGAGTGATGAGGAATTGTTTGAAAGATGTCAGAATCCTAATAGATTCCAAGCAGATTTCTCAAGTCTTGAAATACCTCTAAATATAAAAAATTTCTCAAGACGATCAAATTGGGAAGAAAAACCGTTGTCATATGTTGACGAATTGAAATTATTAGAAGAAGAAAGAAGAACTTTAAGTGAAGAAAGACGAAAACTCGAATTAGAAAAACAAAAGATTTTGAAGTTGCAAGAGGAGGTGAAATTAGATGTAGAAGAGAAGAAAGTTATTGAAGAAACAAGATGTTCAACACCTGAAGAAAAGATTGATTTAGATTTCAATATAAATAGTTTAAATAACAGTCTTTTAAGTAATGTTAGTTCAACCGAATCGAATTTCCCTGTAGCTGCTTTAGAAGATGAATATGAAGAATTTATCAAGGCTGTAAGTACAGAAACTCCACCTGTAAAGAAGAAAATCGAAAGAAGAAGTTCAAGTTCGTCTAGTTCGAGTTCGTCAAGTTCTGACAGCGACCACAAAAAGAAAAAACGAAAGAAGAAGAAGAAAAAGAAGAAATGTGAAGGTTTGCTTTTGGGAAAACACAACAATATCTTCAACGAGTTTGATATTCCCGTTCCTAGTGATCTTCCCGAAATTGTTCCAACTCCAGTTCCTGTACCTTCACCAATTGTTCCAGTCGATTTAATTTTACCACTCCCAGCCCCTAAACTTTTACTTAATCCTATTGAAGAACAAAAACCCGATTTAGCTAAACCATTTGTGTTCCCTTCAATTGTTTTACCGAAGAAAACAGCACTCGTTGATAACTCTAAACTAAATTTGAACGACGATTCAGACAGTGCTGACTTTACTGATAAATTTGTGAAGAAACCTGAAACAGTTGAAATTAAAGAAGAAAAAGTAGAACAAGAAAAACAGGAACTTGTAGTTGGAGATGTCAGTGAAACACTACTCCCAGACAACGATATACCCCTCCCAAAAGAACCAGAACCGCCCCTTCCAGAAAAGGCCATACCTCTCCCACAACCTGAAGTCGAACCGCCTCCAAAACGCTCACATTCATTGTCGCCATCTAGAAAATCCAAAGAAAAGAGGCGAAGTCGTTCGCGGAGTCCTAAAAGACGAAGTCCTGGACGTAGACGTGAGCCAACTCCGCCTCCAAGACGGAGATATTCGTCTCCACGTCGTAGATCACCTGTCAGAAGACGTTCACCTCGAAGAAGATCACCATCACCACGTCGGCGGTCACCATTGCGACGTAGAAGGCGGAGTCCTTCAATTACTCCGCCCCGTTCCAGAGGCGGACTTAGAAAAAGAACGCCTTCACCTCGTATTCGTCGATCCTCACCTCTTAACTCGCCTTTGGATGGCTTTAAACGAAGTGTTGCTGATTCGACAATCAGTGACGACATGTTACCTCAACCGAATCCTGATGATTATATTGAGTCCCCGCCCACGTATGGAGGCGTACCTAAGTTTCTCACCAAAGCAGGCAAAACATCCTCACTTTCACCACAATTATCACCGAGAAGAATTTCATTGGATGACAGGATTAATCAAGTGTTGGGATTGGAAAAGAATGAACCGCCCCCTCAACAACAACAAATACCAGAACAGTATACAAATTACGGGTATAACCAACCATATGGACAACAGTACTCCCAGTATGGACAATATGGACAGAAAAATGATTTCATTCAACCATTTGGGCCGGTTATGTTTTCACAACCACCCCCACCTGTGGTTAAACCTGTTCCACCCACAAAAGTTGTACAAGTCGGAAATATCCTACAAGTTGTACCAAATGAAGAAATTCCGCCTACTGTGATAGAAACTAAGGTTTGTCTTTTATTTGTTTTTTTTTTTTTTTTTCTAGATAAATATTATTGATTTTAGGCTCCTGAACGAACCCAAAAAATCGTCCAAGTTGGCAACATGTTACAAATAGTCCCTGCAGTAATCCCCAGTCCTGAAATTCCTCCACCTGTCCCTCCACCAGTTGAAATTCCAGAAAAACCAATACCAGAAATAACCATGAAACAAAAACTAGCTGAAAGAAAAGCCGAACGGGAAAAACGGCGCCAAGAACGTGAAAAACGTCGAAAAGACAAAGAAAGAAAACGCAAAGAAAAAGAGAAACGTAAACAAATGAAACTTAAATTAAAAACCGAAAACATGATCAAGGTATTTGTACAAAAATAAAAACTCTTATATAACACGTGTTTTTCTTTCAGAGAGCAATTCAATTGGAGACTGAAGCACTAGCTAATGAAGACGTAGAGGAAGAAGCGGAAAATATAGAAACACCTGTCCAATGGCCGCCAGTTCCCGTGATTGTCTCCAACACGCCCATGACAAGTAAAGGGATTTTATTGGTTCAGGGAGCAAGGTACGTGACAAAACTCCGCCCAGTGCGATTTTATTGCTCTTTTTTAGTAGACAGAGAAAGAGTGTTCAGTTTGCTGATGGTGTGAGGCCGGGTGAAGGTACGTCCCCATCTGGAGGGGAGGAGTTATCATCACCGCCCCCTAATATCCGGAAGGAGAAACGGTTTAAAAAATTAAAAATACCGAAGAAAAGCAAAAAGAAGAAAATTAAAGTCAAGGTGGTAAAAAGAGTACAAAATTTAGAAGCGGATGATGATGATGAGGAGGATAATTTACCGCCACCACCACCGCCTCCAGGGTCGCCGCCACCTCACGTGTTCCCGTCAAGAATCAAGACGCACACTATTAATAATGTTCATCAGTACGTAGGGAATATTTTACAGAGTAGTCCGGCTGGATACCCGTTCAGGCCACCCATTCCAGTCGTGTTAAACCGACATCAGGCCCCTCCCCAGTATATGCAAGGGGCGTTTCCGACAGGTATAAAAGGGTGTTTGTAGTTTGGTTTTTCTGATTTCGGAAGTTTCAGACGTCAATAGTCTCTCACATCCGCCGTTTCAAGGAGTTTCATCGCATCATTAAGGAATGTAAAATATTTATTATGTATATATAGGTATATTTCAGTAATTATTTTTTTTTAATTTGGAGTTTTCTCGAGATGTGTAGATTTTTTTGTTGTATCGGTAGACTGTTTTATAATTTAAGCACGTAATTTTAAAAAACAATGTTGGAAATTAAATATTTTTCAATATTCAATATTTGTGTTTTGTTTGACGAGTGCCACGTTTTTAAACTCAATATAACATCGTCAACGGTTATCTAGAAACAACTACTCCGTCAACAGAACAAAGTATGTCGTCACAACGCTTTAAAAAAAATTTGGAGCCCTTTCTAGTGTGCCAGTTCGGTACTGTCCTGTCACGTGTTCAAATCTGAAGATCGTGATTGGCTAACTGCTTTGTTTCCTAGGTAACGGGAATAACAACAAAGTTCATAACTTTTTTAAAATGGGAGAGCCGACCCAACACGATTTGCTTGAAGGTATTTCTGTTTTTTCACTTATAAAAAGGTAATTAAGTCAATTTAGCTGTGAAAGAGTCGTTGCAAAAAGGCGGGCGTTTGGATAAATTCAAGGCCGAATTAAGATCAGCAGTTATGTCAGTTTTGAGCAAAAACTCCAGTCAAGAAGAGCCCCCTCAGGTTCCTGAAGAAACCCGCTTTATCAATGAATTAATAAGAGAGTATTTATCTTGGAATGGTTATATGTACACAGAGCAAATTCTTGCTGGAGGTTTGTATGATTTTCTATTTGCTTATCTAACTGTCTTTTAATAGAATGTGGCCAAGGCATGCAGCGTTTGAGTCGTGACGTTTTGACAACAAAACTGGGGGTCATGGACGATTCAAGAACCTCGAAAATTCCGCTTTTGTATTACATAGTTTCAGCTTTCCAAAATCATGAAACAAGTGATGAAGGGTCAAAAGTTTAATAAAAAAATAAAATAATACAAATTCTTAGTCACTATCATCAGCATTAGGATTTAATCTGGTAAAGTTCTCAATTTTGGTTTTAGTCTCACTATCCTGGACCAACTCCCCCATTGAAATATTCTGGTTGGTACACCCCATGTAGGGACATCTCGCTTTACTTTTCATTGATTTCACATAATGAACAATAAATTTGTAGTCATAGATGTGCCCACATTTCCTATTCTTGTACGGATCCTTAATCACCATTTTACTAATAGGATCAACAGGCGGCGTGAAGACATTGGAATAAAAAATCGAGTCATTCATTTCCTCAAATTCTGAGTCTGCAGGGACTTGACTCGTCCCCTGTACGACCTCTTCACAGTCTCGATCCCTGTGCCCCAAAAATACCTCTTTCCAAATTTTCTCTTGCTGATAATCACCACTAAAGGCTTGTCTGTTCCTCGATAACACAATCTTGTACAATTCCTCGACGTCCACATCCTGGTTGTTTGAATCGTCATTGAAATAATCCAGGACTTCGCTACAAGCTTCTGAAGACTTCGACGCATTATAATTAATCAAGCAGAAATCTCGAACAACTTCTTCCAATTGGGACAGCTCTTCGGCCTTGTCGGGCCCCTCTAGATGTTTTTCTATCATTCCTTTCCATGTTTTTAAGGAATTCACACAATCTTCAAGGAGGTTATTTTGGCTGTCAAGTTGTGACGCCATTTTTTAAAAATGACAGACACTGCCACCAATGACCACCAACACAAAGCCCAAACTCCCTACATTCCTAACCTCACTTTTGCATTTACTTTAAAAACAAACAGAATGGAACAAACCGAGGTGAATCAAAGTGAAACTCAACAAATTACAGAAGGTTTGGCTAAAATCAAGACTTTGGGGAATGTTTTTTACAATCCGGTCCAAGAATTTAATCGTGATTTGAGGTTAGGTCACTTTTTGCAACCCCTAAAATTTTGATTTTTTTGTAGTATTTTAGTCCTAAACACGTTTGCAAAAGACTATAAAGGTGATTCTGAAACAGTTTGGGAAAAAGGGGTTAAATGTGACGATGGGTTAAATATTCTGGAAGCTCTCTCTGCCACTGGTTTACGTAGCATAAGATACGCTAAAGAAATAAAAGGGGTTAACAAAATCATTGCTAATGATATTTCTGTTAAGGCAGTTGAGGATATTAAACGAAATATTAGTGAAAACGGCGTTGAACATTTAGTAGAAGCCAGTCATGATGATGCCACGTAAAAACTGATTTAATTTTTTCCCCTCAATAAATCTATAATTTCAGAATGTTGATGTATAAAAACCGAAAAGAGCGTTGCTTTGACGCTATTGATTTAGATCCTTACGGTTGTCCCTCAGTTTTTCTTGATTCTGCAGTCCAAACAATCAAAGAAGGAGGCTTACTTCTTATTACTGCAACTGACATGGCTGTCTTAGCTGGAAACTCACCTGAATCTTGCTACAGCAAATATGGGGCTATTTCTTTACGTATGAAAGCGTGCCACGAAATGGTTAAATATCTAAACAACAGTTTCTTGTAATAACAATCTGTTTCAGGCTTTAAGAATTTTATTACAGTGTGTGGAGTCCCATGCGAATAGATACGGACGCTTCATTGTCCCTTTACTGTCATTATCTGCAGATTTTTACATAAGAGTATTTGTTCGAGTTTTTACAAGTCCAAAAAAATGTAAACAAAGCTTGAGGTACAATTACACAATTTTAAAAAACGTGACTAAGCTATGTTTTTAGTAAATTATCTATAGTGCATCACTGTACCGGATGTGGAAGTTACGTATTGCAACCTTTAGGTGTGATAAAAACCGATAAAAATAAACAAATTAAATACGGATTGCCAACTCGTGTGTTTTCTGGGATTTGTGATCAGTGTGACCACCCGTATCACGTAACTAAGTTTTTAAATTGATAGCACTGTGTGAGAATTTTGTTTTAGATGGGTGGCCCTATCTGGAATGCCCCGATACACTCACATGACTTCATCCAAAAATTACTAAACGAAATATCAGAAGATTTAGGGACTTTTAAAAGAATTCAAGGAGTTTTGAGTGTAATAAATGAGGAATTACCAGACTGTCCTCTGTATTACACTTTGGAACAATTGAGTGGCACTTTACACGTAGAGACCCCCTCAATGGTCACAATTCGATCAGCGATTCTAAACGCCGGATTTCAAGTGTCTTACACTCACATGAATAAAACCTCAATTAAAACAAATGCCCCAAATAAGGTACTTTGGGATATTATGAAAGCTTGGGAGAGTCAACACCCTGTCAATAAAAAAAGATTGGTTGAAAATAGTCCTGGAACAAATATTTTGAAAAAAGAGAAAGAATTTGAAGTGTCTTTTGAGTACAACGAAAAATCTAATCCTGAATCGAAAAAAATGGGCTTTTTGAGGTTTCAGCAGAATCCGATGCCGAATTGGGGCCCTGGGACAAGAGCTACAGCAATGTATTGTTTGATATTTGTTACTTGAGACACACTGAGTTTGTATTTTAGGGTTGGGGATAATAAATTGGAAAAACGGAAAAGAAATCAAGGGAAAAGAAAAAGAGAAGAGTCAGATGACAGTATAAACAACTTGTAATCATTAAAAAATACTTATTCTAATACGGAATGTTTAAAAATTAAGTGTGTCTAAAGTGTGAGTTGCCACTTCTGACACTTTCTTCATTACCTTATCCAACAAGACTTTATGTACCTCTTCCATAGCACCGTCAGCACAAACGACCTCCCATTTTTCCTCATCACTCATTTTCATAAATGTTTTCGCAACTTTCTCCTGAGTTTCTTGATTTTCGTAAATTTCACTACCATATTTTGGACGTTTGACCATTTCGTCCTCACTCAGAGTCAAAAGAAATACTAAGTCGGGCTTGAGGAGGCCTTTTTCGGGGCCTTGGCACCACTCTAAGTCCATATCTGCAAGAAATTTGTCTTTTTATGAAGTACTACATTAGAGTCGACAACTTTCAAATAAAGGGCATTTTTTTAAATAACCGTCTGAGAAACAGGGGTTTGCGGCTGTTAGCGTAAGAAACATTCTCGAAATTAACGAAAAAAACTCACTTTTCTTAATAGAAGAGTATACAATTCCTGAATAGGAGTACCGGTCAACAACGAGAGTTACCCCCTTTTTGAGAAGCTTTTCCATTTCCGATTTTTTCTCCCACCGATTTGCCGTAAATAAAAGATGAATTGCCTCATCACAAACATGAGCCTCCTGCTTTAAATACTTGTCTATAATGCCCCCAATTGTAGTAGTTCGGTCGGGAAATGTGACTAAAGCTGCTTCAACATTTCGAGATTTTAGAGATTCTACTAGTTTTCTGCATTGAGTTGATTTGCCAGATCTATCGACTCCCTCAATCACAATAAGGGCCCCACGCTTAAAACCGTTCATTTTTGATTAAAACAACACAAAAAAGTTAGGTTATCTTTCTGTTTGAATTTAGTGACATTTATGACAGATCCAGTGGTGCCAACTTTGCGCTTTTAGAGTGTTTTTCACTTTTGTTTCACAAAAAAAATAAGAATTTTTCCTTAAATCTTAAAAAATCTATCGATTCTCTCAATGAGAACATTAAAAATTGTTCATTTTCACTCAAAACTTTATTATATTAGCTTTCTAAATAATAACATAAAATAGGTATTTAAATAGAGACTTTCGTGTCAGATCCAGTGCTGCCAACCCTGCTTTGTGTTGCGCTTTTAGGGTGTTTTCCCCCCTTTGTTTCCAAGAAAATTCGCGATAATTTCCGCGATTTTTCCGTAGAATCTTAAAACAGTCATTTTTGTGTTAATTCTAACTAAATTGTCATGAAAATTCCGCTTCTGCTGACCTATTTATGAAAATGTGGAAATTCGCGTTGGGTCACTCGTCTTGCGCAGTTTTCCAGGAAAAGGGAAATTGACACTGACATTGGCCTAGTTGTTTTAATTTTTTTAAGTTGCCTGCATTTAAATGCAAGCTGCAACCAGGAAAGCTCAGTTGGCGTTTGAGTGTCGTGTTGGTTGCATCAATCTAGGCGTTTTTAAAAGATGAACGCAAAAGGCTTTAAAGTCACTGATTCTGAACGAAAGTCCCGTGTTGGGATAGCCGCAAGGACCCTTGATGATCTTAAAAGAAAAACCGTTGAAAAATTCAAGTTAGAGTTGTCGCCTGACGAGATTTTCCTCCAGACCCAGGATGGGACTTTGGTGGAAAACGATGAGTATTTTCAAACTCTTCACGCTCAGACGCTTCTAATCTGGGTGAAAAACGGTGAAAAAGCACCTACAGATGCAGAAATTCTCTATAAAACAATCAGGGAAGTTAACGACGAATATCTCAGTGCTGGAGAGAAAGTTCAGGAGTTTTTCAGTGAGAAAATGAAAAATAAAGTTTTTAAGTTGGCAGAAGTGTTGCGTGGCATTGATGGAGAAAAAGCGAAGTTCAGTTTGAAGTGCGAGCATCCTGAGTGGTTCGAAGGTGAGTCTAAGACCCGCCCTTTCACATTTCCGCCAATCAGGTTGGTTGATTTTAAGCCAGCCGGCCTGATTGGTCTCCCTTCCACACATTCAAATCTTATCATCTCAGGCCTTGACACCAATGCAAAAACCAAAGAGGACTATATGTTTAGGAGGGCGCAGGACCGGATTAGGACCTATTACTACAAAACCAGAGAAGAACTTTTAAAGAATCCAACATTGCCCCAAGACCAGCTCCGGACTCTCATCAATGAACTCCAAAATCGTCTCAAATTGTCCAAATTTAATGGACATTTCTTCAACCGGAAGGATAATAAAAGTCTTTGTAATGCCGAAGGAGAATTCACTTGTCAAGGCAGGTGGAATAAAGATAAGTGTCTTTACAGCCCTCAACATAAAATCAATCCGTATGAGAGTAGGGAGGGAAGAATTATTTTCCAAACCTGGAACTTGGATCACGTGATTGAACGATCAAGATCGGTTATACCCGAAATTACGAAGGCGTTAAAAGATGCCGAGTGTATGGTCGTGAATGATCGGCAAGCATCGGTTGATGTCAAAGCTATATATAATGATCTATTCACTTTGTTTAACTTAAAATTTGTACATATTGTATGTCATGATAAAGGTGTACATAATACGAAAAAGGCAGGTCCGTATCTGCTTTACTAATCACACGACTACCATACAATATTTTTTATTACACATGTTCCTGTCAAACAATCCGGCCCTCAATTGTATTTTTTTAACAGATACGGATCAGCTATTTTAAAAAATATATATATATTAGACTTAGGGAAAAAAAAAGGCGACCCAAAAGGCAGAAATCCTGTAGTTATCGTAGATATATATAAGGCTTTATGTGTATTTCTTCAACTGCCAAATTTTTTTAAAGACTGATTTTTGACACTGATGAGCTTAACCCTGATTGGGTGTGTTACAAATTATTTTTTTAAACAATAACTAGATATAGATTTATGTTTGTTCACAAATGCTTATCAAGTTATGTGATTAGTAAGTATTAGATACTGCTATATATACAATAAATTATAGTTTGTCTATAAATGCTTGAATTTATAGTGCAATAGAGGCTTAGAAAATATAGAAACCGAGTGCTTTCTAGTTTGATAAAATAGCGCACACTTCTCTTAACAACAACCCGTATTAAACTTTATTAGTCAAAACTATAAAATTCAAGTATTTCTAGACAAATTATCAAATAACTTGTAGTGGCTTTTAGCTTAGATATGTGCTTTAAACGCAATAAATTAGTTTTGGGGATTGCTGGTTTTGTAAAAAAATGAAGGCTGTGTCGGGATGTTATCCCCTTGATAGATGTAGATTTAGATTAGTTCAATCATATCATATAACCAAATGACTGAGTATTAATCGACTGCCATAAGTCATGTAGACAAAAGGTTAAATAAATGTTTATCGAAAACTCTTTATTGCTATTTTTTTATCAGAGTACACAGTACAGAAACATTCTAAACTAAGTGATTCACACACAAAAAATGAAATAAATTAAATGTTATGAAAGAAAAATAATGACAAAAAATGGCTACAATCACCGGACTCTTCTCTTATCTATTAAATCTTTGGTTGTTACGTCAATACATTCGAGTCAGACCTGTAAAAAAAAATTCTTTTGTACACACTACCTGTTGTTTAATAGATTTGATTTGAAATCGGGTCAAGGATGTGCTCTACTTTTCACAGGTAGCTTTTTAGGTCGGATCCCGGTCGACCTCATTTCAAATTGACCTGATTTGGTAGAAGGAATGACCTTAGCACAGCAGTGACCCGATTCGGAGAGGTCTCTAGGGCAAACGGTCACAAGTTGACCCAATAAAAATTCATATTTACGAAATGGACTTCAAAGAAATAACAAATATCAGTCAAAATAAATAACATCAGAAGTGGGATAAATTCAAGATTTTGTTTATAAATCACGAAAATTTCTCTATTTGAAGCTCTTCAACAACAATTTTTTTTATAGTTGAATTATATCATGGCAAAAGCACTTCAATAAAACGATTTTTTTTAAAATATTGGAATTAAAAAATCTATGGCTGATGACGTCATAAAACAATAGTGGTTCATTTCACAAACAAAATAACATTATACAGCCTTATTAACAACCTTTTATGTTATAATTGAATTATATCCTGGCTTACTACAATATGGCAATTCAATGAAACAACATTTTTTCTAAATATTGTGATTTTAAAATCGTAAATCTTAAAATAATAAAATTTTCGGCTTTATTGGCTGATAACGTCATAAAACAAAGTAGTTTATTTGACCAAAACATGATTGAATAGCCTGTTAACAACGGTTTTTATGTTGTGTAACGCCTGAATGTGATTACATATACATTATTTTTAATATTAGATATTTAATTAGATAATTAGTCATATATTTGTCATTGTTATTATACAACGACATGAATCATATGAACGATGCGCTTTCACTTCTATTTTTTTCTATCAAATAATATGTAAAAACGTCAAGTTACGTATTCTATCCATTAGTGTTTATTCTTATTTTCAGTCAGTTGATTCAAAGTGTGCGAACAAGACGAATCAAACCAAGCAGTATAATTACCGGCATAGTTTTATTTCAAAACCTGATCCGTAAGTTATTTTTTCGTTTAATTTTTGAGACTTTACTGAGATATTACAACTGATAGTTTGTTATAACATTTACCTTAATTTAATTTGGAAATAAACTGCGACAAATCATACTCATCATCGTATTGTTTCTGGTCCCACAATTCCGGCAACGTTTCCAAAATAGCTTTAACACTCCCACTTCCTCCTTCTCTTTCACTATTCGTATTTGAGGGTTTATGTGAGAACAAATCCAACAATTGATCTGTTCCCATAGTTTCCAACTTACTATTATTTCCACTAATAATTGTATTAACAGTCTGAACTTTAAACTTCTGCAAACTAAAAACCCCAAAAAATTATAACATTCCCATCTTAGATTTTACATATCCTACCCCATAATTTTCTCCTCCAATGTTGCCCTAGTTATCAATCTATAAACATTAACAACTTTCCTCTGACCAATTCTATGTGCCCTATCCATTGCTTGTAAATCCTTCATTGGATTCCAATCATGCTCAACGAAAATCACAGTATCAGCTCCTGTTAGATTTAAACCAAGACCACCAACTTGTGTCGTCAATAAAAGAACATCAATAGAGGGATCATTATTAAACCGAGTAACAACTGAATGACGCTGACTTGGTGGTACAGAACCATCTAATCTGAGATAAGTCACACCTGGCATATGTTTTTTAAAAAGATCTTTTTCGATAATATCCAACATTGCTTTCAATTGACAAAAAACAAGTGCTCGATGTTGATTCACAACTAATTCAGTTGATTGCGGTTCAGTTACACCAATCCCACAATCTTGCAACAATTGCCTATAAGAAAAAAAAAATCAAAAACTTGCAGACCAAAGCTTGCTCACTTACTTCAAAGCCGGTATTTTTCCCGAATGACTTATATCATCCAATTTCGAATCTTGTGCTTGTAAATCAGCTAAGATATTCGTATATTGTGGATGTGACGAATTTAAGACAAGTTTCGGATGATTACAGACATTTTGCAAGTAACGCAATGCTTGGAAAATGTGAGTATTGCCTTGCATTGAACTTGCTGTAGCTCCCATCGAAATAGATTCCTGTAAAGTCTGGTGTGCTTGCGATTTAGAAAAATCTTCATAAAGCCGTTCCTGTAACGGACTCAATTCACAATAATAATCCTGTGTGATTTTAGGTGGCAAATCATCAAGTACATCCTCTTTAACTCTTCGTAACAAAAACGGAAGTACTTGCCGATGAAGAGCTTCCATTGCAAGTGCACCAGCTTCCTGTTCTTTAGGTAAGGATTTTGGGTCACGTGATGCTAAAATTGGACGAGAATAACGTGCAGTAAATTGTTTTTCAGTACCCAAAAAGCCTGGCATTAGAAAATCAAAAAGACTCCATAATTCTAAGACATTATTTTGAATTGGAGTACCACTCAAAATTAATCTATAGTTAGCTACAAGATTCTTAATAGCCATACTTGTACGCGTCTTTCCGTTTTTAATCACGTGACCTTCATCAAGTATTATATAATTCCACTTAATGTTACTAAAAACTGCAATATCTTTTCTTACAATATCATAAGATGCCACAATTAAATTATGTTTTTTAAATTTCTGTCTTAATTTTTCACGTTCTGTAGGTGATCCATTGTATTGTAACGGTTTAAGATATTTATTTGAGAGAAATTTCTCGACTTCATAAACCCAATGACCAGTCAAAGTCGGAGGACAGATTACAAGTGACGGTAATGGTGCACAATCAGCTGATTTCGTGTCTTTATATTTCTGATCTCTGTAATAATGATCACCAGCTAACATACAAATACTTTGTATCGTTTTCCCTAATCCCATATCATCACATAAAATCCCATGTAACTTATATTTATTTAGAAACGCTAACCAGTTAACACCAGCTTGTTGATAACTCCTTAATTCCGCTGTTATAGGTACTGGAACAACATAATCTGGTATGTTATTCGGTGATAACAACTGTTGTAAAAACTCTCTTTCACGATCACGTCTCTCACTTAATACACTCCCTTTTAAAGCTGGTGGTTCAGGTACACCACCATCAAGTGGCATAAGTTGTACTAAAGTAGCAAAACTATGAGTACCCATAAGTCTAACACACATATTTTGATCCGACATTCTGCCAAGTAGTGGCACAACAAGTAAAACAACGTATGGGATTATATCAAATTGAAGTGTGTCGATAATACAAGCAATTGCTTCAACAGCTCCTTGCCTGTCAATATCACAATCTATAGCACCCAATTTCGGTACAACTGACTCAACAACCATCTCCATAACTCGCACAGAATCAAGTTTTGCAAAGATAGCAAGACAACGTGACGCCAAGTGACGCACAGCTCTGTACGGATGTGACAACAACACACAAAGTCGTCTCAGTGACTTCTCCATCAAGTCAGGTCTTAAACTCGGATGAAGACTCGATGATGTCACTTCAAGTACTTGTAAAGCCCAAACGAGTTTCTCTGATTCATCATCTTTGTCATACCAACTTTTCGCATCGAAATTATCAGGGTCTATAGTTTCAAGAAGCTGACCCACCATTAGTTCCCACAATTTGGGGATTTTCTCGGGGAGTTCCTCTCGGAAAAAACTCGTAATTTCAGTGAGTGCTAGTGTAGCGCCTCGACGTTGTACTCTGTTACTTTTCTGATTCTCGTCTTCTTCTTTAAAGAGCTCATCGAGTGGGATATCGGTAGCTGGAGGACGTCCAGGACCACGTCCTGTGGAATTTGAGCGTCTGAAAGCAGCACGTTCCGCGTTTTTTTGCTGGTTGTTAAGTGTTACAATTCCGTTGTAGTTGCCTGGTTTTCCCCAGGCTAATTCTGATTTACTGTTCTCAGGCTGGATCTTATGAATAACTGGAGTAAACTCGGGATCACATCTTAGAAACGTACATAAATTTACTAGGATTTTATCATTGGGACATGGTGTTCTGCCACGACATTGATCCAAAAGATATGCTAAATGTTTGGCAGTTGTTTTCTGTAAGTTCTCGTCATTTTCTCTTTTGACTGACTCCATTAAAGGTTTAGCAAGTGGCGTGAGTTTTTCAGGAAGTGCACGAAACATAACTGCAGCACCGGCAAGTGCTGCCAACGTACTAACACTGAGTACTAACTGGTCGTTACTTGTTTGTATTACAGTACTTTGGATACTACGTCTGCGTTCTTCTAGACTTTCCTGGACTTTCGATTTTATTTTTATTTTGACTAGAGCATCCTGAGTTGATTGTCCTGTCAGTTCTTGAATACGTTCCAATGTAAAAACACTGTCATTTTCTGTATTTACAGGAACTTTATAATGTTTTAGAGTCGCCATAAAGTCACGTGTTTCTTGTGTCAGTCTTGTGAAACTCAAGGCGATTTCGTCAAAGTATACACGTTCATTAAGACACGCATGAAGTCGTTTTTTAAGTCCTTCAGGACAAGTTGGGGTTTCGCGGTCACGTTCAGCCCACTCGGCTATAACCAAACCGACCATCATACGTTGTAAAGCCGATTTGGAATTAAGATGTAGAAATAGAACTTTTTCGTAGCACTCTATTGGTTTTTCAATATTTCCACTATAGTCTATACCTGGTGCTGGCTTAATTATATAACAAGATAATAAACCTAACATTCTTGCTGCCATACATCTAACTTGTACAGAGTTATTTTCACGTGTTGCAAGTGGAGTGGTTTCACTGCCACCAATAAAACATTTAGGCATTCCAACACTATGATCAAAATTATGTAGACTGTCATTTTTTTTCCGTTGACTTCTTGCATGTATTAAAAAATTTGAATCAAAAGGAACTCTTGTTGGTTGCATACTTAGAAACAACCAGACTGTTATAAAAGGACAAGCAGCATGAAGTAATTCAACCAGTCCAGAATTTTGTACTAACTGTTCCCAGACTTTTTCAGCAACATCTCTGACGTCACATTGTGGCTCAACCAATACACGTTGAAACACGTGACGCATAGCATCTTGTAATAACTGAGCTTCCCATTTAATTGAAGATCCATCATTTGGTCTTTCTGTAAGTGTTCCAAGTGTTTGTAGTGTTGCTTTACGCACACTTGATGCACTATGACTTAAAAATGGCCATAAACGTGGTACAACTTCATTTAGAGGTTGAGGTGGAAGCAATTGCTGAGCTTCAGGTAAATTCAAAATAGCTGCTAATAATCCCATAAAGCTGTTACAAGCTGCTGCTAACTCATCTTGTTCAGCTAGTAAATCCCAGAGTTTTGTTACAACAACAGGAACTGATTCTGGTACTAATTGTACCAACTTTGATGTGACTGGTATTAAAGCAGAAGCTGCGACAGCAGCGACATCATCAACGTTATCAGACAATCCTTGAAGTATAAACGGGAATGCTTCTGGTAATAATGTATTAACCATATCTTCACGAACTGCTAATAAATATTTAAGACCTAATAAGCCTCCATGTCGTGCTTCCCACTCCTGATGCGACAAAAGTTGTAAGAGGATTTTTAAAGCGCCCTTACAACCATTTTCTTCCATAAGTTTCAAAACTGCACATAATGACTGTGCGCATGTTTCACGAACTGGTGCTACCACTGCATCAGAAACAAAATCTCCAAATCGATCTAATGCCAAAACACACAAAAGACGTATAGCCATATCTTCTAACCAAATCTGATGACACTCTTCCATTTGTTTTAATGTCAAGTTGGTACTCTTACCAGCACCACGTCCATGTACTGTAATTATCTCACGAAGTGCTGTAGCAGCACCATGACGAGTTTCCCAACTTGAACTAAATAAATCCTGACTTAAAGAGTCACAAAACCATTCCAAAGGCCAATCACCACTTTCAAGATCAACATCTGGAACATCTACACAAATTTCTTGACACTTTCTAAGTTGGTAACACTTACCAATACTGTTATTACTATCTTCCTTTAGCTCAATTTTAATTCGTTTCTTCTCAGGTTCTTCTCCGTTACTTGTCGTTTCTTCAGGATCACGTGACCGTTGTTTATTTACTGCTTGACGGGCTTTTCTTCTTGCACGATTCATTTCACGTGAACTTAAACCTTCGCTCACACATGAAATTAAATCGCGGAGAGGTTTCTAAAACTAAAAAATTACAAAAAAATCTTTTAGAAGAACAAAAAACGTACTCTAGAAATTTCGTTTTTATCGCAATTTTCCGAAACGATTAAATCCTCATTACTGAAAAGATTTGAAGTGTCGATACCGATCTGAGCGGCTACATCAAGTCCCAATCGGGCATTTAAAATTTGTCGTTGTTTTGCCATTTTTTCACGAATGTCGGCACAACAAGAATCTTCGTCAAGATCAAATTCTTTTCCTTCGGATGCCATCAAATGGGTGCTGTTTTTAAGGACTTTATCCATATCAAATTGGTGGAAACGTAAACGACCAACAGTTGATAAGGGAAGATTTTGAAGGTCATCATCTGTCAACAAAAGAATTGAAACGTAAAACACTCACTAACACCAAACACTTTACCTAATAAAACGCACGTTTCGACAACAAAGTTGTCAACCTGAGAATGACAACTTTATTGGCGAAACGTACCTCGTATTAAATAAAGTGCTTGGTGTCAGTGGGTGTTTTACGTTTCATTTAACACAACAAGAAGAACAAAAGTACTGTTCATTTAAGTTGGCAATAGAAATAGCAATTTGAAGTAAATCTGTTTGTCATAAATTTACCATTTACACAAAAAAAAGTGTCAAAAAAGTCAGTTTTACAATGAGACATTTCTAAAAATAGTGTCTCAATAAAAAAACTATATATTTCGGCACAAAACAGTGTGTTGACATCATCAATCAAAGTTCTCTATTGTGACATAATCGCATTGTTTTGCGACGAGCCGTATATTCATTTAAAAACAGTGTTTAATATTTATTCTCAGACAAAAAACCAATTTCCTTGACCCAGTTGGGTATCTTATCGCAGTTTTTTTTTTAATTGCAAAGCAATGTCGTATTAACCTTGAAAATGGTATACCTTTTTTTTAACACATCTGGTGGGAATTTTTCTGATATTTTTTATACTCACATATGGTTTTTTTTTATCTATAAACACCCACAAATATCACAATTCAACTGTTTTGACTCCCCCTTATCATATATCAGTAAATTCATATGAAAGACGTGTGTAGGTTGAGATAATAAATAACAACGACAAAGGAATGCCAATATAATCAAAAAATAGTTCATTTAAACAAAATTTTTATTAATACTTAACCGATTGTTAAAACAAAAATTATTTTAAAAAGAGAATTTAATTAGGTACTTTTCCAAAGATAGGTATGCCACTTGTCTACACTTGTTTTATAAAATTGTGAAGGCTTACAGCCGCCCCCACCAAGGGGGTAAACAAAATCAGGTTTCAAAAAGAGGCAAATTCGAGTAAAAAATCAGATTATATTACATCCTTAACAGTATGTTACACATTTTTTTTCGAGGCTAATAAGATAGTTATTCTAAAAAAATATCATAAAACAGTTGCAGTTATTTCAAACGTTGAGTACTGGCCCAAAAAAAATATGAAAACTTTATCATGGTTGTCATGGCTAAAGACGCAAAATTTAAAAACAAAAATTTCAAAAACACAGATCGCTAAATATCATCATTTTTAATGAACCAACTAGAAGAGAATCCCTGTATATAATCTTGTGAAAATTAATAAAAAAGAATAATAACGGCAAAAAAAGTATAAAAAAAAAACAAACAAATAAAAATCCTAATCAAACCCAAATATTGATTTTTGTGTTTTCAGATATAAAAACAGGAAAAGTAGTCACAAATTCAAAAAAAAAAAAAGTTTTTATTAATTTATTAGTTAGTTTAATACCGCAATTGTTCTAAAAAGTGATTTCATTTATTGAAATTTACGTTAAAATCCAGTTATGTGTCTTGGAGCAGTTGTCAATAACTCAGTTAAGTGTTTATAGTGAATTAGTGAAAGAGTATTGTCAGATTTTGAGTCAGTTAACTGATTTTGCCAAATTCGGACAAAGTCATTTAGTTATTAACGTTCTTGTTCCTGTTAAATATCCAGATTTATGTGAGAAACTCGATCTGGATCCAATTTCTATTGAAATCACCCAAAGGAACTTCGAGAAATTTTCCCTAAATTTATTGAAGATTGTGAAGTATATTTTGGGCCAAAGTTTTGATTTTGAGTGCGATTTGACAACGTACCGAAATTTAGACGATTTATTATTTCTTGTCTCTCAATCTTCTACAATTATAAAACTTGAAATTCTCAAAGTTTATTTAGACTTAAACAAAAAACTTAAAAATAACAATTTCGACAAAATAATTCAATTCAAAATGGATTTTTTGGACGTTATTTCAAGCAGTTGATTTACGAAATTTTCAATAAAAAAATTTCAGTCTCCTCCACTGAATTTAACTTGTTTGAATCTCTGATTTTTGAGTTTTTTCAACAAAATCTGGAAGGACAGATTTTTGAAAAAATCAGCGAGTTTTTACTGACGAAAAACACGGAAATTTTGCCGTCAGTGCCTCTCTTAAAATTTTGTAAACAAAAAAGACAAAAACCACTTTATTGTGAAGCAGATTTTGAAAGTTTTACTAAAAGAGCCTTAGAAGAATTTAATACTTCTGTTTTATGTGGCTTTAAGACGTTTCTTTTGTCTGATATAAGAAATACAGACGTGGAAGGCCCCAAAATTAACTTAGACACAATTTCAAAAAAATGGAAACACTTTTCTGATTTTTTTCTAAACCAGATTGATCCTACTGACTGCGCCAATCACTGTAAAATTCCGCAATTCTTAGAGTTTCTTAATGAATTAGCAACAATTCTTACTGAAATAACAATAGAAACACAAAACACCCCAAAATTACAATTTTTCGACAATTCTTTATTTATCAAAGTTCGTAAAATTGTAAAACAAGTAAAACAAGTGAAGAGTACACGAAATTTGGGACACATTTTGACATTTTTTCGAAATACAGATAGTCATTTCTGACATTCTTGTACCTGATATATCGTCAAACGATGAGTTGATTTTAAAAGAAGTAACAAAAGTGTTACCTGCCATAATCTGTATTTCTTCAAGTGATTTTGTCAAAGTTTTGACAGTCAAGGATTGTCAAATCAAAATTGAAACTTTCTGTAACAAATGTTCCGAGAGAAACAAAGATTTTGGCATGTGTATCAATTTTGCGAAAATTGATATAGATCTGACAACACTGTCAAGTGTTATTTTGAAAAACGTGTTAAAAATTTTGACATTTGACAACTCTGAATTTCTAAAATTCAGTCCCGTTTATTTTGATCCACCCTCGTACTAAAAAATATCATAAAACAGTTGCAGTTATTTCAAACGTTGAGTACTGGCCCAAAAAAAAATTATGAAAACTTTATTATGGTTAGGGCAAAAAGCGCTAAATTTAAAAAAGGGATTTCAAAAACACAGTTCTCTAAATATAGTCATTTTTAATAGACCAACTAAAAGAGAATCCCTGTATATAATCTTGTGAAAGTTATTAAAATGAATAATAAAAAAGATATAAAAAAACAAACTTAAATAAAGTTCCTTATCAAATCCAAATATTGATTTTTATGTTTTCAGTTATACAAACAGGAAAAGTAGTCACAAATTTAAAAAAACTGTTTTTATTAATTTATTAGTGAGTATAATACCACAATTGTTCTAAAAAGTGATCTCATTTATTGCGTTATAAATGTAAAGACTCTTATCCAATTTCTCTAGCCTAGAGGCGAATTATGAAACGTATTCACAGTCTACCACTCTTTCAAAATCTCCAAATTAGACTGTGACTGAACCAATCAACTTACCAGGCCCGGGCTGGGGCTCCCAGGGTGGTACATTACTAACAATCGCCCTGACTGCCTCAGCAGCCGCAATTCTCGTCTCCCAATTATTCGACCTCAAATAGGTCGCAGTCCTTGTAAGTAGTGTTGCCAACTCATGGGGGTGCAATTTCTGTACTTCCCCCAGTTGTTTGGCAGCAGCTGATCGCGTAACAGCCGAACTGCCGGTCTCCAAAAGCACAAACAGTCTGTCCAACCTGGCAAAGTGAAATTTCGTACTATTCGTTCGCGAATTTTAGGACTCTCACCTGCTCGACGTCATGATGTGTTATGATTGGGGTTACAGCGAACATATGGAACGGCCCCCAGGTTAATCTGAAAACAGCCAGGTGGTGATTTTTCGGGGTTTGAAGTGACAGATTTTGGGCTAATATGGAGACGAGATGGTCGGGGAAATTAGGGGTTTTTGAGGGTTTTTCGAGGGTTGAGTACTCACTTGACGCTCTGGAATCGTGTCACTTGATTGATAAAGACATTTTGTAACGTTTCATCATCAGTTTATGACGTTTTAATAGAAAAATTAACGCAAATAACGTTTTATATGTGGATTTAAATGAAGGGAAGTTCATGTTTCAACGATCAAATTTATACTGACAGCCATGATGAGATGGGCTCCGACTTTATGCCACGATATGGCTCTGATTGGTCGAAAAATTCAACGAAGGCGTGAAGGGTTGATTAAACAAAACAACAATTGCCGTCATTACAAGCCCAAAAAAAAATTTCTAAATTATAATTCTTTTTGAGAAATATTGCCCGTTGTTAGTGCAAACTAAGCTAATAGTGCTTGTTTCAGATATATGGAAGAGTAATTTAAAAAAAAGAGTTAAGCCTCGGTATGAACACAGCCTTGGCTTTGAAATATTTACGTCAAGTACCGAAAAAAAAAGACAACAAATTTCAACATGGCGGCAGGTTCATCTGTCAAAAAAAATCGGCAAAAAAATCCCAAAAATCGTACAAACAAGATACATTTAGTTTTTGACTCGAATAAACGTAGGTTAGTAGTTATTTTCTGATTATTATGATTCCCGTGTGTTTTTTTCACGTTTTGTGTAACATAACCTCACTTTGTCACGTCTCAGGGAGTTTTTAACTGGTTTTCACAAACGGAAGCTCCAAAGAAAAAAAGAAGCACGTGAGAAGCTTGAACGTGACTTAAAAGAAGAAAGAAAACGTCTGAAAACTGAAGCAAAAGAATCGTATAAAAAACTGGTGGTTTCACACAGACCTATCCCTGAACTGGAGACTCTCTTCAAAGAAGAATACGAAGAAGATGATGCCACTGTTAGAATAGAGGAATTGTCGACTAATGTGATAGCGAAAGAGAATAACTGGATTGGGGCTAACCAGGCAATACACGAAGAGGTTGAAGATGAAGAAGAGGAGGAGGTTCCTGGAATGGAATTGAGTGTTAAGAAGAAGAAGAAAACTGAGGAAAAAACAAAGTTTGATTCAGAACGGGACGTGAAAAGACTACTCAAAAAAGAAGCAACAGCAAAAGTGAAGAAGAGTAAAGTGTTTCAAATGAAGAATAAAATGGAGAGTCGGAAGCAAAAGAAGAAATCTATGCAGGAAAAGAAGCAAAGGATGAAACTTAAAGAGAAGAAGCGGAAACGGTGATTGTCAATTTTGATCTTATTTATTTAAACGACCAACTTTACGCACGTTACTTGTTAAATTACGTTGTATTTTGTAAATTACGTTGTATTTTGTATGTGTTTCAAGAGCCCCAAAATCAATAAATTTGTAATAAAACATATTTATTTCATTTACATTCAAAAATTTATTTGTTGACAAGTGTTTTTGTTCCTAAGGACGCCGCCAAAGAACGCTGCGTTTCATATTAATTTGGCATTTTCAAATGACGTCATACGGCAGCTTCAGAACAGGTCCCAATGGTTTTCTTATGGCCAATAAACTTCGAGAATTTTTTTCACTTATTTAGCGAATGATATCCAAATTATTAGTTAAGGTGGCATAAAGTGCACCTTGAAGTCTATTTAAAAATGTTGTTAAAACTATTTTTTTTCAACAGTTTTATGTAAATTAACAATTATTAAAATAAAAACGCGGGAAAATTTATAAATTTACTGTCTTTTAGTGTTTGACTTGTTTTTGATATATTTCTTTTCAAAATTTCGGAGATTTTGAAAAATAAATTCCAGAGATGACTTTATAACACTTGGGGTAAAATCGTGTAAGAGAAATTTGTTGCTAAAAGTTGTTAAAATACACTACATAAAAGATGAATTAAACAAAAAGATGTGAAATAAAACTCAAAATTTTCAATAAAAAATTGTAAATTAAAACATAAATGAACAATTCTATTAATAACAATGTCATGAATTTTACATGAAGCACTTTTTTCTGACACAACTGATGGCTCAAAGTCCCAATTTTATTTCTATTGCAAGCCCCTAGTTGTACAAATGAAGTAGGCTCTTGTCAAAGGCCACTCTATTTTTTTTAATTATTTTTCCGATAACAGATAGCGTGAAAAGGGACTTGCAATACAAATAAAATTAGGACACCCTATATATAAACTAAGACTTGCAATAGAAATAAAATTGGGAGTTACTGTATATAAACAGAGTTTTTAGAAAAAGTAAACAGTTTTTTTGTGATTGCGTAAAATGTTGACTTGAGATTTATGACCTCACCTTTCAGTTAGTAATAATGTAGCCGTTTAAATCAGTGTTTAGACTTATTTGTTTAAATAAAATTAATTATTTAATATATTTGAAAACATTTTTTTTATTAAATATAAATTGAAAACAAATCGCAAAACATTTTGTTGAAATACCCGAATATTTAAATTCATTAATGATTTATTATTTGAACTAATTGTTTACATAATACGATGATTCAGTACTCAAAGACACAAAGGCGCTCGACATTCGTTGATATAATAGACATTTTTTGTTGTTTTTTTCTAAATTTATCGATATTTCTCATTGTTTGAAATCAGTAGTGCTCCAGCTCTCGAATAGGACGCATCACAGCCGCTCTAAAGGCGCGTATTTTTATTTATTATTAATTATTAAACGGAATATATCACGATTTTGTTTAAACAAATACATTTTTGCTTTATCAAATTTCCTAACAAAACAGAGATAAACAGTTTTGAGTATCTACTATAATTATTTGTAATTGATTTATTAATAAATTCACGAGTATTATTTAGAGTTTCTTTCCACCCCCTTTTGTAAAAAATAAATAAACGATTTAAAGTAAGTTTCTTTTGTTTTATTGGGGTTTGGAGGGTAGGTTTCAAAGACATCGCTGGAAATCTGGATTAAAGGTAAGTCCGAAAGAAGCAGAAGGAAGGATTCGCCACCTATCAGTTGCTTTAAATTAAGACTTGATTATTGTAATATTATTTTGTTATAAAATTGTTTCGTATTGTAATTTGTAATTTTGTATTTTTATTAATTTGTTTTTCAGTTTTAGGTGACGTTTTTGAAACGACCTACTCCAGACTGTCCAGTGTGTGTATCAACAACGCCTTCCTTGCTTAAAGGTCAGATTTTTTTCTATTATTATCTTTTATAGCATTAGTTCAGTTAGCGAATTTAAACATCATTTTGCAAAATTTTCAAAATAAGTTAAAAGGAGCGATCAACATATTTTTTTTCGATTTTCTCTTTATTAATTAGGAGTAACAGAAAACGAAACATCAAATAGTAATTAAACAAGGCACTTACAAAACTGTTTTATGAGAATAGGCCGAACTAAAGCTACACTTTTTAAAATTGAATTAAATTTTAACATTTTTTCTTAAAATTTATCTGTTTATTTGTGCAGTATTCATTAGACGTTTTAATAGAAATATAAATTTGTTTCGTATAGCTCTAAAGATACATAAGTTTATTTTTGTTCAGTTTATCCTTTTCCCTACCTTTAAAATAATAGGTTTCAAGGACGTCGCTGGAAATCTGGATTAAAGGTAAGTCCGAAAGAAGCAGAGGGGACTCGCCACATAAGGCAGAAGAAGAAGCATCAATTTCAGGATTAAAGGTAGGTTCGAAAGAAGCAGAAGGAGGGGATTCGCCACCCAACAGTTGTGGCAGAAGAAGATGCTTTAAGTAAGACTTTATGACTTTGTTAAAATTGTTGATCTCTGTTTTAATTTATATTTTTTTATTGACAATTTTGAGTTTTAATTTACATCGATTTTTTTTAATTCATTTTTTATGTAGTATATTTTAACAACTTTTGGCAACAAATTTCTCTTACACGATTTTATCCCAAGTGTTACAAAGCCACCTCTGAAATTTATTTTTTAAACTCTTCAAAATCTTGAAAAGAAATATATCAAATACAAGTCAAACACTGAAAGTCAGTATTTTTTTAATTTTTCCGCGTTTTTTTAAATAATTATTAATTTACATAAAACAGTTGAAATAAATTTAGTTTTAACAACATTTTTAAATAGACTTAAAGGTGCACTGTATGCCACTTTAAATTATAATTTGAATATCGTTCGCTAAATAAATGAAAAAAATTCTCAAAGTTATTGGCCATAAGAAAACCATTGGGACCTGTCCTGAGGCTGTCGTATGACGTCATTTGAAAATGCATAATTGTCAATAAATTTAAAAGAGATGTTTCAAATTAAGAAGAAAATAGAGACTAGGAAGCCAAAAAAACGATAAATTTTTTAAAAAAAACTCGAAAATGGCACTAATTATTTGTAAATTTTGATAGAAAAAATCCTTTTGGGATTACAAATTTGAAATTCCAACTTCACGGTTATTATCTTAACAGTGCTGCCAACCGTTGACATTTGTTCACTTGCACCCCAAATTATATTATTTTTCAAATTTTATGTTACGTTGAGTTTAAAATCAATCAGTTTGTTACAAAACTTTATTTTTTTTTGTTTTTCATCCGAAAACACCTCTTCAATTTACCATAATTTCAAAATTGAACCCGCACCTAACTTCACACTATTTACCGGTACTGTCATTGTCACTTTTGCGCCAAAAAATCAAACCAAATCTTTTTCTTTTCCTTATTTTTCCCGTTTTAAGTGTTTTCACCTGTGTTTTTTGTTTTTATATCCGTGTTATGTAAGTAATTCCTTCTTGAATGACGTAAGTATGATCAAAGTTTTTGTTAGGTTATGTTAAGTCATGTCTGTCTCGGAAATTCCCCCTTTTTCCATTTGGGAGAGCTTCAACAAGACAATTCCCACTTTAATGAGCATGAAACCGACCGAAAAAAGCGCCGAACATTTAACAAATATCATTAAACTGGCGGACTTTGCAAGTATTTTCGTTTACAATAAGGAGCCCCAAACTAGTCTCGACGACTACCTGGAAATTTTAAATAAGTATAAGTCGTTTACAACTTGGTTTCTCGGTCGGTTTTTCTACCTCATGAGTTGTGACGATTTAAATAAGAGTCATAATGTTTATGTTGAAATCCAGTTATGTGTCTTGGAGCAGTTAGCAATAACTCAGTTGAGTGTTTTTAGTGAGTTAGTAAAGGAGTATTGTCAGACTTTGAGTCAGTTAACTGATTTTGCCAAATTCGGACAAAGTCATTTAGTTATTAACGTTTTTGTTCCTGTTAGATATCCAGATTTATGTGAGAAACTCGATCTGGATCCAATTTCTATTGAAATCACCCAAAGGAACTTCGAGAAATTTTTCCTAAATTTATTGAAGATTGTGAAGTATATTTTGGGCCAAAGTTTTGATTTTGAGTGCGATTTGACAACGTACCGAAATTTAGACGATTTATTATTTCTTGTCTCCCAATCTTCTACAATTATAAAACTTGAAATTCTAAAAGTTTATTTAGACTTAAACAAAAAACTTAAAAATAACAATTTTAACAAAATAATTCAGTTCAAAATGGATTTTTTTGGACGTTATTTCGAGCAGTTGATTTACGAAATTTTCAATAAAAAAATTTCAGTCTCCTCGACTGAATTTAACCTGTTTGAATCTCTGATTTTTGAGTTTTTTCAACAAAATCTGGAAGGACAGATTTTTGAAAAAATCAGCGAGTTTTTACTGACCAAAAACACGGAAATTTTGCCGTCAGTGCCTCTCTTAAAATTTTGCAAACGAAAAAGACAAAAACCACTTTATTGTGAAGCAGATTTTGAAAGTTTTACTAAAAGAGCCTTAGAAGAATTTAATACTTCTGTTTTATGTGGCTTTAAGACGTTTCTTTTGTCTGATATAAGAAATGCAGACGTGGAAGGCCCCAAAATTAAGTTAGACACAATTTCAAAAAAATGGAAATACTTTTCTTATTTTTTTCTAAACCAGATTGATCCTACTGACTGCGCCAATCACTGTAAAATTCCGCAATTCTTAGAGTTTCTTACTGAATTAGCAATAATTCTTACTGAAATAACAATAGAAACGCAAAACACCCCAAAATTACAATTTTTCGACAACAATTCTTTATTTATCAAAGTTCTTTCATTGCTAAACCGCCATTTTCAAACATGTGAAAACAACGTCGAATTTAAATCAATTTTTGAGTGCTTTCTGAATCTTGTTTTGGTCTCAAACTCACTAAATTTTTTCTTCGATATTTTTTCTTTTATTTTCTCTCAAAATTTGTTAAGTCTTGTTGAGTTTCAAGGCACGAGTGAGTTTCCACGATATAAGAAAGAACTAACTGAATTTTTGAAATTTGTGGTTCGGCATACAACAAAAGATGTTGCTTTTGACTACCTAAATGAATTTTTGGCGCGAATTTCAAGTGGCCTTTTTGAAATACCCCAAATCTATGAAATTGAAACAAATTTTATGAAAATCGTGAAACAAGTGAAGAGTACACGAATTATAAGTAATTTGGGACACATTTTGACATTTTTTCGAAATACAGATAGAGTCATTTCTGACATTCTTGTACCTGCAATATCGTCAAACGATGAGTTGATTTTAAAAGAAGTAACAAAAGTGTTACCTGTTATAATCTGTATTTCTTCAAGTGATTTTGTTAAAATTTTGACAGTGAAGGATTGTCAAATCAAAATTGAAACTTTCTGTAACAAATGTTCCGAGAGAAACAAAGATTTTGGCATGTGTGTCAATTTTGCGAAAATTGATATAGATCTGACAACACTGTCAAGTGTTATTTTGAAAAACGTGTTAAGAATTTTGACATTTGACAACTCTGATTTGAAATTAAATGCACTTGAAGTCCTTCCATTTTGTTCAAATCACATTCTAAAGTTTCATTCAGTTCATGTTGCTCGAATATGGGTTGAGAAAAGTGGAGATCCTGAGGAAATTGTCCGAAAAAAATTTGGGGATGTCGTGTCAAAAATTGTCAAGTATGGACAGGACAATCAAGTTCTAAGTGATGCAATTAAGGGTGAAATAATTGAAATTCTGTTCAATTGTTTACTGCGAGTGACGAAAAAAAGTTTGGAAACTTCTGATTTTAAATTACAAGAAACGGTACTTTACACGATTCAAGAAATCTGTATTTTGAAATGTAAGAAGACTGTATTACCGATAATTCAAATTCTTGTCTATTTGATTATGGTACCAACTTCGAAACATCAACTAATTGCAGTAAATAAATTTCTTGAGTTAGCTGAGACATATAATACGTCACCAAGCCAGATTTACAAGCAATACAAACGAGAAATTTGTGAAATTATTACACATTTGTGTATTGTGGATCAGGCTTTACTAAATTATCCTCTTGCGACATCACTGAGTAAAATTTCAGTCGCGTTAGAGTTTTACAGTTCAAAAGATTTTGTTACAAGAGAATGTCAGTATCTCCTGCCGTTTTTTGTCTCGGAAGTTATTAAAAAACCAGTAGTTGGGATACTAATCGACCAGATGGTCCTACTAGTCAATGTCGGTTTAACCGAACTTTTGGCGAGCATATACGGCAATATATTTATTCACATCTTTCTTAATGGGACAAAGGACGATTTTAAACAATTAACAATCTATTTAGAAAAGACAACAGGTCTACCATCATCAACATTACGAAAACGCAGTCTTTGGGTGATTTTGAATGAGCTTTTGTTGAATTTTCATGAGAAAAAAGATAAAGTCCTGCTGGCTTTACGTTTTCTTGCTAGTGAGGATCCAGAGACACGGACTGATGATGTGAGGGAATATCTTCAGTCGCGTCTTTTAGGCCTTTTACAACATTTTGATTTCAAATTAATGACGAAAAACACAAATCGAATTGATTTAATTCTTTTAAGTCTTGCGGATTTTTTAAAATTTATGGGTCCGAGTTACGTTACTCCGTTACGGTTTAAGGTTATTGCTATGCTGCGAACTGCAAATTGTGTGGACTTCCCCGAATTGAATTGTGATGTTTGGGATTGTTTCGTGAGAAGTTGTGAAGTTGGCGCCTTGGGCTCTCAATTAGCCACAATTTTTGTTTCATTATTACCTTTAATTCAGACCTGTCCGAAAAAAATTAACGATATTTTTAAATATCTGGTTGTTGAGAACGAACTGCAGACGAGTGACTCAATCAAAGATTTGTTTTTTGTCGATGATCCTAATGTAGATTGTTTAGTTGTACAAACAATCAGGAAATATATCAGAAAATTCGATGATTGTTGTTTTCGTGACAAAATGAAAATCTTTTTGAAATATCTCACACATGAAACTGTCGAAGTCCGAGTGAGGAGTCTTAAGCAACTCAAAGTTTTAATGGAGAAAAATCGGCAAGAATTAGATGAGATTATTTTGGGTTATAATGGAATTGATCCGGTGATTGTTGAGTTAATTGAAATTTTGACACTTGGCTGTCGCGAAAAAGATCCCATTTTGAAACTCGCCTGTGGGGAAGTTATTGGAGAATTGGGGGCTGTCGAACCTGCCCATCTTCCTAGAAAGTACGCCGAGAATAGTCGGTTATTTACATTTTTTATAGACGATGATGTGTTCATTGTTAATGCACTGAATGAACTCACGAGGGCACTACAGGGTGAAAAAAACACTGTTGTAAGTTGGCACAGAGTTGGTGTAACAACCGCCAAACAAGTAAAAAAATACGATCCGGCTCAAAGGACCAAATTAAAAATTGCACTGAATTTGTCTTCTTTGTTTTGAACGGTCAACACAGCGGTAAAATAAGGTGTTCTGATTGGCGGTTGTCATAGCAACGTCTCACAATATGGAATAGGCCTTAAATTGTAATTTTTTCCTAGAATATGGATCGGTTTGGAGTTGCAATTCAGGAAATTCTAAAACATTACTCAATTTCATCAGACGAGAACAGCTCTCGAAATGATTTATGGAAACAGTTTCCTGAAAGTCAGCAGGAATTGATGTTGCCATTATTAACTTCGCGATATATAGTTTCCAATTTGGAGGAAATGACTTTTCCTAATCCGATTTTTGGGAGTTCACAAGGGGCGGAGTTTCAAACGTGGCTTTACAAGTGGGTTTTTTTGATTTTTGTCAAATTTTGTAACCAATTTTTTTTCTTTAGTTGGACTAAAAGTCTAATTATGACATTGCCACAGCAAAATCAGACCGTTTTGACTCCATGTTTGCCAGCAATGAAGCAAGATAACCGAATTTTAATGCAATTTTTACCTCATATTCTTCTACATTCAATTGTTTCTGATACGCAGGAAAATATGGAAAGGGCTTTTATTGAAATAAAGGCTGTGGTTGGATCGTTTACTCAAAAGAAAAATGATTCAGAGTTACTTGTAATTTCTGTCTTTAAAAAAAATAAACGAAAAAAAATTTGTTTTTTCTAGATTAGGTCACTGCCAAATTGGCAACCAATAATTGAATCACTGAAAAAAACCAAAAAAACTCAAAGCACAAAAGTCGTTTTTGTCATTTTGGACTTTTTAGAAAGATGGACGCGTGAATGGCAATGGAAAATGGGATCAACAGCACGCAATGATTCAAATTTTATTAAAATAAAAAGTTTTTTAGAAAATTTTTGTAAATTAGAATTGGCTATGTGCAATTTTTTTTGCGGGGAATACCCGCGCGCTCTTATGTACCTCGAAGACTACGTCACAACGAACTCGAACGAATTTTCCCGACATTTAACGTTTCTAGCCGAGGTACGTGGTTGCCATAGCAACCTTATATATTCTTGATTCAAGAGATATAGGGCTGGCCAATTAAAAAGTCGTAAAAACTATGTAAATAGTCATTAAATTAAGTGGCCGTGACCTTGATACAGTCGACCAGCTTTGTTTTCGATATAACAAAACATAAAATAACTAATCATTGTCCGTCCAACTGGACAACTATATCAACATTTTGTTACTAATTGATTACAGAGGTGCAGTTGTTTACATAGTTTTTACGACTTAATTGGCGAGCCTTATATCTCTTGAATCACGAATACCTTAACTTATGCAAATTTTTAAGATTTATGCTCAACTGGACGAACCTGATGGTGTTGCTGGGGTTACAGCTGTTCAGCTCACTGAGCCCCCCATTGAGCAACGTATCCTCTCTCTTGAAGTATCCGGTAAACTTTCAGACGCTGCTGCTTGCTATGAACACGTCCCCCAGATGAAACTCCACCACATCAAAGGCTTAATCCAATGTTACCTTGACCTTGACAATGTCAATACTGCTCTACATGTAGCACAAGGGGCCATGGGTAGTCAACCCGAATTCGGTAATATGCTTCTAGAAATGCAAGCCGAGCCTTTGTGGCGTTTAGGTCGCTACGAAGACCTTGAATCACTCCTTCGTCGTCCCGAAATGGCCGAAAACAACTCCTGGGGGGTTCAAATCGGTCGCGCTTTGCTCGCGTTTCAAAATCGTGACCGTCAAACATTTGAAACGACAATTGAAGGTCTTAAAAGTCAACAAGTCGAGCTTTTAGGGGCGGCAAGCGTTGAAGATGGGGCATACCAGCAAGGCTATTGTTACATCAGCCGGTTACATGCCCTAAACGAGTTACAACAAGTCGAAAAAATCACGTATGAAATTCTTGCTAAAAATGACAGTGATTCTGTCAGTCAGGTCATCCAGAATTTGGCGAAAGAGTGGGAATTGAGGATTAAAGTCGTACAAGAGTCAGTTCGGATCATTGAACCGTTATTATGCCTCAGGAGAGTTGCAATCGACCAATCGAAACGTATTATTGAGAATATGGGCGTGACAATGCCGCTATTTGATCGCTTATTGGGTGAATGTTGGTTATTGAGTGCTAAGACAGCAAGAGCTGCAGGAGCGCATCAACAAAGCTTTACATACACACTCAAAGCCGAAGATTATGCCCCTCCAAATCTGTTTGTTGAAAAGAGTAAATTGCATTGGTGTAGGGAAGAACATGAACAAGCTTTGACTACTCTAAGACGTGGGTTAGAGATTTTGTTACCAGATCAATCCAGAGAGGCAGTGGCCTCACTTTCACTCGAAAAAAAGAAAATCTGTGCTGAAGCTAAGCTTTTGATTGCGTGTTACAATGATTCGGTCTCGAATGTCGATAATGATATCAAAATGACTAATTATAGGGAGGCTAGTGAGGTGTATAAGGAGTGGGAGACGGGACTGGTAAGTAAAATTCTTTGTATGCACTTAAATTGCCCCGAAATTATTGCCCAATAACAGTTTATTATTGATTTGAGAAGCTAAAAGTTCAAGCCTGAGGTCACAAATATGGATAAAATATTGAAAAACGCTGCGCTTTAGGCACTAGAGACTTTTAAAGATGAGAAAGAATTGAACAAACTGTTATTTTTCAGCGAGAAGACAGAATTTTTTTCATTTGTTTGGAGCTATTTTAACTGAAAATTTTCAGTGTTTTGTCCACGTTTGTGACGTCACAGTGGGGCCTTGACGGTTCAGTGAAGTATTCGGTGTTAATTTCAGTAACTTTTCGAGGTTAATCTGTTTTTAGGTAAAATTGGGCCAGTTTTACGACCGCAGATTCGAAAATCTCGCCGAGGAGGAACGTGATAGCAAAGGCAGCGACTTACAAATTTGGATGATCAATTGTTTTTGCAAATCGTTACGTTACGGCACTACTTTTGTTTATCAATCAATGCCTCGTTTACTCTCAGTTTGGTTCGATTACGGTACAAGACTACTCGACGTCACTGATTCGAAACTAAAAGAAGAAAGGAAAAATATTCTGATAAAAATGACAAAACTCATTGATAATGCACTTGAAACGCTCCCAACTTTTATATTTTTAACGGCTTTCTCACAGATTATTTCACGGATTTGTCATCCGCAAAAAGAAGTCTACATTGAATTGAAGTCGATTATTATAAAATTGTTGTTGCATTATCCTCAGCAAAGTCTATGGATGATTATTTCTGTGATTAAGTCAAGTTATGAAGTACGAGCGAAACGATGTGTTGAGATTTTTGCTGATCCTAAACTAAGAACAAATACAATGCAAAAACTTGTGAGGGATTTTACGAGTCTAGCTGAAAAATTAATTGAATTGTGCAATAAATCTGTACCTAAAGAAATTGAAACGACTACAGTTAGTGCACTTTTAAGGACATTGCCTAGGTAGGTTTTATCCGATCCAAATAAGAGGTTTACTAAATTTGACGAGAAAATTAATGTTGTAAAATTTTAGATTGTTAAATAAGTCCGACTTTAGTGAAATCATGATTCCCACTCATAAATTCCGGAAGTTGGTGTTACCAAATCCGGATTTTTCAAGCAGCCAACATAATCCATTCCCAAATCGTTACGTCCATATTGTAAGCATTGACGAAGAAGTAACCATTTTGAGAAGCTTGCAACGACCTAGAAAAATAACTTTTCGAGGATCTGATGGGAAACCGTATATTCAAATGCTGAAACCCAAAGATGACTTAAGAAAAGACTTCCGTTTAATGGAATTTAACGATATCGTCAATCAATTGTTATCGCGTGAGCCTGAATCACGTCAAAGACGACTTCATATAAGACTATATTCAGTCTCTCCACTCAATGAAGAGTGCGGATTGATTGAATGGGTGCCAAATTTGGTTGCATACAGACCAATTTTGCAAAGTTTATATAGACAAAGAGGCAAGGGAATGTCTAATAAGGACCTTCATAGCGCCGGATGCAACCTAAGGGACCCCCTTTCGAAAAAACGTGAAGTTTTTACCAAAGTCATGCTTCCTAAACACCCACCAGTTTTAAATGAATGGTTCCGGAAGGCGTTTCCTGATGCCCAAAGTTGGTTTTTTGCTCGTACTGCTTTTATCAGGAGTACTGCTGTTATGTCTATGGTGGGTTATATCCTGGGTTTGGGTGACCGACATGGCGAGAATATCCTTCTGGACTCGATGTGTGGCGATATTGTCCATGTGGATTTCAATTGTCTCTTCAACAAAGGAGAGAGTTTCGAATGGCCTGAACGGGTACCCTTCAGACTCACCCAAAATATGGTAGCTGCAATGGGACCTTTAGGGGTCGAAGGGGTATTTAGAAAGTCATGTGTCTGCACTCTAAAAGTACTCAGGACCAACGCGAATACCTTGATGTCAATGGTCACACCTTTTGTTTATGATCCGTTGGTTTCCTGGCCGAGAAATGTGCCAGCATCTAGTCACAGTGGAGCAGAAAGAACAAATGAACAGGTATGTACAGTGCAAGGTTCCTTAAATTCTCAGGTTGTCTGGTAACTATGTAAACAAAAGAGAGAGACAGATATAGTCGCCATGTTTATGCGTCATCAAGCGTGCCCAAACTTTTGGGGTTTGTGGTCAAAATTTTTTTTGGCTGTGTTGGTTGATTTTAAATTTATTTTGTAAGTGTGGTGTTGCAGTTTTGGTATCAAGCGTTAAACTGTATTGTTTATTAAAAAAAACTGTGACTAAGTAATAGCGAACTGTTCTTTTTAGACAATATTTTTGGGTTTAATGTGAAGCATTATTTCATTTATTTCTGGGGCTGTATTAGGGCCTTAAAGGTGAGTAATAACGTGCGGGGATGGAGACTTAAAGTCCCGTCGATACTAATAAAAACTCAATTCTAAATTATTAGCTGCTTAATGATAATTCTTAGCAACATTTTCATTACCAACTTTATTAACATTTCTAATCAGTCCATTCTCATCTTTGCTGATATTTTCTACAACAGTATCCCAGCTATTATCAAGAAGAAAATGCTTATTTCGTGCAGCTAAACACTCATCATCGATAAGAAATCTCTCTTCTCCAAGACAACATAATTTATCTGTTTAGAACAAAAATTTTGATATAAAATTTATCGCCTTGCATTTACCTCCTAATTACAAAAACCATGGTTTAAATTACCAGAAACTTAAAATTAAACAAAAACAACTACATTATATATAATTTGTTAATTAATAAATATTTATACAGTAAAAATAAACTAAAATTTGTTTTACGTTTTTTTTAATTTTTAAAAAGGCACGCTGTGTGACGTCACTTTCGCGGGTTTTTATCTGACTTCTGATTGGCTTAAAGTTACCAGACAACCTATAAATTTACGAACCTTGTGTACAGTGGTGGTTGTTTCAAGTGTCACGTTGTTGTGGGACTTCAAACTTGTTAGAAAGTCCTTTGTCAACTATGATATTAAATTTGAAATAACACCCGTTATAAAATGATTGTTTCAGGCATTGGATCATGTCAAAAACATACAATTAAGGCTACAAGGAATGATTGTTAAAACAAGAGGACGATCGTTATCAATTCCTTTATCAGTTGACGGCCAAGTAAATAGTTTAATAAAGGAAGCAATGGATATTGACAATTTGTGCCAAATGTATGTAGGATGGGGTGCTTATTTATAAGAAATAAATCAATTTGTTTAATTTTCTCTTGTTTCTAAGACAATTTTCAGCCTAACGTAATTCTGAAATGTTAATTGCAAATCATGTTGCAAACTTTCAGTTATTTGCCGCAATTTTCCTTCACTTTCACCTGCTACTAACTTAGAAATTCGTTTACTAGGACAATGCACCAACACTACAGCTGTTATCACACCTGAAAAAAAAAAAAATTGAGGTTAAATTTTGTCAATTTGTGAATCTACCTTTTTCGCCGTCTATATTAAAAAACTCCATTTCCGGTTTGAGTTGATAGGGTATTTCCTGTGGCAAAAAATCGAGTAATTTCGCTTTAACACTATCAACAATAATCTGTTCAGCAGTCCTGTCTGACCAAATTTCCTCTGGAAATAGCCATTCTCCAGGTTTTGCGTTTCTGATTAGGAAATTTTTGACTTCGTCAAGGCCACTTCCTGTTAGAGCTGACACCATAAAGACTTCACTAAAATGGGGCCATCCCTGAATTTCGGTGTTTTGAAGTGGTTTAGCGCCTGGAATTGGGTCTCCTTTGATGCAATTCTCTGTTACTTGTCGTGTCAGGTCGAGAAGTTTTCGTTTAGATTTGATTATGTCGACCTAAAATTTGGTTTTAGCTCTTTTGAAAAGTGGGGTTGTTATTTACTTTGTTCAAAACTAGGAAACTTGGCTTGTCTTTGTTGTCTTCAAGTAAACGGATCACTTTCATATCGAGTCTTTCACGAGTCCAGATATTACTCGCATCGTGGATAACCCCAATTACGTCGGCTTCACGTAATGAGGATTTGCTGTCTTTTAAAAACGATTTTGTTAAATTGTATCTACAAAAAGTGTTACATAACGTGTAATTCAGGGATTTTCACAAACTTTTTAAAGTCTTTTAAGCTGACAAGGCCTGGGGTATCTAAGAAAATTATTTGGGAGTCCCCTTCAGTGAAAATTGCTTGAGTTCTTTTACGAGTTGTGTGGACTTTACTAGACGTAGGACAGACCTATTAATGATTAACTATTAGTAAAAATTCAGTTAAAAACAAGGACAAACCTTTCTATCCATTAAATAATTGATAAATGTACTTTTACCCGCATTTGGCGTACCAATCACTGCCACTCTTAATAATTTTGTTTTGCACTCTTCATGGGGGGCTAAATCGGATATTTGACGCACTTTTGTACTGTATTTCACCTCAAAACCGCGGAAAATTAAACCAAAACTTCGAAACATCTTTGAGGTTAAAAAAGTGAGGTTATGTTTTGTCTTTGTGTCACACCTCTGACACAAATAGTTATTTAAAAAACGTTTATAAATTTAAACAACTAATTTGAGAAGTGAGGCTATTATAATAATGTGAAATGTAGGTGTTCTCTTCGTGTTTTTTGTAATTTATTTTGCAAAATTTAAAATTTCTGACGATTGGTACTCCTGCGCAATTTCGCTCTTCACAGTTGGCAGCAAATTTTAAAATCTATTTTTCGTTTGTAAACTTGCGTTTTAATTATTTTTAGAGCCTCAAAAACTTGCTAGAAACTCAAAAAAATAAACACGTCGGAAATCCTGCTTTTTTCTTATTTTTTTATATTTAATTTTGCAAAATTAATTTTTTTTATGGCAGTTGGCTCTCTGGAAAATTTCGTGTTTCACAGTTGGTAGCAGATTTTAAAATCCGTTTCGTGTCTGTAAACTAGGGCTTTATTTACCTGTTAAGTCTCCAAAATCTACTAAAAATGCCGAAAAACAAGCATTCCAAGAAGGCCGAGTCATCAGACTCCGACTCTGGCCCTGAAGACGTAATTATTTTCACCCGGTGTGACATAACCTCACTTTCGGTTTTAGAGGGGCCCAGTGAAGAAGCAAAAGACTGATAAGAAAAGCAGTGGCGACGGAGAGGAAAACTCGTGGGATTTGGGCAAGAATCGGTTTGTGAAACTGACTGAATTCAAGGGAAAATGGTACGTGAATATTCGCGAATTTTACAACGCTGATGGGGAGCTGCGCCCTGGTAAAAAGGGGATCATGTTGACCATGGAGCAGTGGCATAAATTCAAGAATATCATGCCAGATCTCGATGAAGCTATTAAGTCGAATGTTTAAATGTTTGTTTTTTTGATAATTAAAATTTGTGTCAGTAAATAAAGGATTTGGATTACCTGATACTTGTTTTATTTGGGTAACAACTGAGTAAAAATATATCTTTGATATAATACGGAAAGGAAGTTAAATAACAGACAAAAAAAAACAATTATATACATAAAATTAGGATTTAAAAATTATACAATTTTTTGCTATTCTAACACTTAAACATCGCTCGTTTTTATGTCGTTATTTGTACAACTCGGAATGAAGTTTCCCTGTTCTGTTCCAAACAGAATCTCAGATCCTGGTGGTATAAAATCACCTGAATCTGTACTGAAATAATTTGATGACTGAAACACGTTGGTGTTATTATTAGGAGTGTCTGAATCGACTAGATCTGTATTTTTATTAACATCTAATAAATTTTGCGTATTTTCTTCTTCTTTCACCTCCTCAGAAACATTATTATACGGATTCTCTACATACTCAGAATATATCGAAACAGGAGTGTTATACAACACTGGAAACGTATGACTTTGATTTTTCGTGTATAAATACGGCATTCCCGGCTGCAAAGTAGGCTGAAGAAACGGTGGTGGCGGTGGAGGTGGTGCTGAAGCAATCGGAGTTGAAACCATCTAAAACCCATTTTTACAACAAATCATAGATTGCGTTCATCTCACCTGTCCCAAATGGGCAAAAAGCTGTGACGACACCTGCTGTTGACTCGAAGGAGGCTGAAGAATAATCGACCTTGTCGCATTCTCAATATTATGCTGCACCACCTCTTCTGTCTTCCCCACTTCCCGTTTTTCTTGCTCCTTAAACAACTCTTCCCTCATTCCCGGTAAAAATTTATTAATCCGCTCCCAGGTGGCTGTCCAAAGAGGCCCTTTGCCCTCAACTCCGTCAAAAACTTTAGCTGAATCCATGACCAAAAGCATATTTTTGAGGGATTCAGGGATTGCTTCGTACAATAAATCGCTCTTATCAGCGTGCATGTACTTATCAATGAAATCCAAGATGATTAGCCAGAGATTAGAAAACGTTGGAAGCGAAAGAAGGGGTGTGAGATGGTGGAGAAACACTTTGGAGAGGACTGTAGCAGCTCGCATACGAGTTTCCTCCATGGAAATGGGATTGGGGTCAATATTATTAAGAAGGTGGGCTAGAAGAGGGAAAAGGACCCGGTGAAAACATGCCTCCCATTCAGGACCAGTCAGAGTTTGGAGGTCGTGGACAAGGAGTGCTCGTTGGAGGTATGTAATAGCGCTCATTCGTATCTAGAGAGAAAAAATATTTTTTTAAAGAGGCTTGGGGCGCAAAAAAATGGGGTTGAGTGTGCGACGCTCAACCATATTTGTGTTTCCAACCTTGTCTAGGGGAGTGCTAACCGTCTCTCCTTTCATACTACACGAATTTCCATTGCTGTTCAATTCGTATATATAGTTAGCAACGGACGCCTAGCGTTAGTGAGATATAACCTCAAAATTTTGAAAATCGTATACGCAACATTAGTGAGATATAACCTCAAATTTTTATAATTTTTGGGCTCAAATTTTGTTTTGACAATATAATTAGCTATTTCTTTAATAATGAAGCGACTCTTAATTTTTTGGTTTCAATTTTCTTTGTTATAATTGAGAAAATTAAATTTAAATGTTAAATTTTTTCCTTGTGACGTAATAAAAGGACTTTTTCCCTATTGGTTAAAAAACTCGTGCTAGTGGTGTTATTTATACCTGTTGGTGAGATATAATATCTCAAATTTTCGTAATTTCGATAATAAAGTTTCTATTTTAGCGAGTATTTTGGCGCGAAATTCAAATTACCTCTCTCCGGATATCACAGCACAGCCTGGCAATTCCCTGCAACAGCGGACACCACCCTTGAGTCCACAACGACGTTTCTTTAGCCAAAGCCCCGCCTTCCTCCGCCCACCATTTGAAAATTTGAGCTGTCCTTGTATGCAGCGTATGCATCAAATCCAATAACTGAATCGAGATTTGATGATATCCACTCGGCACCTCTTCTTCATCACTCTCCTCATCTGGACTACTCGTCGGACTCCTTCGCTCCGCCCCTTTCCTTCTCTGTCTCCTCCCTCTCGCCTCTCTTCCTTTTTTCTGTCTTCTATTCCCATGCAAACTCGCCTCAACAAAAGTCCTTATACAATGCACACAATCATCGAAATTATACGGCGTGATATGAGCCACATCCCTCACAAGAAACGCAAGACTCTCACAGCATTTGATCAGACTACTTGGATCATGCGGCCCTAAATTGCGTTCTAACGCAAGACTGTACTGACTTGGTGGGAGTGTCCGTCCTACTACTGGCTGAATCTCCCCTTCGTTTCCTACAAGAATCCAACCACCAGTCGGAGATTGAGGCGGGCTTTGGGGGCGGTGTTTCGGACTTTTACTTAGTTCCGAATCGGAGGTGTAGCCACGATCGGGTGTGTCTTCATCGGAATTAGCTACGCCTTCTCCGTCAGATTTAGCATCAGCGATTGGTTTAGGAGGAACTGCTCCTGCCCCCACACATTCCAATAAAGTGAAAATTATCGTCCAATCGGTTTCAGTGTGGATATTTTGGGCGGAAGTTTTAAGAAGTTCGTAAAGACCGAATGAAATTTGGCGGGAAATTCGACAGAGAGTGCTTGATTTTAAAAGAAGGAGCATTTGGAGGGATTGGAGGACGATTGGGCTCATATCCTCATTACGCATAAGACGGATTGCGATACGAAGAAGGCCGATTACAGAACGTTCAAGAAGGAATTGATAATCGAAAACTGAAGAATTCATGACTGAAGTGTAGGTGTGGTCACGAACAGTCTGCCATATTGTCATAACGCGGTCACTATAAAAGAAAATCAATCAATCAATGTAGGAAGCCATGGTTTCTATTACAAAAACATGTAGCTATTTTAAACTTTGTCAAATACAAAGGTGGTCTAACGTTATAGTGACAGAACGTAGGACACATTTTAAAAATTTAAAAAATAACAGTAATAAACAATTTTACTGTTTAATGTTGACATTACAGTTTTTTGTAACTTACCGATTTTGAATGACGATCTTTATGAGAAGTTCCAGGAAGAAAACTGCAACGTTCTCGTTGTAATTGTAACCGAGACTTTTTTGAACATCTGGTGGCCTTGAAAGTTCAACCAGAGAGTTAACAAGAGCCTTGAGAGAGTCATCATGTAAAAATTTCGAATCGGTTATAACCAAATCAAAGTTACACTCTTTAATAGTTTCTTTAGCGACATCTATATGCTGTTGTTCTTCAATAGTTGGTACTTTAGATAAATTCTCACTAGAAACCATATACGAATATAAAGAACTAAACAATCCAGATTCCTGTTTTTGCAAATTCTCAACTTCTTCATAAACCAAAACAATTTTTCCACTACTTTCAATAAAATCCTCAGCTTCGACATAACTCTTTGGTAGAAGCCCCAAAATATACAAAGAGAGCACCAAATCAAACAAGTTCTTCCATCCTTCTCTAATATTATCACCATGTTGGTGACACAAATCAAGGACACATTTCAAGGCTAAACGTGCCTTGATATTAGCACCAAATGCAATAATTCCGTTATTTGGACGTTGTAAATTATGAAAACTTGTAAATTTAGCTAATGTTTGTATTAACATATCAAGGTTTTTCGTCATGCCGAAATGTGAGGAAATAAACGCACATTTCTGAAAACCAATCATGGCTTTTTTATAAATTAACTGCTCTTCGGATTTGTCAAAAACAAAAGACAGGGCTGCCACAATAGGAGCCCAAATTAACGAAAAAAGCTCCTGATCGAATTGGCCACTAGTCACGTGATAATAAGCGCCATCTTTTGACGATCCTTTACGTAATAAAACCTTCCAAAGGTAGTTCTCACGGACGAGACCAGTTTGTTCTGCAGGCATTACAATTTCTTCGTTTCTAGAGAAAAATAATAATAAAATAAGTTAGAACTCTTGTTACGTACTTGATAGCGTTATAAATCTCGTCTAGCATATCCTCATCAAAATCACTGCCACCATTAACTCCTTTCAAATTTTTCTTAAACCCTGAAATACTCATTGGAGTTGTTTGTTTTTTGGCATTTTGGTTATGTTGATCAACATTTAGAATAATAACAGCGTACGCAAGCGTAAAAGCAGCATCGACATCAGAAAACGGCTCTCCATTACTTTTCTAAAAAAAAAAAACAGTAAAAAAATTTCAAATTTCCCGCCATACACCTACATGCCAGTGCTCCGCAAAATGTTCCATTAAATGTGAAATAATCGGTGCCTCTCCTGGTAAACGAAAAGTTTCCAAATAATTTCTCAAAGCCTCATCAATTCTCATATCCGTAAAATCAAAAGTTTTCAAAAACGCATCAAGAATTGCAACATTACTACGATTTCCCAAATACTCCCCAATCATTTTTTTATCAAGTCCTGTGTTTTCCTTAAGAAAAAGTGCAATTTCGTGTGAATCTAACTCGGGTTTAAGGACTCCATGCTCCTGTAAAAACTGAATCCCTTTTTTGGGTTTGTGATTGAAGTGTTCAGTACCGGTTGGGAGCCACTGGAATAAACATAACCTCAGTCTTTTGACACCTAACCTCACTCAACAAACTTACTTTTTTAATGTTTTTTCGTGCTGTAAGCTCGTCTTTACTTGGTACGTTATCAGAAATTTTCTGTCGCGTTGTTTTCCCGATGAAATTTGCAATTGATTCGATATTTTCACTACTTTCAACACTTTTAACCCCCTCATCAGCAATCTCACATTTTTCAATACAGTGCTGTTCTATACTCTCAATTACTGTTAATAACGCATCTAAAGACAACATGTGAGTATGATAGACACCAGAAGTAGCCGAAAACGCATTTTTAGCTAGTAATTTTGTCAAATCTTCATACAAATTTGTACAGTACATGTTACAGTCATAATTTAGATAAAGCTCAGTTACGAGACCTGGAATTCGCCACAATTGAAGAATATTATCAAGAGCAATTTCCTTATGTTCATAAGAAATTTTCCCCGAATCTGTTACAATAATATCAATTAATTTAGTCAAGTAGAACTCTAATTGAAACTTGAGGTGGGTTCTTAATGATTCAAACATCAGAAAACAGACTTGTAAATCAGCAGCGAAAACTGACAGACGTTCAGAAGTTAAAAGCTACAAAAATACTTCATAAACAAATTCAGAACAACTAAAATATACTTACAGAAAATAAATTTCGACACAAATCATCTCTGACCAGTGCCAGAAGAGGTGAATATTTCCCAATACTATCAGCTCCTACTTCAAAAGCAACAGTGAGTAATGTAAGCCCCAAATGTATCATAACATCAGTATTTTGTTTATCAAAAGGATTACAAAGACTGATTAAAAACCTAAACAGTTCTCTAACACAAGCCAAACCATAAGGAACCAAAACCACTTCTTCTTGCATCTGTTGTGTGAATCTAATCCCTCTTTGATTGATATAATCCTGAGCTTCTTCAACTTCAGGTGGTGCTGTTTCCTCTTCGTGATTTTCTTCCGGACTTGGGGGCTCAACATTAATCTGCACATTTTCACCACCTTCTTGGAAATTCGAGGGTGATTCACTTAAATTCTCAGGTGTATTTTGCGAAATTGATCCTTGCATATCAACAATATTTCCAGCAGGGGTCATTGGAGTTGTCGACAAATGACTAACACGTGAAATTTGAGGTTTAAGCTGAGTGGTAGGTGACGGAGTCTCTTCTAAACTTTTAGATAGTCTAAATGACTTTTTTCGTTTTGTTCGGGTCTGTTCTATAGCCCCAGGTCGCATTTTAAACTGTTTGACAGCACAGAGGTCTTCTGAAAACTGGGGCAGACGCATAAATACAAGCTGGACCATGTCTTTGAGGTAGTGTTCAGCTGTACGTCTTAATAATTCTAAAACTTTGTTAATTAAATGTAACTTGAATCAAGGAAACTTACCGTTTAGACGTGTTTCAAAGCAAATCCTAAAACAGGATAACATAATTTCGCAGAGACTCTCATTGGTAAGAGTTGCACCTTCAGGAGCTAGTGTTAGGGTTCTTAAAACTTGCAAAATTCGCATAAGGACAACCCCATCTGAGCTCTGGTCTGTCCCAACAAACCTGGCATGGGTGACAGCATCAGCAATACTATGGACTGTTGTAGGCACAGTACTGTGTGTAGGGTCTGCAAAACACTGTTTAGAGCTAGTTTACGCCCTCAGGAAGCTCACCAATCAGTCCATAAGCCAGGAATTTGTTGACTGCTGAAAGTGCGAGACTTGTGACTGGTCCCGTGGTTTCTTCTGATCGAATCACTTCCAGAAACGGTGATAAATAGATACTGGGTTGTACCAAACGTAAATCATCAACTTTATTAAGGATTTCTTTGAGTTCTTGGAAGTTTTTCATGAGGGGTTCGTCGTCATCTTGGTGGGAATGAGACGACCAACGGGCGCCGCGACGCATAGCAGTCATTAAAGTACACATCTCGCCACGAACCACGAAAATACCGTTACCCGGAAGCGACATTTTGGCCAGTTTTTTACAAAATTAACTATTAAACTGTTTACATTCTTGACACACGTCAACCTGGCACGTCAGCTTGACATTTCATCGCAGGGCTATAAACCCAAAACGAAAAATTCCTAGACAATCTTTGGCCCTAAAAAACACAAAGTACGTTCGTTTTCACAACTTAACAACTAACTCAAGCCAAATAAACAATAATTGCTTAAAAATAACGTAAAAACGAACAAAATTCCCACTATTTTAATTATTTTTTTTTTAAAGTTTGTTTTTATTACGTTGGCAGTACTTTTACCGTCACAATTGGTTACATAACCTCACTAATTTTCTAACCTCATAAATGCATGTCGTGGTTATTTGTGTGATAAAAAAATGGTTAAAAACCAGCCGAAAGATGACTCAAATGACAAAAAAACGCATCGGGAGCGCCATGCAGGTAATATTTTCGTTTAATTGCATAACATTTCTCAAAATTGTGTTATAGGTCGTAAGGCCGAAAAAAAGAAGGAAAAGAAGTCCTCAAATCGTTTAGAGGACATTCCTGATAAGCAAAAGAACCCCAAAGCGTTCGCTTTTAACTCAGCTATACGTGCCGAACGTAAATTTCGCCGAAAACAGGACATTGATACAAAAAAACAGCATGTTCCTCTTGTTGATCGAACTCCTCTTGAGCCCCCTCCGATTTTAATAGCTGTTGTGGGCCCCCCTAAAGTTGGGAAAAGTACCCTAATTAATAACTTAATCAAGTTATTTACAAAATCGCCCCTGGTTGAAATCAAGGGCCCTGTAACAATAGTCACAGGAAAAAAACGAAGAATAACATTTATTGAGTGTAATAACGACATAAACAGCATGATAGATCTAGCAAAAGTCGCAGATTTGGTGCTTTTATTGTGTGATGCAAGTTTTGGTTTCGAAATGGAAGTTTTCGAGTTTTTAAATATTTGCCAGGTTCATGGAATGCCCAAAATCATGGGAATTCTAACTCATTTAGACATGATAAAAAACGCAAAAACCCTAAAGAACACCAAAAAAGTCCTAAAACACAGATTCTGGACTGAGGTTTACCCCGGAGCGAAGCTTTTCTACCTTTCTGGAATTGTACACGACGAGTATTTACGTAATGAAGTACGTAATTTGGGGCGTTTTATTTCAGTTATGAAGTTCCGCCCACTTACGTGGCGCTCCACCCACGGTTATTTATTAGCCGACCGGTACGAGGATCTAACCAATCAAGAGTTAGTCCGTCAAAATCCCAAATGTGATAGGTGTATCTCGCTTTATGGGTACATAAGGGGTGTGCCGATTAAAAACCACACCTCTTTACATATCGCTGGATTGGGTGATGTGAAAATCCAGGATATGTCGTTTCTACCTGACCCTTGTCCTTTACCGGAGCAAATCAAAAAAAGGGCGTTAATAGAGAAAGAAAAACTAATTTACGCCCCTTTTTCTGGAGTTGGTGGTATTGTCTATGATAAAGATGCTGTTTATGTTGAACTGGGGGGTTCACATAGTCACAGTAGGAAGAATGAAGATGAAACTGATGATATTGTTACCAATTTAATCGATACACAAAATACTCTAGATGTTAAAATGGCACAGTCAAAAATACAAATTTTCACTGGAGGGAAAGAGGTTACTTCGCAGGATTTTGGAGAAGAAATCGAAGAAGAAGACGAAGGGGAAAAAGAATTGTATGAGAAGCAAGATGAAAGGAAAGAAGAAGAGGAGTTGGAGGGTGAATTAAAAGAGTTGAGGGGGAAATATGGGAGTTTCAACGAGGAAAAAGTCGAGGATGATGGGAGAGTGAGAAGAAGAGTGGTTTTTGAGATGGGAGATGAAGAGTTTGCTCGAGATATTGAAGATTCGGAAGATGATGATGCTGAAGATGATGAACAACAAAACGATATTGACGAAAGTAAAGAGACAGGAGAAAATAATGAAGATTTAGAAGACGAAGATTCAAGTGAGGACGAAATTGAAAAAAATACTAATCAAAAAATTGCAGGAAATCAGGACACAGAAAGTGAAAATACGGATGATGAAGATGAACTAATTGATATCTTCAAGAAGAATAACAGTAAAGCCAAAGTTGTTGAAGGAAAGCAGACGAAAGAGGATGTACATTTGAAGATCAGTAACATCTTAAAGCAACTGGAAGAAAAGAAAGTTGAAGATTCTACTGAAAGCGACACTTCAGATGAAGATTTAGAAGAACAACAAGAAGAAGAGAGTGATTTGGATCTGGCAAATGATGATTCGGATGAAGAAACTCAAGATGAAGAAGATGATGATGTAAAATGGAAAGAAAATCTTGCAGAAAAAGCTCAGAATGCCTTCCTGGATCGGCAAAATGCTGGTCAGAACTTGATGAAGCTTGTTTATGGCATTTTTGATATAAAAAACTCGAAAAAACAAGAAGAAGAAACCCAAAATGCTTCGGAAGATGATGATGAAGAGGAAGAAAACATTGGAGGTCTCTTCAAAAAAGCATCTCGCAATCAGCAGAAACTCAAACTTGAAAAAGACACAATGGATTTGGTCGAAACCTCCCTTATCCTGCCCTGGAATGCACCAACCAAAGATTGGCTAGAAGACCAAAACAAAACAACGATCGTCAATTGTTTTGTTACTGGTAAATGGAAAGAATCCGAAGATGCGAGTGAATTACTAAAACTGGACGATGCTGAAGATTTGAGTGATGTCGATTCGGAAATGTTTGGCGATTTTGAAGATCTTGAAACGGGAGAAAAACACGAATCGAAGAAACGGAAACGTGAAGAAAACGAAAAAGATGAAGAAGCAGATCGACAAGCACTTGCTGAAAAGAAACGGAAATTAAAAGAGAAATTCGATGCTGAGTATGACAATTCAGAGAAGAATTCATATTATGATGAATTGAAGCAAAGTGCAGAGAAGCAGGCTCAATTAAATAAAACTGTCTTTGAGAATATGGCTGATGATGTTCGAGTTCAGATCGAGGGTTTCCGGCCGGGGATGTACGTAAGGATTGAAATTCGGGATGTTCCAGCTGAATTCGTTACGAATTTTAATCCGACTTATCCGTTGGTGATTGGTGCTTTGAATATGGGAGAGGAGAATATCGGTTATGTGAATGTTAAGATCAAAAAGCATCGGTGGTATACCAAGATTTTGAAAACTGGGGATCCCCTGATTATCTCTCTGGGATGGAGAAGGTTTCAGACTCTCCCGATTTACTCAAAACTGGAAGATGACCTGAAATTTAGATATTTGAAGTACACTCCTGAGCATTTAGGATGTAACGCGAATTTTTGGGGACCAATTACCCCACAAGGTTCAGGTTTTCTCGCATTACAGTCAGTTGAGTCAAATCCTGAGATTTTAAAACGGCAAGGTTTTCGAATTGCTGCCACTGGAGTTGTCCAGGAGTTAGATAAGTCGACTCAGATAATGAAAAAACTGAAATTGGTTGGACAACCCTTGAAGATTTACAAAAAGACGGCATTTATTAAAGGGATGTTTAGCAGTGCGCTAGAAGTAGCGAAATTCGAGGGGGCGAGGATAAAGACAGTGTCGGGGATTCGAGGACAGATTAAAAAAGCTGTAAATAAGCCTGAAGGCTGCTTTAGGGCCACTTTTGAAGATAAAATTTTGTTGAGTGATATTGTTTTTTGCCGGACTTGGTATAAAGTAGACGTGCCACAATTTTATAATCCTGTAACCACATTGTTACTCCCAGAGGATCAGAAGAACTCATGGAGAGGTGTTAGGACAACTGGGGAAATCAAAAGAGAGAAAGGAATCAGAAGTTTGCCAAATGAAGATAGCTTGTATCGGGTATTTAGTTTTGTTGTGTTGGTATTGTTCTTAAGTAATTTTTTTAGCCCGTTGAGAGGAAACCAAAACCGTTTAAACCTTTGGTTATTCCTGCCAAATTACAGAAGGCTTTGCCTTACAGAGATAAGCCTAAACATGGTGTTAAGGCTTCTGATAAGAAGAAGAGTCTTGATAGAGTTGCTGTGATTAGAGAACCTTATGAACAAAAGGTAGTTTTAGGGATTCGTGAGAGTCTTAATGATTTTTGTTTTTTTAGGTTTCAAGTTTGATGAAAATGGTTAAAACAAATTACGAATACAAACAAGAGAAAATTAAAGCTGAAACGCAGGAAAGGTTAGAAAAACATAGAAAAGTGGTTGAGGCACAAGAAACAATGAAAGAGAAGAAAATCAAACAAAAGAAGAAAGAAGCAATGAGAATAAAAAGTAAATCAAAAAAATAATTACGTTCCCTTTTTAATAAAATTTATTTTGTACAGTATAGTGTTTTGGGAGGTGGGGCTAAATTAAGCCTCGCCTACTTACCTGTGAATTAACCACGCCTCATTTCATGACGTCAATTTTGTCCATATGTTCATTAATAACATGAACTTTAAGAATTGTTTCAGATTTGGCTTTATAGGGGCATTTTTCACACTCCAACCAGGTAACTCTATCAAACGAGGTATGTCTGTAATAACAGTGTCTGGTTAGGCCCGCCTTAAACTTCGTAGTAAATTCACACTCAGCACACTGATATTCCGAATGTTCCTTCTCTAGATGCTCCTTCAACTCCACTTTTTTCCTCGTCTTGTACCCACATTTCCCACATTCTAAACTATCGTAAATTTCATGCACTTCTATAACGTGACTCCGTAACTCCTTCTGTGTTTTTGTTTTAAACAAACACAGCTCACATGTGAAAATTTTAGGAAAGCCCCCATGTTTCATTTGATGTTTCCGGAAGACTTTCTCACTTTTGACTTTATAGGGACACTCTTGGCACTTAAAAAACGGATCAGGGTTGTGTTTTCGTAAAACGTGGCTGACGAAATGTGTCCTACATTCAGTCTGGTACTCACAGTGGGAGCATTTGAGGATTTTCTCGCGTTTGAAATTGACTTGAGGGTGCTTTCTCTCGATGTGGTTGTGGAGGCAACCCTCGATTTTTGTTTTGAAGGGACAGGAGGGGCACTTGAAGCCGTCGGGGGTCCACTTAAAGGCGAAATGTTCGGCTTGCAACTCGAAATTTGTTTCGGGAGGCTTAGCATCGTCGGGGTCTGGGGGCTCGGATTTAATTTCGGTTTTAATGTCGTCAGGGCAGTCCATTTTAGGGGGCTTCACTGGTTAACCCAATGTGGCATTTTTTGTGTCTAAACGTCATTAATTTACGTAATTTTAAGCATTAAAAACACAGTTTTATCCTAATCATGCAAGATAATCACAATATTTGAAGGTTTTAGGAGAAAATTTAGAGAACAAGAACTTCGAAAAATATTGAGGTTATGTCAAACGTCAAATGTTATTTGTCAACAAGCCACAAACGTAACAAAATGCTAGATGGCACAAAAAATTGTAATTAATTAATAAAACTTAGACCTGTAGTCGACTCTGTAGTTAACAAAAATAACACATATAAAGTAATTATTAAATATTTTATTAATTTCGGCAAAAAACTGTTATATTTTTAAACTTTATTTTAGTACCACAAATGGAATAAAAATAGATGGTTGGATATCTTTGGAGTTATAATAGTTTATTATGTATAAAGACACAAAGAGTGGTGTAAATACATTTTTGCGTATTGTAAGTGCCACTTTAAATAATAAAATAAAAATATTATGGCATAACTGTATAAAAAAACAAAAAATAATTTAAAAAACATAAGTTATGCAACTACCAATACAGCAGTGTCAAATAAGTTGCTTAATGTTACAAATTTTATGCCACTTTTAACTGTAACGCAATTTTGGTGTATAATGCGTGTTGTTTTAGCAATTATTTAACGTTGAATAACTTTTAAATAGTTTGTTATTTTTAAAAATTCAAATTTTTGTTGGTTAAAAATGCTTGTGTTCTGATTGGTCATTTCCTGTTGATTAGTTCAACAGTTGTCATGTTGGTGGCGCCCTCCCCATTCATTTCATGGCATGGCGGCCTCAACATATACGTGATAAAAAGTGCTTCTTTAAAGTTTCTTTAGTTATTATTAAAAACTACAGTTAATTTGCCCCTTTATCCAGTTAAAAAAAGTGTTTTTGTTGATCCACTTCCATCATAACTTCGCTTCCATCAAAAATGTTCCAGTTGTGAAAAAAATGTGTTGTGTTTATGTTTTCCGTACAAAAATAACATTCGGATTTCCACCTCAGACGAAAAAGGTGAGTGAATTTCCGTTGAGTTTTTCACGGAAAAGGTGGTCCAAGTCGTGGGAAGGCTCGTCGGAAAATTTAATGTAGTTTTGATCTAGTTGGATAATGTTAGGTTAGAGCGCAGGGACGGATCAGGGGGAATTCTCACGGGGATTAGTGTCGGAAAGGCGACAATTGGGCCGCGATTATGCTAAATTATACACGAAATGGAGGCTAGACATGCGATGGTTCGCGAGACACTACATTGTAATTTTATGGCTTGTTTGTGCTTATTTATGGCCGAAGGGAACAAAGAGTTAATTGCCTCTAATTGGGCGACTAATCGATTTTCCATTCTGGTTTTTCGACCAAATTTTCATTTTTTATACTGACATATTGACGAAGCGGACGAGTGACGAGACGTTTTTTGGTTAGGTTATGTTGACATTCGAAAAAAACAGAAACTTTACAAGTTAACTTGATTATTTAAAAGGTTTATTCATCTATTGTTTTATTTTCATTAAGTTGGTGCATATGACATTGACAATTTTACCAGTATCCATGGCAACAGTTAAATATTTTTTGTTTTTTGAGACATAAAAAGGGTCTATAGTTTATTTACGTCCAACAAATGTAACTAGATGTAGTAATAATTACTTCTAACAGTTAAAAAATGGTTGTAGAGATTATTACAAAGAATAATAAATGGTTTTGTGGGTGCTCTTATCGTTTTGGAATTTGTTCGCATTTTTATGTAATATTTTATTAATAAAAAAAAATTCTTCATTAACAAAAATTTATCATCATTTGCTTCTTGTAAAAATTTGCTAATATCTTGTTTAGTGAAAATTTGCGATTTATTAGCACTATATCTTTCAGATTTTCTTTTCAGAAAGGCGATTAAATGCACGTATTTACTGATGTCAACATTCTTCTTCATTTTCATTATTGTTCTAATCATAGAATAAAAAGCCCAGGCACTTGATGATTTATACTGTTTTAATAAATTTTCAAAATATGCAAGTAGATCCTTCTCATGCGTAATATACATTTTCCTCGTCACACCATGAACTGAACCGTTGAAAAGCCATCTTGTACTTTTCTTTAGACTTCTCTGGTACCAAGCAAAAAGCAGCATTTGTCGCCGCTTCTTCGATATCAGAAGGTAAACATTCTGAGTCACTCATGTTTACAATTTTCTTATTTTTACCACAAAACACAATTTGTACTGATTATCTCAAAATGGCGAGCTTTGTTTGAAAAAATGTAAGCGGTTGCCATAGTGCTTACTGAACATATCCATAGGTCACCCTACTTTTGATGTAAAACATAGAAGTTATCGGCAGCATTAAAATTTCGATTTTCTTAATGTTTTGCAGTCATAGATAAAGTTTTGTATATCATACGTGGGCTAGAAGAGCACATTACAGTAACTTGTGTGTTGCAGATACTCGGGCTAACGCCCTCGTTATATGTAATCTACACACTCGTGTAATGAATTAATGATGCTTCTATCCCACTAATAATATAAATAATTATTGTGGGTGCTCTTGTCATTTTGAATTTGTAATATTTTATTAATAAAAAAATAATCCATTACATGTACAATCTGTAACAAAAAAAATGGAGACATAACACAACCAGATTCTTTACACCAATATAAAGCGTTTATTAAAGTTTATTTAAAGAAAATAATAAATGAAAAAAAATATATATATTGAAACATATTTTACGAAAATCTTTAATGTCGTTTTGACTGTGAATTAGTTCGATTTTGACAAAAATTTGACAGTTGTCAATCGTGATCTATGGATATCTATAGATAAGATGTACATGGGAAAATGCGTGTGTAGTCGAACAGCGCCAAGCGGAGAATCACTCTAAGCTCGCCAACCGGCAGGCTGTGTAAAACGCTTTTTTTTATCGAGAAGGATGTGGCCAAAACCATAATATTCCGGCATTTCTAGCAAAATTTTAATATCTTGGTCTTAGTGACTGGATTTATTCGGTGAAGATTCTATAATAATTGACGTTCTATAATAATTGAGGCGGATGCAGAGAAAAATCTGAAGGGCAATTTACAGTGGTTCTTTCTTCTGACTCCCCAACGTGTATATTTTAAGGTTTTTAATAAAATTTTGGGATTTCTTAGTGGATCTCCTGGGCTTGATCGATAAATCCACCCAATCACACCAAACACTTTTTTGCATGTGATGCGCGTTTTGGCAACGATGTTACCACTTCCAAGTGAATCTTTAGCCTGAATATTTTACAAATCATTCAGTTTCATATTTAGTTAAATTTTACTTCTTGGCCTTGGAAATTGTCGTCTAAATTGTCGTCTTGAATTCCTACATTATAGTCCTTCGAGGCGAATGCAGAGAAAAATCTAAAGGGTAATTTACAGTAGTTCTCACTTCCGACTCCCAAACGTGTATATTTTTAATAAAATTTTGGGAATTTTTGCTAGATCTCTTTGGATTGTTGAATAGATCGAAAAATCCACCCAATCACACCAAACACTTTTTGTACTTGATGCGCGTTTTGGCAATGATTTGCCTGCGTGCATTTTTCTTTTTATTCGACACATTAAGGAGATCCAGTAAGAAGTCTCTATAATTTTATTAAAAACCTTAAATTATACACGTTTGAGAGTTATTGTCGGAAGCGAGACTTGTAAATTGCTATTCGAATTTTTTTCTGTGCTAAAAATTATAAAAAGAAGTGTATTAGGTCCGATTACATAATTAACTTAAAAGCTCTTTTAATTTAATTGTCATTTAGACTGTAACTGTTATTATGACAATATACGTCGAAAAATCATCGACAGTTACAGTCTAAACCTCGTTTAAATTAATGGAGCTTTTAAGTTGATTATGAAATCGGCCCTTAGACTTAAAATTTAATATAGATTTTAAAATTTCAAAAATATAGAAATATACATAGTGTTCTATTTAAGAGTCCAAAGTTATATTCATTTTCGGTAAAACCGGAAGTGATAGAAAGTTGATTTTTTACTCAATCAATGGAGACCTAACGTAATAAGTTTTCATAGTTTTGTTTTTCTATTTAAAAAAATACTAATGAAAAAGGGGTTTACAATATTGGTAACACCCACTAAACGCTATTTTTGCATTTCTGATAAAAAAGACATTTGTGATTTGGATTGGTCCATATCTTAAATTCTAAGGGATTTTATGTGTCACTTTTAAATCCTAATAAGAGATTTTAAATGTTATTGTAAGTCCATTGGGACTAAAAGTGGTAATTTAGTTTCTCTCTGCAAGGACTAAAGTATCAAAATTGGTCCCGAAAGTCCAAAAATTTTCATTATATTTTGATTGGTAACATCCCCAGAAATTGGTTTTTTGAATATATTTTTTTAGCTTCATCTTTTCTTTTTTCATATTAAAACATCCTCAGAAATGCTGAACATTTTTGACAGTTTTCTCAAAGATGCGCAATGAGCCGCTGCGCATTTAAATGTGATGTCATTGTGCAAGAGTGCCAACTGTCTTTTAGTTAACCTTTTATTGTTTTATTTTTTAAGATTGTTACACCAATTTTAAACTGGAAAATTTGTTTTGTCGTGGAGGCAGGAGAATATTATATAAACTAAAAATGATAACGACATTGTTAATTTATATAATATTAATATTCTCCTGTCTCAACAACATATACACCAATTTTAAATATTGTAGCTATCTTGATGTGCAATTTCGTGTCGTTTATTGTTCTTATCGCGTAACGATTTCCGAGTTTTCTCATGAATAAAAGTGAGTGCATTTCATGATTCACTATTAAAACATGTTCCTTTTCTTTTAATTTCAGTTTCTCAAGCAACAATCTGATACACTGCTGCAACTGATACATATTAGATCGTGTTTATCTCTCGATTAAAAACATTTTTTTTTCGTCGGAATTTGAATTTGCGATAGCGCGTGCAAAGGTTAGAGGGATTAGGCACGGTTCAATAACAATCGCACGAGATTAGAAAGTCGGCTGTGCAATGAATCAAAAAAAAAAAAAAAATATTTAAACCGTCCGTCACGTGACTATAACTTTTAATAAACCGTCGGCTGTTGGATGGAAACCGTTAATCACGGCACACCGCGACTGTATCATGTCGGCGAGCGCTTCCTTTAATTAGTTAATTAACCGGTCTATCTCGGCCATCTTTTCGTTTTTCTCTAAATTGAAAAAAAAAAAAAAGAAAGAGGGAAAAGACGCGATCCGTCACGGCTGGAGACAGCCGAGCATCGATCAAGCATTCACTTGTCAACTGCAAAGAATTTCCTCGAGATCGAGTCGTCTAGGTGTGTAATTGTTTTCCAGCGAGAGTTCGTGTTTTGTTCGTTTACTTCATCCCCGAGCGACTTATCAAATATTCAATGGGTTTTTAGTGTGTTACATGCGAACGGTTTTAGTTTTGACCTTGTCTGTTTTATTTTTTTGTTAAGATAAATTCGATGTACACTAAACGAGAAAAAAAAAATTGAATAAATAGGGACATAGCCGCCCTCGATAAACACCTTCCGCAAAGCGGTCGCCGACGACAAAGGTGCCGCCAGTCATCAAACAACGACGAATCGCGGCATCCTTTCAGGTTTCATATTCCTCTCTTTGTCTCACTGTGTGTGGACTTAAAAATTATAAACTCGCTTGCTTTGATGAAGCTGGGGCGCGACATTTGTTCACTTTTTCATTATTTATTTTTTTTTTTTAAGAGTGTCAAAGATGATTTTGAGGCCGACACTTTGTTTGACTTTCTTAGATCAACAAGGAAGGGGGGATATGATACACCACCTCGTCACCCTTGGAATTTTTTTTTCGCCAATTTCCAATGAATTAAAGACGGGGAGGTAATTTAGGGAACAAAAGAACTAAATTGCTGCATCATTCCCTTCTATCCTATCTTTTCTAAGAATTTCCGGTTTAAAGGGAACAAAAAATATGCTGACTCTTTTTTTTCACTAAATAAAATTGTTTTTTTATTGGGATAAGATTAGGGTGGTAACATTGTCAGCATAAATAAATAAATCACAACAGGTTTGTGAGATTACATCACGAAAATGGCATTTTTTTTTTTTTTTCGTAAATCCTATAACACAAGAGATTTTTAATAATTTAGGGGGCTCAGAACATAGTCAAGGTCACGTGATTATTATTATTATTTTGGTTATTATTATTTACATTAACTAATAGTCAACACCGAAATGCATCTTTATATTAATTTTAATAAATGAAAAAGAAAACATTTTTTTACTATTATGTTGACAGTTTTTTGTATTAAAATTGGCTAACTTTTTGGACCCATAATTATCAATAAACCAATAATGAAATAATTTTTTTCTACTCCCATACTCTAACTGTACTTTAATGATGTCCATTATGATATACATTTTGACCAATGAGAACGATGTACTACAGCAAGATTTAGATATTTATCAGATTGAAAGGACTCTTGACATTTAAAAGTGTGACAGGTCGCAGTAGTTTTCAATTACAATCAACAGAAAACGAGTCAGTATGGAAGAAAGTGACTGTAAAATGGGAAATCTTACGCTTTCAGAGATTGTAGAACAAGCCAGAAGCGCCACAAAGTCTTTGGTGTCGACAAAATCTGCTAAAACCTATAAAAAAATTATTCTCAATTCAAATTGAAAAAATGACAATAAAGTGAGGATTTATATACGGGACACTGCTTCCGTCGCAGCTCTGCGACAATATTGGTTGATGCTGGTGGTGATATTACATCATTAAAACGCCACGATGGGTGGAAGTCCACTACAGTGACAGAACAATCTGTTCAAAATAAACTGAAGGAAAAATTTTTAATTTGATTGAATACGATCAGACTAAGAATTCGTTAATAAATTGCTTCATCAACATCAACAAGAAAATCTGTCAATATTGTTACAGGACTGCCAAGAAAGCCTCAGTTGCAGTTTAATAACTGCACTATTCAGAATATGACAATTGATCAAAAAGAATAATTTGTTTACTAGGGTGGGCCAAAAAAATCGAATATTTTTTTTAACTTCCGACCCAAAAAAATTGGTTCCTAGGCACCTTTAAAAAATTCTTTTTAAAGATGAGCTCTTAATTTTAATAGGAAGGTCTTCCTCATCTCAGTTTTCCATTATTTCTTTAGTTCTATATGGCTAAATACATATCTCGTCACTACTTGATCGTACAAAAAAATTTTATTGACATTTTTTTCTAGGAAATTGAACGATGTAAAAAAAAGGTATCTTACAATTTTTTTATAGTTTTTAGCGTTTAGAAGATATCAGAGGTCAAAGTTTGCAGAATTTAACAAAAATTTCTTTTTTAATTCTAAATTTTATAACTCATAGAAAATAAATATTACACAATGCGCAACATACTGTTTTGTAGGAAATTAAACGCTCTACAAATAGTCTTTTGTGGTTAATCGATTGCTCCAACCATTTAAAAAAAAATGAGGATTTATTCTCAAATTTTTGTTTTTATAATGCGAATATCTTCTAAATGGTTAGAGTAATCGATTAAACACAAGAGACCTTTTTTGTAGAGCATTCAATGCCCTATAATACCATATGTTGCGCATTTTACAATATCTATGTATCTACGAGTTATAAAATTTAGAAGTACAAAAGAAATTTTTGTTAAATTCTTCAAATTTTGACCTCTGATATCTTCTAAACGGTAACAGCTATAAAAAAAGTGTAAATTTTATTTTTTAGAGCATTAAATTTTCTACAAAAAATGTAAATAAAATTTTTCTGTACGATTAAGTAGTGACGAGATATAGATTTTACCATATAGAATTGAAGAAAAAATGAAAAACTGAGATGAGGACCTTCCTATTAAAATTAGGAGCTCTTCCTTAAAAAGTATTTTTTAAAAGTGCCTAGGACCCAATTTTTCAGTGCCGGAAGTTAAAAAAATAGTCGATTTTTTTGGCCCACCCTATTGTTTACTTTGTGTTAAAATTGACTTTTTTACAGTTTGGTTTTGTTTCATTTCGTGAGTTCAAGTTTAATAAATTTTGTAAATAAATTTCTATTATTTTTTATTATGATTTGTCGTAGAAAAAATAGTGTATGCAACGTATTTAATGAATATTAAGACACTCGTATTTATTACGACACTCGCTAACGCTCGTGTCGTAATTTTTATACTCGTGTTTTAAGAGCTATTAAATGCTCATTGACAGATAGTTATTATTATATCTGCACTGTAGGCAAAACGTTTTGATTTTACATACCAGAAAAAAATTACAGTCTTGCCAATTTTCCTAAATTTGAATTTACAATATTTTTCGTTTATAAACCAACTTTGAAATAGCAGTAAATGCGCGTTTTTTGATAAAATAACAAAAAATATTTTATTTTCAGTAATAAAATCAGTATTGCATCATTGAAACGCCCTGTATAACATAAAAATAAAAAATAAGTTGAAGTCATTTCAACTGAATATTAATGATTTCTTGTATAATCCTAATAAATAGATTTTTTTTTTAAATTTGTGGTTTTGGTAGTTCCTTTGGTATTTTTGTTTAGTTAGTCATAAACATGTCATTGAGAAAGGCAAAACCCGCCCCTGTCTGTTGGATTAGGTCCTCACTAATAATAAAACTACAAACTACCCCTCAATGTGTGAGTTTCTTCCAAGAATTGGTCGTTTTTCCTCCAAACCTCTCTCTTTCCCTCACATTAAACCGAAATTTGTTGTTTCTCTTGTCGAAAGTTAGGCCAACTGTGACCGGTAATTATACAGGTACGCGAGTAAATTACCTGTGGTCTTATCACGTATTTATTAGTACTAGGAAACGGGTTAAACCGAGAGAAAAAATTCAATTTCCTCACTCAACTACGAAAGAAATTTTTCCGCTCAACGCCTTCTTGACCATTTCAATATTCAAAATTGAATATCGTTTCCTGGAATGTGTGATATCAGCCCCCTACGCCTCACATTTTTTTTTTATTGATGTCGCCGCCAACTTGCAATTATTTACACAATCAATCAGATAGCGTAATCAGTGAGTGACAGTCGGGTTTTATATCGGCACCTGTGTGGAAAAAAAAAGCGCCATGGTTTTAGTACCGCTGGGCATCCATCGAGGGTCAGCAACCGCGGTACCACTGGCTGCCTCTGGGCTTCAAAGAAGTTGTGCCGCCCGCCATTCAGCCTCGTCTCTTACCCCGCCTGCCGCATTCTGTACCGTTCGACAGATGTGAGACAGGACCGGATTTTCGAAAAAGTCATAATTGCTGATTTTCCTAATTTTTGTTTTGTTATGGCAACGCATGTGGGATTGGTTAAGGGTGTGACGCTTGCGCTTCGGAAAAACTGAAAAGTTTTCCCGCGATTTCAGATTTCAGTTTGTGGGTTTTCATCGATTGGAAGTGGTTCGCGATGCGATTTTGTTTGCAGTGGTAATGTGGTGGTTTTTTTTCGAAAATTTAATAAAGGGCTAGACCGACTCTGTATGAGACATTCTCTTCTCGCAGACGTCGGTTCAAGCAAAACCCGCATTACTTACATACTTTATACGGAGCCATTATAACGTTTTTATGGACGTATATAGACGTGCACTTTACTTCATTTACATTTTGACAGATTTTGAAAAATCGCGAAAAGGGGACAAGAATTTTAAATGAAATAGGTGGTTCTGATACTTCACAAATAAAGTAAAAAATAAAATCTAGGAGGCAATGTATTAAAAAATTATTTTTCAATGTTGGTGCACCTGGTATTTGACATTGTTCAGTAACCATGGCAACCATTAATTATTTTTTGACAGGAAGAGTGTTAAATGTGTTTTTAATTACAATTATTTTTATACAAACTTCAAATACCACCAACTTGATTTTCCAGTTCCATCAAAATCTAGCTAAAATTCAATATTGCCAACTTGATTTTTCATTTTTTTAAGTTGTTTCTAATATATCGTAACATTTTGAATAATTAACTTACACAGCCAACTCATTTTTTTTAAATCACTATTTACAGCCATGTCGATTTGTACAACAATTTTTTTTTTATTATCAACAAATTGTTTAAAATCAGTGTTACCAACTTATTTTTTTATGGTTGTGTCTAAAATATCGTAACATTTTTAAATAGTTATTGAACCTATACAGCCTATGACAGCTCATAGCTGAGTTGATTTTTAAAATATTTGACAAATGTAGAAATCACAGCAATTTTTTTGACAAAAATAGCTCAAAATCAGTGCTGCTAACTTTTTTTATGACTGTCCGTGAAATATCGTAACATTTGAGTAAATATATTGCATATTATTGAACTTATAGTCTCTAGTTAAATTTTTGAAATTTTGACTATGACATCTCATAGCCAAGTTGATTTTTTAAATATTTACAAATGGAATAACTATAACATTTTTTTTTCGACTCATTTAATCCAAAAAGAGCTAAAAAACAGTATAATCAAATAAATTTTTCGTTTTTTAATGGCTGTCCCTGAAATATCGTAACATTTGTGTAATTATATGACATATCCTCCTGAACTTGTAGAGCCTACGTTTTTTGGAATTATGACTATAATGGTTTACAGTTGAGTTTTTTTAACATATTTTAATAAATTGAATAACTAAAGCAATTTTTTTAACTAAATTAAAAAATAGCTTTAAACTAGTATAGACAAGTTAATTCTTCTTTTTTTATGTCTGCCTCTGAAGTATCGTAACATTTGAGTAATTATACTTTGTTTTTTATCTGACGTTGTCTGTCTCCTTTCAACACATTGTTGTATATGTTGCTATGTCATATAGAATATTATGTTTTAAACAGAGACAAACAAGGGTATTACGTATTAAGATAAAAAATGGAGTATATATGACTTCTTATTGAACTTATAGAGCCTCCTTATTATTATTTTTTTTGGGGGAATTTTGACTATGACGTCACAGTTAGGTGGTTTAAAATATTTTAACAAATGGACTAAAGGAATTTTTTTTGTCAGAATAAAATTAAAAACCGAATTTAAAATTAATATTTCCAACTTAATTTTTGTGTTTTTTTCATGTCTGTTTATGAAATATCGAAATATTTGACGATTTATGCAAAATATTATGGAATTTATGAGTCTACTTAAATTTTTAGACTTTGCTTAAGACAGCTCATAGTCAAGTTGATTTTTAAAATATGTAATAAATGGAGTAACTAAAGCAATTTTTTGACAGAATAAAATTTTAAAAAACAGTTTAATATCAATATTAACAACTTAATTCTTCTTGTTTTTATGTTTGTCTGTAAAATATCGAAACTTAAATCTTCTTGTTGGATTTTCTTGGTGTGTTTAAATGAAAATTGGAAATGAAACACCCACTAACACCAAACTTCTTTACTTGATACGACGCACGTTTCGACAACAATATTGTCATCCTCAGGTAGGGTAGTTAAAACTGTTTTAATTCCTACCTGAGGATGACAATATTGTTGTCGAAACGTGCGTCGTATCAAGTAAAGAAGTTTGCTGTTAGTGGGTGTTTCCAATTTTTCTTTTTATTATTGAACTTAGTCTTTAAATTTTTGAATTTTGATTACGATAGTTTACAGTTGAGTTGCTTTTTAAAATATTTTAACAAATGGAGTAACGAAAGTAATTTTTTTGCAAAAAATAAAAAATGGCTTAAATCAGTATTGAAAACTTTATTTTTCTTTTTCTATGTCTGCCTTTGAAATATCGCAACATTTGAGTAATTATATGACATATTATGAAACTTATAGTGCCTACGTAAATTTTTGGAATTTTGACTGACAGTTCACAGTGGATTTGATTTTTAAAATATTTAACAAATGGATTAAGTATAAATTTTGCTATAAATAGTAATCTTTTTGACAGAAGATATTTAAAACATAACTTAAAATCAGTGTTACCAATTTATTTCTTTTCATAGTTGTCTTTAAAATATCGTAACTATACTGTAGAAGTACATCAAATTTTATTACTAATTTATTTTGACAAAAAATCGTAAAATAGATAAAAATCAATGTTGCCAACTTGATTTTTCATGTCAGTCTCTAAACATCGTATTTTTTCCAAAGTTGGCATTCGTGATAGTTGACAAATTAACAAAACAACTATTAATAATATTTTTTGACATAATATTTAAGTTTTTTTTTAGTAAAAAACAATAAATTTGTAGTTTTTAAAGAGAAACAATAATTACCAACTACGATGTTTCCAGCCAATTAGATTTTGTTTTCATTTTCTTTTGATCTCTTATCAATCTTATTATCACTTTGATTGTCTTCTCTATCATTTGTTGACTAGTAATTTTTTTATTTTTTCATGGCTGCCTATAACAGGTCAATATGAATTGAATAATTAAATGACATATTGAACCTACATAGCCAACTGAATTTTTTTTTGAATCATTAACATTATTATTATTATTAACAGGAACAGAAGTCTGAAAACGAAAAAAAAAAGAGTTTAATTTAGATGTATTTTGTAATTTTTATTAGACAGAAATGAAGAAGAAAAAACACCAAAAAAAGTAACCGATTTTTTCGGTCTGAAGCGTGGCTCTTTTGTTTTTTTCACGCCGCCTAAAATTAAGTGGTTATAAACCTAAAATGATCGTAAATTATACAGTAACTTGGCCCTTTTCACCCCTATAATAACACACGACGAACGCTTTAATTAATACCTTACAGATCCATGTCTAAAAAATATAAAAAAAGTACTAACAATTATTTTTATGGTTTATTATGAGAATTATGATTTAATGGAAGCATAAATTTCGTTAGAAACGTTTCAGAAATTTCTGATTTTTACTGTGATATAGACAGTCCTGTACATACCGGTGTATTATTGGTTGCATACATAACATGGCGCTCACACAAAAATTTTTTTTTGGTAAACTAGAAACTTGAATTACTTAAAAAACACGTAATTATATCACCAATAAATCACTTCTTATACCCTAGAAATTACAATTATGTCTCACTTAAGGGGGCTTCATTACACCCTCTCATATGTGGCACTATACTCCTTTATCAATTTTTTTAATAATTTTTTTTAAAAAAATGAAAAAACTGTTACTGCTTGTATTAGATTTGTTAATTAAGTTCTTTATAACCAGTTTTAACTCCTCGCACCCCCCTCTCGGTCCCTCATTTCGCACAAAAGCTCTTCAAGTTTTAGAAATGTGCTTCGATGAAAATTATGGTGCCTCCACAACCCCACCTCATCTCTTTCTATTTCCATGGCAATATGATATTTAAGCAATAAAATGATCCTTAGGGCTAAGGAAAAAAGAGCGTATGGCTTAAAAAGAGCGTTGAGCCCCTTTTGTCTACTGAGTCATCGATCGAAGAATTTCAGGTCCTGACTTTATTCGAGTGATCCATTACAGCAATTCAACATTTCCTATTCGTCTGTCCATCATAACAGACGCTTCAGGTCTTATTTAAGTGGTAGCTGAATAAGAATTTAATAAAATAAATATATATTTTTTTAATAATAGGATAAGAGGTGTATTGTGTTTCATAATAATATTTCAGTGGGGGCACCAGTTTAACGAAAAAATGGGGTATGTTTTTGCATGGTTTGGGCTTTTGTGCGTTGTTTTGTACGCTTGATTGAATTTTCGACCAAATTATGTAATAGAAATATGATGTAATTGGATATGACAGGATAATTTTTTTTTCTACCTGGATTTTTTTTTCAATGCTTTTGTTTGCAGTTATTAAATATGATTTCATAATTTCATCCCTGGATGGATTAATATAGCATAATGCGTGCAATATAAATGAATAGGGCTGCGCATTGTTAGGGTTTTGTTTGAAAGCTCTTCGAGTATTGATCGAAGGAATCACCACACCCCAAGGGGCTACTACTGTGGCCGCCATGTTTTTCTTTTATTCTCTATGACAATATCATCAAGGGGACACCCAAAGCCCCCCAATTTCATTTACCCCCCATTAAAAAAAAATTTTTTTTCAAAAAAAAAAATTTTTTTTTTCTTTCACTAAAACCAACATGTATTTACAAGGACGGTATTTTTAAGTGTTTCTTATTATATTGTTACGAATAAGTCCCCCCTATAATATTTTTTTGGAGATATTTGAAATTTTTGTAAGAGATTTTCTGATATTTTTTTTTTTACAGTTTTCATGATGACTCTGCGTCGTTCCGCCCCCTGTAAGTGCCCCATCTCACTCGGCTCGTATCGGGGGCCCCTTTCAACATGAACGACCGGGAAAAATCGAGGTCCAGTGGCAAACAATACATCTATGAAGGTGCTTTCGACTATACTTTGCCCCGGCCCCCCGCTTTGGGAGAGGAGAGTGCATCGACGTGGGGGGCACAGCCACATAACATGGACCGCAGGCATTACAAGTCTTCCTCTCCAATTCCAAGTATAACAAGCGTTCAAAAAAAAAAATTAAAATTTGAAAATATTTTTTTTTAGAATACGAATACGATGATGGCAGCAGTTACAGGCCTAATTCGAGGCCATCGTCGCGTCACGAAAAGCCCCCCGCTTACGTTATATGGGCGGAATCATTACATAATCTTTTACAAGATCCAGATGGCGTTAAATTATTTTTACGTTACCTCGAATCAGAAGGACCCCATCATGCAGACACTTTACGATTTTGGTTTGCTTGCGAAGGCCTAAAAAAACACGATCAAGTTGAAAATATACAAAAATTGGTTAAATTAATTTACAAGTAAGGTGTTAGATGCAATCAGTAGGATGTTTGATCCCAAAAAAAAATTTTTAGGACATATTTTTTAAAAACGGCTCTACAAATCAACGATGATTTAAAAAAACAAATAATGAAAAAAATTAAATCGCCCCAGTGCCTTGAACCACCGATTACGTTATTTGATGAGGCTCAAGCACAAATCGAATCTTTAATTAATAAAACTACTTATCCAAACTTCCTTAAAAGTGATGTGTACCTGCAATATGTCCAGGTGAGACCCTTAAAACATATCACAAAAAATATTGTATAACACACATGTGTTTTTTTAATAGTCTGTCGAAAATACAAGTAGTGGTAGCGGTGAATTTAACAGCGAATCAAGCTCTTCCAGCAGTTCTGTAAGTAACAAAGATATAGGAAACTTGGCCAGTGGTATAGGACCTCTTCCCACCCTCCATGAAGGAATGGAATTTAATCTCAACCCCCATCTAGGTTCAAATTTAAAAAAATCCTCAAATTTCGTCAACTCTTTTTTATATTATTTAGGTACAACAAATGTCATGACGGCTTACCACACACAACAGCCCCGTTTAACCAAAGACATCCTTCTCAAATCTCAAAAACATCGCGCACTTGACATACGTCCAAAATCTGAAACCTATGCTGGGTAAGTCCCAACCCACCTTGAAATTATCACCGCTTCTAGCTTGTTTTTTTATTGTACAATTTTTTTTCGTTTTGCGTGTGATTGCGTAGTTTGATATACCGAAGCAGTGGGGCTCACGTCGCATACAATTCCTACAATCCTGTCTCAAGGCAAGATAGTGAAATGCAGTCGCTTAGTAGTCATTCTGATGCGAGGACTGAATCGGACAATATGTCTTTAAATGAAAGCAACGTGTAAGTATTGAGACACCATGGGGGTGTCATGGGGGCACCACAGAAATAATTATAGGAAGGTGAATTAAGGGGGCACCGGTGACTAATTTGTTAATAACAGTAGTAAAATAACACTGAAGTACAAAAAGTTTGATGATTTTTGTTGTTTTAAAGGTTTTTTGAGGTTATGTCACGTTTAAATTTTTTTGAGGTTAGGTCACTTGTTTTTCTTTATAATAAATAGTACCTGCTTCAAATTGTAAATTTTTGTTAAAATAATAGTAAAATAACACAGAAGTACAAAAAGTTTCAGTCATTTTGATTGTTTGTAGGTTTTTGAGGTTATGTCACTTGTCATTTTGGAATTTTTTTGAACTCTATACAATAAATTATAGCGAGATGGTGAATTAAGGGGGAACCAGTGATTAATTCTGCTAATAACTAATAAAATAGCACTAAAGCACTAAAAATTTGAGTTATTTTAATGGTTTTGAAGTTTTTTTGAGGTTATGTCACTTTGAATTCTTTGGTGAGAAGTGAAGCATCAAATTGCGAATTTTGTAGCAAATTTAGACAAAAACAGAAACTATATAATTTAATTAATGAAAGAAATTGTTATTTACCTTGTTAACTTCGCAAAAACTTTAAAATTTTGCCATTGGGTATTTTTTGTTTGATTGTTGGCAACATCAATTTATCAAAGCAGAGGCGTAACAACTGGAATTTTTTTTATAGAAATAAATTGTAATTTTTTATATTATACGTAACATGTGATGCTTTTTTTAGTTTTTGATAATTGTGAAATTTTAATAAAGGGTAAAAGTTGTTAAAATTGTGTAAAAGTTAGTTTATTGAAATCTGAAAGCAGTGGCGTAACATATTTTTTTTTTCTCTGATAAATATGTTAAACTTTCTGTACTGAATAAAGTAGGGGACAGTCTGATCAGTAACACTACGTTATATAACCCAAATAAAAAGGTACAGTTGCATGAATGCATGCAAGTAATGTTATTTTGAAAGAAAATTTTATGTCACGTGACATAGCATTGACATTTCTTTCGATTACGAATTTATTTTCTTAGTGATGGTAGACCTGGTCGTTCTTTACGTAAATCCGTTGAAGAAAAACAAATACGTCAATTTGCCGCTCGTAATAAAGAACCAAATATGAATCAACAACATATTCCACGAACCCAACGAAATGAACAGTGTAATAATCCGGGTAATCTACCAATGGAACAACATGCCGCACTGTTAACCCAAGCACTTGAAAAACTCAAACGCGAAATGGAAAGTGAAGAATCGTTACATCGGCGCTTGAAAGAGGTTTGCTTTAGTGACGTTTTTGTTATTTTTAGGGTTATTTCGTGTTTTTAGGGTGGTTCATTGAGCTCTTTAGATGAGAAATTGAAAGGGGAGAAACTCCAATTTCAGGATGACAACGATCAGGATATTCTCGACGAACATGTCTCTCGTGTATTTTCAGATCATTCATTATCAATTTCGCCCGGATTGGCTAGTCCGAAAGTATCGTCTCCGCCTCGTGGCCGCTGGAGCCAATCACGTCGTCGTACTCGTGAAAAGGACGTTTTTTCGATTTTCAGTGGCGATTCGGGGAATGTCCACGATTTTACGGAATCATCCGAACGTCTTCCGAAATCGAAAAGCGTGCCGGAATATGCCGATGATCGGTTTGCTCGTGCTGCCCCCTGTCGACGATCTACTAAGAAAACACTCACGGAAATGACAGATAGTGGCGTTTCGGTTGTTTCCGATTCGGCATCAGTCGTACCAATAGCAAAAGACAGTCGAGTACTCACGTGGTTGATGGAATCGGATCGTAGCACGAAAACAACACCGAGTCATGCGCACAGTGAGATGGCAGTGGGGAGGAAGTACGGGAAGAAGTACGGGTCAAGGTCAAACTCGTTGGAAAGATCAGAACCAGCACAACCATTTATTGCCGATCCGAGTATGCCGCCATTGCCACATCCTAATACTGATATTCAATTAGAGGAGATAAGGAGGAGGCTGACGGAAGATGATGGAAGGATGCGGTCTAAACAAAGGTGGGCGGGGATTAAGTTAGTGGACAGTTTTGATTGGTCGGTTTGTAGATCGTCGAAGTATTACCCGGAAATAGCCCAAAGTGGACAATCGACGTTACGAAAGTCGACCAGAGGCCAAAGACCGAACTTGCCAACAGGAGAGGATGTCACAATTGTGGTTTTTTCGTTTTGTGATGAACAGTTTCCTTACAGGACGAAAATTCCAGGATCACAAATTACTTTACGACAGTTTAAAGAGTACTTGCCGAAAAAAGGAAATTATCGGTAAATAGAAAAAGTTTTAGAATCATTCCATAGCGACGTGGTGTTGTCATGTCTCACTGACAAGTTTTGATGAAATTCTCATAATTTTTTTTTTTTTGTTAGGTTTTTCTTCAAGACAGTTTGTGAAGATTTGAGTAATCAAGTAACGCACGAAGAAGTAAGCAACGATAGTGAAGTTCTTCCATTGTGGGAGGGGAAAATAATGGCGCAGGTGAAGCCGATCGACTGAGTTTTTTACGTTATATAACGTAATATTGTAATTTATTTTTTATTAAACGGCGAAAATAGTTTTATTTTTTTGTTTATTGTCGTTTTGTTACACTGCCACGGTATGTTGTAATTAAATGTTTTCCAAGGGGGAAATAAAAGCAAATAATGCACATAAAAAATTGTATAGTGCTTTAAAAAAAAATGATAGTAATAAGATGCCTAAATTCGGGACTATAATTTCAAGGAACTACTGACAGAGTCGCTCCAAATTGTACATAAATAGTGACTTTGTCTGTTTTTCTTTTGCAATAGGTGCAAGACAAGTGCCTTTTTGAGACGTTTTCTAGGTTTTTTTGGGTCATAGAGACAATCAGAAAAAACAGGCAGCTGATTGCTATTTTTTTCTAATTTTAGGTTTTAAAAATTAATTAGAAATAGTTCTTCATATACCTCATTTCTCTATTTTCTCTTTTAGAATTAATTCGAAAAACTATTCATGTGGATTTGTTTACTTAAATTATACATTTTAAGTGTAGAACTGATTTTATATAATTATTGTATTTTTTTTGAAAAAATATCTAAGCAAAACAATAAAATTCATGCAATTTTCACGAGTTTTCTTTATAATATTGACTGAAATAGTATACCACAAAAAAACAGTTAATCAAAAGATGTGTCGTCTTACGAGTTTTCAAGGAGGCTTCAACGAAACTGATGAGTTGCCGCCAGAAGCTAAGGCTTGGATGTTTACCACCAAGGCTTTATAATTTCTTTTATGTACTTTGTTTTTTATTTATTGCTTTTTTTATGGTCCTTAGACTGTCACGTTGACACTGATCTGTTTTGTGATTTCTGTTACTTTCCCCACTTGTCATTGTCAAAATCCCCCGTGAAAATGTCTCAATCCCCCCCTGTCGACTTCTACTTCTACCTAAAATGTGCAAAACCCCTCATCCTGGCCCTATCCTCGCTTAAAGGTACTTCCCCTTCTGTTTTCTCAATTTCAAATTTTTCCCCCAGACAGAGCTTTGGCAAGTGCCTGGCTTAAGCATTTAGCCGAAGACACTTCAGTAACAGACATGCAAAAAAGCGACTACATGCGCCTCTTAATCTACTTCCTGCAAAAACGCAAACTTTCGGCCCCTTTTAACGACCACCCTTCGAAATACAAGACTCTTTCTGAAATACCCCAAGAAGGCAATGTTAGTTGGTACCCCTGTGAGTGTTTTTATTTTTGTACTTTTTAGTTTTTCCAAGCTGTTAAGAGCTCAAGGTCACAACCATACATTTCTGATTTTTCTGGCGATTTATTCAGTTACGTAGCTTATCAGAATATCGAAAATTTTGGGGTTCATTGCTATTATGCCTTGGCCCAAAAGCCGTTTTTTGCTTGGGAAAGGTTTGATAAGAGTCTTTATTCTCCAGGGGTTGGAGCGACTTTAAGAGAGCCGTCTGTGGGAACACAAAGTTCGAAAATTACAGGTCAGGATTTAAGAAAATTTGAGCAGAATTTTAATTTTGTTTTAGATGAATTGGAGGAGAAGAAAAGTGAATTTGCTGAGAAGCTTCAGAAGAAGATCAGGGGGGATAACAAGAAGGTCATGTTTTTGGTGTCACCAATAGGAACAGAGTCGGAATCTGACGATAGGATTCCTCCTAGTTGGGGCTCAAATCTTATCCAAACACCAAAATTTGATAATAAATAAATTTTGTTTTTTTTGTGTTACCTAGACCCGAAAATAAATAATTTTGAAAGATCAAAAATGTCAAAATTTTTGCAAACTTAAATTTCAGCAATGGTTTAGATTTTCGAAAATTTCTCAAAATTCACAATGGAGAACATAACCGATTTTGATTTCTACTTAAAATTTACAAAGCCGCTGGTTCTAAATTTGCCAAATATCAATGGTAATATTTTTTAAAATTTTCGATAGATTTTGACTTCTTGTAGATCGAGTTTTAGCAGCGGCATGGATTAAAAAATTAACAAAAGATTCAGGAACAGAAGAAAAAATTCGTTTAGATTATCTAAAACTTCTTTTATTTGTTTTACAACGCAAAAGATTAGCTCCACCTTTCACCCAACACCCAAATGCTTTAGAAAAAATTGAAAAGTTTCCAAAAAATGAAACAGTAAGTGTTTTACTATTTTAATCTCTTTCTAACTCAAAAAATAGTTAATAGATGTTGCTAAGAAAATAATAGAACAAGAACAAGCAGATCGGCGTGAAAAATGGCGAAAACGTCTTTTAGGCCAAGCTGGAGATTATCCACCATATATTTCAGACTTTTCAGCTGATTTACTCGAATATGTTGCAATCCAAAATATTGAAGATTTTGGTACTCATGCCTACTATGCTATTTCTAAATTACCTCTACATACTTGGTACCGAACAGACAAACAGTTACTCCCTAAAGGTTTTTTCAAAATCTTCAATCAATTTGAAATAATTCAGAAATTTCAGCTGCTAAAAGTATGCTAGAAGTTGGTTCACCACCACCAACAATATCCGGTATCCAATCAACACCACAAGTACCCGAAAAACCACCCGAAGAACCTACAACTACCACAGAACCTCCAACAACTTCTGAACCTCCTTCTGAACCCGAACCTGTAAAAGAAGAAACTCCCAAGTACCATTTTCCATTTCTTAAAACCCCTTTTTTAAATGTAATTTAATTAGGAAAAAAGAACCAAAACGTTCAACTCTTGGTGCAACACCTCCATCCCGGCCTATTGGTAAAATAAGTCCACCAGCTGAGGATCGTCAGCCACCTAGTTGGGGCTCAAATCTCCTCGAAGCGAAATTCCTCGATGAAGAGGCTCCACCTCCTCAACCTATTGAAACAATCTGGCCACAATCCACACCTTATGAAGCGCCTAAGAAGAAACTCGTGAAGAAACCATTTCCAAAAGCTAGACCTACAAGAGCTTCACTTCTCGCTCAGAAGAAGAAAGAAGAACAAGTTCAACCAGCTCCAGTAAAAAAGAAAAAAAGTAAATCGAAGATTGCTAAAGGTATACCGAAAATTGTTGTAACCCCAGCGAAGGAAGAAGCAAAAGAGGAAGAGGGTGAACCACTTCCGGTTGAATGGACATCAGCTGCAAGTCTTCCGTATTTAACACCGCCTCCTAAAGTTGCTGCTATGCCACCAGCACTTGCAAAAAGACTTTCAAAGAAATACGTAAAACCTAAAACAGAGAAACCTCCACCTCGCCCTAAAAAGAAGCAGAAGAAAGGTGGACATGCTGAATTAGAAAGTGATGAAGAATTGATTGCTCTTGGTGAAGGTAAGTGTTTTGGTTGTGGGGATACGTTGATTTATGGGTTGGTTTGGTAGAACTTGACAACTTTGAAGATGATTACAATAGACTTTTGAAAGAAATGGAAGATGAATGTAAAGTAGATGATGAACTTGATTTAGATTTAGAAAATATAGGCGTTGATGGTAAGTTTGAATGTTTTTTTTTTGGTTTTGTTGTCAACTTGTGAAGTAGATGGAGATGATATGGATGCGTTTCTCAAAAAAATGGAAGAAGAAGCAGTTCAAGATTTAAACAGATTTCTTGAAGAAAATCCCGATGTAGATCCTGAAGATTTTGATAAAAGTGCGTTATCAGACGAAGACTATAAAAGACTTTCTTTATCTCCTCATTTAACCCATGAAGATCTTGAAACAAGTAAACTCTCAGATATTGCCAAAACTTCTTTATCTCCACTCCCAAAACAACACGATATTCCTGTCTATCCTGAAGATTCCATTCATCTTTCTCCAGAAGCTCGTGAAATTTTCGAAGATTTAATGCAAGAAGTCGGAGCTGAAGATTCTTTACAACATCCATCTCCACGTCTACCACACGAAGAAACTCCAGAAGAAGAAATAGCTGAAGAAATACAAGAGTCAAGAAGATCTCCCGATGTTTCTATCACTGAATATGCAACTGTTAAAGCTTCTCCAGGTCATAAAGGAAAAGATCCACGAATTGTTGATGCTTTCAATAAAATGTTAGACACGTCAACTTATCTTACTGTAGAAAAATTAGAAGAAGCTGATGATTTTGAAGAAATGGAACGGAGAATTGAAGATGAAATGAAGAAAGAAGGACGCGATCCGTATGAAAGAAGTAAATATAAATGGTCAGCGCAAGATCGTAAAGCCGCAAGAAAACAATTTGTTGAATCTCATCTTAAAGCAGATACTCAACTTGAAAAACTTGATGAAGATGAACGAAGGGAATTTTTACAAGGTGCAGGTGAAGAAGATTTTGAAACGGCTGAAAGAATGATTGAAGCTCAGATGATACGAGAAGGACTTGATCCATATTCTAGAGAAGCTAAAGAGAAAAAATTATCAAAAAAAGAGTTTATTAAAGCAAAAGAACGCGATTTGCAACTACAGGAAATACTAGATCTACAAATGGATGCATTAGGTGATGAAGAAGATTTTGAAGCGGAAGAAAGAATGATTGAGGCTCAGATGATACGAGAAGGACTTGATCCATATTCTAGAGCAGCTGAACCAAGCCAAAAAAAATTATCAAAGAAAGAGTTTATCAAAGCAAAAAAACGCGAAATGGACCTACAGGAAATACTCGATCTACAAATGGATGCATTAGGTGATGAAGAAGAGTTTGAAGCGGAAGAAAGAATGATTGAGGCTCAGATGATACGAGAAGGACTTGATCCATATTCTAGAGCAGCTCAACCAAGCCAAAAAAAATTATCAAAGAAAGAGTTTATCAAAGCAAAAAAACGTGAAATAGAAAGACAGGAAAGACTCGATCAACAAATAGATGAATTAGCTGGCGAACAACCACCTATGAGTCCTATGGATGACCCATATGATTTAGGTATTCTCGAAGATGAATTAATCGAGAAAACCTTTGATGAAATGAAAGTAGAAAAAAGACTCGAAGATTTAAAACATCTTTATCACGATTATTTAACGACTCTTCCAGCACGAAAAGGTGTTCCAGTATTAATGCCAAAACCTCCTACGAGTCCTCAACGATATGCACCATCGAAAGAGTCTATGGCACGTGGAATAAAACCAATTCCTGAATTAGAAGAATATGAGTACGATCTTAATTGGAGAGAATTTCTTGGTTTACCACCTCCAAAACCTAAAACACCACCTCCTCCAGTCGGAGAAGATTATCAAGTTTTACAACCTTTTGGATCATCACGACTGTTTGGACCTCCACCACCAGATTCACCTGAAACACCTCCAGGTGAAGGAACACCTCCACTTGATATGGAAAAACGACGCAGAAGAACAATGAGGACACAAATTGAACCAATTTATGGTACTCCTCCAAAAAGAAAACTACGAAAAAATCTTTATTACGAAGCTCCACCATCGTGGAAAAAAGCAGCTCGATATCCAAAAGGACCAGTAACTCGAACTTTTTCACGGCGACCAAAACATGGAAAAATAGAAGAACAAGAAGAGCCGTATCCTCATTTAGACTGGGAAGATAAGATAATTCGAGAAGATTTAGATGAATGGGAGCCAATGGAAGTTGAACGAAGAGAAAGCTTTCAAGTACCATTTCGGAAACAAAGAAGACTTTTTGAACGACATTCACAAGCTCCTGATCTTGAGCCAATAGAAGAATGGTTTTATAAAACACCGGAAAAAGTAGTTCCAGATATTTTTGATTTTCCTGATTACTATGACATAGGAGCAATGGAAACGCCCCCACCGGAATTTTTCGAAGACATTGATCAAGTACCAGAAGACGTACACAGTCCTGATGTATTAAAACGTCGAATGGAAAAATTAGCGACCAAAGGTAGACCTGAAAGATCGTATCGAGTTACAGCTGATCCTGAAAGAAAAGGACGAGGGATGCAACAAATAATAACACAGAAGAAAGCACCAGGATTAGGAACAATTAGCGATACTTTAGAAGCAGCAGGAGAAGAAGAATGGGAGCAAGTAGGTCGTGTTGTGGCAGCTCCTAAAGTATTTGATCCAGCAACAGCAGAATTATACAAGCAGAGAAAAATGAGAAGAGTTCCAGGGACTCCACCAGAAGGTCCTCCAGAAGAAATTGAAGAGTTTCGTGAGAGTATTAAAGGACGGAAAAGATTGTCTCCAAAAGGAACACCTGTGGATTATCCTCCGAGTCCTTTAGCAAGACAACCTGCACCTGAATCACCAGGTCGGTATGGACCTAAACGAAGAACAATCAGAAAACGATTGAAGAAACGAAGATTAGATTTTACGGAACCTACAGGAAGTCCAGATGAAACTCTAGTGGAGACAGTAGAAGTAGAAACGAGAATCGAAGATGATGATGATCGTGATAAAAGATTAATGTTTGAGACTGAAGAATGGGATCGAATGTTGGCTGAAACGCAGTTACCCGCAGAATTGGACTTTATGCTAAATAAATACAGGGAGTATCAACCAATTGCTCCAGTTGAAACTGGATCGCCACGAACACCACAAAGTCCTCGTGTTGAAGAAGTAGAAGAACCGCCGGATTTCGATACACTTCCACCTTTTTCGCCAGTAAGTCCTTTAAGAGAATGGGGAGTGATTGAAGAAACGATGCAAAAGGCTAAAGAAGCACCATGGCTGGATAGAAGACGATACAGAGAAGCTTATCCGTAAGTTGTTTATTTTTAAATTCTTTTCTAAGTAGTTATTGGAAAATTTTTAGGCCGAAAAAGAAAGACCATTATAAAGTTCTTCCAAAATTGACTGAATTACCAGTTGATGAACGTGCTGAAGAACTTGCGGAAGAGTTTGAACGTCAAATGGAAGAAGAATTAGAAAGGCAAAAAGCGGAACAAAGAGCACAAATGACGATTTTGGATGAACCTGTCCCTGGTGATTTACCATCTCCAATGCGTCCTCCGCATTTATGGTATGAAACTCCTCCACAAATAGCTTATCCTGAAACACCCACAAGCTCTCCAAAACTACGTCCAACAATCCCGACCGATTTGAGAGATATTTTAGATACGGAAGGTATGCCGTATGCTGCGGAAGTTACACCACCTAGAGAACCCGAATTAGAACCTAGAATACCAACTCCTGAACTACACAAATGGTTCGGCTATAAATTGATTCCAGACGATATTGAACTAAAAGTACCGACAGAAGGAGATCTCATTGAAGAAGAAGGGGGTGTTGATTTAGCCGGATCATTTATAGAAGATCTTCCTGAATTAGATGAGTTTACTGGTGAAGGTGATATTTTAGAAGAAGATTTCCCTGGAGATTACGAGTCACCGAAATCTCCTGTGGTGGTACTGGAAGCAGTTCCAGGACCATCAGGAATTCAAATACCAGTAGTGACTCCGTCACCAATACGACGACCTAGACCACCTTCACCAACAGTTGATGATTTATTAACCTTGCCAGAGTATAGTAAAAGACCAAGAGCACTTTTCCAAAAATATGCCGAAGAAATAAAACGGGAACAGAATAAACGAAAAGCCGAGCAAATGATGGCTGAGTTGCAAAGTGGAAGAACTCCTCCAAGACCTGATCGGGATTACAGTTTCTATTATGAACCAGAAGTGGGTCAAGCGATTGAACAAGATTTTGGGAGACAGGCACTAATGGAAGCCCAGGAGAAACAACGAGCAGAAATTGCAAGAAAACTTCAAGCCAAAAAAGCAGCTGCTGCTAAGAAAGCAGCAGCTAAAAAACCATTGAAAAAGGGTAAAACAGAGTTTCAATATAAACAAACAACTAAAGATAGAGGAAAAGCTGCCAAAACTAAAATCGCTAAAGTACCGTCAAAAACTGGGGTAAAGAAACCTCCTCCGCCACCCCAACCTCCTGCTAAACGCGCTCCACGAAGTACAGCACGTGTTCCATCAACAACACGGGCAAAATCAGCACCTGCAGCAGCACGAGAATCAAAGTCGCAAACTCGTCCACCAAGAAAACGCCCATCAGCACCAGAACTTCCTCCAAAACCAAAAGTTGATAGAGCTACAGCACGTGAACAACGACCACAACCTGGGAGGGAACGAGGTAAACGTCCTTCACAAACATCCTTCAAACGTCTTACGGTTGCACCAGCTGGACCTCAAAAACGAAGTAGTACATCACTGAGAGGAGCATCACGTCCAAAACCACCTCAACGTCAGCCAGAACCTCCACCTGAATCTCGAATAGTAGATAGAGCCATAGCTCGTGCCAATCGCCCCCAACCTTGGAGAACACGTGTCAAACGACTGAATATTTTCGGTGAACCTTCAGATACATCTATTCGTTCAGGTGCAGCTTCAACAACTTCTGTTAGATCCGAACGTGGATTTCGTCCTGGACGTCCTCCTCCACCTCCTCCACGGCCGCCAAAACGTCCCGCTGCAACTCGACGTGCTCCGGCAACACAACCGCCTCCAGTAGATAGACGACAACCTGTTAAACGTACTTCATCGCTTTCTGTCCAAGCTTCAACGTCTGCACAGTCGGTCTCATCACGACCTACATTAGCTGAAGTAAGAAAATTACGTGGTCAAATGGATCGGGCGAAGATACGTTCTGCACGTATGACTGGATATGATACAGCTCCTGGCACTTCTACAGCCGTTACTCCTACTGCTAGACGTCCTGTCCCCGAACATCCAGGTCGAAGAACACAAAGAGCAGAACGTAAAAAGCCTTGGAAAGAACGTATACCTAAACTTCCTCCTCGTGAAGGACCTCGGCCACAGCCAAGAGGACCATTTAGGAAAACACCTCCACCGCCAAAAGTACTCCGACGGAAGAAATTTGATGTAGAGTCGAAAATTGATACAGGAAGGAGGCCACGAGTGGCAGAGTATGATGCAGCAGCATTGCAAGAATTGGGGCTTAATGCGCGTGATTTACAAGAGATGTATCTGGACGATGACGGTGTTTTACAATATGAGGAATTAGGATATGAGCCTAGTTTTGAAATAAGGGGGTATGATGACGATGAAACTAGGTATTTCGTAGAGGGACCAGATGATGATATGGTAGTAGCAAATATGCCGAGTTACGGGTATGGTCAGGAGTGGGAAGATTTAGGATATTACGACGATTCTGAACTTGACGAAGCAGAAGAATACCAAACTAATCTAGAAATGGAGGAGTATTATGATACCGAACATGGAGAAGTTACACAAACTTTGACAATTGAAAGAAAACCAGTTATATCAAGTTATTTTGATGAAAATCTCGCAGATGATGATTTCGAACAGGGAAATGTCACGTTTTTAACAGTTGAAGCATCTGGGTAAAGTCAAATTATGTAAATAAAGCCATTTTGACATGTATTGTTATCATGTGAAAGGTTTTTTAACTTTGGATGGTGAAATATAAGTGTTTGAGAAAGAAAACTTGTTTTTGTTAATTCGGCCAAATATTGGCTAAACGTTCCTAAAATATTTTTTTCTTAAGACACTGTGATAGAGCAAATTTTTGAAGTCTTAAACAGTTTTGTAAAATTCGGTCAAAGAATTTCGCAACATTTAATAATTTTGATTTTTGAGGTTTATAGTAGCTCCCCGCATTCATTCCATTCACAGGGGTAGCTTATTTTATTATTCGCTTATTAGAAATCGTAGAAAGTTGAAACAAGTACTGTTCGATTGAGCAGGATATTCTCTATCAAAAACATCTTACTTTTATAACATTTAAACAATGTTATCATACAGAAATCAAAAAATATGTGGAAGTTTAAAGATGGTAGATGCTCGTGGTTAAAAATCAATTTTAAACATTATTCTTGATTTTATTAGAGATCGTAGAAAGTTGAAACAAGTACTATTCGATTGAGCAGGACGTTCTCTATCAGAATATCTTACTTTTATAACATTTAAACAATGTTATCATACAGAAATCAAAAAATATGTGGAAGTTTAAAGATGGTAGATGCTCGTGGTTAAAAATCAATTTTAAACATCAATCTTGATCTTATTAGAAGTCGGAGAAAGTTGAAACAAGTACTATTTGATCGAGCAGGACGTTCTCTATCAAGAACATCTTACTTTTATAACATTTAAACAATGTTATCATATAGAAATCAAAAAATATGTGAAAGTTTAAAGATGGTAGATGCTCGTGGTTAAAAATCAATTTTAAACATTATTCTTGATTTTATTAGAGATCGTAGAAAGTTGAAACAAGTACTATTCGATTGAGCAGGACGTTCTCTATCAGAATATCTTACTTTTATAACATTTAAACAATGTTATCATACAGAAATCAAAAAATATGTGGAAGTTTAAAGATGGTAGATGCTCGTGGTTAAAAATCAATTTTAAACATCAATCTTGATCTTATTAGAAGTCGGAGAAAGTTGAAACAAGTACTATTCGATTGAGCAGGACGTTCTCTATCAGAATATCTTACTTTTATAACATTTAAACAATGTTATCATATAGAAATCAAAAAATATGTGAAAGTTTAAAGATGGTAGATGCTCTTGGTTAAAAATCAATTTTAAACATCATTCTTGATCTTGTTAGAGATCGCAGAAAGTTGAAACAAGTACTATTCGATTAAGCAGGACGTTCTCTATCAAAAACATCTCACTTTTGTAACATTTAAGCAGTGTCATCATATAGAAATCAAAAAATATGTGAAAGTTTAAAGATGGTAGATGCTCTTGATTAAAAATCAATTTTAAACATCATTCTTGATCTTGTTAGAAATTGCAGAAAGTTGAAACAGGTACTATTCGATTGAGCAGGACGTTCTCTATCAAAAACATCTTACTTTTATAACATTTAAACAATGTTATCATATAGAAATCAAAAAATATGTAAAAGTTTAAAGATGGTAGATGCTTCTGGTGAAAAATCAATTTCAAACATAATTCTTGATCTTGTGTGGCTAAATCGCAAATCCTTAATGACATTTAATATTTAAAAATTCCACAACACGTCAAAAACTGACATGGTGGCGTAAAACAGTCAAACCGTGGTCAAAATTTTAGTTTGAAATAAGATTATCAAAATTTAAAGTTAACTTCAATGGATATCAAGAAAAGAAAACGTTAAATAACTCTCCAGTACGCAACCATTCCCAAAAAACTAGATCCACAAGAGCTGCACTCCTCGTTCAGAAGAAGAAACAACCAAAATCACCACAAGGTCTACCAAAAGAGAAGAAAACTAAATCGAAGATTGTTAAAGGGAAAGCTAAAGTTGTACTGGAAGTGATAGAAGAAGTCAAGGAAGAAGAGATTGACTTCTTCAGCACTAGTAACAAGATTTTTAAAGAATTACACAAAACCTACAATGGATAGACTCTCAGATATTGCCAAAACATCTTTGTCTCCACTTCCAAGAGGTCACGACATTCCTGTTCATCCCGATGATTCTATTCATCTTTCTCCTGAAGCTCGTGCAATTTTTGATGACATAATGGAAGGAATTGGAGTTGCTGATCTTTCTTTACAACATCCATTTCCACGTCTTCAACACGAAGAAGCTCCAGAAGAAGAATTAATTGAAGAAGTAGAAGAGTCAAGAAGATCCCCCGATGTTTCTATCACCGAATACGCAACTACTAAAGCTCCTCTAGGTCATAAAGGAAAAGATCCACGAATTGTTGATGCTTTTAATCAAATGTTAAATACGTCAACTCATCTCATTGTAGAACAATTAGATGATACTGCTAATTTTGAAGAAATGGAACGCGCAATTGAAGAAGAAATGAAGAGAGAAGGACACGATCCGTATTCTAGAGAAGCTGAACTAAGCCAGAAGCAATCAAAAAAAGAGTTTATCAAAGCAAAAAAACGCGAATTGGAACTACAAGAAAGAATCGATCAACAAATGGGTGCATTAACTGAGAAAAGGTTTGATACACCTAAACAAAAAAAAACTTTACTTCGACCATACAGAAAAGGTTATCAAGCATTGTCACCTTTTGTAAGAGCACGACTATTAGGACCTGTAGCACCAGATTCACCGATAACACCTCTAGGAGTTGAAACACCTCCACTTGATATGGAACAACGACGCAGAAGAACAATGAGGAAACAAATAGAACCTGCTCGCCGTAGTCTTCCAAAACCAAAAATACGACAAAGTGCTTTTCACGAAGCGCCACCATTGTGGAAAAAAGCAGCTCGGTATCCGACAGGACCAGGAACTAGAACTTTTTCACGAAAACAAAAATTTGAAAGAATAGAAGAACAACAAGAGTCCTACCTTGATTTAGATAAGGAAGATAGGTTATTTCGAGAAGATTTAGATCAATGGATTCCGACGGAAATCATACGAAAACCCTTCCATATACCTTTTGGAAACAAACAAGAAAGATTTTTGGAACGTCATTCACAACCTCCAAATCTTGAACCAATAGAAGAATGGTTTGGAGGTACTGATGGATTTCCCAACATTCCGAGTGATGTTTTAGAAACGGAAGATAGACTAACAGCTCCTGCACAACAACGTGCTCCGCGAAGTGCAGCACGTGTTCCAGCTATAACACGAGCAAGATCAGCACCTGCAGCACGAAAATCAAAGTCCCGAATTCCAATAAAACGCCCTTCCGCACCAGAACTTTCTCGAAGAACAGAAGTTGATAGAGCCACAGCTCGAGCAAATCGTCCTCGGGATTGGAGAACAAACATGAAACGTCCTAAGATTCAACCTGTTCCTGAACCTCTACCGCCTCTTGTAGTTAGAGCTACAGCACGTGAAACACGTAGAACGGCTTGGAAAGAACCTTCGCTTTCTACTGTTAAGCTTCCAAAGCGAACTCCTCGACCAGAACCATCGCCTGTAGCTACACCAGTAGATAGAGCTACAGCACGTGAAACACGTAGGACTCCTTGGAAAGAACCTTCGCTTTCTAGTGTTAAGCTTGCAAGGCCAACTCCTCGACCTGTACCAGAACCACCGCCTGTAGACACACCAGTAGATAGGCCTACAATACCTGCGATACCTAAGAAGACTTGGGAACAAATCAAAAGTATACTTTCAGCTGTGTTCGGTGGTACACCTGTTAGTTCGGGTAGACCTTCAACAACTTCCGTTAGATCTGGTCGTGAGCCACCTCCAACGACTCCAGTAGATAGAGCTACAGCACGTGAGACACGTAGGACTCCTTGGAAAGAACCTTCGCTTTCTACTGTTAAGCTTCCAAAGCGACCTCCTCCACCAGAACCATCGCCTGTAGTCGTACCAGTAGATAGAGCTACAGCTCGAGAAAGTCGTCCTCGGGATTGGAGAGCAAACATGAGAGTACTTTGTTTGTCTACCACTCGACCTGTTCCTCCTGAACCTCAACCGCCTCTTGTAGTTAGAGCTACAGCACGTGATACACGTAGGACGGCTTGGAAAGAACCTTCCCTTTCTACTGTTAAGCTTCCAAGGCCGACTCCTCGACCTGTACCAGAACCATCGCCTGTACCAGTAGATAGAGCTACAGCTCGAGAAAGTCGTCCTCGGGATTGGAGAGCAAACATGAGAGTACTTTGTTCGTGCCCCTCTACGACTCGACCTGTTTCTCCTGAACCTCAACCGCCTCTTGTAGTTAGAGCTACAGCACGTGAAACACGTAGGACGCCTTGGAAAGAACCTTCCCTTTCTACTGTCAAGTTTATAAGGCCGGCAAGGCCAGTCTCACCGCCAACACCTGAACCACTAGATCGAAAGACAAAAAGAGAAACTCGGAAAAAACCATGGAAAGAGCCTAGACTTAAAGCTCCTCCTCGTGAAGGACCTCGGCAACCACCAAGAGGACCATTTAGGACACCACTTCCGATGATAACAGAATACCGACCGAGGCCTGCTAGAACGGAAAGGCCACAATCAGGATCACAATCAGCGACAGAGTTTGACACAATACCATTGGAAGACTTAGGACTCTCAGACGATGATGTTGAAAGGATGTATATAGACGAGGACGGAGTTTTGAAGTATGAACCTAGTTTTGAAATAGGGGATTATATGCCGTATGATGATGAGACTAGATATTTAGAGGAACCAGAAGAGGATATGGTGGTACCAAATATGCCGAGTTATAATCAGGAGTGGGAAAATCTGGGATATGAAGATTATGACCTTGGAATGGCATTAGGGTTTGATGAAAATATCACGTTTTTAACAGTCGAAGCATCAGCTTAAGCCGAAGAAAGGTGGTTGAGAAAAAAAAGATGCGTTACTAAGATCAGTTTTAGAAAAAACTTGTCAAAAATTGACATTGCGGCAAAAAACAATCAAAATTTTAGTTTGAAATAAAATAATCAAAATTTAAAGTTGTCCTCAATGGATACAACAGAAAAAAAACGTCAAGCCGCTCTCCAATACGCATCAATAATGGATCCTCTAAATCTGAGAAAAAACCAAGGTCGATACCAGTACTACGGTCAGTACGATTTCGATGAAGAACCCATAGAGGAATCTCCCCCTGAACACAAAGAATACAAACCCAAGCCAAAAAAACTACAAAAACATCTTAGCCTCGATTACGAATTGGCCGATCTTGAAGGCTTGGGTCTAACTCAAGTCTCTACTTCTTCTACCAGAAGCAAATCCCCTCACCGTTCTCATATTACTTCAAGAATACACCATATGGAGTACCCACATCCAGAGCAAGACCCCTTTTATAGCGCCTCATCTGCTGATCCCTATGGCGACTACTATGCTGGTTGTCAGTACGGCGGACAATTCTCAGGATTGGGGTATGGTTACGGCACTATGGGGCAGTCTAGCCGAAAGGAGCAAGACCCAGCTAGGATTCGACCTAATTTACCACGTAATAGTCCCGGAAAAGGACCTATTAGGGTACTTTCAGTCACTCCAGAAGTTGAGGAACCGTCGGAGAATCTATCGTTTTTGCAAGCTGAGGACCCCCACGGGAAGAAAAGGAGAAGTAAATTATTGTGCTTCTAAAAGGAATTAAAGGATTTTGCACTGAATGTTGTTTTATTAACAAATACTTGTGTTTGTTATTGTAAAAAGCTGTTAAGGATACTAGCATTTCTGTTTGTTTCTTGCACTAAATCAGTTGGCAGTAATGCAAACAAACTATACGTTATAAGAAAAAGACCTAAAAGGGTAGCCAACACAAAAAAAATTCTGTAAAAAACTGTAAAATAAGGAATCAAAAAAAAATATTTAAAGAAAGAAGATAAATTAAAAAGTGAGTATAAAGATAAAAACTTTTAAATAATTATAAAAATCTATTAAACACTAAAAAAAAATGACAAAAACTGACAAAACATGTCAAGAAACTGGAAGAGAATAACAAGAATGTAAACAATTGTAAAAAAAACAAAAACTGACAAAATATTTAAAAAAAAAACAAAAAACTTTTTAAAAAAATTGTTAAATACTGTCAAAATAAAAAACGATAAAACAAAACATCGAAAAACCTATTAAAATTAATAAAATTTAAATACTGTCAAAAATTCATTAAAAAAATTATCAACAACATCAAAAAACAAGGAGTTTAAAATCGGTCAATAATGAAAACACTGTTAAGAAATAAAATATTGTTTAAAATAAACTGACAAAAATTTAGAAAAAAAACAACTGTCAAAAAGTGGCTAAAGGTGTCAAAAACTAGAAAAAAAATATAAAAACACACCGGAAATATAAGAAAACATGACAAACGTGAAAAAAGCCGTCAAAAAGCGCCAAAGACAAAAAAATATATAAAGAACGGACAACAATAATGTCAAAAGAACGTATAAAAACCTCAAAATCATAAAAAAGACAAAAAACCCTAAAATATTATTAAAAAACGGTATCAAAAGCTGTGAAAAAACTGTCAAAAACAAATAAAATATTTCAAAAATTGTCAAAAATGTAAAAAGAAGTGCGAAAAATTCTTGAAAACTGACAAAATTTAAAAATAAATTGTCAAAACATTTTATTGAGAAATGATAAAAATTTACTAAATAAAAACTAGCAAAAAATATAAAAATACGCCTTAAAACTAATTATAATTTTGTTTATTTAGACGTTGAAAGACTGAGACCCTTCCTCAGTGTCTTTATTTGTTTTATATACAGCCCAATTGCGGTGATAATAAATAAAAAAAAAAAATAAATAATAGAATGTAAATAAAAAATAATAATAAATATAAAAAAGAACATAAAGATATCTTTAGAAAAATTGGCGAAAATTTGCAACAAATATAGTTTAAGCTTCAACTTTACCTAAAAATTTTTATTTATTTTAGTTTTAACTAGTGAAATCTAGATTTAACTACAGAGACTATAACAAGACAGAGGCGACACACGGATCAAACGCACGAATTTTGCCCACGGACGGCGCATTGTGGTTGGTGACCGAGGCGACACACCCGACACACGGAGCAATCATAATCAAACGCATGTATTTAGCCCACGGACGGCGCATGGTGATTGGTGACCGTGTCAACCAATGAAAAGTGATACACTCGTGTGTCGCCTCTGTGTTTAGCTATAGCCTCTGTAGATTTAACTAAAGTGAATGGTTAGAACTAGTTTTTCTTAGGAAAATCTAGTTCTTACTGTGATTAAATTCTGTACCTTATACAACTTGCAACACAGGTTTGTAATGTGGGTTGTCTACCCAACTTATTTATGATTAAATTTAAAAATGTTAAATTATGAAATATAATTGAAACTGATTGTTTTAGATCTCTTTTTTGTGGCTGTTTAAATTTTATTATTTAGTAATAAGAAATTATTACATAATTTTGTATTTTATCACTTTTGGTAAGTTTCGTTTTATGCTGTTGGCAGGAATTATTAAAGTAAACATGGCGGGTCATTGTGCGAATTCTGTGGACAATAAACAAACATTTTTTAAAAACGGTAATAAACAATGGGTGAAACTAAACGTAGGCGGTACATATTTTTTAACAACAAAAACAACATTAGCCCGTGATCCAAACTCGTTTTTATTTAGACTAGTCCAAGAAGATAGCGATCTAATTTCAGATAAGGTGAGTGTCTTCTCTTTTGCTTTTAACCCCCTTAAACTCCTTCTTCAGGACGACACCGGCGCATATTTAATAGACCGTGACCCGAACTACTTCTCCCCCGTTTTAAATTACCTCCGCCACGGCAAATTAGTCATAAACAAAGGCCTCGCCGAAGAGGGCATCCTCGAGGAGGCCGAATTCTACAACGTTGCCGAACTCATCACGTTAGTCAAAGAACGGATATGCCACCGCGACAATCGGCCGAGCAAAGATAGCAAAAAGCACGTCTACAGAGTTCTGCAGTGCCATGAAGACGAGCTCACTCAGGTACCCCCTAGAAACATAACCAACAAAAATCACGTTTGACTTGTTTCAGATGGTCTCGACGATGTCGGACGGCTGGAAATTCGAACAACTAGTCAATATCGGGTCACAGTATAATTATGGAGCTGATGAACACGCAGAGTTTTTATGTGTTGTCAGTCGCGAGTGCGGGGCTCGCGAAGGTATTGAAGTCGAGCATAGCGATAAAGCGAAAGTGTTACAACAAAAGGGCTCCAGGATGTAATTAGGTTATTTACGAACTGAAAAAATATCGGACTTTCATGCCGCTACTCAAGAATTCTTGCTTTATGTCAGATTTTTTTCCTCTCTTAAGTCAGGTGCCTTTGAATGATATTTGGTTGAATGCGGCATATTTTGTGTAGTTTTTTCCCCCCATTTTAAAAGTGTGTCATATTTACGTAAACGCACAAAATGTACTGTATTAAATGATATTCAATTTGTTTACAAAAAAGTCACTCCAAGCAATACACTTATATTATTTTTTCGAGTGTTTTAACACACTAAAACAGAGTTCTCTTAATTGGCGGTATTTAAAAAATCAAACTCGAGGTCTTTAACCGTTATTCCTTAATTTACAATTTAAGCATGTGTATATTAGCTCCTATTTTGTACGGACTGTCTTTAGACTAATGTTTTGTATATTAAACGTTTGTTTATATCAATAAAACTGTGCAATCAAACCATTTATTAACAAAAACCTTAACCTAAGACGTCGCCACTTGTTTTAAAGGATTTTCCAAATAAATAGCCAAAGCATTTGCCTTTTCTTTTAACATCCCAAATCCCACGTTATTCTTAGCATACAAACAAAGCAACAGATTTGCAACTTGTGTTATAGCAATCCTTCCATCAGTACACTCAATTAACACCATTTGGGGGTGGTCCTCCCTAAAGGCATTTCTGCCATTCTTCTCATACGCACTCCAAATATTACTAGCAATTGCTGCAGTCACTCTTGCGTCTCTATCACCATAGCCACTGTAAGCCAAAAGGGCTCCCTCTTGATTTAATAACCTAAAAATACCAAACTGTAAAAACACACCCAAAAGTCGCACAGAACGTCCTACAGAGTATTTTCAACACCTCCAGTGTTTGCCTGACTCAAAACTTGCGTTAAAGCCTTCGGTTTTAACATTTTATCAACAAAAACACAATTGAAATGTCAAAGTCAAAGATGAAAAAGTACTACCAACATTTTAAAAAATTACCAGAACTGTAACAATCTCATAATTTTAACAAACTAATCACGAATTTTTGCTCGAAAACAAACAAATTTGTCATAAAACACCGCTTTTGTGTAATAAATAATTTATTTTAGTTGATTTAAACAAGAAAAAGAAAAACAGTGTCGACAACGTAACAACACTAAAAAAACTTGTTTATGTAAAAATTCCGTGTTAGTCACTTAATAAATATGCGTTTTACCGTATTCCACAAAAAACGTAATTTGTGAGTAATTTTAACGACTCAAGTTATGTAAAACGTGAAATTGAATTAAACTCCCCGTGTGTAAAAAATCAGGGTCAGCAACGTAACGGTGCAATAACCCCAGCCATTTTGTTCTTCCACTGTGTTGTTTTTTAATGTAAAAATGTGCAATTCTCTCGTTTTTGTTACGTTTTTATGGTAAATTCGAGTGTTTGGATCAATAAAAATCATCAATTTAGCGGTAAGTTGATTTGTATTATCAAAAATGTACATGTAGAAAACATAACCTAACTCTTTGGATTTAACTGATTTAAGTATACTGACCAAACCAATATTGGCTTACCTGACTTTAAAGACAAGCCATCTGTTTATTACTAGTGGAATAAAGATTGTATTGTTACCAAATTCAAGTAATTTACGGTCCCTAAATAAAAATAAAAAGACCCTAAAGCAGATCAAATCTAGGTAAAAGTGGTGACAAATCTGCATGCTCCAGACGTTTTTTTCAGATGGCATCTAACGACCATAAATTGCTTGCGTTTGGTAACAATCCAATCTTATTACTATATAATATTACTATATTATCACTAGAAATAAACAGAAGCCTTGTCTTTAAAGTCAGATATGCCAATATTGGTTTGGAGCAGTATAAAATCGTTTTATTTGGCGATCCACGTAGGTGGATGACAGTCTCGCTGAACATTCCAAAATTGGCTCAAATCTGTATAAACTTTCGGTTTCTTTTGGTTGTAATTAAGCGCTTCGCAGACTCTGCAATAATGGTAAGACTTGGACTGGAAGTACCCATGTTCGTTTAAAATCTCAAAAGTGCCCTTCCATTCGTAGTAATTCTTGTATTTTCCTGTAGTGTTTAAGTACAGGATGTACTGGGCTAAGTCTTTGGGGCGCGCATAGTCCTCAATGTTTAGGTATGAACCTGGAGGTAGGAGTTTCTTATAGCCTTCAATGGAAGCCCCCATTACAATCGGAATAGAATTTTTGGCAAATGCGTTCCACCAAAGCTTCTCTGTTACGTATTCATCACAGTTTGAGTTTTCAAAAGCTAAATAAAATAAATACTTGTCGATTAAGGGACAATCTATTTTGAAGTGACCCGGACACCTAAAATCCACAAATAACTTTATACAACAAACCGAAATAGAAAATAACATACTTTAACGTCCCACAGCCTCCATACGTATCAACTTTAATATATTTCTGCAACTCTTTTACGTAATTCCAGCGTTTATTGTTGCCTCCACAATTTGACCCCATTATAGCTACCAAAATATCTCTTCTTTTCGAAATTGTTTCTTCCTTTATGGACGTTTTACGTAATACTGTGCGTCCATAAGGTACAGGAATATCGGAATCCATTCTGTATGTCATTGACCAGTTAAAGACTCCATTGTAATTAGTTAAATTATTTTTTGACATAAAAGTGTGATGGGGGCTCTCGTCAGTCAAAAAAGCCCAAATTTGACTCTCAGGAGTGGAATTCCTGAAGGGTAAGTCGCCGGGTTTCATTCGATGCATGTGGAAAATCACAATATCGGCGCTCTTTAAGGCACTATCTTCGTATGTTAATTCGCAATTTTTTACTGAACAGTCGGCGAAAGGGTCGACACTGAAAAAATTTTGACGGTGCGGTTTACAAGCTTTCTCATTTAAGGAGTGAGCAAAAAAAAATTTAATTGAGGAAGGAAAAACAAAATTTGTAACGTTGGCATTATTTCAGTTCTTCAGAATAGTAATAAAAAGAAAATGTTACGAGACTGTGTCATTTTAATAGTAATATTTTGGCGCCAAATTTCATCAAAATCGGTAAAGTAATTAAAAAGTTATAAGTAAAAAACAAATTTTAATTTCTGACTTTGGCGCCCTCTAGCTCCTAAACGGTGTAATTTAGTATAGAGGTAAATTATGTTAAACCACTTTATTTTAGTCTTAAGAATCATAATTTCCTGTGTGAACGTTGTTCTTTGACATTTGGCCCAACTAAAAGTGTCACTTTGTATATCTTTAAAACGGATAATTCTACGAAAAAAATTGTAGAGACCTTTTTTGTGTAGAATTTCATAAGCTACAAATTTACTGATAACAATTTTCTTCATACAACTGATAGTTTTCGAGATATTTGCAAAAAACTAAAATTTACATAATTCAGACCCTATAAAAACGGAACTCACAGTTCAAATTTATTCAGACACAGTTTTTTTTTTTTGCTCATGTGTTAGTTTGATTAACTTACGTTTCTTTCCCGAAATTTTTTAAGTGTCGATTTTCGATTGTTTTCCCGTATTTCCATACTAAAATCTGGTATTTTTTATTTGGTTCAATAACTTCTGGCCGTTTTTCTTCTAAAAATAATATTCTTCCTAATACTGATAATTTTTTAATCTGAGAAAAATGAATTTCAGTTACACAATTTTTTTATTTTTAAATACAAACTTCTTCATCTTTCAGTCCTCTCCAATTTTCTGTTTTAAAATTTGGTTTGTATGTGATTATTTCTTCTAGTGGTAAATTTTCTTCGTATGTTACCCGATCAGCGGAGTTATAATCAGATTTGTTGGTTAATACGACTAAAATTAAAGTCATTGTACCTGTAGCCAACAATACGAACCATTTTCGATGTGATATCACCATAATTATTACATCACCTGAAAGGAAATTATTGTATACTAAAATCTTTTTATCTAGATTTAAAGCTGTTTAACTTGGATTTTATTTATTTAGATAAGAAGAGGATTTACTAAATTCAATTTCAGGTTTATTTGACGTTTTATGAATTTACTTGTATTTTCTAGCTTTAATTACGGTTATTGTAGATAGTGTTATCAGATATATTTATGTACAGTCACGCACGTAAAAAATGTCACTGCTTACAGCGAGGCCGCAACCATATTATGGGTGACATATTTTACACACGTGACTGTACTTCTAATTCTGTTTTTGTGTGTGTAATAGTATGGAGTGTCCATTTAAATTCGCATTATATAAGAAAAAATAATTCAAATTGTTAATTGCAATAATTACACGAAATTAATTTGTCACGGCCTATCCTAAAATGTTTTATCAAAATGGAAAGTAATTGCTTTGTTGCCCAAAGTGAATTCGATATACTTTCTACAATTTTTTGGTTCTTACCTAGTTAACATGTTTTAGGAATATAAAAACCATCACAAACTATCACAGATTTAACCCCACTCAATTTTTTTCTTTTTTTTTTATTGTGTTCACATGACAAGACGCTCACTTTTTATTGTATCACTAGACCTTTGACATAAAAATCTGTTTCCGTTACGTTATCTTATGTCATATCATCCCACAAGTACTGTTTAACACAAACTGTTTAATATTTACAATAAATAAAACTTTTACTTCGTAACTGGTTTATCTATATGTGTGTGTATGTGTGTGAGTACGTTTTGTAATAGTCGAGTTAATTAATGTGCAACCAGCAGCAGCATTACCAACCTTGACACTTTTAGTTTTAAATTAGAGTATTGTGACTTTTTTCGGGATTTTGAATTGGCATAATAACCATAACCTTGATACACTTTCTCCTAAAAGGGTTGGCACTACTTAAACCAGAATTACGACTGGTGTTATTTAGTGTTGTTATCATTATTTACTTTCCGAGAGTTAAAAGATTAAATTTTATCCACAATTAGAACGAAACAACACAAACGGAGCTTCATTTAAATCTTTCGTTTTGATTGAGATTTTTTTATGGTTGCTATAGATACCGATTTTCTGTAACACCGCAACGTTGCTTTCACTGTTTTAACATTATTGATCGTACAACAGTCGACTTGGTTTCTTTTCAGAATTTTAATAGCTAATTATTACGTCAGACAAAACAACTGAATGATGGACTATTGGCGTAATTTCAAGTCTATGATAGGTCGAAGCTCTCACTTGATGCTAAAGGGTGATCTTTTAAATTTGATGCGGTTAAGGTCAGTGGATTACCTTGCAAAAATACGAATAAATAGATTAATCACACGACAAACTTAATTAAGTGATTAATGTTAAAAAGTGGAAATCGAATTAAGAATTTTCTGAAGCTTGCAGCCTTTGTGATAGCTTTGGCGGGAAATTTTGACCTATTTGGCTATCTTGAAGAAGCTGTAAAAAAAACAGCGAAACGTCGATTAACAAACCAACAAAAGAACGTTTTTTCTTAATGTTTGATAAGTTCAAGGATCAGAAGTGACTTAAAAAAATGTTATTGGACAATTTCTAAATTTTGTAATAAAAAAACACCATTACATCGTATTACATCATTATAATCGACTCATAAAACCTGTGCCGCTCTACTCAGGTTTCATACATCTTTCCTATCTATAACTTATATGTATTCGGTTCGCCATTTTGATATTTATATTTTTTATGACGACATCGTTATCACTGTAATCAGCACTCTTATAAATATTTAAAAGTATACAGAGTGAGTCTGTTATGGGTTTATCTCATCTTTTCTCAAAAACTTGTTATCACATCACCTTCAGAATTTGCCTTTAAAAACTTAGTTTTTTTCTTTACGCATGTGAATTTTTTCAGTGTCATTCTAAAAGAAGAGATTGTGAAATATTGTTTTGTGAAAAAAATATTTTAAAAACATTGTAGATAATCGCAAAAAATAATAAAGTTTATTCGTGTTGTAAGACTTATTTTGAAGCAGCATTGCCAGGTTACTTGACAATAGGTTAGACATCTACCGTTTCAGCTTCTTTGTCCCACCCACTCTTTTGGGAATAATGGCGTACTATTTAATGTAGAAAAATTTAAAAAAATAAAAAAATCGAGTGAAAACCGATCAACTTTTATTTTCAGTAAAAATTTTAACTCAAGGCATTGAGTAAATACGCCATTTTTTCCAAGAAGATGGATGGGACAAACAAGTTAAAGGGCAGGTTGCCACTTCATTGTGAAGTAACGGCAATGCTGCATCAAAATAGGTCTTATAAAACAAATAAACTTCATTAGTTTTTGCGGTTATGTGAAATATTATTTTCACAAGACAATATTTTAACATCGTGTCATTTAGAATGACATTAGAAAAGATGTAAATTATATATAATTAATTAATTAATATTCATTAGAAGAAATATTAGAAAAATTCTGAAAAAATCACATGTGTAGAGAAAAAAACAAAGTTTTTAATGGCAAACTCTGAAGTTGATGTGATAACTAGCTTTTAAGTAAAAATGAGATAAACTCTTACTCTTATTTTGTCTAAAATTGTGTAAATTATCAATATTTTTATATCTACAGTCGGCCATATTGCTTTCAACATTTTGATTTTTTTAATTTTTATTACAAAATTGTAATCAGTGATTTCGGTAACTGTTAAATGAACAATTTTATGTAATTTGGCTAAATATTTTCTGAACCTATCTTTATGATCGGCCATATTTAATTTGCCATTTTGCTTTTTTTAAATTTTACATGAAAATTGTAATTAACATTTTTTGTAAATTTTTGTAATTGTATTTTTTAAATACATATGTTTTATTAACTTTATTGTAATTTTTTTCTTCCTTTGTGACGTCACAATTTCTTCATTCACACTTGAAATGTCTAAGTTTCGTATTATTACAACCGGAAATTGAAAAGATGTAGCAGAATTCTTTTATTATCAATTAAAAGAGTGCATTTTGCCGTGTTTTTTTTCCAAAAAAAAAAAAAAAGAATTTTTTTTAACTTTATGATCTATTAAAGTCAATTTGATGTAAAATTGACAGCTACAGAAACTCAATATTTGCAGTTATTTGCGCTTTTACCGCATATATTCGGTAAAAATGACTCAAATTTTATATGAAATTATTTTAAAACATTTTTACTTCAATTAGAAAGCTCCATTTTATGTTGCATATTAATAATTGCAGACTTATACAGTATTTTTTGAGTTAGTAACTGTGTGACAACGATACAATAATGAAAAGTAAATTAGCGTGGACCAAAATTTTATTACAAATTTTACATTGCTCTGCTTCGTCTCGTGTTTTAAATTAATTTCGCATTGTAAACTGTATATTACCACACTCTGTTTGGTCATGATTAGAACATATTTTATCTCTAAAAAATTGTGTTATTTAAGAAATGGAGAAAAAGCAAATTTCCGCTTTTTTTATTACTATCATTTATTTGTTATGTCATCTGTTACGGTTTAATTATAATGAGTTGCAATTTGTTTTCTTTAATGTGTGTCGAAACTGCATTTTACATAAAAAAAACTTATCCTTTTATGACTGAAGGTTAAGTGAAACTTGACACAGGAAGGATGATAGAACCTCAAACAAGTTGGCTGGATTCAAATAATAATAATAAAAAAAGAATGGCATTGGGCTATTATAGTATTTTCTACGTAATTGAGTACAGATTTAAATGGACAATTAGTAGTCAAGGCTAAGAAGAAGGGAGAATTTGAATGAAATTAGCAAAAATCGTGACAAAAAAGAGAAAACAGTGTCATTCACTATTAAACAATCAAGCAGGCTGTTTCTCAAGGTCACGTCTGTAATAATTGACATCTGGATTATTTCTCTGGCCGTCTGGTTGTGCTGTTGAGTAAAATTTAAATCCGGTTTATCTTAATCTAGTACCCTCTAATTACGTGAATCCGATAAATAAACAACCTAGGCGGCTTTGAAAAAAAAACACTCGAAGATCGTGTACCAAAAATTGGTTACCCCGCATCTGAGGGGCTAGTCGGGGAGGCGTAATTGTTTGTTTACACGGTTGTTAGTTGGCTTGTTGATCTCTCTCTCTCTTGCACCATCGAAAAGATTAAAGATAATACGATGAGACAAGGATGACGGCTTTGGTGTAACAGTGAGAGAAGATCTTGTTAGCATGATGTATGGTTGATACATAGGCGGCTCGTTGCATTTTATAATTGGTTGAATATATATCACGTGTTGAATAAATTCCAATCGGTCGTGCGCCACTGCTAACCAGATGGACCACAACGAAAAAGAAAAGAACTAACCGGAGGCTGGGTTAGTCAACTGTTTTCAGAGCTCGGTATAGGGCCACCTACCGATTGAGACGCGAATATTTTTCAAAGTTTTTTAAGAGGAAAAGTGTGACAGGTGGATCAAGTGATCAAATTGAGGTAAAATTTTAAATGTATTAACAGGGAAATGAATTATTTATGCGGTTGGTAGACCTTGTAATGAATGGTATGCAAACTATGTGCGGAAAATATGAGAAACTGGTTCGGGTTTTTTTGGTTGGAAGGGTGGTATGGGTGCGTATGTCAAGGATAATTGATTAATTAAGTCATACCAACATTGTTTTTCGAAGTGATACCAACTTGAAAAATAATAGCCCAGTATTTATTTGTGGTTAATAAAGTTTTTTATGATTGGTAGTGGTAATACAGTGTTATAACATTTTGTCTAAACAAAATTAACAAAAAATGGATCTGGGAATTTATTTTTTAATTATAACTCTGTAAAACCCTGTTTAGAATCACTTAAATTAACTTAACTCAGTAATTAGCTTAATTAGGATTGATTGGCTGGTTAAAACCTTGTTTACAGTTTCGTCAATTAACGTACTTAAGCAATCAAGACTTTTTTAATTCACTTAAATTAACTTATTTTAGCAAATTAATATTATAAAGTTCTGTATGAATAATTAAATTTTTAACAGTCTGATGAAGCTGTGTAATTAGCAATTGATTTCATAAAAAAACCTAATTCTGACGTAATTGGATCACTCGTAGTGGTCATTGTAGGGGTACCATGGCGTCATTATATATACATATTTGTAAATATAACAATGTCTTTTGTTTTATAATTTGTATTGCCGTCTATTTACTCGAATTAAGAATTTTTTGAAGCTTGCAGCCTTCATGATAGCATAGGGAAATTTTAAATAAATTTAAATAAACGCTTTATATAATTATTAAGCAAAAATGTAGTTTTTTCGTTTAATTATTGAGCTCTAAACAATTTAAAAACAATATACTTGTCGGAACGTTTTAATTTCGTCTAAAAATAAACATCTTAAAACGCACTATAAACATAGAACTTACCCTATCTAACTCTAATCTTCGGTTCCACCAACTGAAAACTATTCTCTCCTGAAGGTTTTATCGAATCGTTTGCATTATGCAAAAGTGCATTAGCATTAGAGTGAGTCATTAAATGGTGTCATTTATTGTGTCTTCAAATCCTAAACACAGAGACTTGCAAAATCTTATTTTGAAATAAGTTTCACGATTTTAATGTTTCTATTGTGATGTATTTTGTGATTATTTTTCAGGCCCCCAGAAATGGTGAGGCGGCGCCTCTATCCACATGTCGCGCCGTCTGCCTTCCTCAACACATTGCCGCACCACTTGTGACAATCCCTATCAGGTAGGTATATAAAAAAAAATGACCCCCATCTTGCTGAAAACGAACAAAAAATACGGAAGACGAGATTACGGAGATAATTGCTCTCTTTAAAAATGCTGTCACGCGAAGGAAAAACCTTGACTTGTGTTATGTTGATTAGAGGTGATTTAAACGTGTTAATTGTAGCCGATGGATGGTGTAACAAAATTTTTTTTTTGCTTATTTGTTAAAAATATATAAACAGCTGTGTTTTTTTTTTTTTTTGGATAGAAAGGCGACGTTTCGGTTCTGGATATAAGCTTTCTTAGGACCATCATAACTTAATAAATTATTTATGCATGTAAAACCGTGTTACAATTTTTTTTTCCTCTTTCTGTAAGTGTTTTATAATGGCCTATTTGTATGTGCATACAAACAGGCGCTGAAATTTTAGGTAATTATGCGAGAAACCGGGAATGGAGGATTAAAGTAGGCTAATATTTACACTCAAGTAACAATCCACCGAATTTAGAGCTTATGTTTGTTCTACGAATTGTTATTTACTCATTGAAGAATGTAAAATTTTACGTTTAATTATATACTTGTATTAAACAATGGATCGTTATTTACACTCGATAATATAATGAATTTTACACACTTAAAAATAATAAATAACAATTAAAACAATGTAATAACTAATAAGCCTTGTATTTAAAAAAAATCGGACAAAAGCAAGTTAAAACCTTGATTAGAGGCGCTTTGCGCCCTTTATTCCTACAAAAATATATCACAGTTTTAGATCAATCTCGGCCTGACGCTACGTAGCGCCTTTTCCCCCATTGTGAATCCTGTATCAGCGAAAAACTTATAGATTTATTCCAACACATCTTCTTAATCTCATTTAAGCGTTCTTGTTCTAGACTTGTTTAAGCGCCTTACAATTCAGCCAACCGTAAAAAATAAACGCTTGTTATTACCCTAATTTTTTCTGTCGCTTCCTTTTCATTTTCCCTTTTCACACTAATGGTGTAATTCAAGAGCTCTTCTTTTGTCCTTTTCCGTCCGCCTTGACATAATTGAATTTTTGTTTTCTTTGTGTATGTGTGAAATATAATTTTTATTTTGATAGCCAACAACGGTACCTGCAACTCATGTTTGCCCCCATCATCGTGGTGGGCCTCCACATCGTAACGGTCATACCGTTATCGATTTAAGTGATGAAACATGTACCGATTCCCAAAGCTATTACCGTTATGGAAGCTTTTCCGAGGAAAGTGACTCGACGAGATTACGATGTCATTATGAAAATGATGATGAATCTTGTCGAAGAATTTCCCGAAATACATATACGTCAGATCGGAGAAAAAGAGACAAGGGAAATCCACAAGTACATAAAGATGTACGGCGGGTATATCCCCAACAAGCTTTATATCAGGAAGTGCCAACACAAGCAATGTAAGAACGAAATTAAAAAAATAAAAATCTAAAGGTAAATTTCAGTGAGGTTCCTCGACGTCTTCCGGATCGCCCTCAGAGCTCAATGAGCTCGGGGGTAACCAGCGCAATTGTAGATGGCTGCGGTGGCAAATGTCAAACGTTTGAAAATATTTGCTATTTTTTCTTACAGGTTGGTATAGGTCATTTTTTATTTATATACCGTTGTCTGTCTCTTTTCAACATATATCTATACTACATAGCAACATATACAACAATCATGTATCAACATATATATAACAATCAACATATCAGTTGGTAGAGTTTCCGACCGGTAATCGGATGGTCCCAGGTTCAAATCCCGGCTGAGGAGAAAAGTTATTCTCCCATATTAGAAATGTGATATTATCTATTTATTTCTGTTGTTAAGAAACATATTCGTTGCCTTAAGGTGTTAAAATTATTAATTTGTTGTATTTTCGTAATATGCGAAAAGATGCGCATAAGTAACATTGCATCTAATTTTTTTTATTTTTTATAGTTGGTATTCATGATGGGGATATTAATTGGTGTAAGTCTTTGTATTGCTGGTTTGGTATTACGTAAATCCGCAGCACGTAATTTACAAGTTTTGGTCTATATTGGGATTATGTTGGCAATAGTCAGTGGCGTGCTTTTGGGTATACAGTGGAATGCCCGTCACGTGGCAAAGAAACGTAAAATGGCGGTCCGAAATGCAAAAAGGGCTCCGATTCCACTTGAGACCCTTCAGCCACGTCATGTGCCCTTAATAGCGGTACAGGAAGGTCAAAGGTGAGGGATTACATGCCAAAATGTCGGTTTTTAACTGTATTACAGGGTTGTACCACAAGTTTTGAGGCCCGGACAAGACCAACAAGGGATTCCTTGGTGGAGACGTAAGGATCTTATCTAAGACTGACGTGTACAAATTGTATAAAGGATTATTTTTTCTACCTCTTCTTTATTGAAGTCTAGTCTAGGAAATAAAACTTGTATTTGTTATATAACATTATTTAATTTTTAGAAAAAAATTGTATGATGTTTTGTATGTAAATTTGTTTTAAAAAAAAAGTACAGCCTGTTTTTTACATAACCTATAATTCATAAAACTATAAATAAATGGAAGTGTCTACTGCAGTGTCTAGACAGATTTCCGAAAAAATTTGGTGCATTGAAAAAGACGTTTCATAACGTCAGCCCGAGTGAGATTCGAAATGGAGGATATTTTTTAGGGTTTTAGATAAGAATATTCCTGACACATGTGCATCAAAATATTCTGGAAATCTGTATAGTGCAGTCGACACTTTCTAAATAAATTACGTTAGGTACTAAATAAATGCAGTCGAGTCATGTCTTTTTAAGTACGGAATTTCAGATCTAATTACGAACCAGCGTAATTTTTAACACACAAGTGCATTTCATTGGATATCTAAAAATAATGATTTAAAGCGGAAGCATTCGTTTCATGTCACAGTTAAGTGGAAAAAAGCGGTGAGATATCGTGTATAAAAACTAAAAAAAGATAAAAATACATTTTATACAATGGACTTAAGTCTCTTCATGGGCGGATGGGTTTAAAGGACGTAAAACAATACGAGGGTCACTCTCAACCATACGGTCTGTATCCTCATTTCTAAAAAAAACAGGTCTCAGAAAAAACATGAACTGTTACACGCGGAAAAAATGTCATCTCTATAAAACAACCAGAAGTATTTTTTTCGTTTAGAGGGGCCTAAAGATGAGAAAGAGCTAAACAACGCTTTATAACAGAATTATAAGTTTGTTATTTATTAGTTTTACTATATTATATTGAAAAAATATTGTTATTAAAGTAAAAGCTTTCCATTCTTTGAAATTTTGACGAATTTATGATCTGTTTATATGTGACATTTTTTCCGCGCGTGACTGTACTTGCCACTCTTACTCTTTATTTTCTTGTGGCATTAATTTACTCTGTTCTGTGTCTTCTTGTGCCGGCTGATATGCCACTTCAGAAACAGGGGCGTATTGAGCAGAAACCAAAAAATCTGTTGACGGATTAACTGTAAGGGCTTGACCTCCAGAGGCATTAAGATGATCTTTGGCATTCCTCCAACAAATCCGTCGTGTCAAACGCATGAAAAACACTACAGGTAGTTAGAGCAAAGCCGGTCCTGTCGTTATAAATATTTACCAAACAGGAGTATTGATAGCGCGAAAAATATTGCTCCAAAGATAGTTATGATCAAATAGACGTCTTCCTTCTCCTCGGGGGTGTCAGAGTACCCCATGGCGCCATGTATGAGCATGACGAGCCTAAAATGGGGGCTTCAGTGGCAAGACGAAGAAGTGTGTTTAGAGGGGCTTACCCTAGAGAAAACGAGGCGACACTGGAAGTAATGAGCACAACAGGCAGGAGGTTACGTGACGGAATGCAAGAGAGGCCGCAGGGGTGCCTGGCGGCTTGGCTAACCGCCGCCAGATAGCTAATGGGGCGGTCCTGCCACCGCTCGTGGGGGCCATTCGACTCATATGTAACAGTTGTCGGTTGATAAACGGCGCTACTCTGCGACATTTCTCACAAAAATTCGAGAAATTTCTGTAACAAAACACAAAGAAACCAAAAGTGAGGTTATGTTAACGTCAACCACCACAACAACGAAAAAACGATCCGATTTCACTATTTCACAATAAATTAAACAAATTTAGGTGATTTTATCGGTTTTGGGGCTGGTTTTCACTCACCGAGAGATCACATTCGCCTGGTGTTGGTGGAGGTTGACACACTGTTGACAGACGTCAAATTTCGATTTTTTTTCCGGAGTTTCTCAATAGAAAACACCAAAACGAGTTTTTCTATTTCATATTCAAGGTCCTCGGACGCTCTACAAACGTAGCGAGACCACAAATGGTGCTTCCGCAGGTAAACCAGCGGCGGCACGTGGCAAGGGGGCCAAGAAAATGCGGAAAACGCAGGCGGCCGATGACCTTGAAACGTCAATCAAATGTCAAAGATTTGGGGTTTCTGAAAATGGCGGCCCGAAATTGGGTTTTTTTGCAAATGGCGGCCCGCAAATTAACGGGCGGTGAGTCACCGCAAAAAGAGAAACTAGCGCTCTATTTACTCATCTGTTTTATTTATTTACCAAATAACAGTTTTTGCTGAAAAAGAAAAAAAAATGGCGGCCCGAATTTGGGTTTTTCTGAAAATGTCTGCCCAAAAATAACGGTCTCTACGCCTCTGCGGGCGGTGAGTCACCGCAGAAAGAGAAACTAATGACCTGCGGCAGGAGCGCTCTATTTACTAATCTGTTTTATCTGTTTCGTTCAGTTTTTGCAAAAATGCTGGTGGCCTTGATCTTGCAAAACTTTGATCTAATTTCATAAAAAAACTAGAAGGCCTAGGATGGGAAAAATGTCATCAAGGTCACTACTCATGAATATTATAATTAGGCTAAAAATAGCTGTACTACGACTTAATTTCGGTTTTATCTGACATTTTGCGTTTAATTTAGATAAATTATAATATTGCGATAGATTATTATTTAGAAAAATGTAATTATTGCGTGAGGCAATGATTTTTTAAAATGGTGTCTTACCACAGGTGTTTAGGTGTCTCGTGCTTGGAAAGTAACTGGGTTTTGTAACAGTTTTAGGAAAATTTTGAAAAAGGCAGCTACTGTGCAGCTGTTGAGTTATTTATGAGTTTATTATGACACAGTTTTAGGGATTTTGGTTCTTCAGAAATTCAGGAGAAATCAAATAAACAGTGCAAATAATCAAATATTGATTTGTTTATTTTATGTTTTAAACTATTTACAAAATAAACTACTTTATGGCGTCTAGACCAGAAGCATGTGTATACAATACATATTGGTATTATTTATTGTTGTTTACATTTTATATTTATCAACACAACATAAATAGTAAAATAAATAAGACTCCCAGCTGCCAAATTTTGAGTTCTTTTGCAAACTTCTCATTATTCAAGTCAAAATTAACAATCCGATAATTTAAAAAATTAAAATTTGCTGATTTGAGGAGAGTGATAGGAGTCTGCAGTGATGTAGCAAAGCGGAAATGTATCTTTTCTACAAATGTCGAATTCTAATCTATTATTAGATTTATCTGCTAAAAAATCTAAATCTACATTTCTTTTTTAAAAAAAGAAGTGAGTAACGTGACTATTTAGGTATATACGTCATTGGAATTAAGCTAAATCAGAAATTAGTTAAGGAATTTCCGAATTTGGATTGCTGTCATTATCAAAATCTTTTCGTATAAATCCGTCTGTAAAATTTTTGTACATAACAAAACAATCCAATTACTGTTTTTTTTCTTGAAACTTGTTACTTGAAAAATTGTATTTTATTCATTATCAGTGCTACCAACTTTTGTATACAAGTTTCGTGTTATTCTTTTGCGTGATTTGAACCAAAATTGACTTCATCAAGTGAAAATTAATTAGAAATAAAAAAAACTGAGAAATTCTAAATGAATGTGATATCAATCTCCTAATTAGCTCATTATTATTATTTTAGTGGTCAAACAACAAAAATTCTGATAATAAACGAATAAAAAACAACAATTTTTTTGTATAAATACAAATAAAATCATTTCATTAATAAAATCAAACATTTCTTTTGTTTAAAGTGTAATACTTTTTTGGATTACTTTCTTCACATTGGCACTGCTGCCAACATTTTCTTTATTAGCGTCAAAGTCCCCAGTTTTGAAGTACATCGCAACAGGGCTGACAACATAATCAACAGGTCAAAGTACTGGCGCCGCTTGCGCACGCGTATGTATATTACATAAAATGTTTGGAAATCCCCTGAATTTTTGTTAGAAAGTACATTTAAATTCCCGAAAATCCCTAAACTTAGTAAAAAATCTAAAGAAATATATACACCAGTTGTCTCTCGACTGGTGATTTTCTTTTCTGCCAACTCAACTGTTGTATTGTTCCCTTTCGTAGTGAAATTCCCTAGATTTGTCTTATCCTTCGTCCTGTATGGAATTCATGGCACGTCGATAAAGCAGCGTTCTTTGTCGTTGTAAAAATGGTCGTAAAAAATCCGTTCGACGCATTCCTTGTAAAATTCGAATCGGGCGCGATATCGACTCAACGAAAAGGAAGAAGAGGACCGAAGCGGGCGGGTCAGCAGGAGCAGGACTAAACTCGCGCACACAGCGATGTGTTGCCACCCCTCTATTTATGTCAGTTTGGCGCCCCGTTCTCGAAGAGGGCCTTGCCTGCTCCCTGCTAACACATCACACACACTTCCGTATACCTTTAATTAACTCTCTCTTTCATTCACTTAAAAAAAAATAATGTGGACGAGTTTTTAATTTCCAGTGAACTAGTGTTGGATTTTCCTCTTTCTGTATTAATCTTAACTCACTTCTCTTCTGACGATAAGGTAAAATCCGGCTTCTTTTCTTAAATTTTTTTTTATTTTGTCACAATTTACCTAACGAGGGGTTCTATTGAATCTACCCCACTTTCGTTGGAATCTTGATTGACCGCTTTAAATTGCTGGACGTTGTCGAGCATTTTACTTGAATTATTCACACGACAATTCGACGATAATTACTAGCATTGCTTTAAAATTACACACCGATTTACATTTCATTCAAAAATTATCACATTTTCATTCAACAACATCTAACCGGATTTATTTATTTTTTAATGAAACAACCCTCAAAACACACAACTCGACTCAAATTTTATTTTATCAAAATTATTAAAACAGGCGTTTTTTTAATTAAAAGATTCGTATCGTATTTCATTCACAATTTCTTGCTTTTTCCTAATTTCTAATTGATTTTCGCCTAATGAGGTCAATTTTAGTCATAATCACGCAAATGTAAAGGGCGGACACGAGACTGAGATATTTTTAACCACCAAAAGTTGCCCCTACTGTCAAAAAAACCAATTAAATAAATATTAAAAATTTACAGTTGGCACAACTGAAATTTACGACGATCTTTCTTTTTACTGCAATTTTATTAGAGCCGTAAAAATTACGATATTTTATGTTGGTACAACTGTCACTCTTGCAATTATTAACTTTCCGGTTTCTTATTTCTTTCCCAAACATAATTAAACAGTTGGCATAACTGAAATTTATTACATTGGTGTTGGTATGATTGTCGAGCACTCTTCTCAAAGAATTATTAATTTTCTTGTTTGTTTCAAAATGAGGTCAGTGTGGGATAATCAATCAAATTACTTAACAGATTTTTTTCTAATTAATTCTAATTTAATTGAATTGATTTTTGTAAAAATAAGACAATTTTATTAAGACAAGTTTATACAATTACCTGAAATTGTTTTATTGATCAACGACAAACGTTCACTAAAACATGACATCAACAAGTTTTTTTTTGTTTATTGAATGTTAGCAGCACTGATCAAGCCTGATTTAAATTCTACAATAGGGATTATGTAAATTCGAGTTTTGGCTGCCAAAATGATTAATTGTGTGAAACAAATTTAAATATTTCGCTCGAAAAATTGATAATTAATAAAAGTCACCAGATTAGGTTGGTAGCAGTGTCGGCAAACAAAAAATTTCAATGTGAGGCACGTAGGGGATTTTTGATGTTATTAATGATTTAGGTTGGTACTGTTAACAATAAACAATGACGTCATTGTTTCTCGCCCAAATTATTACTCTAATCTAATAGGTTATGGACTTATTTAATGCCGCCTCCGTCTTACAAATTAGTAAAATGTAGTCTCTAGTTTCAAAGAGAATTTTTTTTATTGAAGACTGTTAGTTAAATCAGTTATGGCCTGGGCATTTTATAAAAATTTTATTAATTTTTAGATTATTTTATAAGATCTGGGAACCGCAGGCAACATTTTATAAAAATGAAAACCGCAACAGGCATTTACAGACAACACTCAGAATTGTCTTTTTCTTTAAAAAAAATAGTTAATTCTAAGCTACATTTTATAAAAATTGAGAAGACAGAGGCATTTTATAAAACTGGAGACTAGCAGGCATTTTATATGAAAAGTATTTTTTAGAAAAACTGGAAGCCGTAGGCGACATTTTTAAAAAAATTGTAACAAGTAGCTGCGAATATAAAAATTGTAAGATGTAAGAGGCATTTTATAAAAATTAAATACCAATTTATAAGGCATTTTATAAATTTAGAAGCACAGAGGCATAGATTTTAAAGAGAACAATTCAAATTTTGAATCGCAGGCAACATTTTATAAGAATGGAAACTAGATGGCAATATTTTATAAGAAATGGGAGAAGGAGGCAATAATTTGTAAAAATGGAAATTGCAAGAGGCATTTTATTATGTAAATTGTGCTCACAGATGTTGTTTTTTTCTAAAAAAAATAATTGCAGTTTTAAGCTACATTATATAAAAATTGGGAAGACAGATAAAGATGGGGCATTTTATAACAATGTAGATCAGCAGGCATTTTAACGTTTGCCTAGATAAGGCAATTTTTTACAAAAACTGAGAGTCGTTTTTTAAAAATTGTAACAAACAGCTGCCAATGTAAAAATTGTAAGACGTAGGAGGCATTTTATCCAAAGTAAATACCAAAGTATAAGGCATTTTATAGACTTAGAAGCTCAGATTCACATGTTTTAAAAATAACTGTTTTAATTTAGAATGGCAGGCAACTAATCGCAATTTATAAAAATGAACACCGGAGGAGGCATTTTATAGAGTTTGAACTAAGAAACTGTCTTTTTCTAAAAAAAATAGTTGAATTTATAAGCTTATTATATAAAAAAAATGGGAAGACAGATGAAGATAAGGCATTTTCTAAAATTATAGACCAGTAGGCATTAATATTTTATGTCGTTTTCTACAGAAACTGGAAGCAGGTGAAACACTGAAAATTTAAGCTGTAAGAGGCATTTTATACAAATTAAATACAAATTTATAAGGCATTTTATAAACTAAGAAGCTTAAAGCAAATATTTTTAAAGAGAGCCTACGAAATCTAAAATTGTAGACATGAATAGTTCCAACCAGCGGGCAAAATGTCGCTTCCAGCTCCAAAATTAGTAAAATGCCGTCATTGGTTCCAAAATTAGTAAAATTTTGCCTCCGATTTGTTGCCTATAATATAAAATTTAGGCAAATGTAAAAATTAAATTATAATATAATGTAAAATGTAGCCTTTAGCTCCAAAATTGGTAAGATATTGTTTTTAAAATTACTAAAATGTTGCTTCTGGCTTTGAAAATTAGTAAAATATCGCCACCGGCTCCAAAATGTTGCCTTCATAACAGAGATGTGTCTACAAATTAGCATAAATTTTTCTAAAATGTTCTTATAACTTAATTAAACTTAAAAGAGCCCTAAATCTGTGATTGTTTGTAATGCCTTTTTGTAATATTTTTTTATGAAATATCATAAATGTCATGTAACTTCTTTTATAAATGAGAAAAAGAAGCGCAAATAAATTTTATTGGTTATATTGATGATTCATAAGTGTTGCAATAAACACCTAGTCCGCGGTATTTTTTGTAAATAAAGTTGCACACTACTACAACTAACACTGCTAGAATTTTTGGGCATTTTAGTGACATTGAAAGGTAATATGGGGCAGATTTATCAACTGCAGGATTGCCAACAGACTCAATCATTAGGTTGATTCGGTTTTAGTCATAGCCAGCTGGTATTATTTTCTGCAGAAGATAAAAGATAATAGAAATTCCCAACCTGATAATTTCAGATTTATTTTCTAGCTAATTTTGTAATAAAAGTCGCATATTATTTATTTAAATAAATACAGTTTTTTACTTAAATAATAGCTGGTAGTAATTGTAATTTTAAATATGCGATTGTCTTTTAATAATTTATTTTAATTGGAATAATGGAAGCAATTCGGTTAATGATTGAAATTGAATGAAAACATCTTTTCATAATTTATTTTGACACAACACTTATCGATTTTAGATAATTGTCTGTCTTGTCAATAATTGACGTAATTTTAAACAAATAATTCATCCATTTGTTTTGATTTATGTCTTGGGAATTTTACTTTTAAATGTTGCCACAACTGACACAGATTTTGACATTACAAAATTAATTTTCCTTTTCCTAATGTCTTATAATTACGAAATAAATGTTTCATGTCCCATAGGATCTGAAATGGGACTTAAATAATTAATCGTAGACCCATCAGGGGAAAAAAACCCGTCATTTTCTTAAATATTTAACAAGGTGGCCAATGTAAGAAAAACAAAGGTTATTTGTAGAGGTCATAATTGCTATAAAATAAAATGGCGGATATTTAAATTTCAGACGCATCAGAAATACAACGCCAAGTTGGATAATTCATATGAGAGAGGTTGGTTTGATAGGTCGAGACACGCAAAGTCTATCGACGGAATAATGTTTGGTCGAAATCAGGGGAATAACCCACTTTCAACCGCCATTTTTCTTAAATGCAATTCGTAGTAATGTCAGGGTTATTTTGTTGCAGGAACATGTCCATGTCGCTTCGCCCCTAACCTTTGCTTTGGTATTTGGGCCCTGTTGTGATTTTGGTGAGTTTTATTAATAGTTTACTTTTCCTTGAACTTTACGAGAAGAGGCTTCCTCTGTAATTGTTGCCAACCTTTTAACACAATTTCCCTAAACATGTGTTTATTATTTATTAATGACATTTCATGTCGTTGTCTACTCTATTTACCCACCGAATGTAAACACTTGACTCTTGTTTTTTTTATCTCACACTTATGCAGACATTTCAGTTGAATTTAATCACTCGAAACGGTTGGTAGCAGTGTCGGTGTATAGGTGATTTTGCAATAATGCTCATCAGACTCGGAAGAGTTCGGGTAGGGGTGAGTAAAAGTTGGCAATGACAAAATTTTGCGGCTTGAGGTTGGTAACGCTACTTTGATTTCTCGGTGGCAATGAGCTTAGGAGCTGGAGAAAAAAGTTTAAAACTGTATGGTCCTTTAAGCGGGATGTAGAAAAAAGTCTGAGTATAAACAGGACATTTTGCAATATTCCTATTTACGGCACTCTTTTTCTAGAATTTTATTTTTGTTTTTGCTACTTTACTACTAACATTTTAAAGCTTATTAGCCCTTATAAACCCTGAAACATTAAAAAAGAATAATTTTTTATAAACAATAAACGGAAATACCGAAGATAAAACATAGAATTTTGGGTCAATTTATACAGAATTCCTGAAGAACCAACATGTGTTGCCATAAAGGTGCCTCTACGAAGCTTTTTTAAAGCGTGATGTTTAGACGGGTCAGCTGAAAATCCTTCTGAATTAGGAATAATGATTAGGATGCCAATTTAATAACTATGCATAACAAAACTTTTTTTATTTAACAATTAATAAAACGTGTTTGAAGAAAGTAAATGTGCATTAATTAGAAAGAAAATCACACCAAATGCTTGAAATATCCGCCATTTGATGCGATACATGCACGACTTTGACGGATTAACGAATCTTTGACTCTTTGCAATATTTTAGGATTATTTTGAATCTGTCCTGCAGCAGCAATTATGCGGTTTTGCAGATTTATTTCATTTTGCACGGGTGTTCGAACTAATCCTTTCAAGTGATCTCAAAAATAAAAATCGCAGTTAGTTAGATCTGGTGATCTAGGTGGCCAAAGGACAGGACTACCTCTACCAATTCACCGTTGTGTGTAATTAAATTATCGTCCAAGAATTGCCGCACATTTAAGCCAAAGTAAGGAGGCGCCCTATCAAGAATGAAGAATGGTACATCTTCTAGAAGTTGTGATAGAATTTCTCTTAAAAAATTCAAATAAACTTCGGCATTTAAACGTTGTGGTCTAATTAAACGATCATCGATGATTCCGGCCCATACGTTTACTGCGAATCGTTTTGAAAATTTATTTGACGGATTTGGTGTGAGTTGGCATCTGACCAGTAATGTGTATTATGAAAATTAAGTATGCCATTTTTTGTAAAGCAGCATTCGTCCTTCATTAATATTTTCGAGGTAAAAGCAGGATTTTCAGTTCTTCGTGCCAGTAACTATTCGCAGAAAGCAATCCTTTGTGGATAATCTCTGTGAGTCTTTGTACCCTCTGTATATGGTAGGGATAAAGCAAATTTTTATGCATAATCTTCCAAATTGTTCAATGGCTAACGTTAAATTATTGGGATATTTCCCGTGTACTAGCGGATGGATTTATCTCTACTTCCTCTAAAACTTCTTCGTGAATATTTAGATATTTTTCGGGTTGTCCACCTGTGATAGATACAATAATAAATTTTTGTTACAGCGTTTTATAACAGTGACTTTTTGATTGTCATTCTGATTGCTAAATGACGTACTTTTATGCACTAGAGCGTAATGAAAAAATACATTTTTTATTTTATTTATTTATTATAAACATGAAAAGTACAATTACTTAAGTGACTAAATTGAAGATTCAAAGATTTCTGATTTCTTTCCTGAACTTCAATACAAGTGGAAACGGTACTTGTAGACGCCACTTCAGATTTGCTATTTTAGTCACAGATTCTTCTTTTCTTTGATACAGTTTCTTCTTTTCCCATAATTTTTATCGAAATTGCGTTTTTGCTTTCTACAGAGTTTTCTATGTAACTTTCCGCAACAGAACTTGATCGCCATCCTCCATGTCTTTTGAGTAATGTAATATCTGCTTCTGAATCTGCTAAGAGTGTTGCTGAACAACGGCAAAAGCAGTGCCCGGTATATTCTTTTGCATTTAGAAGGCCGAGATATTCTGCAATTTTTTAGACATACCTCCAATAGTATTTATACCAAAGGGTAGCTAACAGCACCTGGGATTTCTATAGATTAAGAAGAATCTCTAATGTTCAGTATGAGAAGGTCGAAGCTGTGCGTATTTGCGGACAATTTCTAAGAAACTAATTCCATCTACAAATTCTTCAGTTATTGTAAACATTCCTAAAATTTTCGTCTTGGTGTTCGGTATCTTCACTTTAATAAAACTTGTTCAATCTTCTATATCTTCCACCTTCAAAAGCGTAATTTCTTCTCTGTGTAACGCGCCAAAAATCCCAGTAATTAGCACAACTTTTGCCAAGAAATAGTCTTTGTCATCAGCTGTTTTCATGAATCGTTCTATCTCTTGCTTGGTGAATATTTTGGATTTTTTAGCCCTGTACCCACTGCCATTTCTTTTTAGAAATGCAATCAAGTTTATAAATTTTTTAATATCTACATTCTTGTTAAGATATATCATGGTTCTTAGCATTGAGTAGGTACTCCATAAAGTAGACGGCTTATACGTGGATGATAATTTCGAAAAATAGGCCAAAAGTACCTTTTCTTCAATACTTGTTATATTTTTTGCCTCACACCAACTACTAAATTTCCTGGTATGTTTTCTTGTAATTTTTTTTAGATTTTTTGGGCACTGGCGTGGGTAGTGCAGCTTCTGCAGCGTTTTCAATGTCGGAATCAAATTCAGAATCGCTTATTTTTGTACAGAACTTAAACACAAAACCCAAGTTGACAGTCTATAATTTTATAAAAACAGTAAACAACGAAATTTACATCCATAGCAACCTGCCGTCTGCCTACTGTACAATGTGAATGTCCGATTGAGATCATTATTTTTGAATGAAAAATCTGTTATAAAATGCTATAACAAAAATATTTGAATGCAATAGGTACGTTGCAAAATTGAGATCTTTTAAGCTCATGACGTGTTGGTCCAAGATTCACGTTCCGTGCTTAAAAGACTCTTTTTTTGCAACCATTGCATTAATATCTACAATATAATTTTAGATTAACCCACTTAACGCAAAAGAACTTTATTTTCTTTAAATGGGCGTGGAAATTGGGCTGTATTTAAGAGATTGTGTCCCTATGAAATGACACTATAAATAAGTATTAGGAAAATCCTTAAATTTTGGCAGGACATTTACCTATCACTCATTATTTTTAGATTTTTTCTGTTTTAATATAAAAATTGTGTTAAAATTTGATGATCTTTCGAGCAAGATATTGAAAAAAGTCTGAGATTAGAAGAGGCAGTTTTTAATAATTCTCGTTTCCCTTTTTCAAAAATGAATATTTTAAAATTTTTAATAGAATTTAGGAATCATAATTAACAGTTTTTATTTGTTTATAATAAACCTTGTAGAAACATTTGTTTTTAAGAATAATTATCGCGTTCTGCTTCTAAATTGTTGCTTGAAAATCCGGATATAAAAAAAAGTCTAAAAGCCTTCCAAGATAAGAGTTCTAAGAACTATAAAGATGTTAAAAAAATGCAAACTCAATCCTCCTCGACTCTCCCCTCCCACTCCCTGAAAAACAATCCTAGATACGCCTTTGACAATGTCCTTTATCTCGATATCGAAAAGTTGACATCCCTAGTAGGTGACGCCACTTTAACTTCGCGTCTTAAAGTTAGCAATACCAAAATTTATCGGTTGGTATAAATCAAGAACTCGTGTGCCATTTTCTCGTTATTAAACGTCATTTTGTGAAGTGTAATTATGGAGGCGTATTATAGTAGCGATGAAGAGATCGCCTGGGGTCCGTTAACGTTGAAAGAAGTGAAAAAAGAGCTAGGAAAAGAACCGAGGAAAATCGAACGGAGACACAGTGATTTGGTATCATATTCAATAGTAAAAACTTGGGAACCGATCAAAAGTAAAGAATTTGAGGATTCTACTAGGGAGAGTGGATTATTTGATTTCGATGACACTCTCAAGGAAATGGAAATGGCGTTGAGGTATGGCTTGGATTATGATTCTGACGTAAAAATGGACAAGGAAACCGTGTTCCAAAAACCCTCAAAGCCGGTTAGAGCAAGAAAGAGTAAGAAGTATGATTATGTTGTCAGTCCTGTTGCTATGTACATCAAAACTGGGGATTTTGACACTAACAAGGAAAATGTTGGCAGGAATGCCAATGTGAAGAAAGCAGCCCACAAGAGTGTTAGATTTTAAACAAAAGAACTGTTTTATATTATCAAAGAAATAATATATTTTCTTATTAGTATTTTCTTAAATATTTATAAATTTATTTTTGTATACATAACGTTTTATTAAACAAAAAATTTTGTTGTTTTTTTATTTGTTTATTATCAGAATTATTGTTGTTTGTCCCTTTAAATAATAATAATAATGAGCTAATTAAGAGAGTGGTATTACATTAATTCAGAATTTTTCTGATTCTGAAATTCAGAATTCTGGTTAGAATCACACGAAACGCATATAGAGAAGTTGGTAGCACTGTGAGATTGTGAGAAGTTTTTGAAAAAAAATAAAAATAAAAAACAGTGATCGGATTGTTAAGTACAAAAAATTTTGCGGACGGATTTATATGCAAAGATTTTTGACAATGACATTTTGAGTTTGAAAATTTCTTGAATGTGATACTAACGATGATTTCTTCTGTTCTAAAATTACACAATAGCTATTAATGCAAAAAGTTGCAAAAAGAGAGACTTTTAAACACGCGACGTTAATCTCATTGTACTCGTGGTTCAACACATCAAGAGCTTAAAAGACAGAATTGCAACGTATTGTATTCAAGATTTTTTGTTACAGCGTTTTATAACAGATTTTTTTTCAAAAATAATAATCTCGATCGAATATTCACATTGTACAGTAGCAGGCAGACGGCAGGTTGCTATGGATGTAAATTTCGTTGTTTACGTTGTTATTATAAAATTACTCAACCTCAACTTGGGTTCTAAGTTCTGTGATAAAGGAACACAAAAATGAGCGATTCTGAATTTGATTTCGACATTGAAAATGCTGATGAAGATACGCTAGTGTCCGAAAAATCTAAGATAATTTACAAGGAAACATACAACGAATTTGGTAGTTGATGTAAAACAAGTATTGAAGAAAAAATACTTTTGGCCTATTTTTTGAAATTGTCGTCTATGTATAAGCCGTCTACTTTATGAGTACTTACTCAATGCTAAGAAAAATAACATATCTTAACAAGAATGTAGATATCAAAAAAATTACAAACTTGATTGCATTTCTAAAAAGAAATGACAGTGGAAATAAGGCTAAAAAATTCAAAATATTCACCAAGCAAGAGATAGAACGTTTTATGAAAACAGCTGATAACAAAGACTATTTATTGGCAAAAGTTGTGCTAATTACTTGGATTTTTGGCGCGTTATACAGAGCAGAAATTACGTTTTTGAAGGTGGAAGATATAGAGGATTGTACAGGTTTTATTAAAGTGAAAATACCAAACACCAAGACAAAAACTTTACGAATGTTTACAATAACTGAAGAATTTGTAGATGAAATTAGTTTCTTAGAAATTTTCCGTAAATAGGCACAGCTTCGATCTCCTCATACTGAACATCAAAGATTCTTCTTAACCTATAGAAATTCCAGGTGCTGTACGCTACCCGTTGGTAAAAATTCTATTGAAGGTATGCCTAAAAAATTGCAGAATGTCTCGGCTTTCTAAATGCAAAAGAATATACCGGGCACTGTTGTTGCTGTTGTTTAGCAACACTCTTAGCAGATTCAGGAGCACAAATTAATAACGACAGTAACAAACTACTCAGTCTGTAATTTTTCACAATTATACTGTCACGGGCTCTGCCTTGTGAGGTGGGGTTGAGATTAAAAACAGGGTTTTAATACATAAGGAAATTTAATAATGTTTGCAAAGTATGGTACATGATACGGAAATCCAGTTATACATAATACAATAAGGCTACTTACATTGACATTCTCACACAATCGAAGGGTCTAGACATATCTCACACTCCACATAACTCAACTCTCTTTGTTGAACTCTACCAACCGACTCCCCGATTAACGCCACCCGCTAGTTTGCCAACCCCCCAAATGCTGAGCCAGCTATTGCTTCAACCGACGGTGATTTAGTCGATATCAGCAATAGCCCATCCGCATCGGCAGGCCTTCGACCTAGCAGGCTAACGAACTTCCGCTTCGTGACGATACTATTCCCTTTTTTATATAATGGCTTGACTTTTGCTGATTTTAGTTTTGTTGGAAATACACCTTGACTAAAAGATTTATTTACTGAAAACGTTAAAGGTTTTAAAAACGTAAGAAAACGGTAATAAAAATGTATTTTTCATTTTTTATCACTAGTGCTTAAAAGTATGTCACTTTTACGCACTAGTGCGTAAAAGTAAGTCATTTAGCAATCGGAATAACAATCAAAAAGTCACTGTTATAAAACTCTGTAACAAAAAGTTTTTTTATTATGTTAATTTTCAATTTTTGTGAAATTTGTGTGCTTTCAGTGCGTAAAATAGCTCTGAATTTCTCTTCCCCAAATCGCAAATACTTCGTCGATCATTTCCGTTTATTAAAAACGTTAGTTTAATGATCAAACTTTGATTTCCTTCCGTCTTTACATCGAACCTAGGCCGTTTAGTTAAGCACCGGCTTATTACAATAAAGATATTCATCGTATTATAGCTCAGTTAATTAAGCGCGCCCAGAATTCCATTGAATACGTTCCATGTAACGTCGTCGTCCTTTCGTAAACAATTGCTGTCGTTTTCTACCCGACCACTTTGTATTATCCTTCCCTTGGGAGCGAATGAGACGCTAATCAGACAAAATAACCAAACTCCGACATTATTTGTTTACATAACCTTAACAATATTTGATTTGGGTGTAAAACGGGTTATTTAAGCGCGAAATTTGATTTTTTTTTTTCATTTCCGTCCTGTTCTAATTGGAAACATCCATTTAAATAATTGTTTCTGCCAATGCTATACATCTTCGTTCAAGTTTTAATTATTTTAAGTAGCTCAACGAGAGTAACTCCAAGTTTTTAACAAACGGACCAATTAGAGAAGTTTATTGATTTTTTGAAAAAAAATTGCGTGTCCTTGAACTGTGTTCAAATATGTGACAGATGATTAAATAAAGCCGTCCCCAGTGGCGGTGTTTACAGACACACCTACTTGCTTTAGGAATTTTCATGCGTTAATTACGTTCAGTTGGCTGCACGACTCAAATCTTGTATTGATATTAAATTTTTCAAGTGGGAACATTTCGATAACGATCCGATAACAGTTTGAAACATTCCCGGAACTTCATATTTTATTCAAAAAAGAAAATTTTAACCTTCTAACATACGCCGCCACAATTTTGAAATATTTCAAAATGGCGACCGGTATGGAATTTTTTTTTGTGCATTCTAATCCATTAGGCGATGATTCCGTCTGATAAGCGCAAATAGACAGCCGCCGAAAGCGTATATCATCGATCAGGAGGTGGGGTTGGCGGCAAGAAACACGAACCACATCTTGCCTAATTGTCACCGCCATTTGCATAAACTTGGATCAAAGTTGGCGCCACAAAAACATGTGACATGAAACGACCAATCAGGAATTTTAAAATTGACGCCATCTGCATAAAGTTTCTCAAATCGATACCAGGCGGCAATTTTGAAATTACTTCAATTTGCTTAAAATTTAGTCATGTCTAGAGTTGCCAACCGTCTTTTATTTCAATGGAGAGTACTTTAATTTTATAAACTGTTCTTTATCTTTAAGATATACTTAAAGGACACAATTTGTTTTTTTTTAACTTGTTTTTCGGCAACCCTGGTCATGTCAATGGCGGTAATTTTGAAATTTTGTGTTTTGCTGTTGTTTACTGCGTTCCTTCTTTCCATCGATTTGTTTCCAGCTCGGTTATTGTTCGTATTAAAATGGGTCGGATGAGATAAAGTTTTGGGAATGTCGCGTGATTCGGCCCGGATTAAGGCGGCTATATTTAGGGCCGCTTGCATGATATTATTTTTCTATACAAAGAGAGAGAATGATACGTTTTGAATTTGTGGGAGTGAAAAAAAACGGCCGGAAATAAAAGGGAAATTTTGACAGTGGAGGAAACAGACAAGGATAACACCGGAAACGACATGTCAATTTGGCAGAACACTGACTTGAACGCATCTATTTCATTTTCATTGCGAAAGAGAAAACGGAGCGGAGATAACGGCGCATCAATGTAATTGAATTTTACGCATTTGAATTTACCGCCAAGGTTTTAAACAAAATGGGGCGACACTAAGCGTTTTATCGGATTTAGAGACATTTTTAAACAAATTTTAAATAATAATTTAACGTTTTAAGTTATCTTCAAACACGTAGTTAGATAACGCAGTTTATTACAAGAAGGATCGGATAAAACTTTTCTAAACATCTCCACAAACAAGGCTACTATATAAAATAAACATTGTTTTTTTATCCAACTGATTAAAATTCTAAACTTAAAGCTAAAAAATGGTGTAGAAAAACTAATCAAACAAGGACCACAAAAAATACGTTGATGCAACACAAGAGAGCGTTTTTCAATTGAATAAACTCTATTATAAATCTAAAATCCTGATTATTTATAATTTTAATAATTATTTTGTACAAAACAGTCTAGCTAAATTTGGTTTTAACGACTTGTTTTTGTAGGCTGTAGGTTGTCTATTTTATAACGCCCTAAATTAATTTGGGTATGCAACCAATTATACACTCATTAAAATTTTTATTGACGCTTTTTATAAAATATAATTTGTTTGAACTACCTGTAATTATCACATTTTACACAACTTTGTTTGTATTAACTAAATTTTTGGTCAATCAATTAGTGTTTTCATTAAAAACTAATTACTGTGTATGCAACCAACTGTACGCATTTAAATTTTTACGGCCGTTTTCCGTCACAATTGCCCAATTCACCCATAACGTATCAAATTACATTTAAGGGTCGTCCTAACGTCCAATTTGTGGCTAGCCTTTATCCTCGAATTACCTCAAATGCATAAAATTTATTCTCCAATTTCTTATCGTAAATTTCTCGTAAAAATATGTAGCACCACCCGAAAATCAATCGAAATAATACCGAAAATAAATAACAGTGATAAATTCAAGTGTGGCGCCACTTGTCACGACACGTTATCGATCCAGTCGATAAGACAGTTGTCGATACAAGTGCGATATGATGGCAGGAGATGGCGCATTCAAATTTAAAAAGACGAGGCACTAAAGTTTGTTTTTTTTGACCAGAAAGACACTTGTAGGCGTTGCAAATTTGAAATACTTGTTTTTGATTGGTTTATTTTGAAATCAACCAATCACAAATGAGGATTTTAAATTTGCAACGCTTACTAGTGTCTTTCTGGTAAAAAGAACAGACTTTGTACAGAGAATAAAGATGAAAGTTTATGCTAAATCGATTGCTGTTTGATTCAACTCGCTGCAATAAATAATAAGGGCACAAATCAAATTTAAAGTTTTTTTGACCAAAATCGGGCAATTTATGAAATAATTAATTTTCACGTTAAACTGTGCCACTGAATTATATCCGTAACACATGATTCTGAAAGAGAATTTCTTGCTGAATCTATTGGTGTAAAATTCAAGTGTCTACAATAAAAACTAAGCTCACAAATCACGTTTAAACATTTTCAAAAAATCTGGAAATTTTTTAAAATAAGTTAAACTGTGCTACTTAATTATTTCTGTAACACATGATTCTGAAAGAGAATTTCCTGCTGAATCGATTGGTGTAAAATTCAAGTTGCTGCGATAAATAGTAAGGGCGCAAATCAAATTTAAAGTTTTTTTGATCAAAATGGGGCATTTTATGAAATACTTAGATTTCACGTTCAATGTGTCACTGAATTACTTCTGTAAAGCATGATTCTGAAAGGTAATTTCTTGCTGAATTGATTGGTGTAAAATTCAACATTCTACGATGAAAAATAAGCTCACAAATCACTTTTAAACTTTTTGAAAAAATCTGGAAAATTTTCAAAACGTTTAAACGTGATTTTTGGCTTTATTACTGCTGAGATAAACCCAAAATGTTGTATGTTTATTATTTGCTCTATAAAAAGAATTGTTATAGTTTATAATTACACCATTCTGTAAAACAGTGTTGCCAACGCATTATTTTTTATTTTCCAATCTTTTAAAGCATTCATAATCTCCCTTTTCTCTCCGTTTTTAATCAAATCAGTATGGACAGCTGATTAAAAACTGAAAACGTGTCAAAAAGTTAGCATTCCTTCAAGTTAAATGTGTAAGATGGAGCCACTGATTTTTAGATTTACTATATGCAACTAATAATACACAATTTAAATAAATAATCGAAAGACAAGGGACAGACAAGGGTTATAATAATTTTAATCTTAGTCTGACCTTTGTCTTCCGATTATTTGTTTAAATTATGTATTATTAGTTGCCTATAGTAAATCTAAATATTAGTAGCTCCATCTTACATATTTAACTTAAAGGAATGCTAGCTTTTTGACAAGATTCACTTCTATATTGTGCTTTGGATAAGATTATTACCTCCTCACTTTATAAAAAGAAAAACACCATACTTTTCAGAATGATTTATTAAGAATTATCGACCTTTTTGTTGAGCTTTTGTTGACATTCCCTTATATACACCGAAACCATTTGTTTTCGTTTCGTTAGAGTGTCATTTTTCTTGCAGTCAATTTCGCCAAGTCGCATCGAACTTAGCAGTAAATTCTGATTAATTTCGTAATACTGGAGCTGGTTTTTACCGCCGAGACAATACGGAATTTGTTGAGCGAAAATCTCGACTTCTCCACGGATTCCTTCGATTTTTTCGAGAAGTTTTTCGTCTTCTTCTTCTTCGTTTTGGTCCATTTGGGTTAATCTGCCGTCGGCTTTCTTCTTTAGCTCGGATTGGCACTCTCGGATGTACATTGAGACCATCTGTTTTCTTCTTTGTAATTTTTCGGAGTCTTCACATTTTATTTCGTTTAAACTGAAGGCGTTCATTAGAAGATTTTGATTGATGTCGTAATACTGGACGTGGGTTTTACCAAAACAGTACGGAATTTCCTTAGAATTGCGTTCAACGGCGCTTTTAATGCCTTCAATCTTCTCCAGGATCTTTCTTTCTTCTACTGATAAATCTTCTTCTACATTCATACTTGGATTTGCTTCATCTATTGTTTCTTCGTTTTTATCTACACTCTTTATGTCTTCATTTCTATCTACAGTTGCACTTGCTTCAATCACTCTTTCTTCATTTCTACTCACAGTTGCATCTGCTCCATCCACTGCTTCATTTGAATTCACTTCTTTTCCTCCACTTTCTTCATCTTTCTTCTCTCCATCAACGTTCTTTTTAACCACTGTAATATACGTATCTTCTTCTTTCCGCATTTCTTCTTCTTGTCGTCGCACGTTTGCTTCAATAAGTCGTATCCTTTCAAAATCAGAATAATGGCCTCCATTTCTCACATTTTGCATAAGACATGCCGCACTTATATTAAATCTGTCTGAAGAAGTTTCGTAATCATTCATTACCCCACTGGGTGCTCTTTCTGGGACTCCATTTTCTGTAACTGAAACTGTAACTTTTCTTCTTCTTGTTAATGGATTTTCTTCGGGTATTTTGCAGTACACATCAAGGATAATAGTCACAATTAATTTTACAGTAAAAACAATCAGGAGGCCTAAAAGAATTACGAAAATTGTCCACCAAACTAAATTCGACATTTTTTTTCGAAAAAATTATTCAACAAGTAATTGTCATGTTTTCAATTTAATACAGAGACTGTAAATGTAGTAAAAGCAATTTTGTAATCTTATAATCAGCTATTTTCGTACTGGCTTTGAAGTGTCTTATCATATCTTATCTAAATCCATTTATTTATCTTGAGTCATAATAAGTAAACTTATAAAAGTAGTATTTCTCATAAAATTAGTTACATAAATTATGAAAAACATTCATTATTTAACTTGCTTTGTTGTCTGTTTATTTTTTTGTCTATCAAAAACGTTCAAAAATCAAAACTATTAAATATTGGAAATTAAATTTTATTTAAAATTTTTCCGTTGACGTGCGCCACTGAATCTATAATTTCTACATAATTCTCGAAGAAAATTTTATGCTGAATCGATTGCTGTTTGACTTAACTTGATGCGTTAGATAATAAGGGCGCAAATCAAATTTAAAGTTTTTTTGACCAAAATCGGGCATTTTAAAAAATAATTAATTTTCACGTTAAACCGTGCCACTGAATTATTACTGTAAGACATGATTCTGATAGAGAATTTCCTGCTGAATCAACTGGTGCAAATTTCAAGTTGCTGCGATAAATAATAAAGGCACAAATTATATTTAAAGTTTTTTCGACCAAAATCGAGCATTTTATGAAATACTTAGTTTTCACGTTAAACTGTGTTACTGAATTATTTCTGTAAAACATGATTCTCAAAGAGAATTTTCTGCTGAATCGACTGGTCTAAAATTCAAGTTTCTACGATAGAAAATAAGCTCACAAATCACGTTTAAACATTTTCAAAAAAATCTGGAAATTTTTTAAAATAAGTTTAATACGTGATTTGCGGTTTTTAAAACCTAAAATGTTGTACATTAATAAAATTTGGTTTAAACAACTATGCAGGGTTGCCAAAATTAGTCCAAATTTGTTTTAGATTAAATAAATTTACATGATTCTGAAAAAGAATTTTTTGATGAATCTATTGGTGTAAAACTGAAAATTGAAAATTAAATTTTGTTGGACGGGCGCTACTAGATTCATAATTTTTGCATTTTTCTGAAAGATGAATTTTTGCTGAATACTTTGGTGTTTGTTTTAAGTTACTACGATAAATAATAAGGGCACAAATCAATTTTAAACATTTTTAGATCAAAATCCGACTTTTTATGAAATTTTTAATTTTTTTGCCGACGTACGCCACTGAATTGACTGCATGACATGATTCTAAGACAGAATTTCTTGTTGAACCTACTTGTTTTTGTTTCAACTGTTTGTGACTAAAGGTAACCTCATAAATCCCTTTTAAACTTTGTAAAAAAATCTGGAAGATTTTTAAAATAATTTAAAACGTGATTATAGCTTTACTATTGCTGTTTTTGCACTCAAAATGTGTGTACTAATAAAATTTGATGCAGAGTTGTTAACGACAAGGAAAAAAAGTAATTATTTACAACAAAGATAATTAAATTGGAATTTAGTGAAGGTGAAGCACTGCCAATACTGATCGACAAAAGTTACTAAGGTGTGTTATTAACTACTTATTTGAAAATTAAATTTTGTAGACGTGCGCCACTGGATTTTTAATTGTAACATGTTTCTGGGAGAGAATTTTATGCGGAATTGATTACTGTTTGATTCAAGTTGCTGAGATATATAATAAGGGCATAAATCAAATTTAAAGTTTTTTCAAACAAAATCGGACATTTTATAAAGTAATTAATTCTCACGTTAAATTTTGCCACTGAATTATTTGTATAAGACATGATTCTGAAACAGAATTTCCTGCTGAATCGATTGGTGTAAAATTCAAGTTTCTACGATTAAAAATAAGCTCACAAATCACTTTTAAACATTTTCAAAAAAATCTGGAAATTTTTCAAAATTGTTTAAAACGTAATTTTTGGCTTTATTACTGCTGAGATAAACCTAAAAAGTTGTGTGTTTATTATTTGCTTTATAAAAAGCATAGTTATAGTTTATAATTACAGCATTTTGTAAATAACAGTGTTGCCAACGCATTACTTTTCATTTCCCAATCTTTTAAATCATTCATAATCTCCCTTTTCTCTCCGTTTCAGCTCACTTTAATGCAATCTAAGCCTCTTTCTGTGTATTCTTTACTCCCTATTTCATCATTTTGATCACGTACCAAAACGTGTCATCACGAATAACTTCATCAAGTGTGCTGCGGCAGCTTTATGACGTAATTAATGAACAAGAACGTGCCCTTAGGGCCTCTTGATTTGCAATCACATGGTATATAACCGAAAAATAGAAGCGCGTATGTCGAGGGATTACGTTAAATATTTATTAGGTTGGTATTTGGTCGGGGATGAGGTTTATCCCCGAGCAATAGGATTTTATTAAGTTGGCAACGGTTGATTGTTACTAAGATGGCTGCGATGGAAATTACTTCCGATTTTTCGATGACGTTTAAATCACAATTTCCGGAAAAGCAGGATTGCCAAAATTGGGAATTATTTACGGTTGTTTAAGCGCAATCAAGGGTTGATGTTTATTATTTAGGGGTACGTGATGGAAAAATAAATGAAGGTGTGATAGCATTGCCAATACTGACACACAAAAATTACTAAATTGTGTCAACAAGCAGAGATTTGGGAATTAAATTTTGTTTGACGGGCGCCACTGGGTTTATAATTTTTGCATTATTCTGAAAGAGTATTTTTTGCTGAATACGTTGGTGTTCTATTCAAGTTGCTACAATAAATAATAAAGGCACAAATTAATTTTAAACTTTTTCAGATCAAAATCCGACTTTTTGTGAAATTTTTAATTTTTCTGCCGACGTACGCCACTGAAATGAGTATGTGATTTATGATTCTAAGACAGAATTTTTTGCTGAATCTACTTGTTTTTGTTTCAAATCACTGTGATCAAAGCCCTACAAAACCTTACAAATCATTGATAAACTTTTTGAAAAAATCTGGAAAATTTTCAAAATAGTTTAAACCGTGATTTCTGGGTTTATTAATGCAGTTTTTACACCAAAAAATATGTAAACTAATAGAATTTGGTGCAAGGAAAAAACTGTAATTATTTACCGACAAAAACAATGAAAAAGAAATGAGGGTGAAGGACTTTGCATTATTGATTAAAAAAAATATTAAAGTGTGTTACCAAGCAGAAATTTCAAAAATAAATTTTTGTGTTATTTTGAAAAGAATTTTTTGCTGATTTTATTGGTTGTTGTTTCAAATTGTTTCGACAAATAATAAGAGCACAAATCACTTTTAAACTTTTTCAGATCGAAATCGGACTTTTTGTAATATTTTTAATTTTCCTGTTGACGCACGCCACTGAATTAACTGTATATTACATGACTTTAAAACAGAAATTTCTGCTGAATCTCCTAGTTTTTGTTTCAAGTTTTTATAATTAAAAATAAACTCACAAATCACTTTTAAACTTTTTCAAAATAATCTGGAAAATGTTCAAAATAGTTTAAAACGTGATTTTTTGGTTTTATTACTACTATTAGATTCCTAAAATGTGCTAAAATCAGCAAACTGAAATTATTCATTGAAAAAAATTTTGCTAAAATTACTAAAATGTATTAATACAAACTACATTTTTGGAAATTAAATTTCATTTAACGTGCGCTACTGGTTTTTTAATTGTGACATGTTTCTGGAAGAGAATTTTTTGAAAAATTGGCTAGAGTTCGTTTCAAGTTGCTACGACAAATAATAATGTCACAAATCAGTTTTAAACTTTGTCAGATCAAAATCCGACGTTTTATGATATTTTTAATTTTCTTGTCGACGCACGCCACTGAATTGACTGTGTGATACATGATTCTGATACAGAATTTTCTGCTGAATCCATTGGTTTTTGTTTAAAGTCTTTATGATTAAAAATAAGCTCATAAATCACTTTTAAAGTTTTTCAAAAAAATCTGGAAATTTTTCAAAATTGTTTAAATGTGATTTGTGACTTTGTTACTACTGTTTTGACACCTAAAATGTGTGTACTAATAAAGTTTGGTACAGGTCTGCCAACATAAAAGAAAAACCTGTAATTATTTACGGTTAAAAATAATAGAAAAATAATTGAAAATGTAATGGCGTTGCCAATATTGAGACATAAAAGTTATTAAAATGTGTCACCAACTAAGTATTTCGCATATCAATTTTACTTGTCGTGTGCCACTGGATTTAAATCTGTTACATGTTTCTGGAAGAAAACTTTCTGTTGAATCTACTACAGTTTGGTCTAAATTGCTACGAGAAATAATAAGGGCACAAATCAGTTTCAAACTTTTTCAGATTATTATCGGAATTTTCATGAAATTTTTAATTTTCCTACAAACGCACGCCACTGAATTGACTGTGTGATACATGACTCTAAAGCAGAATTTTCTGCTGAATCGACTGGTTTTTGTTTGAAGTCTTAATGATTAAAAATAAGCTCACAAATCACGTTTAAACTTTTTCAAAAAATCTGGAAATTTTTCAAAATTATTTAAAACGTGATTTGTGACTTTTCAACTCGTGGTTTAGTACCTAAAATGTATATGCGAATAAAATATGATGCAGGGTTGCCAAAAGAATGGAGCAAAATTACTAAAGTGTATTTCCAACTACATTTTTGGAAATTACTTTTGACGTGCGCCACTAGCTTTATAATTATTACGTGTTTCTAGAAGAGAATTTTTTACTGAATTGATTGGAGTTTGTTCCACATTTCAACAACTAATAATAATGTCACAAATCAGTTTTAAACTTTGTCAGATCAAAATTGGACTTTATATTATATTTTGTATTTTTCTGTTGACGCACGTTACTGAATTGACTGTGTGATACATGATTCTAAAACAGAATTTTCTGCTGAATCGACTGGTTTTCGTTTGAAGTCTTTATGATTAAAAATGAGCTCACAAATCACTTTTAAACTTTTTCAAAAAATCTGGAAATTTTTCAAAATTGTTTATAACGTGATTTGTGACTGTTATGACATCTAAAATGTGTGTAGTAATAAAATTTGGTGCAGTGTTACCAACGTGCAGGAAAAACCTGTAATTATTTACCGTCAAAAATAATGGAAAACTAAATTAAGGTATGATAGCGTTTGTCGGAACCCTCTTAAATGAATAATCCAATGCTGCCAATCGAAATTAAATCAAGTTCATCTTTTGTCTTCTGGAAGAGCGATACAATTTGCAAATGGTCCAATAAACTTCGATTTTCCAGTCGCGTTATTCCGTTTTCAATTCAGTTAGCTTTTGTTTCGTCGATCCAATTACATGTAAATTCCCTTGAATGTTTAATCAGTGTTGCCATTCTCTAAAAAAATCCCTAACAATTTTTCAAATTTGGCGCTAATCATATAGTGGGGATAAAGTGTCTTCATTTCAACTATTTAGCGGATTGATCGTTGAAAAAGAGTCCTGTGTGTTGGTGGTGGCACCTGTAGATATCGGAAAAATTGCATCCGGTCGGGTGGATTCGCTTAATTTCGCAAAAGCGCCGCCCCACCGTCACACTAAAAACCGCCGCCAGTCTGTTACCGGGCTCGGTCATAATCGTGTCGCCGCCTCCGACCACATTTCGACTTGTTGCGCGACCTCTAATTCCGGAAAAATGATCAAAATTCGGCACTGTATCTCAAAATAAGTGTGTCTCAACCGATTTATTATATCTATTTAAAGTGCCTAGATTTAAGCGTTAAAAACGGTTTGAAAACTGGGTCAGAGGTGGGTCTTTAATCACATTCATACACACGTTTTGACGACAGTTTAGTGAGTTTTTTGAGACACCAGCAAAGTTTTTACTTGTCTCTTGCCAATTGAATGATTTCCAGTAAGAGAGAGAAAGAGAAAAAAATATTGATTTGATTCAGAAACACTTGTGGATGTTTTATAACAAGTAATTACAAGATCAGAAAACTTGTAATTACATCAAAACTTTGGTTGCTTTGATTTAGAAATTTTGCGAGTTTTCAAAGCCAGCTTTGTGAAATACTCATCATACGTTCATTGTTTGAAGTCTTTCCAGATTTTATCGTGACATTTCTAATCGTCTAATTTACTTGAACGGCACGCAAATACATCCAACTGATTTCATTTCTTTTACAACGAATGATCCATCATTGAACTGACATTACTTCCGGAAAAACCGGAAGTTCTATAATTAAAACGGCTGAACTCTGATTATAAATATTTAGGACGGAAATATCTCATTTGAACGTTCACTTTTTTTACAATAAATCAATTAATTCACTCAAATTTTACTCTACTATATTGGTAGCACTGAATTTACTCTTCAATACGTATTATTTTCTGAAAGATAATTTCTCGCTGATTCGATACGTTTTTATTTCAAGTCGCTACAATTAAAAATAAGCTCACAAATCACTTTTAAACTTTTTGTGAGAAAAATCCGACAGTTTGTGAGTTTTTTTAATTTCACGTCAACGTGCGCCATTGGTTTTATTATTTTGACCACTATTCTGAAAAAGAACTTTTTTCTGAATTGATTGATGCTTGTTTCAAGGCAATACGATGAAAATCAAGTTCGCAAATCACGTTTAAACATTTTCAAAAAATCTGGAAATTTTTCAAAATAGTTTTAAACATGATTTGTGGTGTTATTATTAATAATTAAAAACTGAATTAGTCAAATTTAGTGAAAATTATTGGTTTTGATATTAAACAAGCGAGTTTTTGGTTAGAAATCATACTTTTTCTGTTTTTTTTTTATTTTTTAAATAGCTGCCGCCACTGGTAGTGTGTAGTGTCATTCTAAAAAAGATGTGTTAAATTTATTAGTGCTTGTTTAAAAAAAATCGATATAAAGTAAGTTCACAAATAATTTTTAAACTTTTTAAAAAAATCTGGAATTTTTTCAAAATTGTTGAATTGTGGTTTTATTAACAATTTAAACTAGATTTTTGAATCTTGATCAAATTAGGTAAAAATAATGAATTTTGTTATAAATTACAGTTTTTTGCTATTCAAGTTTTTCCACTTTTTACGTTAATGTGCGCCACTGAATTTATAGTATTATACCTGATCCTGAAAGAGAATTTTCTGCTGAATTCATTGGTGTTAGTTTGAGATCGCTACGCTTAAAAATAAGCTCACAAATCACTTATAAACTTTTTGTGAGAAAAATCCGACATTATGTGAGTTTTTTTAATTTCACGTCAACGTGCGCCACTGGTTTTATTATTTTGACCACTATTCTGAAAAAGAACTTTTTTCTGAATTGATTGATGCTTGTTTCAAGGCAATACGATGAAAATCAAGTTCGCAAATCACGTTTAAACATTTTCAAAAAATCTGGAAATTTTTCAAAATAGTTTTAAACATGATTTGTGGTGTTATTATTAATAATTAAAAACTGAATTAGTCAAATTTAGTGAAAATTATTGGTTTTGATATTAAACAAGCGAGTTTTTGGTTTGAAATCATACTTTTTCTGTTTTTTTTTATTTTTTAAATAGCTGCCGCCACTGGTAGTGTGTAGTGTCATTCTAAAAAAGATGTGTTAAATTTATTAGTGCTTGTTTAAAAAAAATCGATATAAAGTAAGTTCACAAATAATTTTTAAACTTTTTTAAAAAATCTGGTTTATTTTCAAAATTGTTGAATTGTGGTTTTATTAACAATTTAAACTAGATTTTTGAATCTTGATCAAAATGGGCAAAAATATTGAATTTTGTTATAAATTACAGTTTTTTGCTACTCAAGTTTTTCCACTTTTTACGTTAATGTGCGCCACTGAATTTATAGTATGATACCTGATCCTGAAAGAGAATTTTCTGCTGAATTCATTGGTGCTAGTTTGAGATCGCTACGCTAAAAAATAAGCTCACAAATCACTTTTAAAATTTGTTTTGAGAAAAATTCTACTTTTCGTGTCTTTTTTGAGTTTCACGTTAATGTACGCCACTGGTTTTGTTGTGTAACACATAATTCTAAAAGAAAATGTTTTTCTAAATTGATTGGTGTTTGTTTCGAGATGATACTTTAAAAAATTAGGCCACAAATCACATTTAAACTTTTTTAAAAAATCTGGAAAATTTTCAAAATAATTCAAATTATGATTTGTAGGTTTTTTATTGAGAATCAAAAACTTAACTGTTGAATATTAATCAAATTTAGTGAAAACAATAAATTTCCGATTTCTTTTCTCTATTCAAATTTTACTCTAACGTGAGCTACTGATTTTATTATTTAAGAAACGATTCTTAAAGAGAATTTACCGCTTTATTAACTGGTTTTTGTTTTAAATTGCTGTGATCAGTATTAAGAGCGCAAATCACTTTTAAACTTTTTTAGGTAAAAATTACTTTTTTTGTTGATTTTTTTTATTTCACGGGGACGCACGCTACTGTATTTTTTTTATAATACATGATTCTCATGGAGAATTTCCTAGCGAATTGATTGGTGTCTATTGCAGATCGCTACGACTAGAAATGAGCTTACAAATCTCTTTTAAACTTTGTTTTAAGGAAAAACTTACTTTTCGTGACTTTTTTGAGTTTCACGTTAAAGTACGCCACTGGTTTTGTTACGTAATACATTTTTCGGAAAGAAAATTTTTTTCTGAATTGATTAGTGTTTATTACAGGACGATACTTTCAAAAATAAGGTCACAAATCACTTTTAAACTTTTTCAAAAAATCTGGAAATTTTTTAAAATAATTTTAAATCTCATTTGTATCACATTTGGTGCTAAAAAAATTATTTTTGTGCACAAAAAGACTTTTGCTTTTTACTTTTGACAAGTTGCTAAGGGAAGATTTAATTTTCATGGCAACGTGCGCCACTGAATTTCTCTGTTATTACAAGACTTTATTTAAAAAAAAATCTGCTGAATTGATTGGTGTTCAAAACAAGTCGCTACCAGATCTTAAAATTACATTTAAATACAAGTTTGTTAGATCTAAAACAAAATTCTGGCTTTGTATCACTCAAACTGTAGTTATTAAAAAAATTTAAAAATTTTCCAGATTTGGAAATTACATCCCTGCACCGTATAAGTTTGTCATATCTCAACTTTATTGAAATTGTCGCTTTGTCCAGTTTTGTAGTGCCATTTCGGTTTTGAAGATTTCGTGTATATTCCAGCGATAGTATCGTCACGAACTGTAGTCATGCAAACAATTCCAGTGACCTATCGCCGGAACGAATCAAGCAAGCGAACGAAATTTACCATTTTAATCTGTATTTACGACGCTGTGGACACCGTTTAAAGGTCGAAACGTCGATCAAGAGTCCATTAGGTCGCAAAAATGTTGTTTACGTCGACCGACACTCGACTAAATCAATATTCAACACGAAAAACACCGCTACGTGTAAATCCCCGAACGAGTTTTGCTAGCTTTTAATATTCATTAAGTCGTTTTGGTGTTAATTAGAGGCTGGATGAAGTGAGAAGCTGAGAGGTTTGCGAACTGTCAAAGACAGTTTTGTTGTGGTGTGGGCATTTTTGAATCGATCACTTTTCAAACTGATGAATATTTTAGTATATAATCAAACTACAAGCTTTTATCCAGGTGGATAAACACGGCGAGATGCACACAACTAGTGCCATGTCTTATTCATTTAATGATTCGTTACAAATTCACTAAATGGCGGCATAAAAATGCGCCAAATTAGATTTTTTAACAAGTAATCAAATTTCCAATTGAGTTTTACAGTTTTACTGAGTTTGCCAGACAGGAATTCTAATAATTTTTACGGTTATAATAAAATAAAACATGGCGGAAGTGTCAAATGATTTCAAATTAGGTTTTAAATTATTTTGAAAAATATCCAGATTTTTAAAAAAAGTTTAAACGTGATTTGTGAGCTTAATTTTCTTCATAGAAAAATGAAACAAACACCGAACGATTCATGAAAAAAATCTTTTTTAAAATCATAAATTAAAAAACAAATTCAGTGGCGTACGTCAACGTCACATCAAAAAAGCTTTGAATTATTCAAAAAAATTTAAAATTGATTTGTGCCCTTAATAATTATGACAGCGATTAGTTTTAAACACCAATCAATTCAGCAGAAAATTTTGTATTGAAATCATAAATTAACAGAAAAATTCAATAGCTCACGTTGCCATGAAAATTAAATTTTAGCTGTAGCGACTCGTCATCACTGACTCATCAGTTCTTTTGTGAATTTAAAATGTTTGAAAGTTTTTTTTGTGTAAAAAATATTTTTTGAGCATCAAATGTGATGCAAATTATGTTTTAAATTATTTTGAAAAATTTCCAGATTTTTTGAAACAGTTTAAACTTGATTTGCGAGCTTATTTTTTGTCGTAGAAACCTGAAACAAACATTTAACGATTTGTCAAAAAATCTCTTTTACAGTCATAAACTAAAAAACAAATTCAGTAGCGTACGTCAACGTCAAATCAAGAAAAACTCGAATTGTCTAAAAAAAAATTCTAAAATTGATTTGTGCTCTTAATAATTATGACAGCGATTAGTTTTGAACACCAATCAATTCAACGGAAAATTCTGTATTGAACTCATGTATTAAGAGAAAAATTCAGTGGCGGCCGTTGCCATGAAAATTAAATCTTAGCTGTTGCGACTTGTTATCGCAACAAAACAGTTCTTTTGTGAATTTAAAATGTCTGAAAGTCGGTTTACACAAAAAATTTATTTTTTTAGCACTAAATGTGATACAAATTACGTTTTAAATTATTTTGAAAAATTTCCAGATTTTTTGAAAATGTTTAAAAGTGATTTGTGATCTTAATTTTTGTCGTAGAAACCTGAAACAAACACCGAACGATTTGTCACAAAATTCTCTTTCAAAATCGTAAATAAAAAAATAAATCCAGTGGCGTACATCAACGTCTAATCAATCAAAACTCGAGTCTAACCACAAAACTTTAAAATTGATTTGTGTCTTTAATTTTTATCGCAGCGACTTGATTTAAAGACTAATCAATTTAGCGAGAAATTCTGTAATAGAATCGTGTATTAAATAAGAAATTTAGTGGCGCACGTCACCATGAAAATTAAATCTTAGCTGTAACGACTTGTCATCGCAACAAATCAGTTCTTTTGTGAATTTAGGATCTGGAAATTTTTTAAACTTTTTTAATAAGTGCAGTTTGAGTGATACAAAGCGAGATTTTTGTTTTAGATGTAACAAACTTATATTTAAATGTAATTTCTTGATTTGGAAATTTTTAAAAAAATTTTTTTTAGGTGTAATTTGATCGATTCAGGGCTCGTTGACCATTTTTTCCATCCACACACAAATATTGATGTTTCTAATGCTATTCCTGTTAAATATTTGATGAGTGCGCAAGTACAGAATAAGGTAACGAATTTGCCGGTCGAAAGCAGGTCATTCTCGACTGACTCTAGGAAAAGTAATAGGAAAAGACAAACGTGCATTGAATTTATTTTTAATGACTTTTTCATCGATCACTAGCAAAAAATTCCAGACTTGATCAGTCTATTCCAGACGCTTGCATATTTCGTCCCTTATAATTAAATTTGCGGCATTTTAATTGAGTTCAAATAGTGACCTTGGATCTTGAGGAGAATTTTCACCAAACAGGCTTTAATGAGAGAACGTTTATTGTGTGTGTACCTTTACGAACGTGATACTTTCGCTCTAAGACTTGCTTTAATATTGCTAGTGTCAACAAGCCGCGGGTCTGTAATTAACAAGAAGACTCTAATCATCTAACGACTCTTTCCAGAGACGGATTTCTGTTTAGCAACGGCGAAAACTTGCTAATTAAATTCTATTTTTGCAACAAAAATTTTAAATTCACTAAAGAACTGATTTGTTACGATGAGAAGTCGCTACAGCTAAGATTTAATTTTCATGATGACGTGCGCCACTGAATTTCTTACTTAATACACGATTCTATTACAGAATTTCTCGCTAAATTAGTGTTTAAATCAAGTCGCTACCATAAAAATTAAGAACACAAATCAGTTTTAAAGTTTTTTGGTTAAACTCAAGTTTTGATTGATGTGACGTTGACGTAAGCCACTGGATTTTTTTTCTAATTTATGTTTTTGAAAGAAAATTTTCTGACGAATTGTTAGATGTTTGTTTCAGGTTTTTACGTCTAAAATTAAGCTCACAAATCACTTTTAAACTTTTTCAAAAAATCTGGAAATTTTTCAAAATAATTTTAAACGTAATTTGTATTAGATTTACTGTTAAAAAAATATTTTTTTTTGCACAAAAAGACTTTCAAACATTATAAATTCACTAATAAACTAATTTATTGCGATGACAATTCCCTACAAGAAAGATTTAATTTTAATGGAAACGTGCGCCACTGAAGTTTTTATTTAACACATGATTCTATTACAAAATTTCTTGCTGAATTAGTTAGTGTTTAAAATAACTCTCTGTGATAAGGATTAAGAGCAAAAATCAATTTTAAAATTTCTTTGTTAATATTCGAGTTTTTCTTAATGTGACGTGACGTACGCCACTGGATTTGCTTTTTAATCATGATTTTTGAAGAGAATTTTTTGACAAGTCGTTCAGTATTTGTTTCAGATTTCTACGATGAAATTTGAGCTCACAAATCACTTTTAAACTTTTTCAAAAAATCTGGAAATTTTTCAAAATAATTTTAAACGTAATTTGTATTAGATTTACTGTTAAAAAAATATTTTTTTTTGCACAAAAAGACTTTCAAACATTATAAATTCACTAATAAACTGATTTATTGTGATGACAAGTCGCTATAGCTAAGATTTAATTTTAATGGAAACGTGCGCCACTGAAGTTTTTATTTAATACATGATTCTATTACGCAATTTCTCGCTGAATTAATTGGTGTTCAAAACAACTTGCTGTGATAAGGACTAGGCACACAAATCAATTTTAAAGTTTTTTTTGTTAAACTCGAGTTTTGATTGATGTGACGTTAACGTACGCCACTGGATTTGCTTTTTAGTATCTGATTTTGAAAGAAAATTTTTTCACGAATCGTTTGATGTTTGTTTCAGGTTTCTACGTCTAAAATTAATCTCACAAATCACTTTTAAAATTTTTCAAAAAATCTGGAAATTTTTCAAAATCATTTAAAACTAAATTTTTGCTTTTATTGTTGACAATTAAAAACTAAATTTTTAAATATTTATTACATTGGACAAAAACCATCGATTTTGTTACAAATCCGAGTTTTTTTATTAGAAATTGAGCTGTTTTTGATTTTTTTAAAGTTCAAATTAACAAAAATTACTGATTTTACTGAAGTGTTTGTTTCAAGTGACTACAACAAATATTAAAACCGTAAACTTTTAAACTTTTTTTTTCAAAAGATACTGCTTTTTTGATATATTTCTTTTATTTTACGGGAAGTACGCCACTGATTTAGTTTTATCTTATCTAATTCGGAAAGAGAATTTTCCGACGAATCGATTGGTGTCTATTTCAAGTCGCTGCGATAAAAAATAAGCTCAGAAATCACTTTTAAACTATTTCAAAAAAATCTGGAAATTTTTCAAAATAATTTAAAACGTAATTTATGTTTTTATTGTTAACGATTTGATATATTTTAGTTTAAAATAACTTCTAAACTTTTTGATATATTGAAATATTGATCATATTTGGTAAAAACTACTGATTTTGTCACAAATTAGATTTTTTTTTAAAGAAATTAAAGTGTGTCTGCTTTTTTTTGTCTAAATTCTAGTTAATAAAAAGCTCTTTTTTTATTGAAGTGTTTGTTTCATGTCGCTATGACGAAAAATAACACCGTAAATCACTTTTAAATTTTTTTCTAATAAAATCGGAGTTTTTGTTATTTTGCGGAACGTACGCCACTGATTTAGTTATGTGTTCCATGATTCTGAAAGAAAATTTTCTGACGAATCGAATAGTGTTTGTTTCAAGCGTCTGCAATTAAAATTAAGCTCACAAATCACTTTTAAACATTTCAAAAAAATCTGGAAATTTTTTAAAACGTGATTTGTGTCGTTATTATTGCATCCTGAGCGCTGAATTTTTGTATACGTTTAAAACTTGTTATAAGCGATCGATTCTGGCATTCCTAGCACTCGTTTTCAAAAATTGTATAATTTTAATTCTAGGAGTGTAATCCAGGCTTGCGTGCTGTTGGGAATCATGCAACAGTTCATCGTAAAAGGCGTGTTTAAGTGATATAAAGAGGCGTCATTGCGAACTTAAACCTCCGAACAAACAACCAAATAAAATAGAAAAAAAATCGGAAACCTCGAAGAATGTCAAAGGGTAGTAGGTCACGACAAATACATCGCGGAAATCGAATCGTACACTTCACCCCTGGCGGTGTGATTTTCTTATTTGCGACACTTTTATGTCAACATATGATATCGAATCCAATTTGTGCAAGACTGGTTTATAATAAACTCATCAATGATGACGAATCTGGATATGACAGAAGGCAGTTTTCCAGTTGGCAATATTTGTAATGGTTAAAAGGTGGGATTGGTCCCGGGTGAACACTTGCCAACCGACGGAATGATAAATATCTACACATTTTCGACGAACGATAAATATTCAACGGACGGACGGACGGTTATAAAATTGGGGATTTTATATGCTAAATGAGGGGTTATTTACAACTAATTGGAGGTTTTGAACAACTCAAAAAAATACACAAAAATTTTTTTTATTTTATTTTAACGTGCGCCACTGGTTTTACAATACAAGACATAATCCTGTAAGAGAATTTCTTCCTGAGTCGTTTGGTATTTGTTTCATCACGATACGTCAAGATTTAAGCTCACAAATCACTTTTAAACTTTTTATAAAAATCTGGAAATTTTTTAAAAACGTTATTTGTGGCCTTATTTTAACAATTGAAAACTCAACTTTTAAATGTTACTCTAATTTGATAAAAACTATTGATTTCTGCTCAATTTACTGCTGTTTGTTTTAAATCTCTGCGATAATTAATAATAATTGTGTTTGTTAATTTTATTTAATATTATCTGGATGTGCGCTACTGAATTTTTTGTATAAACCGTAATGCTGAAAGAGAATTTTTCGATGAATCTATTAGTGTTTGTTTCAAATTGCTACGATAAATATTAAGGGCACAAATCAATTTTAAACTTTTTCAGATCAAAATCCGCCTCTTTATGATATTTTTAATTTTTCTGCCGAGGCATGCCACTGAATTGACTGTGTGATACATGATTCTGATACAGAATTTTCTGCTGAATCCATTGGTTTTTGTTTAAAGTCTTTATGATTAAAAATAAGCTCACAAATCATTTTTAAACTTTTTTAAAAAATCTGGAAAATTTTCAAAATGTTTTATAACGTGATTTATGGCTTTGTTATTAACAAATAAAAATTGAAATTTTAAGTTTAAATTTGGTGACAGAAACTATCGATTTTTATTACAATTTTTTTTTTAATTTTTTTAATTTTATGTGAATTTATGCCAGTGGATCTTCTATATAATACATGTTTCTGAAAGAGAATTTTTCGCTGAATTCACTGGTGTTTGTTTCAAGTACAGAACAAAAATAAGCTCACAAATCAGTTTTGAACATTTTTAAAACATCTGGAAATTTTTTAAAATAATTTAAAACATGATTTGTGGCTTAGCTACAGTTAATTAAGCACTGAACTTTTAAAAATTGATCAAATTGGTTATCGTAAGCCTCTCAATTTACTATGTGATACATGATTTTGATAGAGAATTTATTGCTTAATAAAATGGTGTTTGTTTCAAATCGCTGCGATAAGTAATAGTAATAAGAGCACAAATCGCAATATTTTTTTTTACCAAAAATCACATTTTTCCGTTTTTTTATACTTTCACGTGGACGTACGCCACTGTACTTGAAATGTAATGCATGATTCTGAGAGAGAATTTTCTGCTGAATCTATTTATATTTGTTTAAAGTTTCTGTAATGATAAATATGTTCACAAATCACATTTAAACTTTTTGGAAAAAATCTGGAAAATTTTTAAAATGTGATTTGTGGCTTGATTATTAACAATTAAAAACTGAACTTTTTAGAATTGATAAATTAGGGTAAAAACTATCGATTATTTTCGTTAAAAATCGAATTTCCTATTCTCTTTTACTAAAAATAGAATTTTTCCGATTTTTTTTATTTCACGTGGATGTACGCCACTGAATTTGGAATGTAATACATGATTCTGAAAGAAAATATTTTGCTGAATCCACTGGTGTTTGTTTCAAGTCTCTAGAACAAAAAATAAGCTCACAAATCAGCTTTAAACATTTTTAAAAAATCTGGAAAAAATCTGGAAATTTTTTAAAATTGTTTAAAACATTGTTTGTGGCTTAGTTATGGTCAATTAAGCACTGAACTTTTAAAAATTGACCAAATTTAGTGAAAACCATCGATTTTGGTCAAGTTTAATTATTTTTAGTAATCGAACTACATATTTTCGATTTTTTTTAATTTTCACGTTAACGTAAGCCACTGAATTTATTATGTAATACATGATTTTGATAGAGAATTTTCCGCTTAATAAAATGGTATTTGTTTGAAATCGCTGCGATAAGTAATAAGAGCTCAAATCACTTTTAAATATTTATTTACTAAAAACCGGATCTTTTCTGATTTTTTTCACTTTTACATGGACGTACGTCCCTGAACTTGGAATGTAATACATGATTCTTAAAGACGATTTTTTGCTGAATCTACTTACGTTTGTTTAAAGTTTCTATAACAAAAAATAAGCTCGCAAATCACGTTTAAACTTTGCCGAAAAAATCTGGAAAATTTTTAAAACGTGATTTGTGGCTTGATTATTAACAATTAAAAACTGAATTTTTTAAAATTGATAAATTATTGTAAAAACTATCGATTATTTTCGTTAGAAATCGAATTACCTATTATCTTTTACTAAAAATCGGATTTTTTACTTTGACGTGGATATACGCCACTGAACATGGAATGTAATACATGATTCTAAAAGAGAATTTTTTGCTGAATCGGCTAATGTTTGTTTCAAGTTTCTATAAAGAAAAATAAGCTCACAAATCACGTTTAAACTTTATCAAAAAAAATCTGGAAAATTTTCAAATTAGTTTAAAACGTGATTTAGAGCTTTATTATTGCAGTTTAACATCTAAAACATGTTTTATTGTTTTGCAACACTAAAAGTGATTGCGATTCTTGTCTTGCCAACTTATTAAAAACGAAAAAAAAAATTTTTTTAGAAATTAAGTCTAAATCTTGAACAATAATCTTTCTGTTCACGTTTTAAACTAAATATTTGTGGGTATTTGAATTGCAAAAAATTTCTTTGAGTAAATAATGTAATTTTGGTGTTAGAAAGGTTGATTGAGTTTGTTTTCGTCGTGGTATTAAACCGATTTGTATCATTAGATTTCGAAAGGAAGCCTTTTCTCTGTATTTTCATTGTTTTTGTTTTAACTAAAGAAAAATGTAATATTATTTTCAGAGGCGTGATGATTTCCCTCAGGAGACTTTCAACTTCCTTCTTCTCCCATTTTCCATAATCTCAGCAATGGATTTAAATTTCCCGCTAAATTTGTCTCCTCCCATTTGATTCCAAGCCACCTCCTCTCCGAACAATGTGTTCATTTCAATTGGACGAGAGGCCCAACTCCAATTCGCAAAAGCAATACGGTTGTCTCAACAAAACAAGAAAAGACAATATCAATCAAATCCAGTGATTGCCTAATGTTAGTTCGAAACGCCGAATTACCTGTTATTTGTTACAACGTCTAGTCTAGTTAATCCACAGATAGTTTTCTAAACCGAAAATATTTTGTAGTAATTTATAGAAGCAATGTTGAATTTGTTGATTGTTGGCTCGAAAGTGCTCAAACCTCCGAAAATCAAGCTGAAACTCCTGGCGCACGCGCCGCCCCTTCTCGCGGGCCCCGCCCCCAGATATTAAGACCATGTATGCGGCAGCAGGGGGCGCTTCGCTCGCCTCTCGCCAGGCCCGCCAGCGCCAGAAGCAGCAGAAGCAGCAACAGCTCAAAAACCAAAAGGAGATCAAGCCGCACCCACCCAAGCAGTACCACAACTACACTGATGATGCCATCGGACAGCCGAAACTCTCAAGGGTGGAGCGGGGAGCCTTGCGTCCGCCGCAGGCCCCCCACGAAAGACGACACTCCGCCTCCAACTACCACCTGAAGGAGCCGCCCAAGAGCCGGATCAGGGAGAGTCCCTCCATCTCGATTCCGGTCCAGAGTCGGCCCTCCTTGGTGGAGAATCATGTGGTGTCGGCGTCGCCGTCGTTGCAACTACCCCAGATTTTTATACCGCCGGAAGGGGGCGGGGGGCTGGAAAGGAGGTGTAGTTTTGTTAGGCAAGTCGAGGAAATGGAGAAGTGTCCCGAAGGAGGGCTACTTGATAAATACCATCTGTGTAATTTTGAAATTAAGGATCGGATTTGGGACAACAAGTATGAGTTTGATAGGGATATGTACGGAAGTCTGGATTATCCCTTCTCAGAGGTGATTATTGCTTTCGTTGTGGGATTTTGTCCCAACGCAATTATCAAGCTGATATATACCGAGAAGTAAACAAAACACTAAAAAAATTGGATGATAAGTAAAGAATTCAATAAATGACAAAGAGGCTTTAGTTAATTTCGAAAAATAATACATAAATCTGGTAGGGATTTTTTTCCTGAATCGATTGCTTTTTGTTTCAAGTCTGTACGACCAATAGTAAGGCCGCAAATCACTTTTAAACTCTGATGATCAATTCAAATTTTTTTAAATGTGATTTGTGGCCAAACTTGGCATTTGTGGCATTTTTTACATCTGTTTTTTTCAATTGTAGACAGAGAAATTGCTAAATTGTGTATTCCTAAATCGCGTTTTTACTTCTTTCTATTAAAGTCCGACTTTTTCTTAGTTCTTTGATTAGATTATTATTGATCAGATGATTATTGACCTTCAAAGCCAATTTCCGTCTGAATAGATTGGCGTTTGTTTCAAGTTGCTACGTTAAATAACAAAGGTGTAAATCAATTTTAAACTTTTGTTGCTCAATTTTTTAGTTTTTTAATTTTTACGCCGACGTGTACAACTGGATTTTTTGTACAAACCACGATTCTGAAAGAGAATTTTCAGCAGAATTGATTGGTGCTAGTTTCAGTTTTCTGCGATTAAAAATAAGCTCACAAATCACATTTAAACTTTTTCAAAAAATCTGGAAATTTTTCATAATAATTTTAAACGTCATTTATGGCTATATTATTACAGCTTAAACCCTAAAATGATGTATGTTACGTGCAATATCTCGAAATATGACGTGTATAGATCATTTTAAAAGAGCCACAATTTTTTCAAAATTTTCCAAACGGGCACTAAATTTTTTTAAAAGTAATACATGAATCTGGTAGGAAATTTTCTACTGAATGGATTGGTAATTGTTCCAAGTCGCTGTGGTACATAATAAGGGTATAAATCAGTTTTAAACTTTTCTTGATCAAAATAGGGCTTTTTATAAAATTTTCTAATTTTACGATGACGTGCGCCAATGGATTTTCTGTGTAAGGCGTGATTCTAGTACAAAATTTTCTGCTGAATTAATTGGTGGTAGCTTCAAGTGTCTGCGATTAAAAATAAGCTCACAAATCACATTTAAACTTTTTCAAAAAATCTGGAAATTTTTCAAAATAATTCGAAACGTCATTTATGGCTATATTATTACAGCTTAAACCCTAAAATGATGTATGTTACATGCAATATCTGGAAATATGACGTGTATAGATCATTTTAAAAGTGCCACAATTTTTTCAAAATTTGCCAAACGGGCACTATATTTTTTGAAAAGTAATACATGAATCTGATAGGAAATTTTCTGCTGAATCGATTGCTTCTTATTTCAAGTCGCTACGATCAATAGTAAGGCCCCAAATCACGTTTCAAATTTTCCCAATCAATTCAAACTTTATTAAAATTTGATTTGCGGCCTAACTAGACGTTCAGTGAGCGTGAAATTTTTACGTCTTTTTCAGATCGTCTCCTTTCAATTTATTTTGTCAAATAAACTATTTTTAAAACTTGACCAATAATATTCTCTGTACACAAAAAAATTACTTGAGTTGTTTTTGTTTGAATTTATCAGTTTGATGCGTGCCAAGAAATTGATTTTTTACATGATTCTGGAAGAGAATTTTCTGCTGAATCGATTGGTGATTGTTTCAAGTCGCTGGGGTACATAATAAGGGCGAAAATCAGTTTTAAACTTTTGTTGATCAAAATCAAACTTTTGATAGATTCTTTTATTTTTACAGGGACGTGCGCTAATTGATTTTTTTGTGTAAGACATGATCCAGATACAGAATTTCCTGCTGAATTGAATGGTGCTAGTTTAAAACGTCTACGATTAAAAATAAGCTCACAAATCACATTTAAACTTTTTCAAAAAATCTGGAAATTTTTTAAAATAATTTAAAAAATTGTTTATATCTCTATTTTACGGTTTAAACCCTTAAATATTAAGTGGTACAAATAATATTTTGAAATATGTCGTATATAAATCATTTTAAAATTGACACATTTTTTTTTAAATATTTAGATATTTTTTTGAAAAGTAATACATGAATCTGGTAGGAAATTTTCTGCCTAATCGATTTTTTCTTGTTTCAAGTCCCTACGACCAATACTATGGCCCTAAATCACGTTTCAAACTTTCCTGATCAATTCAAACTTTTTTAAAATGTGATTTACGGCCAAACTAGCCATCCGTTTGTCCCGAAATTTCACCCACACCTTTTTCCCAGACAATTCTTTCGTTTCAGTGCGTCAATTACCCGCTTTTTAAACGCTGTCAAATGCCACTCCCCACAGACCAAATTTTTGTGTAAGCTGCTAATGCGTTTAAATATTCTAGCAGTTATGTCACTTGATTAAATCAGGTCCATCTCCGGGGAAATCCATGTTAATAAGTTATCGATTTGTCAGTGGCGTCCACATTTTCGATCCGGTTTACCTATCATTAATGGCATAATCGATGTGGGTTTGAGTAAATTCTTATCGGTGTTTCCGGTTCCGACCCTGACTTCGGATTCTTCTAAACGCCCGGAACGGGCGTGATGACATGTCTGATATTAATTAACGCTGATCTTATTTTTTTTATATAAAAATTTCGTCGATAAATCATCAATATGGTAAACAGAGTCATGCATAAAATATCACTAGAGTGTTAAAAACAAATAAACACGCGATTGTCGTGTGTTTTTTATATTTTTGTTAATTATTGCGGTTGCTGAAGTCTCGTAATTTTTATAGATTGACATATTTCGTCAAATTTTCTGTTTATTATAACAATGAAGGGACAATAAATTTATTGATTTGGCCTTCAATTTGTGCCAAACAATTACCGGAAATTTCCTTCTTAATTAAACCACTGTTCTGGCGTCAAACGTGTGTCACTAACAGGGATGTGGAAATATCGTATTAAATGCCACTTGAAATATCAACTTGGATTTTTTTACCCTTGACCTTTATATAAAAATTATTACAGATTTAAAAACAACATAAATTTCTCTACAAAATGCAAAAAAAAATATTTAAATTGGATGAAAAATAAGGGAGTAGCACTGTTTTAAACTTTTGATGCCTCTTTTAGGTTAGTACGACTTATCTCAGTTGATAACAACTGAAGTAAAAATTTTATCAAAATTCTGATTGGCTCATCTTTTAGATAATTGATCAAGGAATCGACTGGTTTTTATTTCAATTCTCTACGATACGTAATAAAGTCGCTTCACTGTTTCAAACTTTTTGGTGGAGAATTCAAAATTTTTAAAAAAAAGTTTAAAACGACTTTTCGTGATTTCTGTGACCTTGAAATTTATTTCTGGATATTAAATCTGATAGAAAATGTGCAGAGAAATCGATTAGTGTTTGTTTCAAGTGTCTACGAGGAAAAATAAAGTAGCTATACTTGTTTAAACTTGAGTATCTCAAAATTGTAATTAAAAAAAAAAATTTTTTTGCAATTTTGGTAGCATTGAAATAACTAAATAAAGTAGCCAGTCTTGTAGGAAAATTTCTAAGGCTTCGACTGGTTCTAATTTCAAGTTTCTCCGACCAATAATGAACTCACTGCACTGTTTTATACTTTTGAGACATTTTTTAAGTTGGTACAGTTTATCTCAGTTGATAACAACTGAAGTAATAGTTTTATCAAAATTCTGACTAGTTGATCTTTTAGAAAATTGATCAAGGAATCGACTGGTTTTTATTTCAAGTCTTTACGATACGTAATAAAGTCGCTTCACTGTTTTAAACTTTTTGGTAGAGAATTCAAAATTTTTAAAAAAAGTTTAAAACGACTTTTCGTGATTTCTGTGACCTTGAAATTTATTTCTGGATATTAAATCTGATAGAAAATGTGCAGAGAAATCGATTAGTGTTTGTTTCAAGTGTCTACGAGGAAAAATAAAGTAGCTATACTTCTTTAAACTTGAGTATCTCAAAATTGTAATTTAAAAAAAATTTTTTTTTTGCAATTTTGGTAGCATTGAAATAACTAAATAAAGTAGCCACTCTTGTAGGAAAATTTCTAAGGCTTCGACTGGTTATAATTTTAAGTTTCTCCGACCAATAATGAACTCACTGCACTGTTTTAAACTTTTGAGACATTTTGTAAGTTGGTACAATTTATCTCAGTTGATAACAACTGAAGTAATACTTCTATCAAAATTCTGATTAGCTGATCATTTAGAGAATTGATCAGGGAATCGACTGGTTTTTATTTCAAGTCCCTACGACAAATAATAAAGTCGCTTCACTGTTTTATTTAAACTATTTAGTGGAAAATATAAAATTTTTCAAAAAAGTTGAAAACGTTATTTCGTGATTTCTGTTACTTTGAAATGTATCTCTGACACTAAATCTAATAGAAAATGTGCAGAGAAATCGAATAGTGTTTGTTTTAAGTGTCTACAAGGAAAAATAAAGTACCTGTACTTGTTTAAACTTGGGTATCTCAAAATTGTAATAATTGTAATAATATTTTTTTTGCAATTTTGGTAGCATTGAAATAACTAAATAAAGTAGCCACTCTTGTAGGAAAATTTCTAAGGCTTCGACTGGTTTTAATTTCAAGTTTCTCCTACCAATAATGAACTCACTGCACTGTTTTAAACTTTTGAGACATTTTTTAAGTTTGTACAATTTATCTCAGTTGATAACAACTGAAGTAATACTTTTATCAAAATTCTGACTAGTTGATCTTTTAGAAAATTGATCAAAGAATCAACTGGTTTTTATTTTAAGTCTCTACGGCAAATAATAAAGTCGCTTGACTGTTTTAAATTTTTTGGTGGAAAATACAAAATTCTTAAAAAAAAACGAGTTTTTGTGATTTCTGTGACCTTGAAATTTATTTATGGGTGTTAAAACTGATAGAAAATGTGCATTAGAGTTTGTTCATATGTCTACAAGCAAAAATAAAGTATCTACAGTCGTTTAAACTTGAGAATCTCAAAATTGCAATTTTTTAAAAAAATTTAAAAATTATTTTTGCAATTTTGGTAGTACTGAGATAACTAAATAAAGTAGCCAGTCTCGTAAAAAAGTTTTCGAGAAATCGACTAGTCTCAATTTTAGGTTTCTCAGACCAATAATAAAGTCGCTTCACTGTTTTAAACTTTTGGGAGGAAAATAGAAATTTTTCAAAAAAAGTTTAAAACCAGTTTTCGTGATTTCTGTAACTTTGAAATGTATTTCTCGATATTAAATCTCATAAAAAATGTGAAGAGAAATCGATTAGTGTTTGTCTGAGGTCCCTACGAAGAAAAATTAAGAAGTTACAGTCGTTTAAACATGAATATCTCAAAATTGCGATTTTTCAAAATTATTTTTGCAAGTTTGGTAGTACTAAAATAACTAAATAAAGTAGCCATTATTGTAGAGAAGTTTTCAAAGAATCGTTTGGTCTCAGTTTCAAGTTTTTCTGACCAATAATAAACTCACTGCACTGTTTTAAACTTTTTATGCCTTCTTTAGGTTAGTACAATTTGTCTCAGTTGATAGCAACTGAAGTAAGAATCTTATCAAAATTCTGATTTAGAAAATTGATCAAAGAATCGACTGCTTTTTATTTCAGGTCTCTCCGATAAATAATAAAGTCGCTTCACTGTTTTAAACTCTTTGGCAGAATTTACAAAATTTTTCAAAAAAAGTTTAAAACGAGTTTTTGTGATTTCTGGAACTTTAAAACGTATTTCTGGATATTAAATCTGATAGAAAATGTGCAGAGAAAGCGATTAGTGTTTGTTTCAAGTGTCTACGAGGAAAAATAAAGTAGTTTAAGTCGTTTAAACTTGAGAATCTCTAAATTATAATTTTTAAAAAAATTAAAAAAAATATTTTTGTAATTTTGGTAGTAATAAGATAAATAAATAAAGTAGCCAGTCTTATAGAGAAGTTTTCAAGGAATCGTTTGGTCTCAGTTTCAATTTTTTCTGACTAATAATAAACTCACTATACTGTTTTATACTATTGAAGTCTTTTTTAGGTTGGTACAATTTTATCAGTTGATAACAACTGAACTAAGATATATATCAAAATTCTGATTAACTGACCATTTAGAGAATTGATCAGGGAATCGACTGGGTTTTATTTCAGGTCCCTACGACAAATAATAAAGTCGCTTCACTGTTTTATTTAAACTATTTAGTGGAAAATATAAAATTTTTCAAAAAAGTTTAAAACGTTATTTCGTGATTTCTGTCACCTTGAAATGTATCTCTGGACACTAAATCTGATAGAAAATGTGCAGAGAAATCGAATAGTGTTTGTTTTAAGTGTCTACAAGGAAAAATAAAGTACTTGTACTCGTTTAAACTTTAGTATCTCAAAATTGTAATTAAAATTTTTTTTTGCAGTTTTGGTAGCATTGAAATAACTAAATAAAGTAGCCACTTTTGTAGGAAAATTTCTAAGGCTTCGACTGGTTATAATTTTAAGTTTCTCCGACCAATAATGAACACACTATTTTAAACTTTTGGGAGGAAAATAGAAATTTTTCAAAAAAAGTTAAAACCAGTTTTCGTGATTTCTGTAACTTTGAAATGTATTTCTGGATATTAAATCTCATAAAAAATATGGAGAGAAATCGATTAGTGTTTGTCTCAGGTCCCTACGAAGAAAAATTAAGAAGTTACAGTCGTTTAAACTTGAATATCTCAAAATTGCGATTTTTCAAAATTATTTTTGCAAGTTTGGTAGTACTAAGATAACTAAATAAAGTAACCATTATTGTAGAGAAGTTTTCAAGGAATCGTTTGGTCTCAGTTTCAAGTTTTCCTAACCAATAATAAACTCACTGCACTGTTTTAAACTTTTTATGCCTTTTTTAGGTTAGTACAACTTGTCTCAGTTGATAGCAACTGAAGTAAGAATCTTATCAAAATTCTGATTGGATGGTCTTTTAGAAAATTGATCAAAGAATCGACTGCTTTTTATTTCAGGTCTCTCCGATAAATAATAAAGTCGCTTCACTGTTTTAAACTCTTTGGCAGAAAATACAAAATTTTTCAAAAAAAGTTTAAAACGAGTTTTTGTAATTTCTGGAACTTTAAAACGTATTTCTGGATATTAAATCTGATAGAAAATGTGCAGAAAAATCGATTAGTGTTTGTAGTGTCTACAAGGAAAATTAAAGTAGCTACAGTTACTTAAACTTGAGTATCTCAAAACTGCGATTTTTCAAAAAAATCTAAAAATTATTTTTGCAATTTTTGTGGCATTGAGATAAGTAAATAAAGTAGCCAGTCTTGTAGAGAAATTTCCAAGGAATCGATTGGTCTCAGTTTAAAGTTTCTCAGACCAATAATAAACTCACTGCACTGTTTTAAACTTTGACCTTGAAAATTCAAAAAAAAAATTTTAAACGTGTAATTAGAGGTCAAATGTGGCATTTAATGTACGATACTGACATTTCTGTTAATTTCCCAGGTTTTCCTTAATCTCTATGTCAAAAACTCGCGGATAATGCCAACTTGAATCAAATTAAAAGTTGCTTTAAAAAAATGAGAAACCGTTTCGATCCGGGCTAACAGCAAGGACCAAAATGCAGAACCAAGGGGCCATCAACATATCAAAACCAAAACACGACCGCTGAACCAAAACTTTGTGCTAACTTGATATTTTTGGAGAATTTTGCCCTTCCACGCTTGCTTCGTCCGACTGCCACTTATATACACGCCTAAATTCTTACGCTTATGAGCAGAACAATGCCTTTCTATCTATATACAGTGTGATAGTGCTATTTTTGTATGTGATCTTTTTCGCGGCCGGCCGGTAAAAAAAAACAAAACGATCATGATCAGCTGGTACTCGGCTGATTTTTACACTGCATGAGCACAGCAGCATCAGCAGGAATGCAAGCCGCCTTACTCATTAGAGAGAAACAGCGTCTTCGAAGGAAGAAGTTGAGGAAGGGAAGGGCCGAATTACCAACACATATTGCGACAAGAGAAATCGCGCCCTTCCCGCAGTATCCGCCTGGATTTATGGTAAAAGTTAGTATTTTCAATTTTTTTCTGATAGGGAATTTGATAAGGAATCGATTGGTGTTTGTTTCAAGGCGCTAGGACGAAAAATAAAGTCGTGAATCAATTTTAAACTTTTTTCTATTAAAATACGACTTTGTGTTAGTTTTTTCGATTTTACGGAGATGTACGCCACTAGTTTGGCCTGATTATGCATGATTTTTAAAGAGAATTTTCCGCTAAATCGATTGGTGGTAATCTCAAGTCGCTACGATAAAAAATAAGGTCACAAATCACTTTTAAAGTTTTTTTGAAGAAAATCCGACTTTTTGTTAGTTTTTTTAATTTTACAGGGATTTACGCCACTAATTTGGTATGATTTTAAGTGATTCTTAAAGACAATTTTCCGCTGAATCGATTGGTGGCAACCTCAAGCCGCTACGATAAAAAATAAGCTCAAAAATCACATTTAAACTTTTTCAAAAAAATCTGGAAATTTTTCAAAATACTTTAAAACGTAATTTATAGCTTTATTTTTGCCAATTAATAATAAACATTTGAATATTGAACACATTAGTTACAAATCCGAGTTTTTTATAAAAAAATTGAGCTGTTTTTGATTTTTTGAAGTTAATGAAGATTACTGGTTTTATGTCGTATATGGTTCTGCAAGAGAACACGATTCTTAACTGACTGCTGATTGTTTCAAAATAATTTGTTAAAAAATCAGCTCATAAATCAATTTAAGCTTTTTAAAAAATCGGGAAAATTTTCAAAATATTTTTAAACAAGATTTGTAGATTTATTGCGACTGAAAAGCTATTCAATATACAGCAAATTTCGTTAAAAATTATCGGTTTTGGTAAGAATCCGAGATTTTGTTAGAAAATGAATTCTTTACTGGACTTTTTAATTTTTCCGGAAACTTGCGTCACTGAATTTATCACATGATGCATGATTTTGAAAGAGAATTTTCTGCTTAATAGATTGGTATTTGTTTCAAATCGCTGCGATAAATAATAAGAGCACAAATCACTTTTAAACTTTTTTAAGTGAAAATCGAGTTTTTTGATAATTTTTTCGGTTTTATGTGAACGTACACCACTGAATGTTTTAATATAATACATGATTTTGAAAGAAAATTTCCTGAGGAATCGACTGGTGTTGGTTTCAAGTCGCTACGATTAAAAATAACCTCAAAAATCACATTTAAACTTTTTCAAAAAAAATCTGGAAATTTTTCAAAAAAGTTTAAACGTGATTTATAGCTCTAATAATTATCTTACAGTAATGAAACTTTCAGAAAATGTTATTTGTGCATTACTAAAGCTAATTCAGTGGATAATATCACAATAACAATCTCTCGGTGCGAATCATCGTCAATTTTATTACCGCCACTTAACCCTCCCATCTCTGAAATGTCATCAAGAACCGTTCGACCTTATTTCCTGAAATTAACCGTTTTAACGACCGCCAACTAAATTAAATCTCTCGTGTCAAGATCACATGTCAAAAAAAATCCCCATTCGATTATCGTCACTTGTTGTTTACCCTCTCCCTTAAATAAGGCTCAGTCAATAAATAAACAGTCCGTCAATCTGTTTACCGAAACCCAATCCGAGCATCAACAGGTATTGGAAATCAAGTGAGCGCAGCCTTGGCCGACATCGTCGCCATTGGCAACCATCTGATTTGCATTTTTTTCACGTGACGTTGATCATTCGTCACGATAATGACGTTGTTATATAATACACAAAAAAAGTCAATCATTTTGTAGTGTTCACAGGGGCGTGCGGCATGGCAAGAGAGAGAAAGAGGGAGACGCTGTTCACTCTCCGAGGAAGCGCGGCAATCACGAATCAAACAGTCGGAGGCTCATCATCGATGGATGAAAAGGAACAGAGTAAGGGACGCATGAGCCCAAAATTAATAGCAATGCATGCTAATGCTTGGCTTAAATTACTGACAAAATTTCAGCCAAATCACTACATAAATAACAGAGATACAGCGATTTTAAAACTTATCACTAGGATTTTGCTGTTGCAACTTTCAGTTTGTATAACAGAAAAACTACTGCTGCAAATTTTATTTTGTTAGACTTATCTGATAGAAAATTTCATTTTGAATCGATTGGTGCAAGTCTCAAGTTTGTAGATTAAACAGAAAATGCGCTGCACTGATTTAAAGTCACTCGGGTTAAAATCAATTTTTTCAAAATTTGTTTAAAACGTGATCTGTGGCCAGAAATGAAACTCTACTGTTACTAAATCACCACAACGGTTAGATAATCACTAGTTTAACATCCCCTCAGCGTATTGAAAATCTCAGCCAAATCACTAAATAAATAAGAGAGATACCGCTATTTTAAAAGTTATCATTAGGATTTCGCATTTGCAAATTTCGGCTTGTCTAGCAAAAAAACTACTCGTGCAAATTTTACCCTGTTAGGCTTTTCTAACAGAAAATTTTATTCTGAATCGACTAGTGCAAGCTTCATCTCTGTAGGTTGAACAGGAAATGCGCTGCACTGATTTAAAGTTACTCGGGTCAAAATCGATTTTTTCAAAATTTGTTTAAAACGTGATCTGTGGCCAGAAATGAAACTCTACTGTTACTAAATCACCACAACGGTTAGATAATCACTAGTTTAATATCCCCTGAGCATATTGAAAGTCTCAGCCAAATCACTACATAAATATCAGAAATACAGCGATTTTAAGACTTATCACTAGGATTTTACTGTTGCAACTTTCAGCTTGTATAACAAAAAAACTACTCGTGCAAATTTTATCCTGTTAGACTTGTCTGATAGAAAATTTCATTCTGAATCCATTGTTGCAAGTCTCAAGTTTGTAGATTGAACAGAAAATGCGCTGCACTGATTTAAAGTCATTCGGGTCAAAATCAGTTTTTTCAAAATTTGTTTAAAACGTGATCTGTGGCCAAAACTGAAACTCTACCATTACCAAGTTACCACAATGGTTAAATAATCGCTAGCTTAACATCCCCTGAGCGTATTGCTAACTTTTGTTAATTACAAGAGTATTGCATGGCTTTAAATTATTTTTGCTTAAAATATGGTTTAATCGCATGTCAGCGTTGGCTTTTTATAACGTAATTAGGAATTTCAAGTCATTAGTGCATCGGAAGTAGACGGCCTATTCACTCTCTTACCAATCAATAAGTTTGTAGCCCTGCTTTTTCCTCCAAAGTATTTTCTCACGCTCTTTTATAAATACTTAAAATCTCCTCTAATTATTCAACGATTCTCCTTTCCTTCATTCTTCAACAGGTTATACTTTTGTTAATAACTCCGAAAAGTTTTGAGGCTTAGAAACATTCGTAAAGAAATTCTCCAGAGACGAAATTTAAGCGGACTTTTTCATTTTCTAAATGCAACTTTAATGGTTCCAGTATTTTCAAAGAAATAAGCGCGTAATTGCTCTAGTAGTTAGACTAGATATTGATTTACACAGGTTTTACCTCTGGGAGATGCCAAAAACGCCCGCGATCGGGTTTTAAAACAATCTCGGCTTTTTTGAATTGATTACGATCAATTAAATTCAATTTAAAGCATGTGATAATATCAGAATGGCGTTTATAAAATTGATTTCTAGGAGTTTCTCCTTTGAGAGATGCCACAAACAACCGCGACGGGATTTTGAAGTGATCATGATCAATTAAAATCAATTACAAAGCTGTTATCACACGTTTATGACATTGATTTCCACAGCTTTTACCTTTAGGAGCTGCTAGAAATAGCTAGGAACGGCTTTAAAATATTCATAATCAATCAAAATCAATTTAAAACCTGGGATCATATTAGAGTGTGTTTATAATATCGATTTCTACAGCTTTCAACCTTGGAAACTACTACAAAAAGCCGGTAGCGGCTTTAAAATGATCACGATCAATTAAAATCAATTTAAAACCTGTGATTGTATCAGAATCGTTTTTATAAAATTGATTTCCAGTGCTTTCACCTCTAGAAGCTACAAAATACTGAATGCGGGTTTAAATTATCACTTTTTTTAAAAATGATCACGATCAATCAAAATCAAGTTAAAATTGGTGATCATACCAGAGTCGCCTTTATGATATTGATTTTCATATCTTTCACCTTTGGAAGCTGCTACAAAAGGCTGAGAGCAGGTGTAAAATGATCACTATCAATCCCAATCAATTTCAAATCTGTGATCATATTAGAGTCGTTTTTCTGATATTGATTGCCACAGCTTTCAACCTTTAGAACTGCTACAAAAAGCCGGAAACAACTTTAAAATGATCTCGATCAATTAAGATCAATTTAAAATGATCATTTTTATTAGAGTCGCGTTTTTGATCATTTATTTAAAATGATCATTATTTTTCAGATTCACGATTCGACGTACGGCACTGGTTCAGATGAAGATGATTTTTTCAGCGTGTACCATCAAAGTGCCGCCGCCAATGCCCTCCTCTACGTTGGTTTAGGTACAACAGCGATCGGTAGCGTAATTTTTTTTGTTGGAACTGGTGAAAAAGGTTTCAAAACATTAGAATTACGTTTGATTGGTCCAACATTGATCGCTTGTGGCTTACTTTGTTGCCTAATCCGCGTTTTACTCTGCGCCTGTCCTTCCACATGCCTCCGACGTAGGAAAAAGACCCGACTGAAGAGTAATTGTCCGCATGCTTCCAGGTACATGTTCAATTTAAAATTATATGATCAATTAAAAATGATATATTGATCAGTTTAAAATGATCCGATCAATTTAAAATGATTTGATCAATTCAAAATGATTCTAGGTATCCGAAATCTCGCGATCACGTCGACAGTGCTGCCCTCCTCTCGAAAAACAAGAAGAAAGTTTCGATCGTCCCGCCAAGTCACCCTCAGCCTAGCACAAGTACTCAGGAGTTTAAAGAAATGAAAGAGAAGATGAGTCTGCCTCAGATAAATCTTCCTGAAGAAGAAGTAAAGATGTCCCGTGAGGATTCCGTTATAGAGTTGCAAAATCTGAAATTGGTGTATGATATACAGAGTGTTTCAAGTAATGACAGTGATGAGAACGGAGTGACTGTAATTGAGACATCCCGGACGATCAAAGACGACGTTGAGACTTGTCTCAGTGTTGTGATTGAAAGAAGTGACAATAGTGAAAGTAGTGACGGGGCGAAAAATCAAGACAGTTGTGAAAAACAGACACATAGCGGAATTGTGCTCAGTCCGTTACAATTGGGACAATAACTCGTTGTTGTAGCTTCGCAAAATGACAGCAAGAGCACAGTGTAGAAATGAATCACTTTAGACAACTGATAAAAACTAAAATCTTGTCAAAAAGCTAGCATTCCTTTAAGGTAAATGCGTGAGATGTAGCCACTAATTTTTAGATTTACTATAGGCAACCAATAATACACAATTTAAATAAATAATCGAAAAACAAAGATTGCAATTATTATAATCTTTGTCTGAACCTTGTCCTTCGATTATTTATTATATTATTTACAGATATGGATTTAAATTGTGTATTATTAGTTGCCTATAGTAAATCTAAAAATCAGTGGCTCCATCTTACACATTTAACTTGAAGAAATACTAGTTTTTTGACAAGTTTTCAGTTGTTATGCTGTCCAAACTGATTCATTTATTTACTGTGTCAAGAGGGCGTCTGATCATGATCAAAAAAAATTTTTGGCAACTGGTGCTTTTTATTGTTGATACACGAAGTAATAACACGACAATACGGTATTTTTTTGATCAGTGAATTAAGTACAAAGGAGTGGCGCCCTCTACTGTCAAAAACTGTTAGTATGGAATTGATCAAAAAATTAATCAAAAAAACTGATCGTGTTGTACGCAATTATTGATTTTACGTTGCGTCCTTACGTTTACGCAACGTGAACGTGTTAAGTAAAGTAATATTTGCTAAAATTATAACCTAGCGTGCCTATATTATCTTTTAATCCTAAAAAAAATGAATGCTTTATCACGTTTTTTAGAAATTCGGATTTTTACAGCAATATTTTTGGCCTAAGTTGGTAACTTCCGGTGACGTAATTGCACAATCATTGGTTTTTTAAAATATCATCACGATTTTGATGATCAATTTGCAATCATTCGATTTTATATTAAAAAAAAATCAAAATGGCGGCCGTAGATTGTAACCTACTCAATGTACCATTATGATATTTTTCGACGTTCTTAGACCTTGGCAACCATGACAACAAGATGTCTTTTGTTTTGTTTTTTTTTCAAAATGGCGGAATTGCGTTCGATACACAAAAAGTGTACATTATATATTTACTTGCTATATACATAGAAAATATAAAAATGTACGTATATGTAACACATTCGAAAATCATGTATAAAATACAATTTTTTTTCTTCTTTCACTCTCTTTAAGTTTAAATTTCCCGCCCTACTTATTTTATACATGATTTGTTGAAGTAACTATAATAAAGTTATATAGAAAAAGCCAATGGAATATATACATAATGGGTACATATCGATTACAAATAAAACAACAGAAAAAATGAACACAACTTTATTTATTTAAAACAAAAATCCAAATTTCCTTGGCACAAACCAAATTTTCTTTACAAAGCTTTCACTTTTAATTGTTTCATTTTGGGAGCACGTTTTTTGGCTTGTCTTTTCTGTTCCTTTTCTTCCCAACGTCTTTGACGTTCGGGATCTTCATCAGCCATTACTTTTTCTTTTTCTAAACGACGACGTTCTTCACGGCGAGCTGCTGCAGCTTCGGCACGCGCCTGGTGAGTCGATTTTAGGAACGCCTCTTCTACACGCTGACGGTTCTTGTCGGCTTTAGCCTTACCTAAAAAATACAAAAAAAATAACAAAAACGATTGCCAATAATTAAAGAACTGTCTTAAATTTGTAGAAAAAAATCTGGAGAATTGATTACTTCTTGTTTCAGGTCTCTAGAGCCACTAGTTTGAGCGCAAATCAAGTTTTAAGCTTCGTGATCAATTTAAAATTAATTAAAACGTGATCTGTAGCGGTAAAAATGATCGCAGAGTTATGACATTCACAGAAGACAATTTAAACAGTCTGTGAAACATAAATATAAAAAACAAAACGCAATATTTAAAATATATATATATAAATGAACTTTAATCAAATATGTAGTTACATAATCTTCGAGAAAATTTCGTAAACAATCGATTAGTTTTTGTTTGGGGCCTATACGATGATTAGTTTTGACACAAATCACGTTTTAAACTTTTCTGATCAATTCAAAATTTCTTTAAAACATGATCTGTGACCGTAAAAATGATCGTAGAACAGTGAAATTCATATGAAGTGTTTAAAAAGGCTTGCTAAACATAAGGACAATGCAAAACACGTTATTAATTTCCAGTTTTTGTAAGAAAAAAATTTAATTTCAGATGATTATCTGAAAATTATCTTGTAAAACTTTCCTTCAGAAATAGATAGATTTTTAGTACAGTCTCTACAGTCCCTAGTTTTGGCAGAAATCACGTCTTAAGCTTTATCGATCAATTTAAACTTTTTTAAAACCTGATCTGTGGCCGAAAAAATGATTATATAAGTGTGAAACTCACATAATGTATTCAAAACAGTTTGTTAAACATCAAAATACGTAAAATTTTAAAAAATCATTTCCGGTTTTTTGTTTCTGTTGCTTTCAGAAACAAATAAACGAATTTATTCCTTATTTTTGCATTATCTTATACAAAAAATCCTGAAAATCGATAAATTCTTGTTTAACGTTTCTACAGCCTCGGGTTTTGAGCCAAATCAAATTTTAAATGTTTTTGGATCAATTTCAACTTTTTTGAAACGTGATTTATGACCGTAAAAATGATTACACAGCAATGAAACTCACATGAAACGTTCAAAATCAACTAATAAGCATAAAATTACGTAACTTAAAAAAAGTTTTTAGGTCACTTTCACAAAAAAAATGCATAAATTTACTGAAATTATTCTTGTGTTATATCATAGAAATTTTCCCAGAGAATCGACTAGTCTTTGTTTCAAGTCTCTAGAGTATCTAGTTTTTGCACAAATCAAGTTTTAAACATTTTTGATCAATTCAAACTTTTTTGAAACATGATCTGTAACTACAAAAATGATCACAAAGCAATGAAATTTACACAAAACTTCAAAAACAGATTGATAAACATAAAAATAGAAAATTACCTTCTTTAGACAATCTGTACTTCCTAACTTTTTCCATACAGTAAAACACCATTACCAAGAGTGGTTTTAATTGGTTCATTGCATCTTCTAACGACATTCTTTTCAACGGCATATTGAAGCCAAACATTAATACTTTTTGATTATCGGGTAACTTCAAAACCCCTGCATCTTCTTGTTGCTTAGGTCCCGAGTATTGATCAGAAAAATGAATATAATCAACAAAATCAGTATATTTATTCAGTACTGCAACAACTTTCGAATCTAACATTGCCGAAGTAGCCTCAGCAATTTCACTCATAACATTAAAACCAGCAGGGATATTATGTTTTTCCCCTGGCCTTCTCTCAGGACAATACACACTCAAATCAGCCATTTCTTTAGATAAATGAAGAGCAGTTTTTTTCGTTGCAACACAAAAAACAAAACTATCCATATCCTCTTTATTCATTGTGACTTTAATCTGGAGCTGATCTAACGTAGGGCGCATCATACCAGAAATAATTGCCACCAAGTCTTGGCGCTAATTTCAAAATTCGAACAAATACCAATTCGAACAAGTGGGAAATACTCACCTTAATCAGCTTCAGTTCTACCAACATTCCCTCACAGCAAGTTCTACCACTACACCACAAAGTGAAAACATTCTCACTTTCTTTGATAAAACCAACATTCTCACTTTTTTCCAACGCACCATCATCGCCAACCAAAGAAAAATTATCTTCGAGTAACTGGCGGTGAGTTTGTAACCAAACGTTAGCAATTTTCGTGTTTTTACTTTTGCCAGTCACGAAATTAATAAAGTATACGACCAGGCCTGCCACCATTAAAATCTCGAGCCAGTAGCTGTCCCAATTCGCCCGGAAATGTATAGGAACTTTAGTTATGGTAATTTTCGGCTCTGTGACAGGTTTTTCATCCTTATTTTCGAATCCTTCAAACTCTTCCCTGTCCTGGAAGTGCTCAAATTCCGAATCATCGTCATCGACTACTACGTCCTGGTCGTCATCAGCTGGGATACTCTCCTGACTAGATTCTTTAAATTCATTTTCTGGAACGTTTTCATTCGAAATTATCTCATCTTCAGCTTCAAAGTCTTCAAATTCAGCAAATTCATTGTCGTAAACGTCGTCATACTTTGACGTGAAACTTGGACTAAATAAAATGAGAAAAATGAAGAAAATCGAATTGAGACGCATTATCTACAGAAAAAAACAGTAAAACAGTATAAAAAAACACAAGAAATTCGGTAAAACTCACGATTGATTTATGACTGATTTGAGGTTAGGACAATGACACTAATGACAGTACTTACGTCATCAAGACGTCACTCTAGACACAATTATCATAAAATAAATACAGATTTTCAAGAATTGAGCCGAATTTAACTCGACTTGACTACTTAAACGTGTTTTTCTATTCCTGTCTTTCTAGATTTGTTCCAAACTAATTTTAGAATCTGCTGGCACAAGACCAACAAGTTGTGACCTTGGTCACAATTATCAAATTTGAGTCAGATTTCAGCCGAAAATTATCCAAGTATATAAAATGTCTCACAAATAGTTTTATTTAACGTTTTAAATGTGTTTTAAATACATTTTTTAAATTATAGTTACTGTAGTGCCGTAGTGGCGCCCTCTAGAAAAACAACAATCACCTGTCAAATGTCAATAGATAAAAAATGTTTATTTTCTATTAAAAGTACATTAAAACGCAAAAAGCAAGTGTTTTCAGCTGAAATTACTAAAAATTGTGTAAAACTTTTGTTGTAATAATGCAGTTTTTGTTTTGGCTTTGATATTTTTGTCGACTCAAAAATGAGTAAACACATGTATTCTACAGCAAATCTCACAGATAAAGAGTTAAAAGAGCAAGGAAATCGTTTATTTAGCTTAAGAAAGTATGAAGAAGCTATAAATTGTTACAGCAAGGCAATTGTAAGTCGCCTAAATCAGTTTTAAAAAATTTGAGGTTATGTCAAATTCTAGATAAAAAACCCTGATGTGGCTCATTATTTCACAAACCGGGCTCTCTGCTACTTGAAATTATCACGATGGGAGCAGGCTTGTACTGACTGTCGGAGGGCCCTTGACATGGATTCGAATTTGGTCAAGGGGCACTTTTTTCTAGGTCAGGCTTTACTCGAGACAGAAAACTACGACGAGGCTATTAAACATCTAATGAGGGGTTAGTTGCGCCCCGTCTGGCCTAGTCTAAACAATCTCTTTCAGCTTCTGATCTAGCTAAGGAACAAAAACTGAATTTTGGGGACGATATAGCGGCACAGTTACGTGCAGCAAGGAAAAAACGGTTTTCAATTCAAGAAGAGAAGAGAATAGCACAGGAAATCGACCTTTTGACTTACCTAACCAAGCTTATAAAGCGTGACAAAGAGACACAAATTGAGGAAATTAAGAAAGAAGAGCTTGAGCTGGAAGTTGAGGAGGATAAAATTCGGGAAATTGAGGAGAAATGTGACTCGTCTTTAAGCGAGCTTAACTCACTTTTTATGAAAGTTGATGAAAAAAGAAGGAAACGGGAAGTTCCGGATTATTTATGTGGGAAAATCAGTTTTGAAATTTTACAGGAACCTGTGATAACTCCAAGTGGGATTACATACGATAAGAAAGACTTAGAGGAACATCTTCAGGTATTTTATGAAATTTCAGATTTTCTTATAATTATTTTTTTTTAGAGAGTCGGTCATTTTGATCCTGTTACAAGAGTAAAATTAACACAAGATCAGCTCATTCCGAATTTTGCAATGAAAGAAGTTGTTGACGCATTTCTTGCCGATAATGAGTGGGCCCTTGATTACTAAAACTATTTTTTCTATCTTCCTATGACACTGTTATTTAAGCACTGGTTGACTTTGCTTTAGTTTTTGCTCTTATTTATGTTAAGTAATACACCATTGTATGTAAATAAAGGGAAAAATTACAAGAATTTTTGAATTTCCCGCTGGAATTGTGCCAACATAAAAGCACTTAAATAAATTCCTACATTTAATTACAATAAACACAGTTAAAATCAACAATGAGCTGTTTGTGTTGTTTAAAATGCAATAAATGGTTAATACTTGCGAAATTGGTTTTAACCTGAGCTATAATTGTTTATAAAATTGTGATAATGTTTGAAATTGCCACAATAATGGTGCCACACGTCACTACGACCAGTAGAATAAATTCCCTAGATTTAATTGCTTAAAAATGCTATAAACATCTTAATAACTTCTTTGTATTGTTTAGAATGTACTAAATAGGTAATAATAGTATAATTCAGTCTTAAATTTACGTTATTATGTTTTTTTTTTGGAAGTTATTTTAGGTTATGTTGTTATGTCAAATGGGAATTCGAGCTATTGCAAGCTCATGAATAATGATTAGCCCCCACATTTAAAAACCAAAACAATGGCCAGGTAAAATCAATGTTATTAGCATATCTGTGATAATCCCCCTCATTTCACTAAGTCCCTACAATGAAGAAAGACGAAGTGTCTCTCCTCGTCACAAAACCCACTATTTTGGCTCAAAATTTAGAATATTGGATGACAAGTCTTCCCCAGAAGCTTCGCACAATTCCGATAATAAATCTCGCAATTCCAGGTAAAAACAACTCTTAAAAACTCAGTTAAATAGTGGCAATTCAGGTTCGCATGATAGCATGACTTATGGCATTACTAAAGACTCAGAAGTGGCCCCAGATGCTGAACCAATTCTCCAACAATTGAAGTTCCTGGGCCCCATTTTAACTGTCTTTATGGAGCGCTGGTCGAAGACTCAAGGATCTACGGTTACTGAACAGCTGGTACAAGGGATCAGGTATTTTGATTTAAGGATTGCAACCAAGGAAAAAGAAGATAATTTTTATTTTGTACATGGGCTGTATGGGGGCGAAGTTAGTGGAATTTTGGGGGAGATTAAAACGTTCCTAGAGACGCATCCGTTTGAGGTAAGTTGATTGTTGATTTCTTATCAAAAAATGCGTAAATAAACACTTGATACTAAGGAGAGAGATAAGAGGGAGAGGTACTGTTGCCAAGAGTTGAAAAAAGATAACGATAGCTAAGTGAGTCAGCTGACTGTAGGCAAACGTCAAAATATATGACGAGCAAATAACGAGCGACTAAAAAAATATCAATTCAAAGCAGGTCATGACTTGGACTGTGATTTTAACCACATAAAAGTTCTATAAGATTTTGTTTTATTGACATACTACAAGTAAATACTTAAAGTTACACTCAAAGTCATGACATCTACTCTGAATAGATACTTAAAATATCAATAGATGAAGCTGTAAATTCAGTAGTTTTACACAAATTAAAAATTACACAAACTGTTTTTTTAATTTTGCCCCTGGTCACGTGCAGATTGTAATCCTCGACTGCCAGCACTTCTACGCCTTTGAACAGAGTGACCACGACCGCCTTATGTGCCTTCTAACCTCAATTTTCGGTCATAAACTCCTCCCTTACATCTCCCACATGGACCACATTTCCCTCCAATACATGACAAACGAATGCCGCTACCAGGTCATTGTGGTGTACCGCTCAGATGCTGCTCGTTTCGGACAGCCCCTTTTGTGGCCTTCGTCGTGTTTTCCCACACCTTGGGCTAACACTGATTCCATTCCGGAACTGATCTCTTTTCTCGATGACACTTTGAAGCAGAGGGACCCCCTAATGGGGTACATTTCGCAATGTATTTTGACGCCTTCCTCGTGTTTTGTTGTCACGCATTTATTTAGTAAGTTTTGGGGATTTTTGGTTTTTGAAGGGGAGTAATTTAGGGATTTTAAGGTACTTTGAAAGATACGTGTTTTTTGCCACTGGAAGAAGATAAATATAAATGGTTGAATGAGCAAGTACCAGGACCTGGGGGGGTTAATATTGTCATTTCGGACTTTATTGATTATGATGAGGGGAATTTTGCAAAAAGTGTTATTGGTTTAAATGAGAAATTACTAGATGGGGGATGTAAAGACGAATTAGGGGGTTGTTTAACTCCTGTTTGGTACTAAATATTGACTTCTTTTACCATATATAAAGAAACGTACAAATTTTTATTTTTACATTCGTATTTTTTTTTATTTATAATGTTTTTACATAATTTGTGATAAATATTTCTCTGTTAAGTATTTTAAGTCGTAAAAATGGTATTATTGTTCTTGCCTTGATAAGTTTTATTGACTATTTCTGTGTGATAATAATGTAACGTAAGTGTCGTAAAAAAAATATTGTATTTGCCTTAGGTGCTGGGATATATAGTTACCAACTGTGATGTAATATTCTGTTAAAATCTTACAAAACTAAGAATAAATTATTTAAGCATGAGCTAATTTGTTTCTGACACTTTCACAATTGAGTGATACACCACTGGTTTTTGCTACGCCACTGGAAAAAAATCGATAAGGTAGAAAACTGTAATATAAAAAATACATTTTTTTGAGTTTTTATAACTTTAACCTATTTAATTTTTACTTAAATATATGCAACTCAATAATGAGTAATATAAACCAAATTGACTTGCTTTATTACTTTAAATATGACTCAGAAACATAAATTTTGATTAGCTATTTTTCAAGGTCAAATCATATCAAAAAAAAATTAAAATTTTAAATACATGTAAAATGCATTTCTAATTAACCAACTTGCCGCTAGTTTAACAATAAATAAAATTTAATACAAATTTTTTTTGTTAATGTGCAATAAAATATTCAATTTTGCGATACTGCAGCGTTGTAATACTTCGTGCGCTTGCGTCACGTGCAAACCTAACCTCAAAGCTCCCAAAATTTAAAAGCCCCGTTATCTCTCCATAAAATGTAAATTTCGTGGACTTGACCCCTCAGACCACATCTAGTCGCAATGTTGGCCCAAAATTTAGAATTCTGGATGACTAACTTGCCTCAGAGTCTTCGCTCACGTCCACTCATCTACTTAGCAATTCCAGGTTTGTAGCCCCCTTAAATCGTTCCAAAACTTATATTTTACTTTCAGGATCTCATGATAGTACCACATTTGCCATAACAAAAAAATCAAAAATCTCTCCTGATGCTAAAACAATCATCCAGTACTTAAAATTCCTCGAACCCATTTTGGGCCCAATTATGGTAAAATGGTCTAAAACACAGTCTGTTAATGTAACACAACAGCTTAATGCTGGGATACGATACTTTGATTTGAGGATTGCGACAAAACCGGGCTGTGGGGGCTTTTATTTCGTCCATAATTTGTATTCGGAATGTGTTGATGGGGCTTTGGATGAGATTAAAGTGTTTTTAGATGGGCATTCTAGGGAAGTTGTGATATTAGATTGCCAGCATTTTTTTAATATGGGTGCTGTGGAACATAAGAAATTTATAAAGTTGTTGATTGATACTTTTGGGTGTAAGTTACAGCCCCAAACTGATTTGACTCGACTTAGTTTAGATTTAATGCATAATATACGTAAACAAGTTATTGTGATTTATAGAGCTGAGATAAGAGAGGAGTTTTTATGGCCTGGGTGCTGTTTTCCAACTCCTTGGCCTAATACAGTATTTGTTCCAAAATTGTTCTCATTTTTAACTCAGGGATTAAAAAATCGGAATTTTTCCTTTGGATATGTCTCTCAGTGTGTTTTGACACCCAATTTGTGGTTCGTTTGCAAAAACATTTTTAGTAAGTATATTAAATAACAGTCATAGTAGACTCGTGTCATTTTTCTATTGGAGGTTCATTAACCAATAAATGCGTGTTGCCACTAGAAAAACCCAAATATGATTGGATAAAAAATCAGAAGGCGGGACTTCATGGTGTCAATATTATAATTTCCGACTTTATCGACTTTGACGATTACAAGTTTTCCAGAGAAGTTATTAACGTAAATCAAACGTTACTTAATAGTGAGAATTTTATTAGTTTGTAAGATAAAAAGTGATTTTAACAGTATTAAAGATTAGTGTAATCTCTTATGTTTATATAGAGCCACCTCTGATCCAAATCCTTTCCCACCAATCGGACACACTAGTTACTTTCTCAACTTACGTTTACTTTTTTAAATGGTTCTTTAACGAAACTTTTATCAAAAAAAAGCGTTTTTAATTTATTCGTTTTGTGAGTTTCAGAAGTTAACAATACTCAAAAAACTATTAGATTAACTAATTTTATCAAATAAATGTGTTTCATATTAAGTAAAAATTAAGGTAAATTTCTTTTTTTTTTTTATAAAAATAACAAGTGTTATAACCTATTTCTGGGTTTCTTTACCAAAAGGGCAAAGCGTATTATTCAAGCACGTGGCACATTGAGGCCTAACCGGTTGGCAAGTCTGTTGCCCAAATCCTACCAATAAGAGCCCTACTTCATCCCACAGTTCTTTTGGTAGCCACCTCTGAAGGCTCTTTCTTGTCTCTTCAGGAGTCTTTGTTTCGACCCACCCTAATCTGTTTGAAATACGGTGAACATGAGTGTCTACTCCAATTCCTGTGATTTCATTCCACGCTGTTTTCATACATAAATGTGCCATTTTGGGGCCCACACCTGGTAATTTACATAGATCCTCAACGGTTTTTGGGATGTCTCCATTGTAGTCGTTTTTGAGGATTTCTGTGGTCTTTTTAATGTGTTTTACTTTAGTCTAGAAACCGTTTTAAACAGGGAATTTAAACATGAATTAATTACCTTCCAAAAGCCCACAGGGTAGATCAGCTCACCTAGTTTTTCATCAGAAGTTGCTAAAATACTATCAACTGAGCATCCGTGTTTGTGTAATTTTTGCATAGCACTGTATACGACTTGATCTTTAGTCTGACTACTTAACATTAAAGACAACAAAGCCTGATATCTAAAATCCTAATTTACATTAAAACGAGTAAAAAGGAGTGACTTAAAAGTACTTCAGGACTTGCGGACTCTTCCTGGCATTTATTACAACCCATTGAATCAACAGGAGCATCAAAATTCTTACGCATTTCTCTTATATTACTTAAAACTTGTTCCCAATTTTTAGGCCCATTTTTCTTTAAATGTGGATCAATTTTTACATGTGTTCTTTTGACACTCTTCTTTTGGGTTTCTGAAGCTTCAGATTTATTTGATAATTTGCGTTTTGGGGATATTTTAAATCGAGACAAGTCCGACTTGTCGTCTGAATTAGTGCCACTAGTACTTGCCTCCATTACATTGACAACACTATTTCTTCGTAAATTAGAAGGTACTTTACTTAAATTGAAGTAATTTAGTGTATTGGGGGCCCCAATTAATTGTTTCTTGAGACAAAACAGCATTAAATTGTTTAAAAAAAAGTGAGGTTAGGAACACCTGACAGCTGTAGATTGACTGTAGTCCGGTAAGTGCGAATATTTCGCGCATACAAGATTACTAAGAAAGCTAATTTAATTAAATAACGGTTTTAAAATAAAGCTTTTAATTAAAAATAGTGTTATTTATATATTTGTTCTTTAATTAATTCAATTAAATTTAATTTGTAGCAATATTGAATTTAAGTAGCTACTATTTGGATTAGCGTAACCAAATGTTTTGTAACAAATAAATTGTAAATTATATAAATTGTTTTATATTCCACAACCTGATCAAACATATAAACATACAGTTTTATACACCGATTGTCATAATTTAAAATCAAAATATAAAAATCGTGTTATAATAAATTGAGCTGCTGAACCGGCCTGAGCAATTTAGCTTCCAATTTGTTGGTCTTCGGTTTCCTGGTTAATTCCACTCGTACCAAAGTAAAAATTTCCAAAACTAAATATCCCTCAGCTTCTATATTAGTCCGGGGAAAATTCACGAAAATCCGCCACATTTTCTTATTATTTTCATCATTTCTGTCTTTCCTCACATTAATTTCCTCAGATTTCCACACTACATTTTCACCGAAATTCTAAAAAAAAGAAAAATTAAGTTGGTATTAGATACTGTCAACTTTGAATCAAAAAAAAATTTAAGCGAGGTTATGTAGTAAGTCCTTGCGTTTGGTTTATTTGTAGAAGGATGGGTTTAATAGTTCAATACAGATTATCAGACCGATTGCGCCAATTGCGCACCCTTAGGACAAACAAAATGAAGCTAGCTAGAGTTATGTATTAAAATCTGCTTTAACAACGTCGCAATGTTCAAAATTTTCAAAACTGGGACACAACAACAACGAAATCAAATTAAACTAACAAAGCCGCTTTATGGTTATGCCCACTTTATGTCACGTGATGCTTACAACTAGCTAACTTCACTTTATTTGTCCTTGGGAGTATTGCTGGTTGCATATAAAATACCCGGACCCCATTAAACCCATCTTTTTTTACAAAAAATCTAACTCACATTAGTATAAATTCTGACTACACTTCCTGTTTTCAATACAATAACATCAATTGACCTTTCCTTGGCATCAACTACTACAGCATCCTCTACCACAGGTTGATTCTTCTCAATATAGTGTGCTAAGTACAAATCACAGCTAGCCTCACCAGCCCTTTTCGCGTGATATTTCTGCCGGTTACATGTTTCGGCAATTACTGCAACATCTTCAGGTCGCCATTGTGGTTTTTCTTGGTACTTTAGACTCGCTGCTAGTAATCTATGTACTACAATGTCAGCATACCGACGTATTGGGGAGGTAAAATGGGTGTAAATCGGTATACTTAGAGCGAAATGACTATAGTCGAGATCATTATCAAGAGCACCAGCACAAAAATAACGGGCTCTTTTCATTGGTTTAGCTAATAGATGGTTTAAGACTACCATACGGGCACGACCAAGGTAGTCATAACTTATGTACTTGTTGAGAGATGATTGAATACCGCCAGATGAGGAGATATCAAGGTGCAATCCGATTGTTTCGAGGTTTTTCTGAAGTTCAGTCATCATGGAAGGCTTAGGGGGCTCGTGCAACCTAAGTTAAGAAAAAAAATAGTGATTCTCTATTGGCTGTTAAAGCTGTATGACTCCGCCCATTGATCTCGCCCATATACTAACCTCAAAAATGCCAAATCAGGAAAAGCCTCATTTATCCATCTTGCAACTGTCATATTAGCCAAAAGCATAAATTCCTCAATTAATCTATGTGCCGGCTTATTTTCACAAATAAAAAATTCTTGAGGTTCTCCTGTTGTTGGATCTAAACTAAACGATATTTTAACTTGATCAATCTTTAATGCACCATTCTTTCTTCGTTTCTCCCTCAAATTTACAGCAATTTCCTGTAAATTAAGCACACATTCTTTTAAATCATCCGGATTAAACCCGTTATAAATATCTGGAAGTTCTTCTTTTTGAAATTTTCGCGCCGGTTCATCGATTATCATCTGCGCATGCTCATAGGCTAATTGTGCGCACGAATTGATAACACTACGTGTTAACCGATAGTTCACAATATCACCGCTAGATGTCAATTCCCATATAACACTAAATGCCATTTTATCCTGACCGGGAAGTAAAGAACACTGCAGACAAAGTTCAACCGGAAGCATGTGATACACCGAATCAACCATATAGATCGTTGTTGCTTTACTTTTAACCATTTCATCGAGTTGTGTGTTTTCTTTTAAGTAAAAAGACGCATCAGAAATATGTACTCCAACCTCAAAGTTCCCAGTCGGTAACTTTTTACAGGAAACTGCATCGTCTAAATCGCGAGCTGTTAAAGGATCAATTGTGAAAACACACACGTTTCGAAAATCTTCCCGATATTTGAATTCTTCATCAGGAATTTTTGACGATTTAGGAAGGAACCGCTTGATATTGTCGGTGTAAGGTGTTGAATCTAGGCAAAATTCACGTAAAATTGCCAAAGATTCGACTTTGAGATCTCCATTCATGCCTAAATTTTCGGTTATTACACCTAAAGCGAATTTGACTTGTCTCCATTCTATTATTTTGACGAGGAATAGAATGTCCTTGTATAATTTAGGGTCGGCTTGAAAACCACTAGGCCAACTGATTTTAGGGATTTTTACTCTAGGTATACGTCTATCGCGAGGGATGAAGACGGCAAATTCCTTGTTTTTTTCGAGGGGCTCCAGGAATCCCACGGCAGTGCGAGGATGAATCTGAAAAGAAAACAAAAATTCGTAGTAATGGGATTTCGGTGAAGTGATCAATGATTATAAAATGACAACAAAAAGCTGTAAAATATCAGTTTTATCCATGTTTTAAATAATGAGCGCCGTAAAATAATAATTATTTTATTAAACTGAGTTGTTGATTGTTGATTAATAGAATTAGCCTAAAAATCTGTGTAAAATGACTATAAAATGACAATTATTGTAAAATGACACCTCTTTCAATGATAGTTTTATTTGTCAATTTACTTTTTATTCTCCGTAAAAGATTTATAAAAAATCCGGCGTTTGCTGTAAAAAAAAACAGAAAAAATTACAGCTCGTGCTGTAAAATGACAATTCTTTAAATTTCTTCTTCTGGAAATTGACAAAGTTAAAATAGCGGTTTTTCCCTCAAGGTCATATTTTCTGTAGTTTTTTCTGGAAAAAAACTAAGAAAAATTGTGGTTCATGTTGTAAAATGACATTTTTCTGTAACATGACATGTTAGTTTTTTTTTATATTTTTATCGAAGTCCTCGTCCAGATATTTTTTTTTAAATTGCAGTTTTAAATTTGATCTAACACATTTTTCTCTAAAATGACACTTATGGCTGTTAAATGACATTATTTCTTTAAATATAAATTGAAATAAGACTATTTTGTCCGTAAAATGAAAGTCCTAACTGCTTTATGAAAGCTTTTTTGAGTTGACTTTTGTAAAATGACATCTTTTTGTAATATGACAGCACTCGCTGCAATAAGATGTTTTTCTATACAATATTTTTAAGACACTGTTGTAAAATGACAGTTATAATGTAGAATGACATTTAATTAATGACTGTGTAAAATGACATATTTTTTAAAGCACGACCGTTTGTGTCAACAAAAACATATTATTAACTGTGTTAAAATAAAAGTTTTAAATCTAAAATGATGCATTTTACTAATTTCGTTCTTAGCTGCAAATGACATTTTAGGTTTATATTTCTACTTTGTTGGAGCTATTTTGGTAAAATAACAATTTTAGATGTAAAATGACAGCACTTACTGCCGAATGTTCTTCTTTTCAACGTTTTTGTGACATTTCTTGTAAATTGACAATTTTTTTAATAACCTCAAAAAATGACTCAGGTTTGGTGAAGAATGACATTTAATTAATTTTTTCGTAAAATAACATCTTTTTTTAAGTACGACATTTTTTGTCAAAAAACGATATTATTAACTGTGTTAAAATGAAAACTTTCAATTTAAAATGACACATTTTCCTAATTTCGTTCCTGGCTGTAAAATGACATCATTTATAAAACTGAATTTAAAGTAATTTAGGTTTTTATTTCTACTTTGCTGTAGCAATTTTGGTAAAATAACAGTTTTAGCTGTAAAATGACAGCACTTACTCTTAAATATTCTTCTTTTCAAGGTTTTTGTAACATTTCTTGTAAAATAAGTTATTTTTATTTCACGTGACCTCAAAAAAACTCAGGTTTGGTGTAGAATGACATTTTATTAATGACTTTTTCGTAAAATGACATCTTTTTTATAATACTACCGTTTTTCTCATAAAGCAATATTTTTATTAAATGTAATAAAATGTTGGTTTTAAATTTAAAGTGACATATTGCTAATTACATTTCTGACTGTAAAATGACATTTTTGTGTAAAAGTTTCGTATAAAATAACAGTACTTAATGTAAGACACTGTTTAATTTTAAAATGACAGTCATTTTTATTATCAACTGTCTTAAGTGTTACTAAAGTGACCTTAAAAATGACAATTAAGTCTTGGTGTAAAATGACATTTAAGTTTTTTGACATCTTTTTTTATGACAACTGCTTTTGCTAAAATGACGTAAATTAATTCTAGTTAATTTTAAAATGACACACTTCATGTCCCATAATGTAAAATGACAATTTTTAAAACCCGAATTTTAAGTAATTTAGCTAAAATTACATTCTTTTTGTAGAAAAAAGTATTGTCATTTCAACAAAACAAATTCTTGCTGCATTTTTTTTCTGTAGATTAAATTTTATTAATTTTAGCGACTTTCTGCAAAATATTGTTTGATGACATTTCTGTAAAAATTATGTCTAATGGGATTTCGGATAAATGCAAGTGGCGGTTCGTCTCAACGAGGGTATTTTTAAATACATAAAAAAATAGATTTAGAACAAAGAAAATTATTGTAATTATCACAAAATTAGAAAAATAAGTTATATTTAGATTTAGAACAAAGGAAACTGTGATTATCGCAAAAGATAAAAAGTTATCTGATTAAATGCGGATTCCAAAAAAAAAAAAAAAAAAAATACTTTTTTCCAATTTCTGTCTATATTATATAACTAATGATTCACTTCTGTTATTTACTATTAAATTCCTTTGTTCGTTGTTATTTATTACGTATCGAATTATTGTTAATATGAGTAATTAAACGTTTGGATATTATTACACAATTTAAGTTAGTTGGAAATGTAGCACCAGTGAGGTGAGACAGACTGTCATTAAATTGACATTGACAGTGGACAAGAAAAAAGTACCTTTTTGTTGATATAGACCACCTCCATCAACTTCTTCTTGTCCTCCGTTTCGGCTTTGACCCTCAACACAACCTCATCTCCATCAAATGCTCGATTCCTATCCACAATCCCGGAAATAACATAATCCGACTTCGTAGTATCCTCATTCCCTACATAACACTCCTTGCAATTCTTCGGGTTAATCCTAATATACCCCTTCATCAGTTCCCCATTTTTCAGTCCTAATTTCACCTCATTCTCCCCCAAATACTCCGGGAAATTCTTCTCGTCCTTCTTCTTGCGTTTCTTCCTCTTCCCGTCGCTTTTTTTCGTACTTGCCTGGCAAACACCGTTAATTGTCAGTTTTGCGACACTCTGAAGAAGACCAGGGGGACTGGAGGGCTCCCAGCCTGGCAGTTTTGTCAGGAAGACTGTCCGGATCCTGCCGTTTGTTATGAACGATTCCAGGTTAATGGGGCGACCTGGGGGGCGTTTCTGCTTGAAGGTGGTGGCCCGGGGGGCTGGGGGCGGCATTTGGAAGTCGAACTTGAGTGGGATAAGCTCAGGGTCGGGCTTCGAACGTGTTCGGGGCTTGCGGCGAGTCCGTTTTTTCTTTTTATTCTCTGGATCGGTTTCAGAAGGTTTTGATGTGCTTGGTCCCGGGGAATTTGCCATTTTTATTAATGATTTACGAAATTGACGAAAGAATAAAGAAAAAATATTGGATAATGTTGCTAAGCGTCACATTTTTTAATAATTTTGAAAAGATAAATTGTGAGGTTAGAGTGGATACAGTCGACCAAATCAAATGAGTACAGTCGGCCAGATAAGTAAAATTGACAAAACTAAAATTATCTAAAAATTTATTTACAAGGCGTTACCGCACATTGTGTCAAAAGGACACTCTAAATCTTTATTATAATAATTTAAAAATTGGTCAAAATCGCATAAATCTGTTTCTGGACAACTTGCTAAACGGACAATGTTTTCCTGGTGAAGAACTAAAATTTTTTCTTTACCTTCACAGCTGAAAAAAATATTTTAGGAACACAAATATCTGTGTATAACTTACTCAAATAAAATAAAAATTAAATTGGTCCCAAATGAATCAATTTGGCTCACTTTCCAATTCCTCTCTAAATTCATTTCAAAATCATCTGCTAAAAGAGCTTTTTTCTCTTTATATAACTCGAAATGAGCTAACATTTTTAATAAAGTACCAGAATGAGTAAAATAAACCGTTGATTTTGGAAGATCTTCTTTACTAAAACAATTAATTCAAATTTTGTATTTAAAAAAAAATAAAAAAAAATACTTTTGGAAAAATTCTATCAAGTTGTTAACGGCAGGACAAGCTTGTTTATATGTTAATTCGTGACCATAACCATCAATCCAGTAATATTTTAAGTCTTCTGCGTATTCCATTACCTAAAATTTTTTTAAGTAATAATTTTTTAAATATTTTTTTAAGTACTTTAAAGTCATCAATGGTGAAAGCAGAGCACCAAGGAGATCTTTTTCTTTTATTCCAAGCTGTTTCAAAGGCACAAGTCATATACATTGCATGGACATCACCTAAAAATGTAATTTACATTTTTTTTTTCTAAGTTTTTATCTCTTACTGAAATCTAATTCATTGTCAAAACCAAGTCGTTTATTAATTCTCTCAATTGTTCCAGCCATTTTAGATCCATTTTCAAATTTTTTTCTCTCTTTTAAAGCTTCAGGATTTTTACTAACTTCTTTCCTCCATTTATTGCACAATTTATAAAACTACAAAACAACAAATAATTTTATAAAAAGAAATAATGTTACGGTGGCAAAACGCATTCGGAATCCAAGTTATAGGTACTGAAGATGAAACTTTAGATTTCGAAAGCGCTTTGCCACTGCAATATTAGAATTTTAGTTAAATTTATGGGTTCGACATGGATTTTTATTACAATTATTTATAACAAATTTATTATTATTATTTTACCCTTAAAACAGGATCCTTCTTCAACGGCTCTGGAAACTCAATATCTTGAACAACATTCCGTCCAAAAAGTCCGGCCGCAAAAGCCTGTGCACTTTTCCTCGTCCTTTGTGTGGCAGTAAACTTAAACTAAAAAAAATCCCTAGATCCAACAGAACGGAAATTTACCCGCCAGGCCTACCAACCTTAAACGCCGAATCGCTGTAAATACTTGTAAAAATCCCCGGGAAACGACTTTGTAACCGCTCTGCTAACAAAACCATCTCGTCTTCGCCCTCATGAGTCAGCTTTTTCTCGTCTTTGGCCTCCAATTTAGGGCTCCATGCTCGAAACAAGTCCAGGTCAAAATTCTGTATCTCCGTGTTTCCTTCTGGGAGATTTTCCAAAATTGCGTCACGAATTTCAACGAGACGGGTGCTCATTTTGTCGATTAATTTCGCGTTGGGGTTCCTTGTACCATGACGGACCATTGCCCACAGTTTTTTGGCTGTACAACCTGTGAAAATTGGTTTTTTACAGATTTCTTTCGGGGATTTACTTACCTGGGGGTTTTATTTTAGCAGTACTGTAATTTGCTACTATTCTGTAAGGGGTTTTTGAGCCTAAATGCGTTTCGTAGGCGTTTAAGCCTTTCGAACATTGTTTGTCACATGATATGGCACCGAAAATTAGTAAAAAAACGCACAAAACATAATTTAGAGGGCCGAAAATTGCCATTTTATAACGTGGCGAGACTCATAGATTTGCTAGAACGGTACTAATGATGCTGTCAAGCCTTTTAGAGGCATCTTATACGAGAAAATAGGTGAAGGTACCGTTATTCTAACCTATTTGATTTATGACAGCTGTCAAACGCAAAAATGTAAACATTCCCTGCTGTACACTGATTATGCAACTAGTTATGTATGTTTGTATTGTTAGTTGCCTAAGTTTACCAACAACTATTTAATTGATTTTACATTTTTTTAAATAAATTGAAAATAGCAAAATTAAGGATAAATTTAGTGTTTTTAACAGAATTTGTATTAAGAAACAACAAAATATAAATTTAACAATTTTTTTTCAGTATTTAAATATTTCATAAGTTGTGCAATAAAATAAAACGCAATTTTTTTTCTAAAGCCTATTTATTTACAAAATTCCGAGTATTTACATAAAAATAACATAAAATTATGTAAAAATCAGTCTTAAATTAATTAAGAAACAGCAACACCTTTCTTAATTAATTAATAAATCCTAATTATAATTTATTTCTTCTCTCCTTCTCCCTGGTCTATTTTCACTTCTTTCTCCCTCTGAATGGGAATACTCCTGACTTTTTCGGCCTCCTGCTCCACTCTGGGGGCCGTAATCGTCAAAATTCCGTCGGAATTCAGCGTCGACTCCAGTTTTTCCATGTCGTGTCCTTGCGGCAGCACGAATCTCCTCACGAAATGCCTGGAGACAAAGTTTTGGCCGTCCTGGTGCTCGTGCTTGCCCTCGACGGTGACGGTGTTGTTTTCGGAGACTTTCACGCTGATGTCTTCCGGCTCAAAGTGTTGGACGTCGAGCTGGGCTTGGAATTTTTTCCGGCCGAAGACAACAGAAGGCTCGACTTCCTGGTGGGCCAGCATGTGCCTCCAGGGCCGCCACAGCCGCAGGAGGTAGCGCATGTCTTGGGAAAACACGGGGTACAACATTTTCGATTTGAAATGCTCGCGGTTCGACGTTTGATCTGACTCTGATGGAGAAGCGCCAGCCTGGGGTATATATAGGGGGATAGAAGGTTCTGGAAAATTCGGGAAAATTGCTTTTCGGGAAGGTTCTGGAAAGTAGAGGGGAGGAGAATTGTTAAATGAGATAACAAAAGCAACTTCTGTTACAACAAAATATATTCATTTTGCTTAAAATTATAACAATTTCTTTTTTATTTTATTACATGATTTACTGGTTGCCTACATCTGTCAATTTTTTAGAAAATACAAATTATTTGGCACAATTTCGCTTATTTACTGCTTGAAAGCAATAAAAATGTCTTATTTTTGTAATTATTTCTTTAAAAAGTCCTCAACAAGTGACAGCATTGAATGATCGCAATGCACAGCCTACTCTTTCTCCTTTCTTCTAGAAATTTCTCTCCTCCAGTGTTGACATAACCGCGATCGTGTTTTGTTTCATTACCAATCCTCCTTGTTTTCGCTCAAAATGTCCCTATTTCTGCTTGATCCTTTCAAATATTCTCCTTTTGCCCTATTGAGTCGCGATTTTTTCGAAAATGGTGACAATTTCGAATTAAATTTGAATATTGGTGACTTCAAACCCGAAGAAATATCTGTTAAAGTGACTGAAGACAGTTTCGTGGTCGTGGAGGGCAAACACGGAGAGAAAAAGGACAAAAATGGCTCAATTTCTCGACATTTTATTAAGAAATGTGCTATTCCGAGTGGTTTTGATACGAGTAAAGTCACGTCGAAGCTCTATTCGGATGGAATTTTGACCGTAAGTGTGCCAAGGGTCCAAGGAGAGAGGAAAAGTCGCAACATTCCGGTGCAAAAACTCAAGTCCAAGTTATAAAAATTGGGGATTTTTGATTTTTAATGTTGTAATACGTTTCTATTTTTTTAATAGGGATTTTTGTTTGTCATATTGTAATTTTTTTGGAAAAAGTGATAACTGTGTGATATTGTAATTATTAAATAAATAATAAATAAACAAAAATTTTCTGTCAATTTTACAAATGGTAAAATACCACGTGACGCTACTTCTAAAGTGCAAAGATCCGATGAGTCACAACCACCCTTTTTAGTGATAAATTGCGCAATCTAGAAGGCTGGGGTCCCTGACCTACCACAAGCAAAACGCTGTGACGTAATGTAAACAAACAAATGCGAATCCAGACTGTTCTCGAAGGTCATTGGTTGGATAGGGTCAGTTCTAGAAACGTGTTCATCGAATGTTGTCACTTGACAAGTTAGAAAAACAAATTTTTTGTGGTGTAATAAATAATAATTCAATTAATTGTGGCAAAAACTTTAATTCAAGTAAACAAAAAAAATTGATATTGGCAGGTTTTCAAAATTAAAATTCTGCGTTGCCATTGGCTGAAACAATCAGTCACGTGTTATGTCCAATTTGTGACGTCACTACATATAAAACAGATTGTAGGAGGGGAAATGTAGTTTTTTAATAATTTTTAAGACTATCAGAGAACAAAAGATATTTAGGAGATTTCTTTTAACTTACAAAATTACTAAGATTAAATTAAGAATTGTTTAATGTAAATAAATTGTTCTGGAATACATGAGAATATTCTAGAATGTTTAAAACTTATGTGAAATAAAGCAAAATAGTCTAGATTGTTCTAGAATCGCTAATTCGGTAGATGAGAATATTTTAGAATGTTTAGGATAACGTAAATAGATTTTAGACGATTCTAGAAACCTTAATTTATTAGAGAATGCTATATTGTTCTGTTATTGCTCTCCAGACTGTTCTAGAATGTTTGAAATTTATGTAAAATAAAAAAAAAATAGTCTAGATTTTTCTAGAATCGGTAACGCGTTAGATGAGAATATTCTAGAACGTTTAGGATAATATAAACAAATTGTGGACGATTCTAAAAACCACAATTTATCAGAGAATGTTATGTTATTCTATAAATTGTTCTAGAATAGTTGGAATTTACGTAAAATAAAAAAAAGTCTAAATTGTTCTGAAATCGATAGTTTGTTATATGGGAACATTCTAGAATGTTTGGGATAACGTAAAGAGATTTTTTACGATTCAAAAAGCCACAGTTTATCAGAGAATGTTCTATTGTCTTGTTATTGCTCCATAGATTGTTCTAGAATGTTTGAAACTTATGTGAAATAAAGCAAAATAGTCTAGATTGTTCTGGAATCGGTAGTTCTTACATTAGAATGTTTTAGAATTATCAGAATAACGTAAAATTAATATAATGCGGTACAAGAAAATATTCTAGAATATTTAGACAATGTAAATATGTTCTAGAAGATTGTAGATGTCTTAATTTTGACACTAAATGTTGTTTTTAATACATGAAAATGTTCTAGAATTTTCAGGATAACGTAAATACATTTTAGAGGATTCTAGAATCCACAATTTGTCTGAGAATGTTATATTCTTTTGTTAATGCTCTATAGATTGATCTAGAATCTTATGTAAAGTAAAGAAAAATAGTCTAGATTGTTCTGGAATGATAACTCGTTAGATGAGAATATTCTAAAATGTTTAGAATAACATAAATAAATGTTAGACAATTCTAGAAGCCACAATTTATTAGAGAATGTTATATGATTTTGTTACTGCTCTATAGATTGTTTTAGAATTGTTTAAAATCTATTTACGTTATTTTGAACATTCTAGAATATTGTTTTGTAACAAACTATCGATTCTAGAACAATTTAGATTGCTTTGCGTTATTTTACATAAATTTTAAACATTCTAGAACAATCTATAAAACAGTAAAAAAACAATATAACATTCTCTGACAAATTGTGGCTTCTCGAATCGTCTAAAACTTTTCCCTTAAAAAAACGTTATCAACACACAAGAGAAAGTAGCTTCTTTGATAAGACTAAATTTTGTTGCATTTATCAAGTTACAAGTGACAAAATTTAAATTAACACCCGTTACTACGATTGCAATAATAAATAATAATTTGTAAATAATCACGTCAGATGTGGTCACTTGTTGATGCAAAAAAATTATTTATTTAAATAAATTAGGTTATAATCCGGAAGATTTTTAATCAATTAACCCAATTTTACTCAAATTTGTTTTTTGTTTAAAAAAAAAGACGCAAAAAAACTCATTTGGAACAATTCCAGAACATCCAAGTGCCAACATCCGCGGAACACATCATTCGCGAAAATTCCAGAATTACCCCCCGACAGAAACCGAACATTCTCGAACACCCCATCCCTATAAATACCCAGCTTCTCCCACTCGGCCACTCCTCTCCAGTTGAAATAAATTTCTTCTACTGTCAACATCATCAAAGCGACATCAAAGTTCCCAAAATGTCTATTCTACCACTTCTTCTGAGCGACCCCTTCGCTTTGGAGTACGCCCGTCCGTCGCGCCTCCTGGACCAGCACTTCGGCTTGGGTCTGGATCCGGAGGACTTGTTGGCGCCGCTCGTCTCCCGAGACATCTCCCAGCTGATGCGCTGCCCTGCCGGCTACCTGCGGCCCTGGCGCTCCGCCGCCCAGCAGCGCGACATCGGCTCCACCGTCAGCTACGACAAGGACAAGTTCCAGGCGAACCTCGACGTCCAGCAGTTCAAGCCGGAGGAGATCTCGGTGAAGGTCAGCGATAACACCGTCACCGTCGAGGGAAAGCACGAGGAGAAGCAGGACGAGCACGGATACATTTCGAGACACTTCGTCAGGAAGTATCTACTGCCCAAGGGCCACGATGTTAACAGAATCGAGTCGAAGTTGTCTTCTGATGGGGTCCTGACCATCACCGCACCGAAGATTGAGACCGGGAAGGACCAGGAGAAGGCCATTCCGGTTGTGCAGACGGGACAGCCCTCTAAACCAGTCCAGCAGAAGAAAGAAGAGGAAAAGAAGAAGTAAATTGCGAGCTTCTTCAGTATTATCTAGAGTGTCTTATCGAATTTCGTTTTTTTTTAAGACTGATTTTTGATAATTGATAAAATATTTAAGTTTTTTTCATACTATGTATTCTAGTTTTTGTTAAATAAAGTTACCAGTTTTGCTTATTTATGAGTTTTATTTCAGTTTATTTCGATTTTGACTTGATAAATCCGAGTTTCAATTATAAATTTATTCATTTGACATTTATAAAACAAATGAATGATTTGATAATTGACAGCAAATGAAGATGGTTGCTATAGCAACCATAATTTTGCAAAATGCATTTAAGGGATGCTTTCTCTTTTTTAGAAATTGGCTTAAAAGTGTGAGTTAACAACGTTTATTGCTCAAAAATAATAAATAACCCCACTTAATTGCATTAAAACAGCCATAAACTCTAATTTTGTTAAAAAATTACGGATTTTGACAGTTATTAGTCACATGATTTGAAACGCCAATAAACGAGCACCTGACCCTGGCGCCAAATTCAAACTAATTACAAAATGAGAGTCCAATAGAGATTGGGATTATGGGGTAACAGACAGCCTTAGTTAGGTTGGAAGTTATGAAGATAACAAAAAGGGGTTATGTTCTTGAATATTAGAGAGTTAATGTTAGTCAGCATAATATTCGGGTTTAGAATATTCTATAACATTCTAGGAAGCGATAAGAAAATCCGTCTAACATTTTCGAATAAATTGGGATTTCTTGAATTGTCAAAAACATTTACTTTATCGAATTTACTTAATTCTGATAATTTTAGAACATTTTAATGAGAGAACTATCGATTCCAGAACAATTTAGACTATTTTCTTTTAATTTTACATATTCTAGAACAATTGAGACTACTTTGCTTTAATTCTCATGAATTTTAAACATTCTAGAACAATCTGTAGAGCAATAACAAAAGAATATAACATTTTTTGATAAATTGTCGCTTCTAGAATCGTGTAAAATCTATTTATGTTATTCTGAACATTCTAGAATATTCTCATCTATTTTCCTTTAATTTAGTTAAATTTTAAACATTCTAGAACAATCTATAAAATAGAAACATAACAATATAACATTCTTTGTTTAAAATTTATGTAAAATAAAGCAAAGTATTCTAAATTGTTCTAGAATAGATAATTCGTTACAAAACAATATTCTAGAATGTTCAAAATAAGGTAAGTAAATTTTAAACAATTCTAGAAGCCGCAATTTATCAAAAAATTTTATCTTATTTTATAGATTGTTCTAGAATGTTTAAGATGTATGTAAATTAAAGCAAAGTATTCTAAATTGTCCTAGAATCGATAATTCGTTACATGAGAATATTGTAGAATGTTCGAACTAACGTTAATAGATTTTAGACAATTCTAGAAGCTACAATTTATTAATAAATGTTATAGTGTTCTGTTATTGTTCTATAGATTGTTCTAGAATATTCAAAATTTAAATAAATAAGGGAAAACAGTTTAAATTGTTCTAGAATCGACAGTTTGTTACAAAATAATATTCTAAAATGTTCAAAACAACAACTTAAATAGATTTTAGACAATTCTGGAAGCCACAATTTATTAAAGAATGATATATTGATTTGTTACCGTTTTATAGATTGTTCTAGAATGTTTGGAATTTATATAAAATAAAGAAAAATAGTCTAAATTGTTCTATAATCGATAGTTCGTTAGATCAAAATATTCTAGAATGTTTAAAATGACGTAAATAGATTTTAGACAATTCTAGAAGCCACAATTCATCAAAAAATGCTATATTGTTTTGTTATTGTTATATACATTGTTCTAGAATGTTTAAAATTTATATAAAATAAAGAAAAATAGTCTAAATTGTTCTAGAATCGATAATTTATTACAAAATGATATTCTAGAATCTTCAAAATAACGTAAATAAATTTTAGACAATTCTAGAAACCATAATATATCAAAAAATGTTGTAATGTTTTGTTATTGTTATGTAGATTGTTCTAGAATGTTTAAAATTATGTAAAATAATGGTAAACAGTCTAAATTGTTCTAGGATTGATAATTCGTTACAAAACAATATTCTAGAATGTTCAAAATAAGGTAAGTAGATTTTAAACAATTCTAGAAGCCGTAATTTATCAAAAAATTTCATCTTATTTTATAGATTGTTCTAGAATGTTTAAGATGTATGTAAATTAAAGCAAAGTAGTCTAAATTGTCCTAGAATCGATAATTCGTTACATGAGAATATTGTAGAATGTTCAAACTAACGTAAATAGATTTTAGACAATTCTAGAAGCTACAATTTATTAATAAATGTTATAGTGTTCTGTTATTGCTCTATAGATTGTTCTAGAATATTCAAAATTCAAATAAATAAGGAAAAGCAGTCTAAATTGTTGTAGAATCGACAGTTCGTTACAAAATAATATTCTAAAATGTTCAAAACAACAGCCTAAATAGATTTTACACAATTCTAGAAGCCACAATTTATTAAAAAATGATATATTGATTTGTTACCGTTTTATAGATTGTTCTAGAATGTTTGGAATTTATATAAAATAAAGAAAAATAGTCTAAATTGTTCTATAATCGATAGTTCCTTAGATCAAAATATTCTAGAATGTTTAAAATGACGTAAACAGATTTTAGACAATTCTAGAAGCCACAATTTATCAAAAAATGTTATATTCTTTTGTTATTGCTCTACAGATTGTTCTAGAATGTTTAAAATTCATGAGAATTAAAGCCAAATAGTCTAGATTGTTCTAGAATGTTGAAAATTTATGTAAAATAAAAAAATTTTAGTCTAAATAATTCTAGAATCGATAGTTTGTTGCAGAAGAATATTCTAGAATGTTCAAATAAATTTCATAATAAAAAAATATTATATTGTTTTGTTATTGTTCTAGAATGAATTATTGTAGTAACGGGTGTTAATTTAAATTTTGTCACTTTCAGCTTGATAAATTCAAATTTCGTCTTATTAAAGAAGCTACTATCTCTCATATGTTGGTAACATTTTTTTAACCGAATTGGCATTGAAAATATTTAAACCGTTTGTTTCATGTTAATACACATATTTTATAAATTTATTTTTAAACTGATAAATTCTATTACAGACAAGCTTTGCCAGGAAAAACATTGCAACCAGTTTTTTTCCGTAATAAACACAAAAATTATTCCAGAATAGTAGGCTGTGTCTCGTTAGTCATTTGTTAATTTTTTTTGAATGTCATTCATTAATCAAAGCCCACTACTAATAAAATTATTACTAATTTGAGGTTATTTTTAGACACGTGACCTTGACTAGTCATTAAAAAATACACTGTAAAAATAGATAATAACTGTTTGTCTTTTTTAGTCGTTTGTTTTGTCAATAAATTGAATTATGAGCTAGAAAAGTCTGGAAAAATTAGAGAAATCTTCTACTAATCAGTTCATAGAATATTGTCACTAGATGTCTGGCTTCCAAAATTAGTAAAATGTTGCTCCCGACTTCCAAAATTACAAAAACAATGTTGCTTTGTTTTAATTATTAAAAATTACTAGGAAATACTCCCAAAATGACTTCTAATATTAGTAAACTTATGTATCCGGTTTTTAAAATTAGTAAAATCATATCTGTTTGTTTTTTATTAATTAAAAAAAAAATCAAAAATGTCGCCTCCAACTCCCACAATTAGAAAACCATATCACGGCTCCAAAAATTCCTGAAAACTCGCCTTTATGAGCTCCTATAATTAGTTAATTTTGGCCTCTGACGTCCAGAATCAGTAAAATCTTGTCTCCGTTCCCCAAAATTAGTAAAATATGTTGTTTGAAACTTTCAAAATTTTCTGAGGTTGGTAAAATTGGAGAAAAGAATGTGCCTTTGTTGCTTTCAATCTAAAATTAGTAAAATTACATCTGCGGATTTTAAAATTAGTAAAATGCTACCAAAGGCTTGTCAAATTTTCTTGGTTTCCTAAAATAGGAAATAAATATTGCCTTCATAGTTAACTAGTTTAAAACACTAAAAAAAATGTTGTCTACTACTAAATGTCTCAAAATTGTTATAATATACCTTTCAGCTTTTCAAATTAGTAGAACTTGGTCTATTGTTTTTAAAATTAGTAAAATGTTGTTCCAGATCTCTAAAATTATAGGAATAATGCCGTTTTTGTGTTTATTTGTGTCTAAAAATAAGAAATGTTGATTTTGATTTTCATAACTAGTAAAATCTGCATGAACTTTGGCTTTCAAAATTAGTAATATTACGTTTAAGATTTTAAAAGTAGTAAAAGTCTCCGGTCTTTTAATTTTGTTGTCGCGTTGTCTTTGTTAATAATAATAATAATAATAATAATAAAAAAATGGCGTCTCTAACTTCCAAAATTAGACAATGTAGCTGTTTTTGATTTCAGAATTGACAGAAATATGTTGATTTTGTTTCTAAAATTAATAAAATTATGTATTCGTATTGTAAAATTAATAAAATGTCTCAGATTCTCAAATTTTTGACGGTTGCTAAAACTGTCTTTGTCTTATTAATTTAAAAAATAATAAATAAGAAATATCGCTTATGCTCCTCTTGGATTCAGAATTGATAAAAATCGCTGCATTCTGCTTCTAAAATTAGTAAAATTACGTCTCCAAAGTTTGATATTAGAAAAAAGTTTTCTCGGGTTTCTAAAATTTTCTAGAGTTACTAAAATTGTTGCTAATAATTTAAAAATTAGCAAATTTCATTTTTGGCGTCTAAAATTAGTAAAGTGTTATTCACAGATTTCAAAATTACAGAAACCGGGCATTTTGCATTTATTGATTTAAAAATTGTAAAAAAATGTTGTTTCCTGCTTCTAAAAATTGTAAAATTACCTTTTCAAATTTTGAAATAGTAAAATATTGCCTGAGGTTTCTAAAATTTTCTCAAATTGTAAATATTAATTAAAAAAAATTTTAAAAAATGTTGTCCCCACTTCCAAAACTGTTAAATTAAAGCCCCCGGCTTACAAAAGTAGTAAAATTTGATTTTTGGGTTCAAAAATTAGTAAAGTCCAGTCTGCGGTTTTCAAAATTATTAAAATAAATATCACTTTTTGCCTTTCTTTATTTCAGAATTGATAGAAAATGTTGCTTTCTGCTACTAGAATTAGAAAAAAATACGTCTTCAGATTTGAAATTAGTAAAATACATTGTAGTTATTAATCAAAAAAAATTGAAAAATAAAATTTTGCTTCTCTCCCAAAACTGTTAAATTAAAGCCTCCGGCTTACAAAAGTAGTAAAATTTGGTTTTTGAGTTCCAAAATTAGTGAAGTACCGTTTGCGGTTTTAAAAATTAATAAAATATATATTGCTTTTTGCCTTTCTTTATTTCAGAATTAATAGAAAATGTTGCTTTCTACATCTAGAATTAGTAAAAATACGACTGTAAATTACAAAATTAGTAAAATCTTGCCTCGGGTTTTGTAAAATTTTCTAGAGTTCCTAAAATTCTTGTTATTAATTGTTATTAATTTAAAAAAAATGTTGCCTCCGACTTTCACTTATGAGTTATAATGTAGCCTCCAAGCTACAAAATTAGTAAATTTGGTCTTTGAGTTGTAAAATTAGTAAAATATTCTTCCAAAATTAGAAAAAAAAAATGATGCGTATTTTGTATTTATTAATTTAATAATTGAAAAAAAAATTGTTATTCTACTCTTTTGACTTTCTAAAAATAATAATTAAAATAAAAATAAAGTTCAGAACACAATTGTGATAAAAAATAATAAATAAATTAAAAAAAATATATTTATCCAAGTGACAATATTCCATGAACGTCTATTTCTAGCAAACTCTAGGCTATATTTTTTGCGATTGCGCATCTGGAAAATTCTATCGAATCAGCTATAAATAGTCCAGGACCGGCCTACCCCAATCAGTACACTTTGAAAATTCAAATCTTCCACACGTGCGAACTCAAAGCGACTGAAAAAAATCCAAACAATGGCTCTGTGGTTATTCAACGACCCCTACGACTACCAGCGCCCTTCGCGCCTCCTAGACCAGCACTTCGGCTCCGCTCTCGACCCCGAAGACCTCCTCTCGCCGATGATCCCGCGTGAGTTCCGCCACTATTTGCGCTCTCCCGCTGGATACCTCCGACCCTGGAGATCCCAAGCGTCCCAACAGGACTCAGGATCGACAGTCAGCTTCGATAAGGACAAGTTTCAGGCGAACCTCGATGTCCAGCAGTTCAAGCCGGAGGAGATCACGGTCAAGGTCAACGATAACGTTGTCACCGTCGAGGGAAAGCACGAGGAGAAGGAGGACGAGCACGGGTTTATCTCCAGGCATTTTGTGAGGAGGTATGTCTTGCCCAAAGGGCACGACGTGGAGAAAATCGAGTCGAAGTTGTCGTCGGATGGGGTGTTGACGATTACGGCACCAAGGGTTGGGGTTAAGGATGAAGGACATAGGAGTATTCCCGTGGTGCAAACAGGACAACCCTCCAAGGTCGAACAGAAAAAAGACGATAAGAAAGAGGAGGAGAAGTAGATTTTTTTCTTAATCTCAGCTTATTACTGTCTTGCTTCTAGTAGACTGATTCTTGTGATAACGTTTCATTTATTGTATTTTTAATTTTTTTAAGTACTTAAGAATGTATTTTGCTAAATAAATCTACATTTTCATTAAAAAAATGTTTCATTTTATTCCTGATAGCCGAATTCAATTTCTTTTTAAATTTGGCGCCAAAATTGCTTCGTGACGTCACTGACTCGATTATAAAAAAAATAAAATTCTTACTTAAAAATTATTTTTATTTAATTAAAAAAATAAAACTGAAGATCCGGACTCTTGAAGAAAAGAACAATAGAAAAGCAACAAAAACGAGAATTAAGCATTTTCATATGACGTCACATGGCTGTCTTAGAACAACGTTCGTGGTGCTTTTTATGACGAATAAATGTAGTCAAAACTAATTTCTTTTTGATTGTTTTATGTAAATTCATAATAAATAAAACAAAAACGCGGGAAAATTTGAAATTGTGTTTTGACTTGTTTTTGACATATTTCTTTTCAAAATTTTGGTGAGTGAAAAATAAATTCCAGAGGTGGTTTTGTAACATTTGGGCTGAAATCATGTATAAATAAAATTGTTAAATTCTGTACATAAACTAAGACTGGCAATAGAAATAACAATGGGACATACTGTATATAAACTGAAACTTTAAAAAATGTAAACACTTTTTTTGATTGCGTAAAATGTTGACAAGAAATTTTTGACGTCACCTTTTAATTAGTAATAACGTAGCTGTTTAAAGAATGTTTAGTCTCATTTGTTTAAATAAAATTAATTATTGCCTTTTCGGT